>VMOF01000369.1:62005927-62605927 GCA_011764245.1 Trialeurodes vaporariorum
TCGCTCCCAAAAAAAAACCCCATTAAGATCCCGACTTGATTGACCAATAGTTAATATCAGATTAAAATCCTCCGGCAAACCCCTTTCATTCATCGATTGATTGGATACGTGTGTTCAGTTCCTCTGGCCCGCTGCCGCGGCACGTGCTCATATTTTCGTGAAGGTTTTTGAATATTAATGCGGAAGCGGCGCACGATGGGCCGGAATCGGCTCGTGCATTTTGGCAACAATGTTTTCCCTCCATTTGATTCAATGCAAAATAATCGATTCGATAGTGAAGCAGCGCTTTTTGCATCGATTGTTTTACATTTATTTAAATGGAGAGAAAACATTGTTGCCAAAATGCACGAGCCGCCACTGACAAGTCAGTGAAAAAAATGTCAGTAAAAAAAATTGTTTCCGACCTCCTTTCAAGCTTCATTTTAAAACCAACGAGCTAGCGATAGCATTGGCGGATACCAGAGTTGGGCAAATGGGGGGTGGTAATAATCGATTACACGATTACCAAGTAATCATAATCGTTGTTTTTTCGGAGGATGATTCTATGGTAATCAAGGCTGATTTTTTACAAGCCACCCATCACATTAGTTGCAGAAGTATTAGATCTAATCAAAAATAACCGTGATTTTACTATTTATCTGTGAAAAATGGATTTGATTACCATCCAAAGATTTGACGATTACGATTACTCAGTAATCGTGTGAACGATTACGATTCCCATTTGCCCAACTCTGGCGGATACAGGGAATTGTCTTTCTCTCTCTTCTTCCATTTGAACTTGTGTGTTAGAAAAGGACAGAAGAGGGGGCCATCACGTGACTTTGGCCCCCTCTTCTGTCCTTTTCTAATGCACGCTTTCAAATGGGAGGAGAGAGGGACAGACAATGTATCCGCCCATGCCGGATAGATGCTGATACATGTTATAAGTCCTATCTCTAAGAGAGGCAACATGGGCAATCTGAAGTAGGCCTCTTTAACGACATAACTGTCCGCGAAAGCACCAAACATCAGTTTTTTTTTAAACTAAATTTCAAAAAAAGGATAGAGGATGAGATTTCTGACAACGGTTGCAACTATTCGAAAATCGAATCTACCTCCGGACAAAGATATATTATTATTTTTTTTTAATGAATTTTCTTGGTACATACATTAAAAGTGTGCTGAACTAGATCATTTGGGACGCTGATTTCAAAAATGATATCATTTTCTACTTAACTCGTCGCGATTTTACGCATTTTCTACTTTTAAAAAATGTTCGTGATAAAGTTTAAATTGTGGAAAATCTAGAATATTTCGATCAGAACTAAGGCCAAATTCGAACTCGGCAGATCAATTTACATCGGGGTTGTCAATGAATACGCGATTACAGGTCCAATTTAAAGAAAAAACCAATTTGTGTGTCCAGGGCCCCTTTTTTTGTATTCATTGGGGGCGGACACCTATGTCGTTAAAGCGTAAAAATCGGCAATCTGAATCTGGTTTGTGTGCCTCCCTTTTTCTAACCTTAAATCAATAAATGTAATGAATCCAGTGAAAATTGGTTTTAAACGAAAGTGCAAGTGTTTTAGAGTGGCTATTTGGACACAGAATTCTAATACAACTATCCAGGTGAGAAAATTCTGCTTTTTGGCTGTCATGTGCAAGTTTCTGTATTGTGCAACTCCTTCCAGAAGGATCGTTTTATAGATTTCTGTTTCCAAATAGCCACTCTAAAACACTTGCACTTTCGCAAAAAAACCAATTTCAAACGTATTTGTAATTTTGTTTTTTTTTTAAAAAATTAAAGGTTATAAAAAGTGAGGCTAATAAACCGAGCCTGTGTGGAAAACGTCCATACGAGATTTCAATCATAGTTGCCTCCATGCTACCTTAACATAATGTCCCGCACTACTCCTCTTTATTGCCATAGCTCGTTGTTTAAAACGTTCAAGTGACATTTCTTGGTTAAAATTACTTGTCAGAGGTGTTCTCTGTACTTAAAGTTGGTCTTGAAAGTTTTTAACCCTTATGGACCAAGCCCAAGTTTACATCGGTTTTCTCCATTACCCTATTTTACATTGTTTCAGTCTTCATTCCGGATAAACGGGATTATCCTTGAAAAAACATAAAAAATAAGCTTTTGCTGGGCGCCTTCAATTCGTCGTTTAGGCAATCCCAACTCCTCTGAGTACAGACAGTTATAACCTTCCTCATTTAAACGGTAGAGTGACGTTCTTTTGAGCAAACCTGCGCCCTTACAGGGTTAAATGATTAATCGATGATAAATTTTCTTTTTGATTTTTTACCACTATTAAGGGGAGAAGGAGGTCATATGTTAAACCATGTTAAATATGCTTCCCCTTTTGGTGCATTTTTCTCAGGAACTATTTGACCTACAAGGCTGCAATTTTGCATGAAGTTGTGTATAAGTGTTGGCTATAAGCAGGACTAGGATTTTTAAAATTCATTGAAAAATTTTTTTTTTTTAAAGTTGAAATTTTGGTTGATTTTTTCACCTTTTTTTTTGAGCTTTGGATGTCTATAAAAAAAAAGGAGAAGAGATACTCAAAATATCCTAGTCCTGTTTTAGAGATTGTTCTGAGGAAAATTTAAAAAAAAAAAATTATGAAAATAGCATTACTGGTTCCTGAGAAAAATGCACCAAAAGGTAAAAAAACCAGGTTTTTCAGTATCGCGAAAAGAAAAACCAAAAATCAGCTTATACCTGATAAGGACTCTTCAACTTCAAAATTCTTTAAAAAATTTGATTTTTTTTTTTCTAAACTAGACAATGTATCATATCATTTTAAACCTGAGAACGTCCTTTTTCAAATAAAATTAAAAACAAAAAAACCATTTTTTTTTCATTTCAGACCTCCTTCTCCCCTTAAACTGTCTCAGACCCAGTGTTGCCAGATTGGGTTGAAAAAGCCGTTATTTTACAGTGATTTAAATGGGGACGATACACTTTTTTTTTAACCTCGATCTGGCAACATTGCAGTCAGACCACAGTGCGGCGGAAGGTCGGTAGCTGGTATTCCTCGTCCACAGTGGAATTCGCGTCGTTAATTCCTCGTCTTTCTTTTACAATAAGGGGTTTATGCGGAGTAGTCACTGCAGTAGTAATAGGGGCGGTCCGGCCCGGTGACCATTAATGACCTAATTTCCAGGAATTTTTCGCGCGTATTTTCGGTGGACTAATTACCCTAATTAATTACTGCCACTTGATCACACCTGACCTAACATCATCTTCTTGGACGACGAATTGTCGCCACCTCACCCCCTTCCTCCGACGGCCGATACACCGTTGCATCCCCGCACCCCCGCAACCTATACCCCCCCGCATCCCCTTTCTCCCCTCAACCTGCAACCTATACATTGTGGCGCGTGCTAAGACATTCTTCTAACCTTTCACCCCCGCTCCATACTGGTGCCTGATACACCGTTGCATTTGCATCCCTTCACTTCACCCCCACGGCCGAAAAAGTGTTGCAACCCCTGCTCCTCCCCCCCCCACATACAGCGAGTTGTATAACCATTGATGACCACTGTTGAATCATCGATAGTTTCCCTCCCGCATCCTTTCACATCCTCATTATTCACTACACGCGGAAAGCATCGTGTGAGTTTTCCTTCTTCTCGTCCCCTTCAACCTAACTCCATCGTGGTGCGCAAAGAATTCTCCTTGGAAAGAGTTACTCCTCTACCTTTCCCCTCTCCACCCACCTTTCCAGTGTCGTACATTATAAAACACAGCAACTTTTCCCCAAATTTCATCATTGCCATCATTGCCCTTGGTGACAACTGATTGACAACGCATTGCCACACGTGAAAGGACAAGACAGGCATTTAAGGATTCTACTTGTTTGATATGAAGCCAGTTTTAACTCTGGAGTCCATCTTTTACCTCGAAATTTACACGGAGTTGGTAATGATTCAAACCGTTGTTTCACAAGGAGGAACAGACCCAAGTCTTTTGATTAAGACAATGTAAAACTACAAGATGAGCATAATTTGGAATTTTTTACGTTCACTCCCATAGGAGTCAATTAACGAACCAATCCATTGTTGCCATATTGCAGAATATTTAGAACATGGTTGCCAAGTATTAATTCCCTCCGAAATCTACCAAGTTCGATAAATTTTACAAAAACCTTTCTGAATGAGCTGGGAATCGAACCTAAAAAGTCCCCCTTGATCCAGGAAGCTAACGCGTTAACCACTAGACCAAAGAGGACTTACAGGAAACAAGGAGTAATTTCCATGATTTAAATTAGGTGAAAACTAAATGTTTTGACCTGTTCAAAAAAAAAATGATTTCAAATCCCCCACTTGTAAAAGTGGCCGATTTGAAATCACAGTTGGATTTTAAACCATGAACGGATTCAATGATTAATGCATTTTACTTAGCTTTTTTTTTTTTTTTTTTTTTTTTTTTTTTTTATTATTATTATTATTTTTATTTTTGTAAATTTAAATTTACTTTTTTTATTTTTTTTTTATTTTTTTTTTTGAAATATAAAATTGAATGAATAATTCGGGATTGTATCGATGAAACAAAAGATTACAAGAAGATAACTTTTCATAAGGTTTAATCTGTGTATAATCTTTTCCTTCACCGATCTCCCCCTTAATAAAAATTACCGAATTCTTCATATATTTTTTTTTTTTTTATTATCATTATTATTAGGGTTTATGATGGTATGAATTTGAAAGCATAAGACCAGGATACAGATTATAGAATGTATATTCCCTATAAATGACAGTTCTAATAACTTAAATATAACTTAACATCTAAACTATGACTATTTTCAAATACAGTAAAATGCGTGTTCATATTATGAAAAAAGAGAAGCTAATACTTTTGAATATTGAGACAAATTAGAAACGATATTGGAGAACAAAATTGATTAAAATCAAACGAACGTTGTCAAAAAATTTAAAAAACAAACGAACGTCGACGAGAAATTAAAATTAAACGGATGTCGACTAGAAAAGAAAAGGGGGGAAACAAAGAAAAAAGAAGATTACAGCACCGACTAGATGGACACGCAAAAGATCATGGTTTACAAGACAGATTGAATATTTTTAAAATTTCGATGAAAAAAAAAATTGAAGTTGACACACGCATTCACATGCACATTTTTTTTTTTTTTTTTTTTTTTTTTTTTGGTAGATCCCGTACCTCCTATAGGTTTTTCATTTCACCGCAGAGTCTGGAAATACATTCTAATAAAACATATGTCAATCCTGTTACCTCTATTGAAGTTTTTTGTTAATCTCAAGGACAGGATTGTAAAAATATCCACACTCGTCAACCCCATTTTTCAAAAAGAGTGGACATTGAGGAACACAACTTCTTGAAAATATTTCATTTTTCATCGGTTTATTTAAAAATTTCTCAAAGAATGAAAACCATGGACAAAAATTACTTTCAGATTTCGAAGGTAAAATTATCATATGCAGCGCACCGTCACACCACTCTGTAATAACTGTTTTCATTTTTCCCCTATTTTTTTAATTGTATTTTAAATTGAAACCAACTTTATTTTCTAAAGTTAAATGTATAAACGCTTTGAAACACAAATGTTTGAGTTCCGTAAAAATCACATCGAACTCTTCTTGAGAAAAAAGACCATCGTTCGGAATATCGTTAGATTTTAATTTTGTTAACACTTGAGACACATTAGCTGCATCATAGTACAGACAATTATTATTTAAGTAAGAACACACACTGTTAAATAATGTTTCTATTTTCTTTTCACTGCTGGAACATTTCTCGACACAATGATCAATCGCTGGCATGATAGATTTAAAGTATTCCCAGAGGCCTTCCTGGATGATAAACTGTCTTGGATAGTTTAATGGCGGTGGTGAAGTTTCCGATATGATGATTGATTTTTTGTCGTACATCGTTTTGAACTGCAAAGATCTGAGGAGTGAGCCCAGTGGTTTGGTCGACCGATCGGATCCGTGTTGAAAATAGTGATCGATTTCACCCCGGCTTAGACAAAGTTCGGTCCATTCTTTTGGTGTAAGTTCGAGACCGTTTTGCGGTGCACTGTGTTTATGAAACTTGATGCAGGTGGCAAAATCATCGTTAATATTATGACCGACGACGATTTGTTTTGAACCGTCGGGAGATAAAAAGTAGCACGTATTCTTCAGAGTCGACACGAATAAGGCACCTTGGCATTTCATCTTGAGTGGTTCCAAAGGTAACTCAATACCGTTGGAGAGACCGTATCTATTTGTATCCATGGTTGTTGAAGAAATGTGTTTAAAAAAACAAAGGAAAAAAAAGTACCGATGGTACAACTAAACAGACTACTGTTATTGAAAATTGCACAGCGAGAGGAGTGATCTAAGAACAGCGCACTAGTGATGAGTGAACAAAGAGAATAATTGGGTCATTTTGATGAACTGCTATGTAAGCACCCCCGAGAAGCGATGAGTTACCACCACCACCGGTAAAACGGTACTTTCAATAAAACCGTTAATCACCCTCGGAATCGCTACGTAGCAGAGACTTCTAACGGTTTTTACGGCAGCAACACGATTGCGTATCACGGGTGTTCTCATGCTTTCCAACGTTCCATCTTTTAAAACAAAGATCGAATTTCTGTTTTAATAATGCGTCATTCGTAAGAGTGTTTGTTGAAAATAATCTTTGGAAATCCGCCATCGAATGACCGTTGGCTCTAAAATGCAAAAAAAAGTAAACAATATTGTCCACACACACACATACAAAGATACCTAGCCAAGTTATGCAATAAGCAATACACGTATCATCCCATTCAACACGTGTAATAGGTTTGTTGCGTGTTGCATACTTTGGCCAGGTATCTTTGTCCCCCCCCCCCCCCCCCCCGCTAGTGCACAAGGGGGCTGAGACAACCAAGTTTTGGTATTTCTCTCTCTTAAGTTCCATGCCGGCTTTGTAATATGAGTCGTCCTCTAAAGCTAATGCGAATCGAAGTTTGCCTATGACTCACTGTTCACAGTTTTATTCGATATTTTTTTCTTTTCCCATTTCCAGCCTCTATATTTTCCCTCCTTCTTCCGTCTTTCCACTCTCTGACTCTTCCACTGCTCCTCTCAAGTGCAGCCCTCTCGTTCACCCGTGTACACTTTTATTTTATCTCTTTCCGTATCTTTTAATTCTACTGGCTACATCTTTCCTTTTTTATCACTTCTGTTCCTTTACCTCAAAACAACATTGCTTTTGATTTTTGAAACAGTAATGCTTTGATGAATGCCTTTTTTAATTTTTCTTGGGTTTTAAATAGTTTCTCCCTTCGACTCAAGCCTATTTCACCTTTTCCCTTCGGATCTGTTGATCCTTAGTATGACTAGGTAACAAAGTATTTCCGAGTCTGACTTGTCCTCACCACCGCACGCATATCATTTGTTATCATACATCATAGAACAAAAAAAAAACGCTGTATTCGAATATTGAGGAACACGGACCACCAGCTTTACAGATTTTTGTCGCAACTTCAGTAGTGACTTCTTCAAAACGTGCAGCAACTCTTGCGGCGCTGTTTGACGAGGTATGTCAATTAAATTATAAAATGTAACTTTTGTGGAACAAAATTATGCTTCACCGCAATTTAGGACCAAACTTCCCCCAGCTCTTTGTTTCGGATATCTTAAATATCCAATTTGCTAGTTATAATACTTTTTTCTCTTTTAGGTGAGATTACAGACCACTGATAAACTATGATAAACAAACAAACAAAAAATAAAAATAATATAAGTACAGGTTTTTTTTCTTTTCTCTATTTTTTATTATTAATCTCTTTGTGGATACGTCGGCAAAAATGATTTTAGTTCAACGGTTTCTTCTGTATCAAAAATAAATCTAAGAATAAAAGGAACCCACACGTATTGCCCCCCCCCCCCTCCGGTTCCATTGGTTATATCTTGAACTTCTCAAATCAAGATTCGAATACTGCTGTTTCAAGACCAAAACTGAGATTGAATTCAATAACTACGATACACGCGCACATTAGACATAACTTTCACTCCACTTGTTGGGTCGATAATTTCATCTCAGGTTCAGGGCATACAACAATTTTCATAAAATCCTGCTTTCCTTTTTTTTTTTTTTATTTTTTTTTTATTTTTTTTTTTTTTCATTTTTTTTTTTGTTTTTTATTTTATTTTTTTTTTTATTTTTTATTTTTTTATTTTATTTTTACTTATTTTATTTTTCGTTTATTTTATTTTTGTAATTTGTTTTATTTAGTTTTATTTGTTTTATTTTTTATTTATTTAATTTTTTTTTATACATTTTTTCGTTTATTTGTATTTTATTTTTTATTTATTTTTTTACTTTTTTTCATTTATTTTATTTATTTTTTCAATTTTCTTATATTTCAACTCAAAGGGTTGGGTTTCAAAGCAATCACATTCCACAACTCAAACTACTTAGAAAGAGTGCATTATGCTGTTGAAAACCCCAACTATTTGAACAGATTTATTTATCCTTTTTTCATTCCTATTTATTTTTTGGTTTTTTTGTTTTTTTTTGTTTGTTTTTTTGTTTTAACTAACCCCTAACATAAGATTTGAAATTATTATGATTGAGTTAAATCGACAGATAAAATTAAGCCTAAGCGCTTGAGATCTGTAAAATACAAAAGTAAATTTTTCGTTTGAGGAAAAGGTGTCGCTTAGCATATATACCTGTTGATTTCAAAACATTCAAAATCTATGATACTGAACGCTTATCGAAATGGATACACTTATGATTCAAATATTGCCAAACACTATCGAACACTCTTTACTTGTTTCCTTTCGTTTTTTGGACATTTTTTTTAACCCTCAAATATATTTCTGGGAGAATTGATTTTAAATACTTCCAAGCTGGTCCTTGAAAGATGAATTTTCTGGGGTGTGGCAAAAGGCGGGTGCCACTGTATTGGTTTTATGTCCCGATCCTAGACTTAAAAGTGTTCTGAAAGTCAGAGCTTTGTTCAAAGCCCCCAAAAAAAATTTATGTCAGAGTAATCGTGTTCAAAACACACGTCAACCACCGCCTGATTCTCTCTGTCGGTCAGAGTTCGGTGCCATTTTTTTTTGTTTTTTGTTTGTTTTTTGTTTGTTTTTTTTTTTACAAGGCACTGTGTTAACGTTGTTGAATGATCGTTGATCGTCGTGAAGTCAACATCATTCGATGATCGACAACAGTTCGTTTTCAACCATCAAGGTTAGAAAATAATAGATGTTCGTCGCAACTTTTAAGACCAATGGAGCCTTGCAAACCTATCTTAAACGGTTTCTACACCGCTTCGGTCCTGCTCTAACCTGTTCCTTAGTTAACGATTCCACATTGTTGACCTAACGCAGGAAAAACAAGGCAGTATGTCCATAAAATCCTGCAAAGTAAAAATGGACTACTAAAAAAAAACGAAAAATGTGTACTAAATTAGGATTCGCTCTGTGACGAGTGTTGGTATGATCTTTGCGGCTATAGCGAGACGGTAAAATAAAATGTTTACCATATCGAAATTTTGATATGTCTTGACATTAAGACGTCGACTTTCCCACACCAACGATTCGTCGTCATTGGAACACGCCACCAGAAAGCGCGTATTAGCGCTTCCCACTACAACAAGATTCAATGTAGGTTAAAATTTTTAAAAAAATTAAAAATTATTCATACTTTCTCTGAAAAGTTTCTATTATGAATCGTTTACTATTCACTAATAACCAGCTCCCTGTCTCTCGAGGTAGCAAGAAAGGATATGCGACACGCAGTACACATGGGCAAGGCTTAACCTTCCATTTCATAATGATACACACGCGACGACGCGAGGTGTCTGCAGGAGAGAAATACCCTCTCCCCCTTCCATACAAGTACTTACTAAAATAAATCTCACAAACCTCTTACTTTGTTTTGTTTTCTGGTCTTGACCGCCAACAAGGCACATTCCTTCGCACACGCGCCTTTCAAAACTGAGATTTTTGACCATCACAAAGAGCCATAGCTTTCAAGGCTTGCTGGTTAATGCATGTACTTTACTGTCTTGAAATTTTCAGATTAAGTAAGATATAAGCACCTAACAGTGATAGGCTAACACAACTAAAAGGTCGTGGAGACTGAAGTTGATTCGCCTTCAAAAAAAGATTATGCAAATTTAAATACAAGTATCTTGTGTGATTCCAAAATTAACAGCATTGAAAATTAAATGAAATGAATTCTATCGTCAGTTCAACAATTACAATCTTTAAACCCAAAAGTCGAGTGTCTCAAATTGGATTTACACAATGAGACTAATTGAAAAATAAATCATAACTAAACGGTTTAATAAATAATTAAAAATTAAAAGATTGTAGGAAAAAAATTTTAAACAAAGAAAGAAAAGTATTGAAAACATAATTTTTTTAAAAAAAGGGGGGATCAAGAACAGTGGACAGAATAAAAAGTAATAAAAGTAATAAAAGTAATGATAATAATAATAATAAAAAACAGGAATAATGAAAAGTAAAAAAAAATTAAAAAAAAAAAAAAAAATCTAAAAAAAAAATATTAAAGAACAGCAAACAGAAGAAATAAAATCAAATGAAATGGAATAAAATTAAAAAAAAAAAAAAAAAAAAAAAAAAAAAATTAAGAGAAAAGAATTAGAAATAATATTAAAAAAACAGCAAACAGCAAAAAATAAATAAATAAATAAAATAAAAAAAAAAAAATTACATTAAAAATTAAACAAAAATTAGAAATACTATTAGAAAACAGCAAACAGAAAAAAATAATAAATAAAGAAAGGACCCGTTTAAATGAATCGCTCAATCGAACTTATTTCCAGGTTTTGTTATCTTGGTTTATGATGAGAATAATTTCAAGAAATATATATTTAAATTGTTCACAAAAAAAACCACAGTTGATAAAACAAAACAAAAAAACAAGCAAACAAAAATGTGTCACCACCCGCCCCCAACGATCGTTTATTGATTCATCAGTTGCCACTATTCGTATCTGCCAAAGTGACAATCTATTTCTTTTATTCCGCAATTTCATTTTCGTTTGCCCCAAGTAGGTAATCCTCTATTTTCGTTTTCTTAACGGAGGCTGATTCAACTAACACGCTTGTATACCTCAATGATTCAGCCCCAAAAGTTTCACGCAAACACTCGCATCCTGTGAGAACTTCAACTTATAGTGCTTATAAGCAGGAATAGCACGGCTCAGAGAAATAAACATTGGAGGCATTCTATTTCCTCCACCAACTCCACCTCATCATCATTGATATTATTGCTATCATCCTCGTGCTTTCAAAAAAACTATCCCCATTTTCAAATATAAAAAACTGGTCCGAATACTTAAACCAAAAAGTCATAGTTAAAGATTCAAACATTTCATTGTTGAAACTTTTTTCTGGAATGAACTCTCTGAAGGATACCTTGAAAATCTGAAATGTGGTCATTTATGGAATAAACAACCGCATGTTTTTCAAGTAAAACTTATTTTCGTTAACTCCGTGTAAAGTTCGAAACAGTCTGCCAAACTCTATTTTATTTTGTACTTTATTTTAGCTTTCTTTCAATTTCACCGATAATAGTTGCGTGTGTTTTTCAGCTTCGGCTTCTTTCCCTTTAGGGATAGACGGGTGAATCGTATAACTAGTTGTCTAAATGAGACGATCATGAAACAGTTTTGAATAATTGACTGGTCAGTTGGCTTGAGTTGACACATTCGGAGCAAATAAAGGAGACCTCATAACTTTTTTTTCGGTCTCTGTGTACATTCTCGACTCAATTTCTGGGGGTGATCACGGAGGATCGGATCGTCTTGGTAACGTTATCGTTATCGTTTACATATAATCTTATGGGTGGCTCAACTGATCGAATTGTTTTGAGCCCCTCGTAACGATTGAAGCGACAAGTCGGAGGCTGTCGTAATCTCAATCGTTTGAAGCTGGAAGAGGTGGGGGTGGGGATCACCTGCGCGATCGCGTTGCGCAGAGGCAAGCCCGTTTGATTTAATGCAATTATGCAAACGATAACGATACCCAAAACGAGCCGATCCTCCGTGATCACCTCCCTGGAACTTTCGTTTGTACGGTATAGATCAAGAGTTGATTTACGTTTCCCTGAATTATAACGCAAGCACTGAACCATTCACTCTAGTACCCACGATCCATCCCTACTTACGTCTTTTTTTACAGGAGAGATACCAACACATTGCATTTGGTTAGCCTCAAAAAAAGAAAAGTGACGGATCCCACTCTCTAAGAGAGTACTTTAGAGATGGATAGGTACTTGCAAGTAAATTCATGCATGCTAGAATGCATGCCTTGAAGGGGCTGGATATGAGGGCTGCATGAATTCAGGGAGAACTTTAACGCAAGTCAAATTATTTCTGACCCAATTACTCTCGTAGATAACTGCTCTGTAGAGTATATACTCACTTGAACAGGGGGGGGGGGTCGAAACGCATCTAAAGGCAAAAAAAAGGCTTTACAGTATGTACGGCACATTTTTAAAAGGTGTGATGCAATTACTTGAATGGATTATCGATCACATGTTTTTTTACCTTTTTTTCCTAGAGAATCCAGGTGAATGAAAAATTGACCGATATTCACCTGGATTCTCTGAGAAAAAAAAGGGAAAAAAATGTAATCGATGATCCTCTCAAGAATTGAATCTAACCTTTATAAATGTGCCGTACACACGCAAATGCCTTTGTTTTGCTTTCAGATGAGTTGCGACCCCCATGTTCAAGTGAGTTTATACTCTACAGAGCTGTTATCTTCGAGAGTAATTGGGTCAGAAATAATTTGACTTGCGTTAAAGTTCTCCCTGAATTCATGCTGCCCTCATATCCAGCCCCTTCAAGGCATGCATTCTAGCATGCATGAATTTACTTGCAAGTACCTATCCATCTCTAAAGTACTCTCTTAGAGAGTGGGATCCGTCACTTTTCTTTTTTTGAGGCTAACCAAATGCAATGTGTTGGTATCTCTCCTGTAAAAAAAGACGTAAGTAGGGATGGATCGTGGGTACTAGAGTGAATGGTTCAGTGCTTGCGTTATAATTCAGGGAAACGTAAATCAACTCTTGATCTATACCGTACAAACGAAAGTTCCAGGGAGGTGATCACGGAGGATCGGCTCGTTTTGGGTATCGTTATCGTTTGCATAATTGCATTAAAT
Source organism: Trialeurodes vaporariorum (assembly GCA_011764245.1). NCBI lineage: Eukaryota > Metazoa > Arthropoda > Insecta > Hemiptera > Aleyrodidae > Trialeurodes > Trialeurodes vaporariorum. Next base: position 62,019,070 of record VMOF01000369.1, read on the forward strand.
CAAACGGGCTTGCCTCTGCGCAACGCGATCGCGCAGGTGATCCCCACCCCCACCTCTTCCAGCTTCAAACGATTGAGATTACGACAGCCTCCGACTCGTCGCTTCAATCGTTACGAGGGGCTCAAAACAATTCGATCAGTTGAGCCACCCATAAGATTATATGTAAACGATAACGATAACGTTACCAAGACGATCCGATCCTCCGTGATCACCCCCAGAAATCGAGTCGAGAATGTACACAGAGACCGAAAAAAAAGTTATGAGGTCTCCTTTATTTGCTCCGAATGTGTCAACTCAAGCCAACTGACCAGTCAATTATTCAAAACTGTTTCATGATCGTCTCATTTAGACAACTAGTTATACGATTCACCCGTCTATCCCTAAAGGGAAAGAAGCCGAAGCTGAAAAACACACGCAACTATTATCGGTGAAATTGAAAGAAAGCTAAAATAAAGTACAAAATAAAATAGAGTTTGGCAGACTGTTTCGAACTTTACACGGAGTTAACGAAAATAAGTTTTACTTGAAAAACATGCGGTTGTTTATTCCATAAATGACCACATTTCAGATTTTCAAGGTATCCTTCAGAGAGTTCATTCCAGAAAAAAGTTTCAACAATGAAATGTTTGAATCTTTAACTATGACTTTTTGGTTTAAGTATTCGGACCAGTTTTTTATATTTGAAAATGGGGATAGTTTTTTTGAAAGCACGAGGATGATAGCAATAATATCAATGATGATGAGGTGGAGTTGGTGGAGGAAATAGAATGCCTCCAATGTTTATTTCTCTGAGCCGTGCTATTCCTGCTTATAAGCACTATAAGTTGAAGTTCTCACAGGATGCGAGTGTTTGCGTGAAACTTTGGGGCTGAATCATTGAGGTATACAAGCGTGTTAGTTGAATCAGCCTCCGTTAAGAAAACGAAAATAGAGGATTACCTACTTGGGGCAAACGAAAATGAAATTGCGGAATAAAAGAAATAGATTGTCACTTTGGCAGATACGAATAGTGGCAACTGATGAATCAATAAACGATCGTTGGGGGCGGGTGGTGACACATTTTTGTTTGCTTGTTTTTTTGTTTTGTTTTATCAACTGTGGTTTTTTTTTGTGAACAATTTAAATATATATTTCTTGAAATTATTCTCATCATAAACCAAGATAACAAAACCTGGAAATAAGTTCGATTGAGCGATTCATTTAAACGGGTCCTTTCTTTATTTATTATTTTTTTCTGTTTGCTGTTTTCTAATAGTATTTCTAATTTTTGTTTAATTTTTAATGTAATTTTTTTTTTTTTTATTTTATTTATTTATTTATTTTTTGCTGTTTGCTGTTTTTTTAATATTATTTCTAATTCTTTTCTCTTAATTTTTTTTTTTTTTTTTTTTTTTTTTTTTTTTAATTTTATTCCATTTCATTTGATTTTATTTCTTCTGTTTGCTGTTCTTTAATATTTTTTTTTTAGATTTTTTTTTTTTTTTTTTTTTTTTTACTTTTCATTATTCCTGTTTTTTATTATTATTATTATCATTACTTTTATTACTTTTATTACTTTTTATTCTGTCCACTGTTCTTGATCCCCCCTTTTTTTAAAAAAATTATGTTTTCAATACTTTTCTTTCTTTGTTTAAATTTTGTTCCTACAATCTTTTAAATTTTTAATTATTTATTAAACCGTTTAGTTATGATTTATTTTTCAATTAGTCTCATTGTGTAAATCCAATTTGAGACACTCGACTTTTGGGTTTAAAGATTGTAATTGTTGAACTGACGATAGAATTCATTTCATTTAATTTTCAATGCTGTTAATTTTGGAATCACACAAGATACTTGTATTTAAATTTGCATAATCTTTTTTTGAAGGCGAATCAACTTCAGTCTCCACGACCTTTTAGTTGTGTTAGCCTATCACTGTTAGGTGCTTATATCTTACTTAATCTGAAAATTTCAAGACAGTAAAGTACATGCATTAACCAGCAAGCCTTGAAAGCTATGGCTCTTTGTGATGGTCAAAACTCTCAGTTTTGAAAGGCGCGTGTGCGAAGGAATGTGCCTTGTTGGCGGTCAAGACCAGAAAACAAAACAAAGTAAGAGGTTTTGTGAGATTTATTTTAGTAAGTACTTGTATGGAAGGGGGAGAGGGTATTTCTCTCCTGCAGACACCTCGCGTCGTCGCGTGTGTATCATTATGAAATGGAAGGTTAAGCCTTGCCCATGTGTACTGCGTGTCGCATATCCTTTCTTGCTACCTCGAGAGACAGGGAGCTGGTTATTAGTGAATAGTAAACGATTCATAATAGAAACTTTTCAGAGAAAGTATGAATAATTTTTAATTTTTTTAAAATTTGAACCTACATTGAATCTTGTTGTAGTGGGAAGCGCTAATACGCGCTTTCTGGTGGCGTGTTCCAATGACGACGAATCGTTGGTGTGGGAAAGTCGACGTCTTAATGTCAAGACATATCAAAATTTCGATATGGTAAACATTTTATTTTACCGTCTCGCTATAGCCGCAAAGATCATACCAACACTCGTCACAGAGCGAATCCTAATTTAGTACACATTTTTCGTTTTTTTTTTGTTTTTGTTTTTGTTTTTTTGTTTTTTTTTAGTAGTCCATTTTTACTTTGCAGGATTTTATGGACATACTGCCTTGTTTTTCCTGCGTTAGGTCAACAATGTGGAATCGTTAACTAAGGAACAGGTTAGAGCAGGACCGAAGCGGTGTAGAAACCGTTTAAGATAGGTTTGCAAGGCTCCATTGGTCTTAAAAGTTGCGACGAACATCTATTATTTTCTAACCTTGATGGTTGAAAACGAACTGTTGTCGATCATCGAATGATGTTGACTTCACGACGATCAACGATCATTCAACAACGTTAACACAGTGCCTTGTAAAAAAAAAACAAACAAAAAACAAACAAAAAACAAAAAAAAATGGCACCGAACTCTGACCGACAGAGAGAATCAGGCGGTGGTTGACGTGTGTTTTGAACACGATTACTCTGACATAAATTTTTTTTGGGGGCTTTGAACAAAGCTCTGACTTTCAGAACACTTTTAAGTCTAGGATCGGGACATAAAACCAATACAGTGGCACCCGCCTTTTGCCACACCCCAGAAAATTCATCTTTCAAGGACCAGCTTGGAAGTATTTAAAATCAATTCTCCCAGAAATATATTTGAGGGTTAAAAAAAATGTCCAAAAAACGAAAGGAAACAAGTAAAGAGTGTTCGATAGTGTTTGGCAATATTTGAATCATAAGTGTATCCATTTCGATAAGCGTTCAGTATCATAGATTTTGAATGTTTTGAAATCAACAGGTATATATGCTAAGCGACACCTTTTCCTCAAACGAAAAATTTACTTTTGTATTTTACAGATCTCAAGCGCTTAGGCTTAATTTTATCTGTCGATTTAACTCAATCATAATAATTTCAAATCTTATGTTAGGGGTTAGTTAAAACAAAAAAACAAACAAAAAAAAAACAAAAAACCAAAAAATAAATAGGAATGAAAAAAGGATAAATAAATCTGTTCAAATAGTTGGGGTTTTCAACAGCATAATGCACTCTTTCTAAGTAGTTTGAGTTGTGGAATGTGATTGCTTTGAAACCCAACCCTTTGAGTTGAAATATAAGAAAATTGAAAAAATAAATAAAATAAATGAAAAAAAGTAAAAAAATAAATAAAAAATAAAATACAAATAAACGAAAAAATGTATAAAAAAAAATTAAATAAATAAAAAATAAAACAAATAAAACTAAATAAAACAAATTACAAAAATAAAATAAACGAAAAATAAAATAAGTAAAAATAAAATAAAAAAATAAAAAATAAAAAATAAAAAATAAAATAAAAAAAACAAAAAAAAAATGAAAAATAAAAAAAATAAAAAAAAAATAAAAAAAAAAAAAAGGAAAGCAGGATTTTATGAAAATTGTTGTATGCCCTGAACCTGAGATGAAATTATCGACCCAACAAGTGGAGTGAAAGTTATGTCTAATGTGCGCGTGTATCGTAGTTATTGAATTCAATCTCAGTTTTGGTCTTGAAACAGCAGTATTCGAATCTTGATTTGAGAAGTTCAAGATATAACCAATGGAACCGGAGGGGGGGGGGGCAATACGTGTGGGTTCCTTTTATTCTTAGATTTATTTTTGATACAGAAGAAACCGTTGAACTAAAATCATTTTTGCCGACGTATCCACAAAGAGATTAATAATAAAAAATAGAGAAAAGAAAAAAAACCTGTACTTATATTATTTTTTTTTGTTTGTTTGTTTATCATAGTTTATCAGTGGTCTGTAATCTCACCTAAAAGAGAAAAAAGTATTATAACTAGCAAATTGGATATTTAAGATATCCGAAACAAAGAGCTGGGGGAAGTTTGGTCCTAAATTGCGGTGAAGCATAATTTTGTTCCACAAAAGTTACATTTTATAATTTAATTGACATACCTCGTCAAACAGCGCCGCAAGAGTTGCTGCACGTTTTGAAGAAGTCACTACTGAAGTTGCGACAAAAATCTGTAAAGCTGGTGGTCCGTGTTCCTCAATATTCGAATACAGCGTTTTTTTTTTTTTTTCTATGATGTATGATAACAAATGATATGCGTGCGGTGGTGAGGACAAGTCAGACTCGGAAATACTTTGTTACCTAGTCATACTAAGGATCAACAGATCCGAAGGGAAAAGGTGAAATAGGCTTGAGTCGAAGGGAGAAACTATTTAAAACCCAAGAAAAATTAAAAAAGGCATTCATCAAAGCATTACTGTTTCAAAAATCAAAAGCAATGTTGTTTTGAGGTAAAGGAACAGAAGTGATAAAAAAAGGGAAAAATGTAGCCAGTAGAATTAAAAGATACGGAAAGAGATAAAATAAAAGTGTACACGGGGGAACGAGAGGGCTGCACTTGAGAGGAGCAGTGGAAGAGTCAGAGAGTGGAAAGACGGAAGAAGGAGGGAAAATATAGAGGCTGGAAATGGGAAAAGAAAAAAATATCGAATAAAACTGTGAACAGTGAGTCATAGGCAAACTTCGATTCGCATTAGCTTTAGAGGACGACTCATATTACAAAGCCGGCATGGAACTTAAGAGAGAGAAATACCAAAACTTGGTTGTCTCAGCCCCCTTGTGCACTAGCGGGGGGGGGGGGGGACAAAGATACCTGGCCAAAGTATGCAACACGCAACAAACCTATTACACGTGTTGAATGGGATGATACGTGTATTGCTTATTGCATAACTTGGCTAGGTATCTTTGTATGTGTGTGTGTGGACAATATTGTTTACTTTTTTTTGCATTTTAGAGCCAACGGTCATTCGATGGCGGATTTCCAAAGATTATTTTCAACACTCTTACGAATGACGCATTATTAAAACAGAAATTCGATCTTTGTTTTAAAAGATGGAACGTTGGAAAGCATGAGAACACCCGTGATACGCAATCGTGTTGCTGCCGTAAAAACCGTTAGAAGTCTCTGCTACGTAGCGATTCCGAGGGTGATTAACGGTTTTATTGAAAGTACCGTTTTACCGGTGGTGGTGGTAACTCATCGCTTCTCGGGGGTGCTTACATAGCAGTTCATCAAAATGACCCAATTATTCTCTTTGTTCACTCATCACTAGTGCGCTGTTCTTAGATCACTCCTCTCGCTGTGCAATTTTCAATAACAGTAGTCTGTTTAGTTGTACCATCGGTACTTTTTTTTTCCCTTTTTTTTTTTAAACCATTTCTTCAACAACCATGGATACAAATAGATACGGTCTCTCCAACGGTATTGAGTTACCTTTGGAACCACTCAAGATGAAATGCCAAGGTGCCTTATTCGTGTCGACTCTGAAGAATACGTGCTACTTTTTATCTCCCGACGGTTCAAAACAAATCGTCGTCGGTCATAATATTAACGATGATTTTGCCACCTGCATCAAGTTTCATAAACACAGTGCACCGCAAAACGGTCTCGAACTTACACCAAAAGAATGGACCGAACTTTGTCTAAGCCGGGGTGAAATCGATCACTATTTTCAACACGGATCCGATCGGTCGACCAAACCACTGGGCTCACTCCTCAGATCTTTGCAGTTCAAAACGATGTACGACAAAAAATCAATCATCATATCGGAAACTTCACCACCGCCATTAAACTATCCAAGACAGTTTATCATCCAGGAAGGCCTCTGGGAATACTTTAAATCTATCATGCCAGCGATTGATCATTGTGTCGAGAAATGTTCCAGCAGTGAAAAGAAAATAGAAACATTATTTAACAGTGTGTGTTCTTACTTAAAAAAAATTGTCTGTACTATGATGCAGCTAATGTGTCTCAAGTGTTAACAAAATTAAAATCTAACGATATTCCGAACGATGGTCTTTTTTCTCAAGAAGAGTTCGATGTGATTTTTACGGAACTCAAACATTTGTGTTTCAAAGCGTTTATACATTTAACTTTAGAAAATAAAGTTGGTTTCAATTTAAAATACAATTAAAAAATAGGGGAAAAATGAAAACAGTTATTACAGAGTGGTGTGACGGTGCGCTGCATATGATAATTTTACCTTCGAAATCTGAAAGTAATTTTTGTCCATGGTTTTCATTCTTTGAGAAATTTTTAAATAAACCGATGAAAAATGAAATATTTTCAAGAAGTTGTGTTCCTCAATGTCCACTCTTTTTGAAAAATGGGGTTGACGAGTGTGGATATTTTTACAATCCTGTCCTTGAGATTAACAAAAAACTTCAATAGAGGTAACAGGATTGACATATGTTTTATTAGAATGTATTTCCAGACTCTGCGGTGAAATGAAAAACCTATAGGAGGTACGGGATCTACCAAAAAAAAAAAAAAAAAAAAAAAAAAAAAAAAATGTGCATGTGAATGCGTGTGTCAACTTCAATTTTTTTTTTCATCGAAATTTTAAAAATATTCAATCTGTCTTGTAAACCATGATCTTTTGCGTGTCCATCTAGTCGGTGCTGTAATCTTCTTTTTTCTTTGTTTCCCCCCTTTTCTTTTCTAGTCGACATCCGTTTAATTTTAATTTCTCGTCGACGTTCGTTTGTTTTTAATTTCTTGACAACGTTCGTTTGATTTTAATCAATTTTGTTCTCCAATATCGTTTCTAATTTGTCTCAATATTCAAAAGTATTAGCTTCTCTTTTTTCATAATATGAACACGCATTTTACTGTATTTGAAAATAGTCATAGTTTAGATGTTAAGTTATATTTAAGTTATTAGAACTGTCATTTATAGGGAATATACATTCTATAATCTGTATCCTGGTCTTATGCTTTCAAATTCATACCATCATAAACCCCTAATAATAATGATAATAAAAAAAAAAAAAAAATATATGAAGAATTCGGTAATTTTTATTAAGGGGGAGATCGGTGAAGGAAAAGATTATACACAGATTAAACCTTATGAAAAGTTATCTTCTTGTAATCTTTTGTTTCATCGATACAATCCCGAATTATTCATTCAATTTTATATTTCAAAATAAAAAATAAAAAAAAAATAAAATAAGTAAATTGAAATTTACAAAAAATAAAAATAATAAATAATAAAAAAAAAAAAAAAAAAAAAAAAAAAAAAATGCTAAGTAAAATGCATTAATCATTGAATCCGTTCATGGTTTAAAATCCAACTGTGATTTCAAATCGGCCACTTTTACAAGTGGGGGATTTGAAATCATTTTTTTTTGAACAGGTCAAAACATTTAGTTTTCACCTAATTTAAATCATGGAAATTACTCCTTGTTTCCTGTAAGTCCTCTTTGGTCTAGTGGTTAACGCGTTAGCTTCCTGGATCAAGGGGGACTTTTTAGGTTCGATTCCCAGCTCATTCAGAAAGGTTTTTGTAAAATTTATCGAACTTGGTAGATTTCGGAGGGAATTAATACTTGGCAACCATGTTCTAAATATTCTGCAATATGGCAACAATGGATTGGTTCGTTAATTGACTCCTATGGGAGTGAACGTAAAAAATTCCAAATTATGCTCATCTTGTAGTTTTACATTGTCTTAATCAAAAGACTTGGGTCTGTTCCTCCTTGTGAAACAACGGTTTGAATCATTACCAACTCCGTGTAAATTTCGAGGTAAAAGATGGACTCCAGAGTTAAAACTGGCTTCATATCAAACAAGTAGAATCCTTAAATGCCTGTCTTGTCCTTTCACGTGTGGCAATGCGTTGTCAATCAGTTGTCACCAAGGGCAATGATGGCAATGATGAATTGGGAAGAGTTGCTGTGTTTTATAATGTACGACACTGGAAAGGTGGGTGGAGAGGGGAAAGGTAGAGGAGTAACTCTTTCCAAGGAGAATTCTTTGCGCACCACGATGGAGTTAGGTTGAAGGGGGCGAGAAGAAGGAAAACTCACACGATGCTTTCCGCGTGTAGTGAATAATGAGGATGTGAAAGGATGCGGGAGGGAAACTATCGATGATTCAACAGTGGTCATCAATGGTTATACAACTCGCTGTATTGTGGGGGGGGGGAGGAGCAGGGGTTGCAACACTTTTTCGGCCGTGGGGGTGAAGTGAAGGGATGCAAATGCAACGGTGTATCAGGCACCAGTATGGAGCGGGGGTGAAAGGTTAGAAGAATGTCTTAGCACGCGCCACAATGTATAGGTTGCAGGTTGAGGGGAGAAAGGGGATGCGGGGGTGTATAGGTTGCGGGGGTGCGGGGATGCAACGGTGTATCGGCCGTCGGAGGAAGGGGGTGAGGTGGCGACAATTCGTCGTCCAAGAAGATGATGTTAGGTCAGGTGTGATCAAGTGGCAGTAATTAATTAGGGTAATTAGTCCACCGAAAATACGCGCGAAAAATTCCTGGAAATTAGGTCATTAATGGTCACCGGGCCGGACCGCCCCTATTACTACTCACTGCGGTGGTGGGTGTTCCGAAAATGGAAATATTGAAGGTAGGCGATGCTTTGGGTGGACGGACGGAAGGTAGGCAAAGGTGGGTGGATAGGCCCCGCCCCTTTCCTGTCCTCTTCTGCCGATTGCACCACTTCAAAATTAATTGAATATCTAATGAGGAGAGTCGCTTGGCCCGTCGCGGCACGGTGCGGCGGCCGAGGCGGATTGATCTCCGGAACGTGCCGTAACAACACTAATCCTGCGAGGGTTTTCTCTTCCATGAGAATAGTGTTCGGGTTTATCTACTAATGTTCATTTTATCCGTTTGCTGCTCGTTTTGTTGGATCTGGAGAGCTTTTGTACGTCCCAGTGGTGGCTCGTGCAATTTGGCAACCATGCTTATTTTCCATTTTTTCTTTCAACCCATGCAAAAGTATCGATATCTTGGGGGTGCAATGGGTCTGTTGCAAACTTTTGCTACAGCGCTACAAAGTGTTCAATCTCATGTAAAATCGCGTGAAAACTCCATTAGTGGCATCAAAAAGTCGTAAAATGCAGTACAAAACTCACGAGAGACGTTTAATGAAATCCAAGACGGCGGTAAAATATCGAGCAACCTGTATGCATGCACAACGAACATCCAAGGATAACCAACCTCACAATATCGATCACACCCAATCGCAACGTAAATAAGCACATAACCTCTGAAGTTGTGAGGTTGTCAACGTTGGCAATCGTGGGATGTTAAAGGTGCATGCATACAGATTGCTCGATATTTTACCGCCATCTTGGATTTCATTAAACGTCTCTTGTGAGTTTATTATCGCATTTCATGACTTTCTGATGCCTCAAATGATTTTTTCGGGCGATTTCACATATGATGAAACACTCTTTATCGTGGTAGCAAAAGTTTGCAACAGACCTATTGCACCTCCGGAAGATCGATTGTTTTACATAGGTATAAATGGAGGGATTGCGTTGTTGCCATATTGCACCACTGTTCTGTCCTTTCTCCCGAGTGTTTCTCTCGTCGCAGTTTTTGGTTTGATATATGTTATGACCCGTCGTCATCATACCGTCAAATCAAACTATTTCCAAACGTATCTTTGTGATGTCAATTTTGTGATGTATAGTGTCTGCTCTAAAACAAACATAATTTGATCCGAAACAACCAAACTTCTTTTTAATAGACGCAAGGGACGAAGACAGTGGCGAAGCGTGCAATTTGGTAACGTTGCATTCGGCTCATTAAAACCCATGAAAAATATCGAACTATCTAGGAATCGCCTATGACCATCGGATTCGACCTTTTTAATGAGTTCAAGTGGAAAAAGTGCCATGTTGCCAAATATCACACTTCGCCACTGGACGAAGACCGATGATGATCCGAGACAGAGGTTATGTTTTAATTCCTTGAATGGAAAAGGAATGGATGAGGAAACGAAAGACAACGCGCTTAGTTGAGATTCAACAGCATATGGTGTTGGCGCATGACAAGGTGGATTGAATTATGTCACCTGGAACGGACGAGTGGGAATTGGAGATAGAGGTATGAGGAGAGGAAAAAAGTCTCCCCCCCATAAGTTCATCTTTCAAAGTCAAAAGAGACTTTTCAGCAGCCGTAATTTCCTGGTTGCCAATGACAGAGCTTACATTCACGTCACGTTTTCAGCCTTTGAGCTAACTCACGATCGGTCGCCCCCCCCCTCCCCCAGTGCTCATCCCTGCTTCCTTTATATCTTCACCCGCCCAGTGTATGTTGAGTTTTTTCTCCTCCCCCCCCCTCCCACGGGTTAACATGGGTCAGTGAGATGTATGAGAAAAAAAAAAAAAAAAAAAAAAATGTTGTGTCGAGTTGAAAAATGAATTGTAAAAAAATATAAATGAATGATCTTACACAACCCAAGCAAGATGACAACACGCCTCCTGCTTTTTGTGCGGGACGCGGGGAGCGGAGGGTTGTTTCAATGTCAGTATCCTTTACTTAGTGGAAACGATCTCTCGAAAAAGTGACGCTTATATGCGAATTTCCTGGAGTTTTTCGTCGACGCAATGCATGATCACAATTGAGACACAGACTAAAATTACTCTTCGGAGGTCTCCAGATTTGGCCTCCAGTGATTTTCACCTCTTTCCACCTCTATAAAAAAAGGTCTTGCGCAGGACAACATTTTTCCTACAATGATCAGGTCAAAAATGCGCCGTGGATGAGTGGTTCAAAGCTCAAAACGAACAGTTTTACCAAAATTGCATCAATAAATTAGTGGCGCGGAACCGAAAGGGTTTGGATAAAAATGGTGACTACGTTGAAAAGTGACGTAAGGCTTTTTAAAATTAAAATGTTGGCGTGTAAAGAGTCGGCGGAAGAGAGAGAGGAAAAAAACAAAACATGAGGCGATTTCAATCTGAACGATAATCGACGGAGCGCTGAGTGCTCGATCGACACAGCGCGAAGCGTTCAGAGGTGAGCACGAGGCGACAAAAGAGGTGCCCTAACCTAACAAAAAGTAGATTTTCTCGCGATTTAGTGAACCGATTTGAAAATTTTTGAAACTTTTGAAAAGCGGAGAATATAACAAATAAAATCGAGCCTTTGGATTTTTTTCTATCGCTCGTACTTTTGGAGTTAGGAGATGGCGAAACTTACTTTTTCGATGACCCTCGTATTAGAAACAGACAGCAAAGAGGGTCATTCAATGAGCTATAACTTTAGAGTGGCACATCAAGGAACGTTCCGCTGGTTCATTGTTGTCACCTAGGGCGCCGCCATCTTGCCGTAAAAATCGATTTTGCGGTTAAGGTTTGTAGGTTGTTTCCGGTCGTTTCGTAAACAAACTCGGGCACCGCCGGAAACGGCCTTCAAAATTTAACCTCAAACCTTGGAATCTGCCGTCCAAATTCCCGCCAAATTCCGAACTACCTACAAAATTTAACCTCAAACCTTGGAATCTGCCGTCCAAATTCCGCTTTTTCCCGGGATTCCTTCTACCTGTGTGGCACAAGGTGGACCAGCCTGCTGCCACTCTAAAGTTATAGCTCATTGGGGTCATTACGTGACTTAACCCCGACCTCCATCAGTGGCGTAGTGTGCAATTTGGCAACGTTGAAGCTCGTCTATGTAAACTCATGAAAAAGATCGAACTAATGAGTGTTCGGTGAACACCTTCACATTCGACCTTTTACGTAGGTTTAAATGGACGTAGCTCGACGTTGCCAAATCGCACGCAACGCCACTGATCTCCATCCTTTTCTAAAACGCACGCGTTCAAATAGGAGGAGAGAGAGAGAAAAACAAATTCCGGTATGCGCTCTGGTGGTAGAAATCGGCACTAAACGCTGAAAATTCCCCGCAAGGGTATTCACAGAGATCACTCCTGGTGGCTTATGAATTTGTGATCAGGGGAGAGGTAATAATCAATTATTATCAGTTACTTTGAATGGTATTTTGATCTAAACTTTAGTCTTTATGTGATTCAAATCTCCCGGCATATACAAACCAAACAATAGCGAAAAGCGGCGCTCGCGTCAGTGTTCAATCGGAGGCTATTTTCTTTTCTTTAGCGTAGATTGCGCGGGAGTCGAACCTCCCGGAAATTACTTCGAAAACTGCCGCGAGAGACGTCAAATGCACTAACTGGGTTTTCGCTCTAGGGACGCGAGTTCTGGTGTTGCGGCTCGAAGCTCAGCATTCGAACGTTGCAACTGGAATATGTTTCTAAAGTCCCTTGCGTTCCGTGTCGTTGTACGAGTGTAGGAGTCTACACATACCTAGTCCAATGCACTGCGTCTGTAGTTCGTGAATCTGGACTGGAGATAAAGTCACGCAGGAATGAAATTGACCTAAAACTGGCAAAAAATGCCCCCCTTCTTTTCCCTATTGTTTAGTTTAGTTTTGAATGACGGCATTTCTTCAATGCTATGTGTTTATGAAGGGGCTGTTACAAACTTTTGCTGTAAGCAAATTAAGGGTCAATTCAGGAGTAGAAAATGTTCACAAAATCTACTCCTAAACTCATAAAATGTTTTTAAATGCTCGGGCGAAATGGTAGCGTTGGGATCTAATAATTAATGGGACGTTCCCATATAATAATACGGTATCTCCATCAAGAAGTGACTAATAAGAGACGATGGCTTTCTTTCGGCACCATAGTGTCACCAGGTGTCACGGTACCATTAATCAGTTGTTAATTACTCCTCTTGTGATTGTGATTAGTTATTCTGCGAACTTATACGTTCCCACAGTAGCGTCATTTGCAGGGGGGCAGGAGGGGCAACTGCCCCCCCCCCAAGGGTCGGCCAAAAGTGAAAAAGTGATGACCTTTCTTTTTTTTTTTAACTAAAATTTTGGTCATTAACAAGTTTTGTTTGAATTTAGAGCCGTAAATAGAATATACGTAGAATATGCAGGGCTGTAGAGTGTCTAAAATAATATTAATGAGCAAAGAAAAAAAAAAAAAAAAAAAAGGTCATCACATTTTTGCCCCCCCCAAGTCGAACCTGAAATGACGCCCCTGCGTTCCCAGCATTGAGAGAGTGACAAAATAATTTGAGAATATCCAATTATTAGTGTCTGACATCGCCACTGCATTATGACAGCGCTTTACAAAGCATTCTATGAGTCAAGGAGTTGATTTATCAAGATTTAGTGCTACGAACGTTAATTTTGGAGGTTTTTGCATCTGCATAAACCCTTAAATCGCTTGTAGCCAAAGTGTGCTATACAGCTTCATCGGGTGGGACTCCCCAATGAATTGAGGTGGTGGCTGCAATAACAGCACTTAAAACATGGGGTTATGCTCGTTCTGAATGATTGATTGCCTATTCGGAAGAGCGCTTTTTTGGTTTTTTGAGTGAGTGCTCATAAAATCAAATTCGACCAATCCCATTGGTTTAAACGGTGTCACGTGACATATTAGAGTCATTCGATGGACAGAAGAGTTGTTTTTCTGAATTGAACTACTGAACCGACTTCTAATCTGTCACGTGATGCCATTTAAACCAGCTAATACCCTTCCCCCGCACCACCACTTCACCTTAAACTAGGGATCCCGATTCACGACGGAAGAATCGATTCAATGAATCGATGCGATTCTCTCTGAAAAAACAAAAATCGATTCGATTCAAAAATCAGCTCCGAAGAATCGATTCTCACTATAGTATCGATTCTTTTTACAAACTGCGCAAAGTGAATCGGTTTTAACGATCGTCCACTCCGAATCCGATCTCCTGTCAGAATCGCCACCTGACAATCTTCCGATGTGATGATACCCGATTCCCGCCGACTCTTTTCAGAATCGAATCGTCACGTGATCGATGCGATTCATTGGTCCCGATTCCCGCCGATTCCCTCCAGAATCGAATCGTCACGTGACCGATGCGATTCACTGATACCGATTCCCGCCGATTCTTTTCAGAATCGAATCATCACGTGACGACTCACTGCTATAATGAACAGTGTGCTATATCAGCTGCTGCCGATTCTCTCGATATTGATTCACAACATTTATCAACCCCGATCCAATTTACCATTGTTCCAGATGAAAAATGTGTGCTCAAATTTTATTTGAATTTGCGATTTGGTAAATTCATTGAGGCGAAAAAGCGTAAAAAGTTACGACGATTCTTTCGATTCCGATTCAGTGCCTAAATAATCGATTCGATCCAAGAATCGGAGGTAAAAGAATCGATTCGATTCTATGTCAGAATCGACCTCAAAGAATCGATTCATGAATCGGAGGTAAAAGAATCGATTCGATTCTATGTCAGAATCGACCTCAAAGAATCGATTCATGAATCGGAGGTAAAAGAATCGATTCGATTCTATGTCAGAATCGACCTCAAAGAATCGATTCATGAATCGGGGAGAAAACATCCTACCTTTTCTCAGAAGAAAACAACTGAAGCCAGCCGCTTTGAGGAGCTAATTAGAAAAGAATTCTGAATAATCACAAGTTCCCACGCAGAAGGCGGTAATTCTTATCTTCTGCTTAGCAGTTGATGAAATTAAATCATACCAGGAATCAAGGGATGAGAATCGATATTTCTCAATTATTTTGCAGTGCTATCTTCGCCTCAGCGGATTAAGATACTATAGTCCAGCCAAGTAAAGAGCGCCAGGGGATTTGATAGAGACTAGAGGAGATTCCGAGAAGTCTTGAGAGACTCCGTTTACTCTTCATTCATTAATTGCGAGAGAGAGAGAGAGAGAGAGGAGAGAGAGAGGGGGAGGAGAGAGAGAGAGAGAGAGAGAGGGGAGAGGGGGAGAGAGAGAGAGAGAGAGAGAGAGAGAGATAAGAGAAACAGGAATCGCGCAATGCTAATAAATGCAGGTTAATTTAAATTGTATGCGGCGAAAAAAAAAACGAGAGAGCAAATAAGGGGATGAATAGCTCTTATGAAATGGCCGATTGAATTAAATTAGGAATGCACAGGCTGATGGGGGAAGGGGGAAAGGGGGGGGGATTCGGACGAAATGAAAAGGATAAAGGAAGAAAAGAAGTTTTTAGCACCGAAGATATTCTTAAGTAAATTTAGCACCGGCTTTAAAAGACATCTCAACTGGCGAGAGCCAAACATAAAAACCCGCGGGAGAGATGCGAGAGGAAAACAGGTTTGAAAAAAAGTTTGAACTTAAAAAAAAAAAAAGTTGAGACACGCGAGTTTTTGAAATCGGTCGATAAGGTTTTATTGTTAATTAAATGCAGATTTTTTTTTTCCTTATTTTTTTTTTTCACCCTCTCCGTACCCACCCCTCTCCTTCAAATCATCTTCTCTTTATTTTCAGCCTCTCCTAATTCGCCATTCGTGAATCGCGATTACGTTTCTTGGGGGCGCCCCCGGAAGTCAGATCGCATCTTTCACATGAGGAGTGCGCTTTTTTATTCTTTTTGTCTGTGCAGCAAGTTATATCGACGATAATGAATGCTGTAAAACGTATATATATATATATTTATATATATATTTTTTTTTTTTTTTTAATTTCCTCGGGAATCGTATCGCTTGGAATTTTCCTGCTGCCCCCCCCCCCTCCTCTTCCTCCTTGACTAATTAATGCAATTACACACCGAGATGAAGAATCTTCATGATATGTTATTTCAAGCTTCGATGAAATATTAAATTCGCTCAGTCGTCGTGAATATCTTCAGCTTTGCGACTCTGAACTCATTTTACGGGCGTTGCCCTCGACGCACAGTGGGGCGAGACGATAGAAATGGTCGGACATGAAATATCTGACTGAAAATGCAAATTTGAATGTTTTTATCGTCGACAAACAAACTATATAGGGTGATTCTTGTAGGAAATTTTATTTTAAAACCAATGGAACTACTTTCAAACTTGTACGTTGCGTATTCACAAAGATATACGCATTTCAAATCGTCACGCCATGTCCGGCATCTTCCATTGACTTGTTCCATTGTGCGGCGGTGCACTTATGTGCGAAAAGGTGGAAGTATTGGATGTTTGACACGATTTCAATCTCTATTCACTTGGAGTATCGTTCTCTGACTTTCTCAGGAATAAAAAAAAAAAAATATGTACTTAGTTCAACGGGAAAATATGTATTTCTAATTTGCGTCGAGTATAATATTCGTCCTTTATTTTGTCATCTGATTAAGGATAGAGGATGGAGATCGGAGTTAAAGTCACGTGTAGTGAAGGCTCGCGAATTGCGATACATCGATGTCCACTCCATTTAAAACTATAGAAAAGTATCGATCGTCAGGGGGTGCAATTGAATCCCCGAGAAATCGATACTTTTCTATAGTTTTAAATAGAGTGGACATCGATACATCGCATTTCACGAGCCGCCACTGGTCACGTGATGACTTTCTTTGCTGTCTCTTTGCTGTTTGTTCTAATACGAGGGTCTTCCATAAAGTTAGTTTCGCCGTCTCCTAACTCTGAAAGTAAGAGCGATAGAAAAAATCCAAAGGCTCAATTTTATTTGTTATATTCTCAGCTTTTCAAAAATTTTAAAATCGGTTCTCTGAATCGCGAGAAAAGCTACTTTTTGTTAGGTTAGGGCACCTCCTGTCGCAGATTTTTACGCTTTAACGACAGAGATGTCCGCCCCCTATGAACTTAAAACAAGGGTCCCTACACACAAACATGGAGTTTTCTCTCAAATGAGCTGTGAATAGAATAGGCGACGCTTACGTCATCCGCAGAGCATTCATTATATACATTTCTTCTGGAGGCGCGAGAGAGCTGCAAATGAGAGTGTTATACAAGATCCAGAGTCCCTCAGCTTCCCATTCGAAAGCAATCAGCAGGCAGATTACAGAATTTGTCATGTTTCCAACACGAAACGCATTTTTTTCTCTCTGCTAGGCACGGCAACACTGTCCAACATTACACTTTTTGAATTAAGGTTAACAAATATGAGACAAACAAACCAGAGTCAGATCGCCCATGCTGTCTCATTTTGGAATTGGACTTTAAAACACATGTAAACACACATGTAAAACACATGCCTCTCTATTCCTGTATCTCGTTGGTCATATCCAAGGTTATAGATTAAAGAGGTATGCTCATCTGACTTCGCGCCACAAATTCAGTGGCGCGCAGTTCAAAATCACTACAGGCAAGATGGCAAACAAAAGCAGAAAACGTATACTCTTTGCAGAAAACATTGAATGGTTTTCTGCTTTCCTGCAGAGTGCAGCCCAATGTTTTCTGCAAAGAGTATACGTTTTCTGCTTTTGTCGGCCATCTTGCCTGCAGTGATTTTGAACTGCGCGCCACTGAATTAGTGGCGCTAAGTCAGATGAGCATACTTCTTCAATCTATAACCTTGGGTCATATCACTGAACGATAACGCAAAACAGCATCTTCGTGAGAAAGCATTTTTTCCCCAGTAGAACACTCAGCGGGATTTTCAAGATGATTCAAGGGAATTTCCTCGCGGTTAGGAATTTTGAATCCGTCATGCTTTCAACACGAAGCGCCTTTATTTCTCTCTGCTGAGCACGGCAACACTGCACAGCGTAATTTTTTCCCGCCCTCCTGCTTCAGATGCCTCGAGATACCTCTCCCTTGTCTTTCTTCATTTTCAGTTCTTCGTGTCATCGTCGCTTTCATTGAATTCCGCGCGGAGTAAAAACCGCTTACTCTTTTGAACTGACAGTAATGAGTCGCGAAAACAGAAACTTAAAGCAGTGCCTTGTCTCAACCTGGATAATTTACGCCTCCGCGTATCATCGAAGCGTTGCCATGTTTGTTTGATGAATGAATGAAAAAAAAGGGATAAACAACTCTGGGGTGAATGAAAGGTGTCCAGTCTGTAGGTCTACAGTAATAATGACTACAGACAAAACGTCAACTTTTTTGGTCCACTAACAAAATGCCTACCATGAAAAATGACCACATTCTGAAGACGTCTGCATATTTTATGTCCAGAAAATAAATTTCCCCAGTATCCTATTTTATATTTGTAAGAATGAAGCTAAGTTCCTGGAGAACCGTTGCACCGTTTGGTAGGGGCCTGGTACCGATCGGTAGGGCTCGGCTTCAATGCTTCGGGAAAAATATAAGTTTTTCCGTGCGGGCCCCGCGTCCCTTTTTAAAATGCTAAAAACTTTTCTCTGGAAAAGTTGTGCGAGTGCGAAAAGGATGCGAATCAGTTCGTTTTGCAAGGGTGGGAGAGAGAAGCGAGATTTTGTCATCCTTTTTTAAATGCATACGTGCGGACGAGCATACGATTTTGTACGCGTGTGAGCGAGAAACGTGCTGCTCTGTAAATTTTTTTTTTTTTTAAATTTGATCGAGCGATTTGACGTTAACGTGGAGATTGTGATCATATGTTTTTTGCGCGGAAGGACCAACGACATCTATATAAGACCGGCGAACGAATACGAACCAGCGTAACCCGCAAGAAGGAAAGTTAGGTTAGGAATAGAGGTGCTTGGCCGGATAGGAGCACCTCTGTTTACACGTATTTTTATGAAGATGTTCTCTTCCGTTTTTCGCTTCTAAAACTCCTAATTTTACACGGAATTTGCTTTTCTTGGTCTTAATAGAAGGAGGATAGCTTGGGCTTTGACCTCCGCCCTACCGGGTCCGGTAACGTTTTTTCGAAAATATATGGAAAATATAAGTCGTTGAAGTGGACACCCGTTCGTATGCTCTGAAGACCTTGCAAATCACGTTCCCCTGTTTACAACGATTCAATCTGTCTACAAATCGGCTTTTAGTCATTTTTGAGTCTACTCCTTCACTCTCAGTCCTTTTAGTGCTAGATTCTTCAAAATCCGAAAAGTTTTAGTGGCTGAGGAGGTAATTTTTCTATACTGTGTAGTGTGTACCAGTAAACCCTCCTGTGTTAGAGTTCGTAGTTACTTAACTTGAGTTCGTAATTTCTGTACATTTCCCTGCTGGATGATTTTTCATTCCTAATATTGTTTTATCAATCTGCGCCATCATCAGTGTCTATTAAATACTGTGATTGTGGTGCAACCCGCCCGCCGTTAACTCAGGATGTCGGATCGAGCCGACCACTGAAAGGGTTCTGGTTAGTCATCATCAATTTTGTGAAGTACTCATCATGTCAGGAGTGATTCCCTCTTATTCCTTTGTTTAGTCGCAGCGTAATTTAGCCTTGAATCAGGATTCATCGTAAAATTCCTCTCTTTGAACCATCCGTGGTTTTTGCGCATTCCTCGGAATCTTACAGGTGAGCTTGGAGGGGGAGGCTGAGAAGATGGCCTATAAGATTTGGGTCAAGATTTCTACGAACAGCACCTAGAGGCTCATTCAGTTAAGTTCATGAAGTCGTGTCGGAAAGTATTAGATGGAGGTTATATGAGGGGCCATGTTTCTTCATCAAACATTTTAGCATTTTTAGCTGCTGTGACTCTGACTGCTGTGAACCGCAGTCGCTTACGGGAACACTTTGGGAAACGGACCGAACCGCCATAAGCCGCAATAAGTGCGCGTGAGAAACCTTAAAACGCGAAGAGTCTCTCTCTCGCACTCCCAGTCTCTTACGGGAACAATTTGGGAAACGGACCGAACCGCCATAAGACGCAATGAGTGCGAGAGAGAAACCTTGAACCGCGGGAGTTCTCTCTCTCTCACTCGCAGTCGCTTACGAGAACACTTTGGGAAACGGACCGAACCACCATAAGACGCAATGAGTGCAAGAGAGAAACCTTGAAGCGCGAGAGGTCTCTCTCTCGCACTCGCAGTCGCTTACGGGAACACTTTGGGAAACGGACCGGACCGCCATAAGACGCAATGAGTGCGAGAGAGAAACCTTGAAACGCGAAAGGTTCTCTCTCGCACTCGCAGTCGCTTACGGGAATAATTTGGAAACGGACCGAACCGCCATAAGACGCAATGAGTGCGAGTGAGAAACCTTAAAACGCGAGAGGTCTCTCTCTCGCACTCGCAGTCGCTTCCGTGAAAATTTTGGAAAACGGACCGAACCGCCATAAGATGCAATGAGTGCAAGAGAGAAACCTTGAGAGAGAGACCTCTCGCGTTTCAAGGTTTCTCTCTCGCACTCATTGCGTCTTATAGCGGTTCGGTCCGTTTCCCATAATATTCCCGTAAGCGAGTGCGAGAGAGAGACCTCTCGCGTTTCAAGGTTTCTCTCTCGCACTCATTGCGTCTTATGGCTGTTCGGTCCGTTTCCCAAACTGTTCCCGTAAGCGACTGCGAGTGCGAGAGAGAGTTCTCTCGCGTTTCAAGGTTTCTCTCTCGCACTCATTGCGTGTTATGGTGGTTCGGTCCGTTTCCCATTATATTCCCGTAAGCGACTGCGAGTGCGAGAGAGAGACCTCTCGCGTTTCAAGGTTTCTCTCTCTCACTCATTGCGTCTTATGGCGGTTCGGTCCGTTTCCCATAATATTCCCGTAAGCGACTGCGAGTGCGAGAGAGAGACCTCTCTCGTTTCAAGGTTTCTCTCTCGCACTCATTCCGTCTTATGGCGGTTCGGTCCGTTTCTCAAAGTGTTCCCGTAAGCGACTGCGATTGCGAGAGAGAGACCTCTCGCGTTTCAAGGTTTCTCTCTCGCACTCATTGCGTCTTATGGCGGTTCGGTCCGTTTTCCAAAGTGTTCCCGTAAGCGACTAAGAGTGCGAGAGAGAGACCTCTCGCGTTTCAAGGTTTCTCCCTCACACTCAGTGCGTCTTATGGCGGTTCGGTCCGTTTCCCATAATATTCCCGTAAGCGACTGCGAGTGCGAGAGAGAGACCTCTCGCGTTTCAAGGTTTCTCTCTCGCACTCATTGCGTCTTATGGCGGTTCGGTCCGTTTCCCAAAGTGTTCCCGTAAGCGAGTGCGAGAGAGAGACCTCTCGCGTTTCAAGGTTTCTCACTCGCACTCATTGCGTCTTATGGCGGTTGGGTCCGTTTCCCATAATATTCCGGTAAGCGACTGCGAGTGCGAGAGACAGACCTCTCGCGTTTCAAGGTTTCTCTCTCGCACTCATTGCGTCTTATGGCGGTTCGGTCCGTTTCCCATAATATTCCCGTAAGCGAGTGCGAGAGAGAGACCTCTCGCGTTTCAAGGTTTCTCTCTCGCACTCATTGCGTCTTATGGCGGTTCGGTCCGTTTCCCATAATATTCCCGTAAGTGACTGTGAGTGCGAGAGAGAGACCTCTCGCGTTTCAAGGTTTTTCTCTCGCATTCATTGCGTCTTATGGCTGTTCGGTCCGTTTCCCAAACTGTTCCCGTAAGCGACTGCGAGTGCGAGAGAGAGACCTCTCGCGTTTCAAGGTTTCTCTCTCGCACTTATTGCGTCTTATGTTGGTTCGGTCCGTTTCCCAAAGTATTCCCGTAAGCGACTGCGAGTGCGAGACAGAGACCCCTCGCGTTTTAAGGTTTCTCTCTCGCACTTATTGCGTCTTATGCTGTTTCGGTCCGTTTCCCCAAGTGTTCCCGTAAGGAACTGCGAGTGCGAGAGAGAGACCTCTCGCGTTTCAAGGTTTCTCTCTCGCACTCATTTCGTCTTATGGCGGTTCGGTCCGTTTCCCAAAGTGTTTTTGTAAGCGACTGCGAGTGCGAGAGAGAGACCTCTCGCGTTTCAAGGTTTCTCTCTCGCACTCATTGCGTCTTATGGCGGTTCGGTCCGTTTCCCAAAATATCCCCGTAAGCGACTGCGAGTGCGAGAGAGAGACCTCTCGCGTTTTAAGGTTTCTCTCTCGCACACATTGCGTCTAATGGCGGTTCGATCCGTTTCCGAAAGTGTTCCCGTAAGCGACTTCGAGTCACAGCAGCTAAAAATGCTAAAATGTGTGATGAAGAGACATGGCCCCTCATATAACTGCCATCGAATACTTTCCGATACGACTTCATGAACTTTACTGAATGAGCCCCTAGGTGCTGTTCGTAGAAATCTTGACACAAATCTTATAGGCCATTTTCTCTGCCTACCCTTCCAAGCTCACCTTTAAGATTCCGAAGAATGCGCAAAAACCACAGATTTTTCAAAGAGAGGAATTTTACGATGAATCCTGATTCAAGGCTGAATTATGCTGCGACTAAACAAAAGAATAAGAGGGAATCACTCCTGGCATGATGAGTACTTCACAAAGTTGATGACGACTAACCAGAACCCTTTCAGTGGTCGGCTCGATCCGACATCCTGAGTTAACGGCGGGCGGGTTTCACCACAATCACAGTATTTAATAGACACTGATGATGGCGCAGATTGATAAAACAATTTTAGTAATGAAAATTCATCCAGAAGGGAAATGTACAGAAATTACGAACTCAAGTTAAGTAACTACGAACTCTAACACAGGAGGGTTTACTGGTACACACTACACTGTATAGAAAAGTTACCTCCTCAGCCACTAAAACTTTACGTATTTTGAAGAATCTAGCACTAAAAGGACTGAGAGTGAAGGTGTAGACTCAAAAAATGACTAAAAGCCGATTTGTAGGCAGATTGAATCGTCGTAAACAGGGGAACGTGATTTGCAAGGTCTTCAGAGCATACGAACGGGTGTCCACTTCAACGACTTATATTTTCCATATATTTTCGAAAAAACGTTACCGGACCCGGTAGGGCGGAGGTCAAAGCCCAAGCTATCCTCCTTCTATTAAGACCAAGAAAAGCAAATTCCGTGTAAAATTAGGAGTTTTAGAAGCGAAAAACGGAAGAGAACATCTTCATAAAAATACGTGTAAACAGAGGTGCTCCTATCCGGCCAAGCACCTCTATTCCTAACCTAACTTTCCTTCTTTCGGGTTACGCTGGTTCGTATTCGTTCGCCGGTCTAATATAGAGGTCGTTGGGAAGGACACATTCGGGTATAGAAGCATTTTTTAATAGCGACTTCAATGAAGTCACTTCGTATGATATCGATGTATAGCTTCGACTTTTTGTCACATGATTTTACCTAGATGTGAACAATGGGACAGTCACAGTGCTGCTAGATGTGTTGTAAAATATTCAGGCACTTGAGACTTAATGTAAAATGTGTATATTTTATGTCAAATCTGGCAGCACTGTACAGTCATTGATTGATGGCTCGACGAGGTTGCTGTATAACTTCGCGAAGTAGAGCTTCGATACTTATCATATGTATTAAACGCAGATTTATAGAATAGTACAATCAACTAGAGATGACTTTGTTGAGATCGGTGCGTTGAATTGATATCTCGATTGTAACCCAGCAAATTTGGGCTAGGTTTCGAGAATTTTTAAAGAAACCAAACAATTAGTGATGATGAGTTGAGACGATGGTTATTCTTCTCTTATCAATAATATGCTCTCGAATATTACTGAGTAATGAAAATAATTGGTTTCCTGTTGAAAATGTGTTGTTTACTTTGAATGTATAAGTGATTTATCTAAGAATACTACCAACGGGTGCAACGGACCCAGAATATTGTTACACATCCTCTTTCAAAGTTGGCGATTTGAGCTGTTTCGTATTAGTTCGCATCTCGGTGAGGTTATGATGTTTTTATAAGGTCTGTTTTTTCAAATTTAAAAAAAAAAAAAAAAAAAAAAAAAAAAAAAAAATCGTTAGATTTCTTGGGTATTTTTGTAGTTTTTAACGATTCATTTGATTGTATACACCTGTTATTTTTTAATCTGTGGAGTCAAAGTGTTTCAAATTAAATGAAGGCGTTTTTTTCTTCTTTTTCGAAATAGACTGATTTAGTGCTGACCTGGTGATGAGCGTTCCAAAGAAAGACAAACTGTCTCTCTTGGTCTCACGTAACCCCCGCATGTACTGCTATCTCACTCAAATTTCAAAAAACTTATGGAGAGACATTTTTTGAGCATTGAGCATCAATTGTCAAAAAACGCTGAAAGAATGACCCCAAATAATAGGGGTTGTAAATGACCTCACGTCCAAAAAGCTTAAAAAATTAAAATGTTAAATGAAGTTTGCTTGAATTTCCGAGCCAACCTATTTTAACAAATTATTGTCGTTAATAAAGGGCTGTTTGAAAAAGGCATACTTTTCCCGCGCAAAGTTTCTTTTCCATTTTTATACAGATTTTTGATTTACCTACTAAAACGAAATGTCTTATTGTCATGTCAGTTCAACGAAAGGTTATCGTAGGTGTGCGATCTCGGTCATGCGTATTTGTTTGCTTACCCCGAACTTCTCATTTTATTGTGAAAGCATGGTTTTTCACTCTCGCTATCTCTTTCTCTCCTTCCCTTCTTTTCTCTGCACTGTTCTAAATCGTATAATCCACATGCGCTAATACGGTGCATCCAAATGCGCCGATTCTAAGGGTTTCGGCGGCTCCATGAGCGCCAAAAAAAATTGACGGTTTTGGATCGGGCCCTCTTGAGAACGACCACCCCTAAAATGGTTAAGTTTCATGCAAGGGGGTGGGGGGACGGGGGGTTATGCTATTTATGCCCCTTCCAAATGATGACTCCTGTTTTCTAAACATTTGGTGTACATGAGAAAATACCACTTTAGTATTGCAGGAATAATAGAGTAAGTTTTTAGATTTCGTCCTTTGGAGCAGGATTAGATGGGCGAATAGCAAACGGAGTTAGGGAGTGGATATCAAGTCAAAGTCTTAGCTCGAATAAACAAAATCACGCGCAAGACGCGAAACGGAACACTTGGCCGCGAAGCGGCCATCGGCCTCTAGTATTTAATATTTATGTCTCTTTTCACACAATACGTCCGCCTTTTATTGGACAGAATGGGTGTGTTGCACACTTCAGCTACAGCGTTTTAAAGTATCAATTCCTATGTAAAAAGCCGAGAAAATAACAATGGCAGCATCAGAAAACACTAAAATTCAGTAATAAACTCACAAATTGCGAAAAACACTAGACACTATTCACCCCTGTATCTTTCCACCACGTGCACGATATTTCGCGAAATTAGCGCGGCACATTCAAATAATCACGGCCGTCTTTCATCACAGCTGACTTCATAAACAAATAAACAGTAAACACTGACGGCGCGGCGCACAGTGTTTCCCCTCTTATGGAGAATGGGAAAAAACCTCATCGCACCTAGATTTTGCTTTAGATTTGAATAAAACTGCTTGAAAACGTGAACGAAAGGTCTTACTATTCCCATAAATTTACCTGGTACACCTGTCACCAACCCTTTGGTACGTCAGCCCCCCCCCCCCCACCAGGCTCCGCAAAAAAACCGGCGCACCTGGCGCGCTGGATCATTCCGCTCGAAAATGCGAAAAAATTTACAAAATTTAAAATCGTCATAACTTTTGAACTAAAAGAGCTAAAAATATTTCAAGGCCAGGTTCAGATTTCTCGTACTCTCTAGTTTGTTTTACTAGAGCTCAAATTTTCTTTTGGTCATTTTTTTACCCGTATGAAGAGTTTTTCCAAACCCTCGCGAAAACTGTTTTTTTGGAGCATGCACACCTCTAAAAATTACTTAAACTTCTCACATCTCTTTGGGCAAAAGTAGAGGTGAACAAAATCTGAGACATGCATCAGATTTCTCAAAGTCAGGGCTATCGACTTGGTTACCTCAATTTTGTCTACACAATTTTTTTAAGGCCGGAAAATGCACTTTTCCGAGACCATATAGACCGCTTCTGAACATTATTAAAAATATGCTGCAAAAAAACAATTTTCACGAGCGTTTAGAAAAACTCTTCATACGGGCAGAAAAATGACCGAAAGAAAATTTGAGCTTATGCATAAAAAACCAGAGAGTGCGAGAAATCCGGCCCTGGCTTTGAAATATTTTTTACTCTTTTAAGTCAAAAGTTATGACGATTTAAACTTTTATCATCTTTTCGCATGTTTGAGCGGATGTGTAAACTGTGTATTCAGAAGCGGTCTTTACATGGTCTCAGAAAAGTGCATTTTCCGACCGTAAACAAATTTTGTAAACAAAATTGAGGTAACCAGGTCGATAACCCTGACTCTGAGGAATCTGATGCATGTCTCAGATTTTGTCTATTTATGCTACTTTTGCCCAAAGTGATCTGAGAAGTTTGAGTAGCTTTTTAGAGATGTGCTCCAAAAAAACAGTTTTCGCGAGGGTTTGGAAAAACTCTTCATACGGGTGGGAAAATTACCAAAAAAAAAGTTGAGCTTTTGTAGAAAAAATTAGAAAGTATGAGGAATTTGACCTTGGCCTTGAAATATTTTTAATTCTTTTATTTCAAAAGTTATGACGATTTTAAATTTTGTAATTTTTTCGCATTTTCGAGCGGAATGATCCAGCGCGCCTTGTGCGCCGGTTCTTTTGCGGGGCAGTGTACCTACCGCGCAACATTCTATTTTCATAATATTCAACTCGCTGTAACTTCCGCCTTGGGTAATCTTGGGTTACCAAATTTTCAGGGTTGTTAGTACACATATTCAGCTTGCGAAAAATGTCAACAGACCCGTGACGCTCGTTGACGCTTCAGTTGTAGGTCCATATTTGGGTGAAAACGTCATTTTTTAAGCTTATTCTATTTAAATCCATTCCTTTGGATATGACAAAATAAAATTTAGCCCGTGTTAAGGGTAGAATGTCAAATTGTAGACTATAACGCACCCATTGAGCGAAAATTTTCAATGAAAAAGCCTAAAAGAGCTTCTTTACAGAGGTTTCGATATTACTCCAGTTTTTAGCGAAAAAACAGAAATTCTGACTTCCGCCGAATTAACCTAGCTTTTTTACCAAAAGAAATGCAAAAATTGTAAAAAAATCGTGCAAGTCTATTAGTTTGGACCCTCAGGAATGGATTTTGTGAAGTTTTGGGTAGTTTTGAAGAGGTCGTTAAAAAGGGGTTTTTTCCGCCTAGGAAACACTGTGCGGCGTCTGCTCGAATTCTTACGTTTCAATGTCCTCAATTCCTCACAAAAAGTTGTGAAAGGTACGGAAACGATATTTGTGTCGAAAACTTATCAAAATAAAACAATAACACACAGGAGTTTCAAGCATGATGATCGAAGTTGGAATCATCCTTGGAACTCCTGTGTGTTATTGTTTCATTTTGATAAATTTTCGACACAAATATCGGTTTCCGTACCTTTCACAACCTTTCGTGAGGAATTGAGGACATTGAAAAGTAAGAATTCGAGCAGACGCCGTCAGTGTTTACTGTTTATTTGTTTATGAAGTCAGCTCATCAGCTGTGATGACAGTCGGCCGTGATTATTTGAATGTGCCGCGCTGATTTCGCGAAATATCGTGCACGTGGTGGAAAGATACAGGGGTGAATAGTGTCTAGTGTTTTTCGCAATTTATGAGTTTATTACTGAATTTTAGTGTTTTCTGATGCTGCCATTGTTATTTTCGCGGCTTTTTACGGAGGAATTGATACTTTAGAACGCTGTAGCCGAAGTGTGCAACAGACCCATTGTGTACTAAGTTCTCAACAATATCTACAACTTTGGAAAATATCCTTCATACAATTGGTAGTCTACTCTCTATTTCTTTCTCATTACCATAGTAGGCAGATTTATATTTTCCACGTCACCATTTCTGTTCCAATTGAGTAAACTTCGTTGACAGATAAGTAGATGGTTCTGTCAAAAAATGTATGGTGAAAAGGCATTAAACTAATGTTTACTGGAGAAATTTATTTTGAGGACAAAAAATATGTAGACAATTTTCGAATGTGGCAATTTTTCAAGATAGAAATTTTTTCCGTAGACAACGCAGGTAGACATTCTGCCGGCAAGGCTGCCGTTTTGCGTATGCTATTTTTCTATTCACCGATGATTTCACCGGTTGAGAAAAGATTACACAGTTCAGTTCAGTGTATTACCGTAATGAGATAAAATACTCGCATCTGTAATCTTTTCTCAACCGGTTGAGTCGTCGATGACTTTAAAAAACTTGCGGATATTTTAATTAAGTTACGCAGTTTCCACTGATTGAGAAAATATTACAGATCAGAGTATTTTCTTGCATTACAGTCATACACAGAACTGAACTGTGTAATCTTTTCTCAACCGGTGGAATCATCGGTGAATAGAAAAACAGCACTGATTGTACGCAAAACGGCAGCACTGTCTGCCGGTCGACCAATGACTAAAAAAGGAGACATTTTTTGCGTTGTCCATTTTACTGTAGACCTACTGACCTGAAACCGAATAGAAAACCTACTGACAGTGATGTAGCGTGCAATTTAGCAACGTTGCATTTCGTCCGTTTAAACCCATGAAAAAGATCGAACTATTGGGTGTTCGGTGAACACCTTTGCATTCGATATTTTACATGGGTTTACATGGACGCAATACAACGTTGCCAAGCTGCACGCTACGCCACTGCATAGTGCATATTGAGTCATCCAGAAAGTTTCATACTGTGCAAGTTTCATTTTAAATGCACTTCAAACCATTACCAACGCACTTACTTTTCAAAGTTTGTCACCAGGTCCTTGGGAGCTCCAAGGGCTTAATGCGTCTGTTGCAAACTTTCTCTACAGCGTTATGGAGGTTACATTCGCTAGGAAACTCGAGTGGAAATCGCGTTGAATTCATCCAAAAGTCTCAAAATCCTCTCACAAATTCTAATTTTAAAGTTGGCGGTCAAACGAGCAGATCACACGAGGCGGTGGTTGCAATAAGCAACACAAAACATTGGGTATGCTCGTTTGAGTAACTGACTTCGTGAAAGTGTGTTGATTTCTTTGGAGGTGCTTATCTTTGATTTTATGTACACGCATCAATGGGTCTGTTGCAAACTTTTGCTACAGCGCTATAGAGTGATCAATATCATGTAAAACCGCGTGAAAAGTCCATTGGTGGCAGCAGAAAGTCATAAAATGCAATAACAAACTCGCAAGAGTTATTTAACTGATATCCAAGATGGCGGTAAAATATCGAGCAGCCTGTATGCAAGCACCATGAATATCTAGGATGGCCAACCTCACAACATCGATCACAATCAAGCACAACGCAAACAAACTCATAACCTCCGATGCTGTGCGGTTGTTAACGTTGGCCATCATGGATGTTCACGGTGCGTACACACAGGTTGCTCGGTATTTTACCGCCATCTTGGGTTTCAGTTAAACGCCTCTTGTGAGTTTAATACTGCATTTTATGGCTTTCTGATACCACCAATGGACTTTTCACGTGATTTTACTTAAGATTTAACTCTATATATAGCTGTAGCAAAAGTTTGCAACAGACCCATTGCGATGTTCCTTCAAATCCCTTTAAAATCGTATTCAAATGGATTTGGCACAATTTTTTTTGTTTAATTTTCTAAGGTTGAAAAAAGTGAGGCACAGAAACCGAGATTTGATGATAAATATCCGTAAGAGATCATCTTGGCTGCGCTTCCGTGCTACCTCAAAATCTTGTATGACAAATCCAGTGGCGTAGCGTGCAATTTCGCAACGTTGTAGTGTGTCCATTTAAACCCACATAAAAGGTCGAATGCGAAGGTGTTCACCGAACACCCAATCGTTCGATCTTTTTCATGAATTCAGATGGAAGAACTGCTGCGTTGCCTAATTGCACGCTACGCCACTGCACAAATCCTCTCCATTGCTATAGCTCGTTGAATACAGTGTTGCCAGATCGAGGGTAAAAAGCCGCCGTATCGCCCCCATTTAAATCAATGTAAAACGTACGGCTTTTTCACCCCAATCTGGCAACACTGGTTGAATAGGACGCGTTGTGTGGCCAGTTTGATTAGCCCCTTGTGTGGTCTAAACAACACTATAATCAGATGCAAATGTTGTTTTTAAAAAGCAAATTTCTTCATAACCTAGCAGCAATTTGAAGTAAACAATACGATTCATGCAAATGTCTCAGCTTTCATCAACGCATTAGAATGTCACGCAGCTGGAGCCGCTGTCATTTCAGTATAAACTCGTATTTGCCTGAATCCAGTAAAATCGTTAAATCTCTAAAATGTCACCCTTCTTTTGTTAACTTTGATTTAACTAGGTTTTTTTTTGCACGATTGAAATGAATGATTTTTTTCCCTTATTTCTCAGCAATCGACTTTTCCAATTTTCCACCCCTCTTCCTTTTTGTTTCTACCCTATTATTCTTCCCTTAAAAAGTAGCATTAGCATTGCCTTAATTGATTCTTCATTCTGTCCCACTAAATAAACCTGACGTCAAGTGACAATTTATTTTGCTTTCAAGTACATATCTAGGTGAATTTTTTAAGACAAATAATGTGCGCAGCTGCTTAGTACTAACCCTTTACTGCATGATTTTTTTTTTTTCAATAAAATAATTTTTTTTTTCAATACAATTTTGATCCTTGAGACAGGGAAAAATAGTGAAAAAATTCTTTCCATTATATTTCTATGGTAAAGAGCCTGAATATTAATTTTTCCAAATATGGCCTTACCCGCATTTTGGTATTCATGCAACTAAAAATAAAATTTTCAGGCTAAAAAAAAAAAAAAAAAATTAAAGTAGTAAAAAATAAGTTAGTAAGTTTCAATAGTTGTTTTTTTTTGTATATGGTAATGGTACCCCTGCGTTACTCCAAAACGTAACAATGAAAATCGGAAAATCTCTATCAGATTTTCAGTAAGCTATTTTCAACCACTCTGCACGTTCTCTATCCTGTGCTGCGCGCTCTAGGACAAAATCGACAATTCTTACTCGTTTAGTATCTGTTCCACGTGTGACCTACCATGCAGCGACAGTACAACTCAAGTCTCCTACTTTTAGATAAGGCTTCAAAGTAATTGTTCCAGATCTGGGCTCATCTTCAGTTAAGGGTTAATTTTAATTAAGTTTTTACCTGTGTATGTTCGTGGTGCATGCATACAAATTGCTCGATATTCATGCGCCATCTTGGATTTTATTAAACGTCTCTTGTGAGTTTATTATTGAATTTTATGACTTATTTCTGATGCCACCAATGGACTTTTCAGGCGATTTTACATTATATTAAACACTCTTAATCGTTGTAGCAAAAGTTTTTCAACAGACCCATTCAGTGTGCGACGAAGTAGTGAAAAGGGTTAAGGTGAAACAGAGCAACTGTGAAACTTTAAAATCCTGCTTGAAGCGTCAGATCTCTTGAGGAATATGATACAGGTGGAGCAGGTTAAAAAGAGAGAAAAAAAAGGGTGCATCAAAAGAATCAAAAAAGGATCTACGAGGAAAAGAGATTACCTCGAGAACGATGACGTTCCCGGGGAGAGAATAAAAAGTAAAAAGAATAAAAAAGGGGGAAAGTGGAATTAAAAACAACAAAAAAACATGAGAAATATCTAAGATGAACACTAAACGGGGTGGTGTGCACAATGGTAACGGGACGAGGCACGAGGGGGCCAGGGGGTTGCGTTTAATTGACAGGAATTAAAACAACGAGTTTAAATTAATTCGGTTCCGTGGATTTATGCTTCTCTCTTCTTGAGCTCACTCCTCACGCTCGTCTCTCCCCTGTGACGGGAGTCCCTTTGGTGCCCCCCCATCACCATTCTACTCGAGGGCAACCCCCCCCCCCCCCTCCCACCCACCGCCTTCAACAACTCTGTCCTTTGATGTTGACAAGCAACGTAGCGACGACGCTGGTTGTTGGGTGGTCGCAACGTCGTTTGTTTCTCACAGTGCTGCCGGACTTTTAGAAGAAGATAAAAATTTCTATTGTCATTACATCACAAAGCCGGATCCAGAAATCCGGTAACTGTGTATTATTCCCATTTGAATGCATGAGAAACAATCGATCCGTAAAAGGGCCATCCCCCCCCCTCAAAAATCGATTGTTTCTCAAAAATCAATGCTATGAATTCACAATTAATTGTCAACTTGCTGGATCCGTCCATGTTGATTCAAGGAGGTATACCATAAAGCAGATTTGTGGGACGTGCTTTGGAGGCAGCATGGAGGAAGCCATAATAAAAATCTCTTATGGACGTTTTCACTCAGGCTTGATTTGTCTGTCTCATATTTTTTAACCTTTTTTTTTCCTAATTTTTTATACAAAAAAAAAAAAAAATAAAAAATAAAAAAAAAAATAAAAAAGTTGTGACAAATCCATGTGTAATTGGTTTTAAACAAAAAGGGCAAGTGATTTAGAGTGGCTGTCTGGACGCAGATTTCGATATAAATGTGTTTTCTTGAAGGATTTGTACACTAAAGGAGCCGATAAATGACAGAAACAAACTATATTTTCTCACCTGGATAGTTGTTTAAGAATTTTGTGTCCAGATAGCCACTCTACCACACTTGTACTTTCGTTTAAAATCAAATTCCTTTTAAAGAGGCAGTTGCAAGGGTCTGAAATTTTGTGTGTGTGTGTTTTTTTTTTTTTTTTTTTTTTTTTTTTAAAAATGGAAGCACTTGATAAGCTGAGAACAAAGATGCCTTTGAAATCTAATGAAGTATTTTAGTTCCGGAGATGAGACCTTGTCCAAAAATGCATTTTTTTTAAATGGAAATTCCGCGTAGTGTCGTCACAACGGACACGATTTTTTGCAACTTTACGCGTGTGTATTTCAAAAACCGGGACACTTAGGATAAAACCAACACCGTTGTTCTCAGCTCATTAAGTACTTTAATTTTCTTCATAAAAACTTAACATTTTAGACCGTTGCAACTGCTCCCATTAATTAGTAGTTTTGATTTAAGGTTAAAACAAATCATAGACAAAATAAATAGTAAAATAGGAACTAGGCCAACAATAAATAAGAACTTCCGAGGCGTTTCGGTGCACTCACAGCACCATTATCAATCGGGAGGGGGGGGGGAATAGATAAATAAATAAATAATAATAATAAAAAAATATGAAAAATAATAAAAAAAAATGAGAAAAAAATAAAAATAATAAAAATATTTATTGTTGGCCTCGTTCCCATTTTAATATTTATTTTGTCTATGATGTACTTTTTGGCCATTTAGTTTGAAATTATTTTAATATGTTAAAACAAATGAGGTAAATGTCCCACTTTGGAATGGAGCTTATAACACTTATTAACCCCCCTCTACAGCTATAGCACAGAATAATACAATCAGAACGGAAACTCTGTCGGATTTTGAAGCAAATTCATTTCGCGTCGGCCATGTTGGGATATAGGATGTTTATTGTTTACATCTGGATTCGCGCACGAAAAAAAAATATAGGACATGATCCGCGAAATTTTCATTCTGAAATACAAATAGAATAAAAGTAAGGCTGGAAACTTAATGATTTCTTTCCAGAATTTATAGAAATAAATGAGTTTCAACACAAATCACACACGTCCGCCATGTTGGGATATAGGACCACAGCGTTGCCTGTTGGTGCCGTTAAATTCCAAACTTGCTTCCATTGGCTCTTATGGGAGTTTCCGTTCTGATTGTATCATTCTATGGCTATAGCTCGTTGGATTAAAAATAGAGTATATTTTTAATTTGACAAATGTGGCAACACTGTGTCCTTTTCTCTGCTCCAACCCCCTTTGTAAATCGCCTCGCTACTCTGTATACCATTTCGCAGCGGGGCGGCCAAGCAACAATGCGAATGCGAACGGCGAGTGCTAAAACAACTGTTTATGAAAACTAAGATGATGAGGGCCCCCTCCGTCTCCCCCTAAACCAGTGTTGCCAGATTGGGGTGAAAAAGCCGTACGTTTTACATTGATTTAAATGGGGACGATACGGCTTTTTACCCTCGATCTGACAACACTGCCCTAAACCTTGCCCCTCGGACTTACTAATCGTCGCTCGTTCTAACTCCGGACATTGGGTTCAGATGAAGGTAAGTTTAAGACCTTCGAGGCGCTCTTTTCATCTTTTTCTAACCCATGCGTTCAAATGGGCAAAGGGAGAGGGAGGCAAATTACCAGCGACGCACAGTAGAGCGAATCAATAGGATGGGTTCGACATAGAAAAAAGGACTGAAATTGCAAATTCGAACTTTTTTACAGTTTGAAAAAAAAACTGTATAGTTTGGTGCGTAAGGGGAGAAGGAGGTCCCAAATGGAAAAAAAAAAAAATTGTTTTTTTTGTTTTTAATTTTATTTTAAAGAGGACGTTCTCAGCAGTGGCGTCGCGTGCAATTTGGGAACAATGTATTCTATCCATTTAAACTCACGTAAAAGATCGAATTCAGGGGGTGCAGAGTGCACAAGGAAAATTCGATATATTTAATGAGTTTAAATGGAGTAGTTGCATTGTTGTCAGATGGCACGCGACGCCACTGGCTCTCAGCTTTAAAACGATATTATACATTGTATAGTTTAGAAGAAAAATCATTTTTTTATGAATTTTTGAAGTTGAAGAGTCCTTATTAGGTCAGCTGATTGTTAGTCTTTTCTTTTTGCGATACTGGAAATCTGGTTTTCTTACATTTCGGTGCATTTTTCTCAGGAACTACAGTAATGCCTTTTTCATATTTTTTTTTTCAAATTTTTCTCAGAAAAAGCTCTATAAGCAGGACTAGGATATTTTGAGTATATCTTTTACTTTTTTTTATAGACATTCAAAGCTCAAAAAAAAGGTGAAAAAATCAACCGAAGTTTCAACTTTGAAAAAAAAAAAAAAGTTTTCAGTGAATTTTGAAAATCCTAGTTCCACTTATAGCCAACACTCATTTATAACTTCATGCAAAATTGCAGCCTTGTAAGTCAAATAGTTCCTGAGAAAAATGCACCAGAAGGGAAGCATTTTTAACATGGTTTAACATAGGACCTCCTTCTCCCCTTAAAAAAAAAAAAAATTACAATAAAACCATTGAAACCACTTTCAAACTTCTACGTTGCGACTTAATAAAGCAGAGCTGCCGTTTTGCGTATAATCATTGCTATTTTTAAATTCATCGATGATTCCACCGGTTGAGAAAAGATTACACAGTTCAATTCAGTGTATGACTGTAGTGCACAAAAATACTCTGATCTGTAATCTTTCCTTAATCGGTGGAAACTCCGTTAATTAATTAAAATATCCGCAAGTTTTTTAAAGTCATCGACGACTCCACCGGTTGAGAAAAGATTACAGATGCGAGCATTTTAGTTCATCACAGTAATACACTGAACTGAACTGTGTAATCTTTTCTCAACCGGGTGGAGTCATCGGTGAATTTTAAAACAGCAATAATTATACGCAAAACGGCAGCCCTGTAATAAAGGTACGCGCATTTAAAGTAGCGCCGTCATGTCCGACCTCATCCATGTACTATCGACGAACTAAAGAATGTCGCGATATTTTCCTACATATTCACTTATGAGTGGGAGTGTCGGACTAATCTGCTACGTCTTTTTCGCCCCAACCGCACTGTCTTCTCGCCTGCAAGGTGTGAGGAGTATGAAGAAAGGCCGAATCGGAACCTTGAAGGTAAAACTTAGCTCGTGGAAATCTCTCGACAATCTTTAATTCGTTGATAGTACTCGCTCCACTGTGTGACGGCTGTGTAGTCTACAGTTGTTTCATGACTGGAATTCTTTAAAGTTTTAAATTTAAATTTCCATCAATTCCATCGTATTAATTTGATTTTATCGTTAAATAACGTAATAAAAAGTACTTATTCAAAAGCTCATCAGAACTCAAGACCCTTTAATAGTCTATAATCGTTCAAAGGGATGGAAATTGAAAATTTGTCAAAGATTATCGGTGAGCTCCTCATTCTGTTCGGAAACGAGTTGAAATACCTCTACTACCTCACTCATACACTCACCCACACACACACGTTTATAGTA
This sequence comes from Trialeurodes vaporariorum, assembly GCA_011764245.1. Classification (NCBI taxonomy): domain Eukaryota; kingdom Metazoa; phylum Arthropoda; class Insecta; order Hemiptera; family Aleyrodidae; genus Trialeurodes; species Trialeurodes vaporariorum. Next base: position 62,054,957 of record VMOF01000369.1, read on the forward strand.
TGTTGTGAGGAGGTGAAACACACTCCAAACAATAAGAAAAAAAAACTTATTTTGTATAAATAACCTACTCTACCCTATCCTAGCATAACCTGACCTAACCTTACCTAACAGGCTGTTTGTGTGAACTGATATTTCTTACATTTTTCATGCTATCAAAAAGTTTACGGGTCATAATTTCAAATCGGGCCAATTGAGCATGCATGCTCCGTGAAAAATTCAAGTCAACATTTAAACCCAATGAGTAATTTATTACCTTCAATACTACCAGTAAAGACTTTTTACCGAAGGGTTCCGCTGAATTTTCGATATTTCTCATGTACCGCAGAAAAAGCCGGAAACGCATGATGAACTAATGGTAAATAACTTGTCGATTGTCGGTTACGCTGTCGATTACGTAACCGACTATTTCAAAAGTACTTAATAAAAATAATGTTACTTGTTACAATAATCTCTGATGTTGATTTTTGAAGCAAATTACGGTAGTTGAATTGAATTAAAAATTACAGGGCGGAACTTTACTGTATTACCAACCTTTTTTGTATATCTAAGTGCCACTGACTAGGACCATAGGCAAATCACGAGATCGGATTTGTTGGTGAAAATCGTTTCAAAATAAAATCCATTTGCACAGATGTTAATAATTCCTGTTTAGAACGTTGAAGCGTGCTTGAGAAAATCGTAAGTTACCAAGTTTCACTTTTAAATAAACTTTTAAGATGTTGTAAAACAGTAAAATCCGTGCGTAACCGACAGACATTTTGGAACCGGGGGACAACAATTTTTCACAATTTATGGTGTGAAGAAAAGTAATTATTTCGTAAAAAACGATAGGTTACACGTGTTCTACGGAGTTTTTTGAGCATTTCCACTATCCTCAAAATTCATTTCAGCCTCAAAATATGGTCAAAACCTTAGGTTAAAAACCAAAAACTCGTGTGGGGGACGCGTAACCGACGGACATTTTGAACCATAAAACAATTAAAATTAGTATTTAAATAACTTTAAAAGCAATTGTTACTATTGCTCCTCATAAAACTAAGTTCCTTCGACTTAAAAATCGGAACATCGAACTTATTTAATCTTTTTTAAAAATATAATCTTGTTGGGACACCATTTGGCCCGTTTTGAAAGGTTACAAGACTTTTCGCCCTGTTTTTTTCGTCCACTTTTTTTTTCGTCCATTCTTTTTCGTCCACGACATTTTGTCCTTGATAATTTGTCCTTTCAATTTTCGTCCCGTAGCACAATTGGTCCACTCATTATTTTTGTCCTCGACTGTAACGTCCATGAGTTTTTAGTCCAATTATTTTTAGGTCCAGAGTATGTCTTTTGTCCTGTGATTTTAGTCCAATGTTTTTTTGTCCTAAAAAAAAAAGTTTGGTTCGTCCAATACAAATTTATGTTCGTTTTCGTTGGTTTTCAGATAAAATTTGTGAGTCTTTATTTCAACACCAGAGAACGTATTCAATTGGATTCTACCATCATTATAAAATAGAGTTTACATGAGTTTAAATGGATTAAATGCAACCGTTGCCAGATGCCAGATGGCACGCACCGCCACGAAAGAATATAAATCAAGTTAACCGCGTTGGTTTACCTTAAAAGTCTATTAAACCTCTGAGAAACGTCTTCTGAAGGAAATATTCCGTCGAAAGTAGATCCTATATGTTGCTATATCACGATGAGGCTCAATTAAAAACTTTTCTTTTCACTTTTTTTCTGGGCATTGCATTTTCTCAAAAGATAAATTAATTAAACACCTAGTAATAATACAATGTTAATTTGCTTTTGGTGGAATTCTACTTCTTCATTTTATTTCACCTGTAAATTAACGAAATGGAGCATTGGACGAAACTAACTTTTTTTAAGGACATAAAAAAATTGAACTAAAATTACAGGACAAAAGACATACTTTGGACAAAAAAATAATTGGACTAAAAACTCATGGACGTTGCAGTTGAGGACAAAAATAATAAAAGGACCAATTTTTCTACAGGACGAAATTTGATTGGACGAATTATCAAGGACCAATTTTCATAGGACGAAAAAAAGTGGACAAAAAATCGAGCGGACGAAAAAAACGGGACGAAACGTCTGTTAACCTTTTGAAATTATGACCCTTACACGCGTCACAATGTACGTTTAGAACCTGTTACACTCCTCAGTAATAGTTAGGAGCTCCTCACAGCTACGCAGCCACTCCTTAATGATTTGGAGCTGTGGCTGATTTTGATGTAACTATAAACGTAGAGGTTGTTCCAGATAACTTCGGTTCTGACAGCTCTTTGTTTTCATGAGTAAAAACCTTGATGCCGCTCACTGCGTGAATCATTAGAACTTTTTGCCACAAAATAGACTCGCTTAATTAACGTATTTCGTGAATATTAACATTAAAGCGTAATCAAAGACTTGATATCATCCTTCCGCGCTTGTATAGAAAGAACTGTCAGAACCGAAGCTATCTGAAACAGCATCTACTTTCCTCAAAAGAAGCCTACTTCCGCTCACACGCACATCCACACACACATACAGCCCTGTGAACCCCGGTTATGGGGACCATCCCCACAATGCGTAGAATAAAACAGCATGAAGGCCCTCATAAGGGGCAAACACAACCTACCCTAACTTAATCAAACCTAACTAAACCTAACCTTACAGGGGGTAAAAATGGTTGTGGGGACCTGCTTAAGTCCCCCACAGAACCCATCGGAAAAGTGTCTGTCCCCACAAAAGGGGGTAAATGTGTCCACCCACACACACACACACATGCTCACAGGGTTTGTAGAACTCTTTTATTAGACATTTTTCTCAAATAAAGTAAGTGCAAAGGTCATTGCAAGCGCTTCCACGAGTCTAGCTAAGCCGAGCCCGATTCCACCTTCAGACAACTCCGCACCGCGAGCTTTTCTAGCTATTTTCCTCTTCACACCATGAATCCGCACTTCCTAGAGTCAACGCCTGGACAAAAATGAAATATTTTCCATCACCTTGTACGATGTTTGTTTCATCCAACCCTCGCTGTCACCTCAACGAAACGACTTGACCTCATTATTATCCTCTCTCGAAGAGAAGAAATACAAGAAGCGCTGAAGTTCAACTTCAACGAGACTAGAAAAAAAATATCTTCAATATAAAATGCACCCTAATAAGGTTCATCCATCATTATAAAAAAAACCGCGGTTAATTCAAACGTAACGGGAAAAACCGTCGGCCGTAGAAGCATAAATTTTAAAAGAGGACTCTCTGCGCCGTAACTTTGCGTAAATAAAATATAAACGCCTCCCCTCCCCCACCTTACCCCTCCACCCCCGGTCCCCGACCCAGCGCGTTTAATTTCGCCTCTAATTTATTTTTATGGCAGACGGCAGAGCGAATTTCGCGGTTCTCCGGAGCTCCGCGTCCGCGTGCTGCCTCCTAGCGGCGTCGCATTGACAAATTTTATCATTCCGTTCCGGTCTTCGGAGGATTCGACTTGGGGAATAGGTGGATTCCGTGGATGGATATAGGATATACGTATAGAAAGTCATGCGGACTGGCGAATGGGGGTCGGGATGTAGGGGGGGGGGAGTAAAAGGGCGGAGGGAAGTAAATAGGGTTCTCCGGGGGCTTATTTAAAACTGCGGTACTTCATAAGTACGTTTCGGAGTTTTAGCGAAAGTTTAACGCATCAATGGCCCTCGCGTTTTCACCGTTCGGTGGCTTGGTGGTGGAACTCGTGGGGGTGGTGAGTAGGTGGGGGGGGGGGGTGGTGAGTAGGTGGGGGGTGGTACAACGGTTACATGATTTTCGAGCGTCGGGGCATTAAATGCAAAAGTTTCGATATAACACTAAAAACCTTAAGTAAAGCACAATTCAGACTGATTTATAAAAATGCTGTTACTCTGCCGCGGAGCGTTTTTCAACCTCGCTGTCTGTATCATATACTCCATCCGTTCACACACACTCTCATGTAACTTCACATGTTGCCACTTTTGCTGTCGCAGTGAATGTTTTCACTGAAAAAAAAAAAAAAAAAAAAAAAAAAAATTAGTTGAATTACCAATTTAATTGTTCAGAATGGGGCCCTCAATTAGTTTTGTTAATTCAACAAAACGAAATGGTGAATCAACAAAATAAGATTGTTAAACTGACAAAATAGATTGTGGAATCAACAAACACTTTGTTGATTCAGCAAAAAATTTGTTGATTCAACAATCAATTTTGTCAGTTTAACAATCTTATTTTGTTGATTCACCATTTCGTTTTGTTGAATCAACAAAACTAATTGAGGGCCCCATTCTGAACAATTAAATTGTTAATTCATACAATTTTCTTTCAGTGTTGTTCTGAAGCAGCAGCGCAGCGAAAAAATTGGATTTTTACGCCTTAACGACACAGTGTTTCCGGCTGTTATGAACGTAAAACTAGGTTTTCTCATCATAAGATACCTCTCTCTCACCCCTCGCGCGAAGTCATCCATGTATTTTGACCCGCTGATTTCAAATCCGGCCTTAGTTTTTACTCGAAACTCATACTTTTTCCAGAATTTCAAATTTTTTACTAAGAAGACGTAATTTCGAATTTACGTAAAATCTAGGCCAGTTGAATGAAAACTGATAGCATTTTTGAAATCAGCGTCTCAAAATACATAAGACAGCGATGATGAAGTGAAAGTTGGGGTCAGTTGCCATTATTACAGTTTTACTCTCAACTCCTTAAAGCGTATACATAAAATCCATACCGCGATGACCCCAACCTAAAAAAAATCAGCTTGGTATGAGTAGAGATGATATAGTTTGGACCCCTAGTAAGTACTCATCGTCACCATACACATCTACGAGGAGAATCGTGAGGTCCAAACATGGTTTGGTCCTTGCAATACCATCTTAGTATACCAGAACCCGCGGGTTTGAGGTTATGTGATTAGGTTGCCAACTTTTATACTGGCTCTCATGGGTGAAAGAGGAATTTTTGCGGTTTTTTCTAGTTTTTATTGATTTTTCAGTTGTAAAAACCAGATTTACTTGGTCAGGGCTCTTCCCTGCATGTTCGAGAGCGTTTCCGCTAAAAAAACATTTTTTTTACAAAATTACGCGAAACACCAAAGGGTCCCCCGTTGGTATTACATATTTTGGTGTGTAATTTGGCGAAAAAAGTGGTTTTTCACGGAAACGCTCTAGAACATCCAGGGAAGGGCCCTGACCAAGTAAATCTGGTTTTTATAACTGAAAAATCAATAAAAACTAGAAAAAACCGCAAAAATTGCTCTTTCCCCCATGAGAGCCTGTGTAAAAGTTGGCAACCTAATCACATAACCTCAAACCCCCGGGTTCTGGTATGCTACGATCGTATTGGTCCTTGAAGTCTGACAACATTGGTGTCGACAAATCATCCAGCGCAACCTGACTTGAGCCGTGAGCCGCAGACGAAGTTAAGCCGTATCTTTTAATAGTCGACAATTTTATCTCAGCCGACAATACGCCGTCCACCTTTCATTCTGAAGTTCAACTGCCCCTCTCTTTCTCTCTCTCCCTCCCCTCCTCTCCCACTTTCTCAACTAACATTACACTCACACAACTCGTAAACAGAAAATTGTGCAGTTTGATACCACCCTTCTCTCAATTTTTATTGGAGCTCGCCATATAGTACCTCAACTTCGGTTCGTTTGATGTCTGCTACTAACAGACAACAGTACTAACACGTCGCCTACTACTAATGGTTGTTTTTTTTTAGGAAGCTTTAGAAGTGAAGAGGTAGAAGTTGAAAGAATTTATGACACATATTCTTTTAAAGGCCGGTTTTCGTCTTATTTGCGTGTTTTTGAAAGACGATGTTAGTGCCTTGTTTCTCATTCCCTGATTCTTAAGTAGACCGCAAGAACTTTCATGGCACTTTAGCATCGGTCAGTGTTAAAGTGGTGTGCGATTTGAATGACGTGACAATGAGGCAGTTGCAAGGGTCTGAAAGGTTGTGTTTTTTATAGAGACAATTATACAAATGGTACTTGATGAGCTGAGAACAATGATACCTTTGGTTTTATCATGAGTGTCCCACTTTTGGAGATACACACGTGTTATAAGTTGTAAAAAATCGTGTGCGGAGTGACGTCACTACGTGGAATTCCCATTTAAAGCAAATGTATTTTGGGCCAAAAACTCATCTCCGGAACAATGGGACTTAGTTAGAAACCTAAGGCATATTTGTTCTCAGCCCAACAAGTACTTTAATTTCCTTCTTAAAAACACAACATTTCACTGCAGTGGCGGACTGGGGCAAAAAGGCCCGGGGTGCTGGGGCCCGGGATTTGGGGAAAGGGGCCCGAACTATGTCTGTTCCAGAGAGGAGGGGAGCGGACATGGAGGGGCCCGGGGTGCTGCAGCATCCCGGCACCCCGGCCCAGTCCGCCCCTGCATTTCAGACCCTTGCAGCTGCCCCAATTTCCTAAAAAAAAAATGCTGAAATAGTGCTAGGCATTGGTTAAGCACTATTTCCGAACCCTTTCAAGATCACACTGCAAAATCGCTAAAAAAGGAAAAAGATTATCAGGAGCATGATAATATGTGAACCAAAAGGATAGTACAATTACCATAATTCTTGTGTTTGTACCATAATTTTTAAAAATGTTGAGGTAATTCTAGTTCCATAAACATTTTAGTAGTAACATCAGAATTTGCTAGTCAAAGTACTGGACTTTCTGTGGTTCACATATCGTTTTGCTTCTGGTAATATTACTAGAATTCCGAAATTAATTTTTTCAGTGCAGCTGGCTGATCAAGCGTTTTTGGACAAGACGAGATAAGATGATAGTGGGAATCGATCAATCCCATTGGTTCAAATGGCGTTACTTCACAGTAATTTTGAGTAACAATTACGAGGAGATTTTTTTTTCCTAACCTGGTAGTGAAATTAATTGTCCCTGGAATCATCTTAATGGGTCTGTTGCGTACTTTTGCTACATCAATACAACTCATTGTTTCTAACGTAAAATTCGGCGAAAATAACGATGCGCACATTAAAAACTTTCGAAATCCACTCAGTAACTCAGAAAATACCTTCCATTTCAAACAACCCGCGCTACACTAGACACTATATCATCGACTTATAACTACATAGATGGAACCATCTCGTTTATGTAAACAAGAGCAGAACTTACAAACATTCGAATGTTTCGTTTAGATGCGTACATTTCTTATATTATTTTGTAATCTTTGATAAACCGAAAAGACCAAACAGCAAATGCAGCCAATAGTTCATGTATTTAGAAGGCAATTTCATCATTTTGTAGTTACGATGTTGTTTACTGATGCACGGTGGTTCCGTCTATGTAGTAGTATACCGGTGCAAATAGAGTCTAGTGTAGCGCGGACTGTTTGAAATTGAAGTGATTTCCTGAGTTAATGAGTGGATTTTCAACGTTTTAATGTGCGCAACGTTATTTTCGCCGAATTTATCCAAGAATCAAGGTTCTATGTTGTTGTAGCACAAGACATGCAACAGACCCATTCACTGCAATGGAATCAATCTCGATTAATTTGTTTTTTTTTCCTGCTTGCTTTGTTTCAGCTATGACGTTCGAGGAAGATCCTTATCGGAGGCGAAACATTGGTCGGAGCAAACTGCTTTCGGACCGCGGGCCTCCTTCTCAGCGTCAGGTGACCCAGCCACACTCCAGATCGAACAAGTCAAATTAGAAGACGAGGGCATTTATCGGTGTCGAGTTGACTTTCAAAAAACACCCACGCGAAATTTTCAAATCAACGTTACTGTCATAGGTAAGATCTTTCAGTTTCTCTATAATCGTGATTAAAATTAGTCTTGCTCAGCTTCGTTTCGAAGTTGAAGGCGCCAGGGGTTGATCATTTACTTCATCGATAAACCGACCGACAAGACTTTCTACGAGTGATGCTATTGGTCCTAAATTGTAATACTTGACTGTTGCTATACTTACCATCGTTAAATTCTCGACTTTGAAAACCATTCCATGAATAACCTTTAAATTATGAGCACCTTAACGATGGTTACCATAGCAACAGCCAAATTTTATAATTTTCGCCCAATTGCATCACTCATAGACAAGCTTATCGATCGATTTATCGATGAAGTAAATGATCGGCCCCCTGGTCAATAACTTCTTCCGTATCATGTTTATTTATTTTTTTGATTAAGATAAGACTGTGAGTATCAGGTGTTTTTAAGCTTCTGCCAGGATTCCAGCGTTTTCTTAATAAAAAGATCCAGAAATCAATTCGCAAGCAGAAAGTCGATTCCAGGAAAAGGTTTTGGAAACACCTGCTCTATGTTTTACTATATTTATTGTGATTTACATAAATCTACCGTAGTCTGCAGCCGTGTTCGTGCGACTGTCAAATGTTTGGGCCTTTAAACGCCAAAAACTAACAAAAGTACATTGTTTCTCTGAAGATAAGTGGGTAACTATATGTATGGCGCTTATGACCCTTTATTACCCATGTAATATTTTCTCAATCGGTGCAATAATTGACGTTAAATTATTGATGAATGCCTGCAAGTTTTTTTTTTAAGTCATCTACGACTCCACCGGTTGAAAAAACGTTACAGATGCGAGCTTTTTCGTGAATTGCAATCACACGCTCGAACTGATCTGTGTATTTTTTTCTCAACCGGCGCGCGGCGGAGTTATCGGTGAATAAAATATCATTAAGTATACACAGAATGGGAGCTGTGACATTTGATCCTTATCTTTAGCCGCTTCTAATCATGGACGGATACAGTGTATTGTCTTTCTCTCTCTCCTTCCATTTGAACTTATGTGTTAGAAAAGGATAGCAGAGGGGGCCATCACATGACTTTGGCCCCCTCTTCTGTTCTTTTCTAACGCACGTTTTCAAATGGGAGGAGAGAAAGAAAGACAGTTCCCTCTTTCCGCCTATGCATCTAATAGGTTCCCCCGTACGTTCCGTTCCACCCTAGTCAATAATCCGTTTCACTAATTAGCGTATCGAATTCATTCTTGTAGATATCTCACAATCAATCGTGCGTATGTATTTATTCACGCCACGCCGGGAAGCCTCTCAACTTTGGATCTCACTCATACAATTTCGTGTGGATTGGATTGTCGGCTGATTTTATTCGATTTGAAAAATACCTTTCTCTTGAACGATCAATCCCTCCCCCGTCCCCTTTTTTGAGCTTTATCATCAAATTAGAATTTTTACGCTCGAGTGAACTTTTTATTGAGTAACGCTTTTTCAGAGCTTTCGTAAACAAGTTATTTTTTCTTCATTTATACATATTTTTTTTTTTTTTTTTTTTTTTCTGAAAGAGCGCTTTCGAAAGGAATTTTTACAATTCCGTCCTGCTCGGTGCTTGAAGACACCCTCCATCTTGTCGCGTGATTGTATAGTTCCAATCAAAAAAAAAAAAAATATTCGGTATTATTTATTTATTCAGTGCTTTGCTAATTGTATCTCCGAGTGTTTCGCTTCCGAATCGAGCTTTCGCACTACACCTATACATCAGTTAGAGGGGGGGGGGGGGGACTGCCGTTACGTTGAGTGCTCGCTAGAAAAGTGCAGTAACCTTGCTACAAAAGTGGCCTACTTTCTCACGGTTGTCAGACCTCTTATCTGAAATCTTTCTGTCAATAAAGTTTCTGGCTAAAAGTATTTAACTCCATAGGGCCAATCCCAGTGTTGCCAGATCGAGGGTAAAAAGCCATATCGTCCCCATTTAAATCAATGTAAAACGTACAGCTTTTGCATCCCAATCTGGCAACACTGGCCGAGCCCGAGTATACTCGTTTTTCGGCTTTTGCATCCCAATCTGGCAACACTGGCCTAGCCCGAGTATACTCGTATTTCTCCTCTATTTCACATTATTTCAGACTTTTATTGGGATAAACGCTATTATCGATGAAAACACTTTCAAGATAAGGTTTTGCTGGAGCGCCTTCAATTCTTTGTATAGGCAATTCCAACTCCCCGGAGTACGAACAGTTATCTACCTTCCCCATTTTAAGGCAAGAGTGGCGCTCTTATGAACTAACCTGGTCTGTAATGGGTTAAGATTTGTGATAGATAAATAAAACGGTGTAATTTCTGCGTGAATGAGATGTATATTAAGGTATTAAGATTGAGAAGTTATTTAAAATCGTAAAGCATGTTAGCAAATCTGTTGTCAGCTTTTTTTTTTGCGGCGAGAATGTTTTCGAATATTTTGACGAAGACGCACTTTTGCGCTCGTGTTGGTCACCTTGTGAACTTATGAGGGTGTTATAGCAACATTTCTGAGTAAAACTCAACTTTAAAGTCATTTTGTGGGTATGTGAGTGAATGTCGTGAATCTTTTAATTTGCTTGTCGTAACTTTTGTTGGATTCTACTGATGAACTAACTATTCAATCTAGTATGGAAAAAGTTAGTAAGAGGCTCATTCTCGATTCTAGATGTCGCCTGCTTCATTGTCCTGCTCAAGGGAAGTTTTTTTTCACCCCGTTCAAGGTGATTTCGAGGGGGGGGGGGAGAAAAAAAATAAGGAAAAAAAAAGTGCTGCAGACGATGAAGAAAAATGGGATTGTTAAAAGTAGGAGGAAAAATATCATCCTCGTCAAGAGTGTCTGAAAGTTTTGAATTTTTCACCCAAGCTCGCGACTGCTTTGTGGCGCGGTTGAACTTCATCCGTCTCAAAAAGTATGAAAAGTTGGAAGTTGACTTTGATGCAGCGGAAGTATGATTAATTTGCATTTGTTTTAATTTTGAAAGTTTATTTTTTTATTTTTTCAAACAGACGATGAGAGTTAAATGAAGTCGGATAGTTGTTTATTTTTCCCCTCTTCTGTAATTATTGTCTCTTGCGGTTTTTTTTGTTTTTGTTTTTGTTTTTGTTTTTGTTTTTTTTTTTGAAAATTGCGTCAACTCGAAGAATTGATTGACACCCAGTTATGAAGAAGAAAAGAACAACCGTGCAGCCAAGTTATTTCATGCCTGATTTTCAATGTTTGATTCCGCTCTTTACTTTTTTTATACTTATGTTTTTGACTTGATTTTTTTGGTCCGTTAGCTGCAGTAAACTTGATTATGTTAGTCTTATTGTAAAAGGACCCCCCTGTGGCGAAAAAGAGTAATATTCCTGGATTCCGATGGCTGTTGGTCTGAAACGTGTACTTTCGACGAATTAAAGACTGTCGCGAGATTATCATCTTAGTACTTTCCAGTTCACCATTTTGAGAAGCTCAAAACAATCCTCAAGCAAAGCAATGGGGGAGACGGAGATAGTTAAGTCCGCCATCTTGAAATGTCACTGAAACAGACCAAAAAAATGCTTCCACCGGATCCTATTTGGAGTTTCCATTCTGATTGGATTATTCTGTGGTATTATTTTCAAAAATAGGTTATTCTAGTTGTCTGTCTTTTATTTCCCAGCCACATTCGCATCAGGGCTGCTGTTTTGCGTTTTGTAATGCTATTTTTCAATTCACCGATGATTCCACCGGTTGAGAAAAGATTACACTGTTCAGTTCAGTGCATGACTGTGATAAACTAAAATACTCACATCTGTAATATTTTCTCAAACGGTGGAGTCGTCGATGACTTTAAAAAACTTGCGGCTATTTTAATTAATCAACGGAGTTTCCACCGATTAAGGAAAGATTACAGATCAGAGTATTTTTGTGCATTACAGTCATACATTTAACTGAACTGCGTAATCTTTTCTCAACCGGTGGAATCATCGGTGAATAGAAAAATAGCATTGATTATACGCAAAACGGCAGCCCTGATTCGCATAGGCGGATCCAGCAATTTGGCAATAGTGTATCCATCCCATTTGATTGCATGGCAATTAATCGATTAGTCGCGGGGCCATGGCCCCCTCAAGAATCGATTGTTTATCATCCATTTAAATGGGAATAATGCGCAGTTGCCAGATTGCTGTATCCGCCTATGCACATTCGACAACACGGATAGATAGATGAAGAGAGCAAGGAATTTTTCGCGCTTCCGTTTCCGGCGGAGAGCATTGAGCTGGGTTTATTTAACACGACTTCAAATCGAATCGCAAATCATCCAGCTGCGAAGGAATAGACGAAGAAGTCGTGAAAGAAAGATAATTTTAACGCTCCTCCAACAATGTTACCCCCTCCCCTTCCTCTCAATTTCTCACTCCCCTCCCCTCTTCTCACTCGACACTCGCCCTTCCCTCCCCGTTCCCGTTACTTTGCAGCTTTCGTTTCTATCCTGTAATGTTCGAATATATACCTCGGAACACGAGTCGCGTGAAATGAGAAGAATCGTTTATACTTTCAAGCGCATAATTTGTCTCCTTGTATAATTTTGTGCTTTGAGAAAGAAGCGAAAGTTTAGGAGTTATTACATTGGAGGCTAAGATTCAATTTTTTGTGGAGAGGGGTGAGAAGGGCGTTTGCCAGTTTTTGAATTGATAAGCTTTGCCTCCTTTGATTGGTTTGAACTATATTTTTCCCCCAACGAGTTATAGCGTTATGAGTGTACAATACAGTTATAAGTCGTATCTCAAAGTGTTAGTGCATGGGCGATCTGAATCTGGTTTGTTTGCCTCACCTTTTGTAACCTTAAATCGAAACTTGTAAATAATTCAGTGGAAATTGGTTTTAAACAAGTAAAGGGCAAATTCTTAAGAGTGGCTGTCTGGACACAGAATGAGTCTGTTGCAAACTTTTGCTACAACGATTAAGAGTGTTTAATCTAATGTAAAATCGCCTGAAAAGTCCATTGATGGCATCATAAAGTCATAAAATGCAATAATAAACTCACAAGAGGCATTTCATGAAATCCAAGATGGCGAATAAATATCGAGCAATTTGTATGCATGCACCACGAGCATCCAAGGATAGCCAATCTTACAACATCGATCACAACCAATCACAACGTAAACAAACACATAACCTCTACCTTCAGTGAGGTTGTCAAAGTTGGCCATCCTTGGATGTTCACGGTGCATGCATACAGATTGCTCGATATTTGTCAACCCTCTTGGACTTCATTAAACACCTCTTGTGAGTTTATTTTTGCATTTTATGACTTTCTGATGCCACCAATGGACTTTTCATGCGATTTTACACTAGATTAAACACTCTTAATTGTTCTAGCAAAAGTTTGCAACAAACCCATTTTAATGAAACTATCCAGGTGAGAAAATTTAGCTTGTTTCCATTACGTGTCGGTTTCTTTATCGTGCAAATACTTCCCAAAGAAACAGCTATATCGATTTCTGTGTCTAGATAGCCCCTATAAAACACTTGCATCTTCGTTTAAAACTAATTTCAAATGTATTTGTCACAGTTTTTTTTTTCCTTCAAAATTTAAAGGTTAAAAATAGTGAGGTAAACAAACCGAGCCTGCGTGAAAAACGTCCTTAAGAGATTATCGTGGCTACCTTCGTTTAAGTTTCAATACTACACTCGCGCATCTAAAAGCATTTTATGAGTTTAGGAGTGGATTGCGTGAGATTTTAGTGCTATAATGGTTACTTTTGTAAGTTTTTTCATTTAAAGCGATGCGTCTTCAATATATTCACGTTAGAACTATCCATACTTTTCGCTCACCTTTGATTCTCTGTTCTGCTGGGCTGACTCTTTGTATAATTTCACGTCCGAATTAAAAAGGTATATCACTATTTAGTAGAACGCAACAGACCTTATTGAGTCGAAATTATCGAAAAATTGCACATTTTTATAATGCGTTTGAGAATCTGGATCCACTTGCATGACTCATTGAAATAATGACCGACATCGCCAGCATGAACACATTCTAAATCTAAACCAATGTTGATGGTTGTTGGCCGAAAAAAAAATAATGCACTCTAAAAATTGCAACTACATTTTGATAATTAGCATAAATTCTTGTCAACTCATTCAAATTACTCGATGAGGATACAATTTAAAACATCCGCATGTGGCGCTATCTGTGTTGAAATCTGTGAGAGTTTGTCCTGGAATTGCGTTAAGTGCCTTAATGCGCTACTACTGAACGAAGCACAGGTTTTTTGTTGCCTCTCCTCTCCTCGCCACCCCCACCCCCCTCCGTGTGCGCCGTGGACTCCAGTTAAAAGCAGGTTCTCCGTCCCGGTGCTGCTAACATTTTTAAAATTAGTCGACTGTGTGTGGCCCAGGTTTTGAATCGTCACGCTTGGACTTTGATGCCCGCAAATGCGGAGCATGGCCGCACAGTGGATCCGGAAATACGGATTTTTCCGGACGTGCAAAGTTATTGTTTTTTTTTTTTTTGTACCTTTTTTAAATATTGACCCTTTCGCACACGAATTATGAAAAAAGTTCCACTGTAAAGTCTGAAACCTACACCATGAAATTGAACGAACTTTTCTCATATGATTTCATACGCGAGTCAATTTTTTTCGAATTTTTATAAGGCCCCATGTAAAATGTCGTCCCTTGTAACGGGGCAGTGTGAGTGAAAGGGTTAATGATGATCTCAGGGTTGATTAGTTCGAACCGTGGACGACAGGCGCGCTGCTCAAAAAGTATACAGGTTACACGGAAAAAAATAGTTGGTAAGATTTACCATCATGATGACTGATTTCTGCACCTGCCAAAAATATGGTAAACTTTACCAGATATTGGGTTGCAAAAGAACAAGTCATCGACGACTCCACCGGTTGAGGAAAGATTAAAGATCACTGTTTTTTTTCTCTCTTAGTACAGTCATAAACTGAACTGACATGTGTAATCTTTTCTCAACCGGCGGAGTCATCGGTGAATTAAAAAATACCCTTGATTATACGCAAAACGGCAGCACTGATTTGAGACCACCATAATTTCACACTCAATATTTTTGCGTGACGAATTTCGAAACTGAAATGAGTTTTTCATTTGAGCATATCCCTACAGGTGATTTTATCTAAACCCCCCCCCCCGCCACGCCCCCTCCGACCGCCTCAATGCGGTCTCCCCCGAAGGGATCCTAGAGAGAGGAAGTGATTCAACGAGCCAATTGTATTTTAATACATTCGCTGCATGTGAATGTCCGCACATGCACGTTTTAATTTTGCCGTATGAACTTTATCGTTGTGACTTTTCATTGATTCCTCTCCGTTGCATTGTCAGCGTCCCGATTCCGAATCTAATGCATTGTTGCCTCGTTATATTGGAAATATCGGTCCTCTCTCTTTAAATCAAAGTCACTTTATTTTTACTTCCTCAAAACTAACAAAGTTAGAAATGGGGCTCTTGCAAACTTTTGCTGTTGGGAAATGGATAGTCCAATAGGATGTAAAAATCAGTAAAAGCCACGAAAATCACACTGAAAAAATCTAAACTTCAGTAATAAACTCACAAAACTGCTCTAAAGGCAAGATCGTAATGACGCTTCAACGCAGGTATCATGATAGATTCCTATCTAATTCGTCACTTTTTCTACAAAAACACAGAGATATATGTCTCAAATTAGATAGGAATATATATTCCCATGATACCTGCTTTGAGGTGCCGTTATACCCGATTCTGAGAGTGAATTTCGTGGTTTCTCAGGGTACACATCGTCATTTTTACAGTTTTCTTCTTCAAGAATCAACCCTTCAATCCCCTGCAACAAAAGTTTGCAAGAGCCCGATTTAGAAAGTATTACGATGGCGCAGAGTCTGTCTGCCCGTATCTCGTTATAACTTTTAGACCAGTAGTCCATATGCATCCAAATTTTGCAGATAAGTTTTTTTCTTATTCCCCAACGGGACTTCTTTTGTTTTTTCAAAATTTTAAATTGTAAGCAAGTTATGGAGAATAGAAGGTTTCTATTAAAATCATTGGGCAAATGGGTGAACATTGGGAAAAATTTGAATATTTAAAATATAGCTGTTTGAATTTTGATGAAAATTTGCAAAAACATTCTGCAACCAGCTTACTATAAAATTAACTCGTTAGGGGGGAGTTCCCTCAGAATATGAAAGAGGGGCTCTGGGGGTCTCCCTCAGAGAAGTAAAGGGGGGCATGGAGGTTTCCCCCGGATTAAGTTTGCAGTAGGAGAAAGTGCTCGTGCAGTATTCCCTATAGTTTATTTATTATAATTATTAAAAAAAGAAATTAATTACTTAATGAAAAATTTAACTAAATTAATTCAAATTAAAATTAACTGACAATAAATTAAATTAAATTAATTAAAATCAAATCAATTAAAAAAAATAAAATAAATTAAAATCAAATCAATTAAAAAAAATAAAATAATTTAAATTAATTGATTGATTGTTATGAAAAGAAAGGATTTACTAAGATTAAGATTTAAGATATAAAAAAAAAAATCTAATCTAAGATTTAAAATATGAAAATTTATTAGTTTAAATGGATTGCAAGCAGTTTCACATCACATCAGTGTCACTCTGCACGTCTCAACGTTTCTATCATACCCATTCGATTTTTTATCAGAATTCAATCATTATTATCTTGACTACAGCAAGTCTGGCAACTTTCGGCCGTCCGTGTCCCTGTGACAGGGTTTTTAGGCGAAGTGCTCTGCGTGAACTCTGCACATTGATTTCGTTTCGACCATTTCCATTTGTTATTGAACCGCACATTGAAATCGTGGCTTTGATAAAACTTATTGGATTGAAGCAGAGCTGCCGATTTGCGTAGATTTAATGACATTTTTAAATTCACCGATGATTCCACCGGTTGAAAAAAGGTTACAGAGTTCAATTCAGTGTATGACTGTAATGCACGAAAATACTCTGATCTGTAATATTTTTTCAATCGGTGGAAACGCCGTTAATTAATTAAATAATACCGGTTGTGAAAAGATAAAAGACGCTTGTATTTTCGTGCGTTACAGTCATACACTGAACCAAACTCTGTAATCTTTTCTCAACCGGTGGAATCTTCAATGAATTTCTAAATGTCATTAAATCTACGCTAATCGGCAGCTCTGGATTGAAGTCACTCGATGGTCTGATAAAAGTTTTGTTTAAGCTCTTCCTCTCAACGATTTTTTTCATTACGTGCTCATCCAATATCGATAGTAATTATTATTGTTGTACTATCAAACGCACAATTTTTGGCCAGTAGCGTAGCGTGTAATTTGGCAATGTTGCATTGTTTCCATTAAAACCTATGTAAAAGGTCGAATGCTAAGGTGTTCACCGGACACTCTATTGTTTGATCTTTTGAATGGGTTTAAATGAAAACATTGCAACGTTGCCAAATGCACGCTACGCCACTGTTTTAGACTATCTCGGACCATATTGCGGTTGCGTTTCATAGTCAGGAATCGGAAAAAAGGTGGCGAAAATTAGTGAGAGAAAATCAGCAATAATAATCATCTTCGACCTTCTACACTCACTTTTAAACTTTTCAGCGACCTTGCTAGTTGTAAATAACTCACTGAAAGTGTTTTTTGTGATTAAAATTGATCTTGAAAGTTTATAAATCATAGAGCGATGACAAATGACATCATACGTTTCTTATGGCGCGTGGATCACACTCAAGGTGTACTTTGTTTTGCACAAATCGATTCTAGAGACCATTCTGAGCAAAAGTTCTCACGGGCCCAAAAAAATTCCATGTTAAGTTAAGCCACTATTAAAGTTTGAAAGTTGAATCAGCACTGTTCGTAAATTCGTTTCAGAGCATACTGTAGTATGAGTGAGCGAGAGAGAGCTCACCAAACGGTCGGCCGGTCCCGTCTCTACCTGCCACTACAGTCCAGAGTTGGGCAACCGAATAATCAGAAATAATGAAATGACTCCGGCAACATTGAAAACTGGGTTTGCTACCTGAGCTGACGAAAGGGAAACACACGGAAGGTATAGGTCAATTGTACGAATATTCGTCGAATAATTCGATTGACTCGGCGTTGCCTGACATCACCGAATAATCTCCGAATAATTTTTGCCCAACTCTGCACTACACCGACTCAGGCGACCCAACCTCGGAGTTCAAGACTTTTCGATAGTATTTCAGATAAAGGGGGGGGGAGTAAAGATTTCGTGAAAATCCGAAAAAGAATCGATCAATTTGCCGCCGATCAATCACAATTACATCTAATTAAACCAAAGTCTTCCGTATTCAGTCAGTAAACAAGCCGAACGAGAAGGTGACAGGAGAGGAAGTAGAAGAAAAAAGCTAGAATATTTAATTGACCATCCCGAAAGTATTTACAAAACAGTTGTGAATGGCAAAATAAAATATGGGTCAAATGGGAGTCAGAGAGTACGAACAGAAAAGGGATACGACAACAAAAGAAGGTATGTATTGGTCGCTCAGTGGCAGGTAAGGACGGGACCGGACGACCGTTCAGAGAGCTCTCCCACTCCGTTACAGTGTGCCCAAAAACGAATTCACAAGCTATGCTGATCCAATTTAAAACTTTAATAGCGGCTAAATTTAACATAGACATTTTTTGGGCCCGTGAGAACTTTTGCCCAGAATGGTCTCTAGAATCGATTCATGCAAAAAAAAAAAAAAAAAAAAAAATTTACTGCGGCGGTGGCGCACAATGATCTGAGATCGAAAAGGAAATGCAAAAAATCAGTAAGAGAAAAAAAGAAAAAGAAAAAAAAAAAAAAAAAAAACACCATTAAAAATATCGTTTTCTCCTTTTAAGCTTGATTAAAACTTTGAAGACTTACAATTATTGAAACATGTTTAGGTTTAAATTAATTGTTCAAAGTGTTTATTGTGATGAAAGTTGGTCTTGAAAGTTTATAAATAAAAAATAATGAATGGAAAATTGACTTTCCGGTTTTTGGCCACTTTTTAACGATCTCAGACCCATAGTGCGTAGGTGCACTCTAAGAGTGAAAAATATGTGGCAAACAATCAGTGAAAAAAAGCTATTAAAAAATGTCGTGTTTTACTATTAAGCCTAAATAAAAACTTTCCAGTGACATTTCTAGGTTTAAATTAATTGTGCGAAGTGTTTCCTGTGATTGAAAGCTTATAAATAGTAAAATAAATTATGAAAAATTTACATTCCAATTTTTGCCACTTTTTGATGATCTCAGACTCACAGTGCGGCGGGCGATACTGGTATACGCTTTATCCTTATGCAACGAAAAGCTTGCGAGTACAGTACGTGCAGCTCTCGGAGAATGCGTTGAAAAGTAGCTGAGCGACTGGGGTGGGTGGAGGGGGAGGGGGGAAATGGAA
Source organism: Trialeurodes vaporariorum (assembly GCA_011764245.1). NCBI lineage: Eukaryota > Metazoa > Arthropoda > Insecta > Hemiptera > Aleyrodidae > Trialeurodes > Trialeurodes vaporariorum. The sequence continues at coordinate 62,074,040 of VMOF01000369.1, forward strand.
CAGAATGGGAATGTAATCAAAGCATGTAACAAGTCAATTAAAGTAAGTGACACCGTTCCGGCTTTGGAAACGAACGTAGGATAGGAGAGGAACGGAACGGCAGTCGGCAGCGGAATATGGCTCACAATCCCCGACGACTGACTATGGGTGGAAATTAACCGACCATTCTGACCAGCGTGAGCGGCGGTGGACGGGCCGTCTAGCGGGGGGGGGGAGACGTGCGATTGTGATTGTGAGTGTTAGACGCAATATGGTTCAAGTGACTAGGGAAAGGGGTGGGGCGGAGAGGGGGGGGGCGGGAGTCCAATCCGAATTGAATCGAATTTGAATTAAATTAAAATCGCTTCGGATAAGGTGGAGTTTAGGACCGCAAAGTGTGCTGCGTTCGGTGGTTCAGGGGGGTGGGGAGGGGTGGGGAGGGGCGTTGTAGTGGAGAGGTGGGTGTTGCGGGGAGGGAGGGGAGTGTTAGCGTGAAGTATCTGCCGATGCAAAACGTGACTCGTTGTCAAAGCTCAAGTTTGAGACGGCGGTCGTGGTAGGGGAAGGGGAGGGCAGAAGGGGTATTGATTCCGACCGAAACTGATACCGTTGGACTTCGGTGACTCGGACTATGTTTGGACCCCCTGACCCCCTTAAATTCGGACCTGTTTGTAAGATAAGAGGTGAAATGGGGCTCTTGCAAAATTTTGCTACAGGGGATTGAAGAGTTGATGCCAAATTTAACAGTGAGAATTTCGTCCAGTGCACTGTGCCGTTTTTTGAAACTACAATTTTTCAATGTTTTTTACTTTTTCGTTGTATTTGACTGTTTTCTCTATTTGACCTAGTGCGAGGCACTCATGGTTGGTTTTCCCCATCTTGTCTGTCCCTTGGTTGTGTCTTCTGGCGTTCGATTTCTCGATTCTTCCGGTTGCTTTGACCACCCACCTTTCTCTTTTTCTCCTTTTTCGTGAGGTTTTCTCTTTGAGTTTCGACCCTTGGAAGTACTTAGTTTCGATCTGCCGTGAAGTGCAGAGCTCAGCTCAGGACGTTCAGTCAGTTTTTATTTTCAGTCAAATCTAGTCATCTTCGTTTGAATTATGTGCCCGCTGAGTTTTGGAAATCAATCTGTTACTGTTTTATTTCATCCTGGAGTTTTCCTGACCCTTTAGGGTGAGTTTCGTTTGGTTTCGTATTTTCTTGTTTTCTCGTGTGCTTCAATCTGAGTAAGTTAAGTGATTTATTTTGAAGTACACGGGAGATTTTCGTTTATTGTTTGTCTTTTCGTTTTGTGTTCTACTTTTGATTCCCCGCCGTCTGCGAGTGAACATGGCGTTATTTTCCGTTTCTAAGAGGTTCGATTTTCTTATGTTTAATGTAGGGTTCACGTTCCTGGTTTGATTTTATGATTCTCGTTTCTGGTCTTTTCTGGCTCATGATTTTGATTTAAAGTCCCACCGAAATTTGTGATGTCACTTTGGAACTTTCCTTGATATTTTTGTCTGTACTTTGATTCTCATGGATGTCCGATGATTTGACTCTTTGACTCTCATGGAAACGTTTTACCTTTTTATTTTCTCACTGAACGGAACTTATTTTATCTACGTTTGGAAGCTGTTTATTTCATCGAAAGCTGAGTTTTTATACGTTATTTTATTCAATCTTTTATTTATCTTATTTTTATTTTATCTCTACTTATTTCAATGCTCTTTTATTACTTATTTTATTCTTATTTATTGACCGATTGCGCATTTCACTCGTTTTAATTATCTGCAACTTTTAATATTAAATTGTTTCTACGTGAAAGATTTTCTATTTTTGGTAGTCATTTTGAGCTGCTTATTTTCTTGAAATTTATTTTTCTAGTCTTCTTTTCGCAATCGTGTCTTGGTGATTTTAATTGTAGTTCTGTCATTATGTTCTAGTCGTGAAATATTTACTTAGGGTTATTTTCATTGGGGGTTTTTATTGTTCGTTCGTTCGTGATTTTGTAGATGTAATTTCCTGTACGTCTGTAATTTTAATTGTAGTCTCGCGGAGCGCTCCCGAAAGTTTTGTCCCGTTAGTGTTACGTGGAATGTCGTGTATGTTTTTGATTATTTCGTATCGTGTTTTCGTACTGATTTTATTGTAATTTTCGGTGATACTTCAACGCGCGTATTTTATTTCTTGTGTGCAATTTTATTGATTATAATTTGGTCAATTTTATCTCGGTTGTTTGTGTTTGTTTTGTTCCGTCATCTTTTCTTTTCCTTTTGGTATTTTTGTTTTCTTTGTGCCCGCCACTTCTCTCTCTCATGCGTTCTCGTTTCCGTTGTTGTTTTTCACGCGTCCAAATTTGTTAACCTCTGTGAGGGAGAAGGGGTGACGGCGCAGCACTTTCTTTTGAAAGTCATCATAGTAACATATATTCAGTACTACGCGCGTTGACAACACGTGTTACCCGATTACGCTGAAGCGTATTTATTGCCATCAAGGTTAGCTGAAGTTTGGAATTGCGTTAACATTGACTGCCATCGAACCTTGAAAAAATGTAAAATTAAGTAATCAATCGAATATATTGAGTAAATAGTGTAAGTACCTATGTCTTTTTTTGCGCCCTGCAGTCTTGATAGTATGTTCGTACCGGAGTTGAAGAGATTTAAACGTGTTGAGATGTGGAAAAGTTGACGTGTTCAGTCAGAGTGATGTGTGTAAAAAATTAAAGTTCTGCAATTTTTTTTTTTTTTTTTTATCTGCACCCGTTGAATTTAACGTGCATTTATTTTCTCTTCTCTTTAAAATGCTCCTTGGCGTTCTCAACTTTCGGAATTGTTCGCGAGGAAAGAGAAAAAGAGAGAAAAAAAGAGAAAATAAAATAATAATAAGAAAAAGTTTGGGGTATTTCAAGAGCAAAGTACGTGCATGTAAGCCGTTTTCTTTTTTCTTTTTATTTTCTCAACAATTGAACGTAAAATATATTTTTTTTCCCTTCTCCCATCTTAAAAAGTTTGGGCGCGAGATAACGATGTTGAATGTTGCCAGATGTCCTTTGACAAAATTAACACTTCTTTTGATTCGGTTCTTGATGGAGAAGGGCGCTCTTTTCCGCTCTGCCTGACAACGTTTGCGTTGATGTATGGTGGCTCTTGGGTGTGTTATGAGTCTCGCGGAAACGCGTTCCGGGAAGAAAACGGCGACGATCTGACGTCAAACTATTTTCACAGAAATCGGTATCGGTCTTGACATTTAACTTTCATCGTTTATCTAACCTAGGAAACCTCGTTTTCGAGGTAAGCAACCTGGAAAAAATACAAATAAAACTCGCCTATTTTCTGCATTAAGTATTTGATGTGATTTTGAAAACTCTTGCTAAGTATCTTTCGTATCAACGAGCTATAAAGCGATAAAGGGGCCATACATGCGTTTTAGGTCCTATCTCAAAGTGTGACAGCATTGTTTGTTTGTCTCACCTTTTTTTAACCTTAAATCAAAAATTGTAATTAATCCAGTGGAAATTGGTTTTTCGACGAAAGTGCACACTGAAAATATTCTTTCTTTAATGTGATTCCATGGCAAACTCCCGAAAATTTTAATCCGATTTATGGCGTTACTTGCCGCTGGCTCCGAAAATAGCCGTTTTTTGACTGTTTTCGGCTGTTTTCTCTGAACAGACGAATAATAGACAAAAAATCGGAATGCCCAGCACCTGCTTAATTTTTTGCTTGATTTTTTGAGCCATAAACGGGCCAAATTGGTTCTAAAATGAAGGCGTAACTGTGCAAATAAAAAATCATGCGTAATTTGGAGTGGTATCAGTAATGATTACAGGTTTCTGTTTCACCTGTAATCTTTACTGATACAACTCCAAATTATACATGATTTTTTATTTGCATCGTTACGCCTTTATTTTAGAACCAATTTGGCCCGTTTATGGCTCAAAAAATCAAGCAAAAAATTAAGCAGGTGCTGACTTTCCAATTTTTTGTCTATTATTCGTCTGTTCAGAGAAAACAGCCGAAAACCGTCAAAAAACGGATATTTTCGGAGCCAGCGACAAGTAACGCCATCTGTCGGATTAAAATTTGCCATGAAATCACCTTAAGTATTTCGTTCGGGTTAAAAAAAACTGCACAGTGAAATATTGACTAAGGAGAAATTCCTTTAGCCCAAGGAAAATGACAGCTGCTCCACGTAAAAGATTCCTTGTTGTGGCCGTGATTCTCCTTCATGCAACTTTACTTAACTGTCGCAAGTAAACGTGTTTCCTTGTTCTTAAAGAAGTGATGTCTCTCAGTGCAAGTGTTTAAGAGTGGCTATCTGGACACAAAATTCTAATAAAACTATCTAGGTAAGAAAATTTTTCATATTTCTGTTATGTGTCAGTTTCTTTATCGTGCAAATCCTTCCAGAAGAAACAAATATGTATTTTGCTGTGTCCAGGTTGCTACTCTAACAAACTTGCACTTTCGTTTATTACCAATTTCAAATGTATTTGTCACAATTTTTGATAAACAATTTAAAGGTTAATAAAAATGTAAGGCAAACAAACTGAGCCCGCGTGAAAAACGTCCATAAGAGATCTCGGTCATGGCTCAGGGGCGTCATTTCAAGTTCGGCTGGGGGGGGGGGGGGGGGGGGGGGGGCAAAAAATCTTGACTTTTTTTTTTTTTTTCCGGTCATCATTACAATTTTCGGCTTGGAGGGGGCAAAAAATCGGATAACCTTTTTTTTTTTGCTCATCAATATAATTTTAGAGCCAAAGAAAGGTCTTTTGGGGGCAATAATCAGATGACCTTATTTTTTTGCTCATCAATATAATTCGTGTCAGTTTTTGAGCCTGACTTCAAATCCTTGACTTCAAATCCCCCCAGCCCCCCCTAAATGACGCCCATGTCATGGCTGCCTCCGCGAAGTTTCAATATCGCGCCCCACAAATCTTCTCTATCGCTATTATAGCTCATTGGTTCATATGCTTAATCAAGTGGCATCGTTAAACGTACTTACATTTTCTCGTTGAACGATAATTTGTAAATCTTAGACATCATGTTTACTCAATTTTAACGACGTAAAAATCTTACGTGATTCTCTTTTGAATCACGTAAGTAAAATTCTCGAAAGCTTAAGGATAAGGTTCATCAGTACCTAATCACTTCAGTTTTTTTTTTTTTTTTTTTTTTTTTTTTTTTTTTTTTTTTGAAACCTTTGTTCTAAAGAATACACACGAGAACAAAAATATTTCTCGAAGCATTTTGGCCTTTATGTAAATCGGATCATTGGGATGGTAGAGCTCACGCATTTTGAGTATCTGGTTCTGACAAGTAGCCGAGGAGCGGTGCCCGCTCCCGAAATGCATCAGAACGCATCGGTGGATCGAGTGGTTGATTAGCAACGAGTCGAAACTCTGTGCCAACCAATCGCTCACCGATGCGTTTTTATAAATTTCGGAAGCAGGCACTTTGCTACACGGCTATTCGTCATAACCTGATATTCAAATCCCGTGAACTCAAATTATTTTCATAATGATGATTGTTTGGTGCCTGGAATCCCCCCCCAACCCCACCCCACCCTCACCGTTGATGATCTACTAGGAGACAAATTAGACGGCGTCTATCTATCCACAGAAGGTCTACAATTAGTCGTTCAAAGACTTTTGATGCACTACTCTGTATATGACGCGCCTTCATTTTTTGATGTATGCAATAACCGAGCAGACGTGTACGAATAGTTATCTCGTTGAATCAGTAGCGCACCGAGAGTTTCTTCATCTCTCTCTTTTCTCCATTAAGAAACGTATGTTAGACAAGGATGGCCAATGGGATAAAACCCCCTCTTTCTGTCCTTTTCCTGCTTATACATTCAAATGGGAAATGAGAGAGATGGAAGAGATCCTGGTTGCGCCAGTGTGTTGAATCATGACGACCACGCGTTTTGTACAGACCTACGCTTTTCACTTCTGTTCGTGGGTTATGATTTCTAGCTGCTACTCAGAAAACCATATGCGAAAAACGACCTTGCGTTTGTCTATAGAAGTGGAAGGCATCTTGTACCATTCTCTCCGTGCCAATAATTAATTGTGAATTTTATGATGAGGTTTGATAAAACGTTTATCTCCCGAAAAGTTTTTTTGGGGACTTTTTCGGGTTTTTTTGGCACAATTCGTCCAGAAAATTTATTTAGAGCATATTTTGACAGGTCAAAACCACATGATTTTGTGTTAACTACTGCGAACGTAAAAAAACACAGCTTTACGGTTCTAATGAAATAAATTTCTATTTAGTCCATATTTCAAAAAATAATTTTCTTTCTGGATGGTTAAAGTCACTATCGTTCAAACGCGTCCTCATTGTCACTTAAACTACGGTTATTCGTGCAATATCCACAGGACCGCGAGCTGAAAGGAAATAAAAACCAGTCCCTTGAAAAGCGCTCTAATTATATTAACGAAACATAAGATCCCGTTCGTGAGCCTTGCGAAGATACATCAGATAAATTCCTGCTAATTCCAAGATCACATATGTAAGTCGACTCCGCTCTCCACATTCGGAGCAAACTCTCAAGCTTTGAATGCTTCACGGAATCGCTTTAATTGAGTCATGAAGCCGCCCACCCCGACCCCAACCCCCCCCCCCCCCCCACGCCACGCCACACTCAGAGAACCCAGCTCATTACAATTATTACGTGTAGGTTTCAAAGAGAAAATCCAAACTTGAGCGGGGCGCAAATCGCAAATGCACACACCCAAAGACTCAAACGGGGGATAACCGCGTCATTTATTACTTGTTAAGGCACTTCGGGGATAGATTTGATTACTCCTAACCCTCCCCCCTTCCCTTCACCATCCCCCACTACGGGTCTTTGGCTTCGTTTTCGAGGGACGTGTCGTTGTAGAGACCCAGATCGCAGGACGAGACGAATAAGAGGGGAGAGAGGCATTGTCGCTCTGTAGGGATTTAATTCTTACGCAGTCTTACAGCTGTTTAACGACCGTCCAAAAGGAGAAAAGTTTTCCATCGAGCCCGCTGTAATTACATGAAGATAACGGTGGTTTTTGGGGTCATGTTTTTATTGTTATGCGGAAAGTAGGGCTTTTTCTACCTGAAACGCGCAGCATTGATTACCGCAGAAGTTACTTTTTTCCGGAGGATTCTCACGATTTAGGACACCTGCTTTATTGTTTACGGATTTTTATTCATCTGGGACTATACGTTCATCTGATTCTTAGCGTAGGCTTGATGTATGCGTGCACGGCTGATTACTATGATGTCACACGGTGAATTGGATGGTCTCGTTAGGAGCTATAGAAAGTTCCAAAATTGTCTCTAAAACTGAACAAGTGAGTTAAAATAAATTTTCAAGGTGGCTGTCGTATAAAGAGTAACAAGTCCCGTCTAATAATAGCTTTCTCTATGCTGAGACAATAACTGTTGCTGTGTATTTTCTGTTGCAAACTTTTGCTGCGACTATGCAGAGGGTCTGTTTCTGGCAGAGATTACTAAGCCTAAGAGATATGGCATAACGATTCAAAAGTGTTATTCGACTCCTACGAAGTATGCAATGTGGCGTACGCTGGTGACCGTAAACATTGTTACTACTGTTGTTGTTTGAATGAGATTTGACAGCAACGCCGCTAACTAAATTAATAAGACTAATAAAGTGTTTGGGAAGTTTAATGAGCTCTGAGTATATTTTGTACGTGAATCTGAAAATCTGAGTCACTTTAATCATCCCATCGGCCATTAAATGACAAACATTTAGATGCTGCAGAGAATCTAACCTCATTTCCAACAACATGAACAACAAAAATGTTTACGGTCACCAGCGTACTGCACGTTGTATCACGGCCATTCTGCAGGCGTTTTTTACGGAGCCCGGCCAACGGTTTTTTAACACGGCGGAGATAGGAAGTGCCACATCTCTTAGGCTTAGTAATCTCTGGTTTCTGGTGTAAAATGACTTGAAAATCAGGGCTGCCGTTTTGCGTATAATCAATGGTACTTTTCTTTTCACCGATGATTCCACCGGTTGAAAAAAGATTACACAGTTCAGTTCAGTGTATAACTGTAATGCACGAAAATACACTGATCTGTAATATGTACTTCCTTAATCGGTGGAAACTCCGTTGATTAATTAATAAAATATCCGCAATTTTTTTTTTTTTTTTAAGTCATCGACGACTCCACTGTATGAGAAAAGATTACAGATGCGAGTATTTTAGTTTATTACAGTCATGCACTGAACTGAACTGTGTAATCTTTTCTCAACCGGTGGAATCATCGGTGAATTGAAAAATGGCATTGATTATACGCAAAACGGCAGTCCTGTTGAAAATAACGTTGAGAGTATCAACAAGTTCTACAATGGGTCTATTGCATACTTTTGCCGCAGCGTTATGAATAAATGAATCTGGTGTAAAAGCACTTAAAAATCACATTACGAGCATCAAAAAGTCTCAAAACCCACTCATAAACATACAAAAAGCGTTTTATGGAAAGCCCAAGATGGCGGTCGAGCGGGAAAATCAACCCTGCATGCATGCACCACGAGCACCAACAGATGGCCGCCGACGGCATCATTTATGTTGTTGGTTAGAATGTAAACAAACGACTCACTTTCCAGTACCTACATTTTGTATCATTCTGTCAGTGGCGTAGCGTGCAATTTGGCAACGTTGTACTTTGTCCATTAAAACCCATGTAAAAGGTCGAATTCGAAGGTGCTCACCGAACTCCCAATACTTCGATCTTTTTTGTGGGTTTAAATGGATGAACTGAAACGTTGCCAAATTGCATTTATGATATTACTATGGTGAATTTGCCACGTTTTGTGTCATTTGCTCGAATTCTGAAAAGAAAATGCCGGGGAAGTACCTACTTTGTCGAATGCCGTCGTCGGCCATCTCTTGCTGCTCATGGTGCCAGTGGCGTGGCGTGCAATTTGGCAACGTTATAATGTGTCCATTTAAACCCATGTAAAAGGTCAAATGCGAAGGTGTTCACCGAACACCCAATAGTTCGATCTTTTTGAAGGGTATAAATGGACAGGTTGCAATGTTGCCAAATTGCACGCTACGCCACTGCATGGTGCATGCTAGCAGGGTTGATTACTGATTAGCCCGTTCGACCGCCATCTTAGGATTCCTTTTAAACGCTTTTTTTGGGTTTATGAGTGGATTTCGAGACTTTTCAATGCTCTCGATGCACCGGCGCAACCAGGATCTCTTCCATCTCTCTCATTTCCCATTTGAATGGATAAGTAGGAAGAGGATAGAAAGAGGGGGTTTTATCTCCTTGTCCATGCTTGTCTAACATACGTTTTTTAATGGAGAAAAGAGAGATTTTTTTTTATTTATTTATTTAACGCTTTATTGGAATTAAATGTTCTACAAAGATATTTACAATAAAATAAACTGGTGAGCCCCACAATCGGGGCTATCGACCACAGCGAGATTTTGTTAACACTTTATATAAATAATAATGTAAATAATAATATTCCTTTCCCCTTCTTTTTTTTCCATATGAAGATGAAGAAACTCTCTGTGCGCTACTGTCTCGATGTGATTTCCACGCAACTTAAAATCAGAATTAGTAGCGGCCCGTGAGATTTGGCAACCATGCATTTTTCCCACTTAAACTTAGGTAAAAAATCGATTCAAGCGGAGGCTGACAGCCTCCTCGAGTTTTGATTGTTTTCCATGTATTTAAATGGGATAAAAACACTGTTGCCAAATCGCACGAGCCGCCACTGATCAGAATCAACCCTCCATAACGCTGAAGCAAAAGTATGCAACAGACCCAATTGGGAGCTTGAAAGAAATGGTGCGATATTGCTTTTGAAAACACGCTTTTGAAAACAAAAGCTCCTATTTTGTGTGTTATTAAATGTAATTTGGTTCAGGAATGGCTCAATAAACGGCACTGGAATACTCGTATGCATAAATTAATCCTTTTCTACACTCGTGAGAAAGGAAGACTTTGAGAAGTTGTTTCTCTCTCTAAATCTCGACAGAAACCTTTAAAAAGAAAAAAAAACCACACTTTCACCCATCTTCCCATCTATTCAACATTTAAAATTGGGTGAAAATTGTTTTTTTTTTAAACCTGAGACTCGTGGTAACGAATTTTCGGAATCTCCTGGTGAAACGCGCGCTCGGCATGCTATCATCAGCCTGAAGTATTTATAGCCGAAACAAGCTCGGTAAATCAAGTTGTTGAGCATGGGGTTATTGAATCGATACACTTGCAACGTTGCCAAGTTTATTGGATTGAGAAATTCACTCGTTCTTGCTAGAGTCCTTATATGTAGAGAGTTAAAACAAGAGGGTAGTCAACTTCTGATTGGTCGATGAGTTTTAGGCTCTACGGATGCCGCCATTGGATACGATTTTGCTCTTTTGTTTACAATCGCAGTTGTTCAACAACGGTGTTTTGCGGATAAAGACTTAATTTTCGACGAATCTGTTAATTTTAATCATGATACGCCTCAAGAATGTCTATAAATCCCGAAAGAATCTTTCGAAGCGTAAATAGATGTGGATCCACAAAAGCAGTAAAAGATTACATCGTTAGAAACTCAGCGGCACTGTAATCTTTGCAGTGGACGAAAACACAACAACGGCCCTCAGAATGTAAACAAATGTGCAAAATCGCATCCAATGGCGGCGCCCATGGTTTCCATTGTCTCAACTCTCTACATATAGGGACTCTAACGACACCAAACGACTTTTGGTGAGAGAGGGAAAAATACAGAAAGCTCGTATTATGAAATAGCTAGACAAGCCACCTTAACACATTAGAATCATCGAAAAACCATCATTTCAATCGATATTCCGATTTTCAAGCAAAATAGCGAAAAACGTTGGCATCATTGCACTATGGGCTGAGATCGTCAAAAAGTGGCCAAAAATTAGCAGGTAAATATTTCACATTTTTTTGGTTTTTTGTTTCATTTTGTTTTTGTGTTTTACTTCTCATGCATTTGATCCCTAAAGATATGACCTTTGATCATTAATGACATGACTCAAATGTCCTTTTTCACTCTTGATTTGGACAAATTTTGGAAATGAACACATTTTTTTGTTTTTTCACATTATTTCTTGAATTTACAAATTTTCTCGTTTTCCTTATAATATGTAAACCCTAGTAAACATTTATTGTTGGCCCATTAGTTTGCTGATCGGCCAATGTTCCATTTCTCAATGTTTTTGTTGGACGCCAAAAGAATTCTACGAGCCGACCATCAAAATTTCGTTGGCAACCAGCAAATTTGAATGGTCGGTCAGCAGAATTCTACTGGCGGCCAACAAATACATTGAGAAATGGAACATTAGCCGATCAACAAACTAATGAGCCATTAAAAAATGTTTACTAGGGAATCTCAAACTGATTTGAAACGATCAGCGCGTAACATCTTCTCTAGTTTGGATTTAAGATCGTTCAGTTTTTATTTAAAAAAAAAAAAAAAAAAAAACGGTGAGGTATGACGAACATAAAGGAAAAAGTCACTCACAAGGAAATACATCCCGCTTGGCTTTAAGGAGAGGATGATGTGATCCTTTCGAAATCTTTCGAAATTGCAGGAAATTCCCTGAGAAAATGATTTCTCAGAAATCCCCAATTATTTGGAATTGTGGCGACACTGGCTTCGAACGCGACTCCGACTTCGACGCTCCACCTGCGGTGGGGAAAACGAGGAGAAATACTAATTTCACCGAAGAAAATTCGTCCGCACATTTTCTGGTATCCTCGCGTCGAACTTGTCTCTATCTCCTTAAAAAATATTTCCTCGCTAGCTCGATAAAATATTTAAAGACGGGAATTTTCATTCGATGGAAATGAGGGATGAAAGTTTAGGGGCTGCACTCCCCCCCCACCCTCCCATCCACCCGGTACCGCATCTCACCACCCAGTCGTTGCCTTGCCAGGGGATCTACATTCAGGACATTCTTTATCCGAAGGGATATTATTTTCTGCCAAACATTGTTGTACTTCATAAATGTCTAGAAACATTGGTATTTTATCGAAATCCAGGCGGTATCCTGCGAAAGGGGCCGTAAAACCATGCAAGGGGTCCCTCTAGGCTCAAACTGGCTATATTCCATTTTGACGTCTAAACAAATTTTTTTCGCATTTTAATTTTTACGTTTTGAATAAACGTGCGTGCAATTTTATAGACATTTTAAGTGCGAGTGCTTCAAATACAAAAAAGTACATTTGAACTATTCAAAAAATTGTACCCAATAATTCTCAGTTAAAAAATTAAAATTCGATAAGGAATTTTGAGTTGTGACTAGAGACAGAATACTTATAAGCGACATTGTTTTCTGTCGCAATTCAGGCTGTTCCCTACAGAAAGGCCCATGAACCGATGCATGAGCCCTCAGGCTCAAGTAGGCCGTGTATTCCATTCTAACATTTGCAAATATCTTTCCGATTTGTAATTTTTTAGCTAAGAAAAAATGGATGCAATGTTGTTGAAATTTCAATTGTAAGTCTTTAAAATTCAATGATATACACAGTCAAAATCTGTTCAAAATCGTTTTTATTGATGCCTGGCTAAAAAATACAAGTACGAAAAGGAATTTAGAAGTGTCACAATAGTGTTAGCTTCCTTGTTCACTTTTATGTTTGTATTTTTCAGGGATTAAGGGGAGGGTGTAGAGGCAAGCAACCCCCCCCCCCCCTCTTGAATACACTCTCGCTCCTGCAGGTTGATTCTGCTCTTTTCGACGAAACGAGTGGAGATAGCGGGAATCGATTAATCCCATTGGTTTAAACAGCGCAGCGTCACGTGACTCTGTAAGCACGACTCAGAGTCGTTCATTTCAGATCGACGACTTCGAGTCTTGCAAACATGGTCACGTGACGCCGCACTATGTGGTATTTGACCGGAAAAGTTGGCATAAACTGTTTTTACAGTCCTAATGACTTGGAATTTTGAATCGCGGGGTATTCTTTAACGCTGAATTCAAATTTTGCATCAGTTTTTCAAAATTCGAAAATCAAAGATGGCTGCCGATAATTTTTTCGGCTAATCGGTCGGCAGCCATCTTGAATTTTCGAATTTTGAAAAACAGATGCAAAACTTGAATCCAGCGTTAAAAAGTAACCGTGGATAGTGAGTTTCAAGTCATTTGGACGGTGTTGCCAAATTTCACTCGCCGCCTCTACAACACGTGAAAACGAGAATTTCGTGCAAAAACGCAAAATTCGAACTAATTTTCCCGGCAAAGCCGCATTTTTCCGCAACTTCTGACTTCAAGACCTATTAGTACGCACTAAGGACTACCATTTCTCATATATATATACCCGCGGGATGTGGCAGGATGTTTGAACTTAAGTTCTCTTGAAAATCGGAAAATTTACGTTTTTAGCTAAAAACTTTGAAGTAGCAAAAATATATCAAATTCAAATTAAAATTGGATAAAACAGGCATAAATTGATTGCAAATACCTTCAGGAAGACGACCCATGTACAAAAATTTTGTTCTGACTTCATTTGAAACACTTTTTTTTTACTTTGATTATAGTCTAGTGCTGAGGCTAAATTTATTGGTGGTAAAACTGATTTTTCCCCTAGTGGATTCTTGGTGAACTAATCTAGTTTAGACCCGTTAGATACGAGTTTCTAATGCAAAAATCTATGTAAATTCCAAATCTCAGCAAAAAACGCCTGTCGGCGTGCTACGGTGAACGGAAAGTCCGGGCATACATCTCGTTCGTTCGAATGGCCAACTCTTTCTTCACCCCAAAAACGATCCCGGAATATTTTCGTTTCTGATCTGATGATACTGCATCTCAAAAACTCGACTTCGTTCCGATTCATGCTCTACAGGCACAGTGATATCAGGAACGAAAAGTCCTTTCTTTGATTCTCTTCTCCCTCTCTCTCTGACAAATATTATGTATGATAAAATCGCCTTCAATTCGACGGTTATGCTTTTCCACGTACACCCACTTTTTTGAGCTAGGTAATAAACTAATAACAGATCAGTTTTCATCGAAATTAATTCGAAAGGAGAGGAGAGGGGGAAAAGGGGGAAAGGGAGGGAGACTTGCCGTGACTAATAGACGAATGGCTATGCAATGTAACACCTTGTCTTTGCAACTTGCTGTTAGTGGTGAATTTCGGGGAGACACCGTAGTGGGGCAACTCTCCTCCTCAGCGAATCCGATAAAATAAATTATTTCGGTCCAAAGACCTAGTGCAATTGAAAACTACTAATTCTAGGAAATGCCCCCTCCTCGCTTATTTCCTCGACCACAAGTGTGTTCTGGATGGCCCTTGCTTGCTCTGTGCGTGCTCACTCAATTTACATAGGACGAAGGTTCTGTACACACATCAATACTCACACCCCAAAAAAGTCACGGCAAGTCTCCCTCCCTTTCCCCCTTTTCCCCCTCTCCTCTCCTTTCGAATTAATTTCGATGAAAACTGATCTGTTATTAGTTTATTACCTAGCTCAAAAAAGTGGGTGTACGTGGAAAAGCATAACCGTCGAATTGAAGGCGATTTTATCATACATAATATTTGTCAGAGAGAGAGGGAGAAGAGAATCAAAGAAAGGACTTTTCGTTCCTGATATCACTGTGCCTGTAGAGCATGAATCGGAACGAAGTCGAGTTTTTGAGATGCAGTATCATCAGATCAGAAACGAAAATATTCCGGGATCGTTTTTGGGGTGAAGAAAGAGTTGGCCATTCGAACGAACGAGATGTATGCCCGGACTTTCCGTTCACCGTAGCACGCCGACAGGCGTTTTTTGCTGAGATATCACGACTGTTTTTTACTGACGTGGTACCGTCCATTAAGTTCGTTTAGACTGATCCCACATCGTAATGCACAGCTGTTCCTACTGCGAAGATCCCACAATGGATGCGCGAATTCTTGAGGTGTAAATGCGAGGAATGAAAGCTGTCAGGAGGAAGAGAATAGCGAGGAAACCCCTTTAGTAAAAAGACAGTCAACGATATAGTATGTCCTAGAGTCCCTATATGTAGAGAGTTAAGACAAGAGGGTAGTCAACTTCTGATTGGTCGATGAATTTTAGGCTCTACGGACGCCGCCATTGGATGCGATTTTGCACTTTTGTTTTGTTTACCAACGGTCTTTTACAGATAAAAGAGGTAATTTGTGACAAACCTGATAATTTTAATCATAATGCACCACAAGAATGTCCATAAATCTCAAAAGAATCATTAAAAAGCGTTAATACATGTCGATCAACAAATGCAGGGAAAGATTACATCGTTTCAAACTTAGCGGAACTGTAATCTTTGCTGTGCAGCAAAACACAACAACGGCCTCAGAATGTAAACAAATGTGCAAAATCGCATCCAATGGCGGCGCCCATGATTTCTCTTGTCTTAACTCTCTACATATAGGGACTCTAGTATGTCCCGCAAAATAAGGGGATGAAAAAGTGATCAGTATTCAGTGGTAAGAAGAAATCGGACCATGCCGAGTCATTGGTTAGTCCAGCCAGACCGTAGCGCTCTGAACAGCGGTTTGCGGAACTACTGTAAGTCGCAGGGCAGCCGCTGCGGTCTCTCAGCGCTGAGCATCTAAGCGAATTACAGATAGCCACTGTGAAGCGAACTATCCAGTCACTGTGAAGCAGAAGTTAGTCCATGGCCATATCCGGCTCTCCGGCTCGTAAACAAAAGGACTGGGAATTTGCGACTTTCAAACTAATTTTGAAGTAATAAATCCGCGTCCGATTTAAAGAAACTTGGTCTCCTTTGAAAGCTAAATACGACTAGTTATCTGACCATTCTTTAGTTTGTTCTCAAATGTCCTTTTTGCTGAGATATAATGAGCGAGAAAATAATTTCTCCGTGTTGTTTACATTTGTGAAAGCAGAGCATAACCTCTTACATATGTATGTTTTCAATTTTGGTCCGAAACAGTCCAAAATTACCTCTTCAATCTTCATGACATTGTTAACTTGGTGTGCTCTTTGTTTATTTTTCGTGCATGTTCTACCAGGAATATCAACTCAAGCTCGCACTCTTGAATTCACAACCTGTACCTACAATGTTAAATGTTGTTGCCCATTACCTATATTTTGTGTAAACGCAAGCTGAATCTATTTTACGTTTGTCAGAAAACCGGTTGCCGGTTCTTTAAGTTCTGAAGTTTCCTCTTGAGTTTCATTTAGTTTGAAGACTTCCATCAAGCTTCTATGGAATCACTGCATTTCCAAACTTACCTACTGATTAGAGTCGGGCAAATAGGAGCGTAATTGATTACACGATTTCTGGCTAATCGGTAATCGTCAAACCTTTGGATGGTAATTAAATGTACCTATTCTTACTAGATAAATAGTAAACTTCAGGGTCTTTTAGGTTAGATCCAAATCTTTTCCAACTAATATGATAGATGGCTTGTAAAAAGTCATCCCTGATTACCATGAAATCGTGTAATCGATTACCACCATATTCTGACCAACTCTGCTAGTGATACACGAGTTCCTCTCACTTTCTTCGATTAGTTATTGGTTGTGCTCATGAATTTTCAAGTTAATGTTGCCATTCTCTGTTGCGCCTTGAGATGAAGGAATCCCTAATATTTCCGCTAAAAAATTCTTGAGCTGCAAGGCAGCGGAAATCGTTCTCCCTGACTGCTTGCTGAGCAAAATTTGATGCTAAGTATATTTAAGGGCAGTTGAGCTTGTCACTACTGTATAACATTTTTTTAAAGTTGGAACACAGAGGGTTTCTTGAAGGACCCAAATCTAGACAGTCAAGCATGAATCAGGTATTTTAATCATGCCACTGAGTTTTAGGTATGCTGGGTTTTTCTAATAGTTGAACAGATGAATCGAGTGACAGTTTAGTTCCTAGAGAGCTTTTAGAGCATCAATTAGCAGGGTGGTTGCTATAGCAGAACCATTTTGAGTATCGGGTTCTGACAAGTAGGAGTGCCTGCTTCCAAACTGCATCAAGGCACAGCGGTGAGCGGTTGATAAACATCCAGTTGAAACTCTGCGCTAATCAACTGCTCAACGAAGCATGTTGATGCGGCTCGGAAGCAGGCACCGCTCCTTGTCAGAACCTCATACTCAAAACAGTCCTGCTTCAACTCATCATAATCTTGTTTGGTCAGTGCAACAGCTGGGTTCTGAAGTGGAGAAGGAGCTCGACCGATAATCTTTGGCATTTTTAGGTGCTGTTGTGTGGCCCAAGCCCGTATGCCATCATTCCAGCATTAGTTTTCATATGGCATGATGGAATGAAATTATATTGAATAAGAGAGATTTAGCCATTCATGAAGGAGCGCCTTAAAAGCACATTGTATAAGTCTACGGAAAATTTGGTTTTGGAGAAATGAATACATTGAAACATAGATAAAGATTATCGGTCGAGCTCTGCTTGCACTTGTGAAACGAGCTTTAACCTCATGAAAGAATCTGACTGACTTGATCAAGGATAAGTGGATCGGCTCAAGCTCGTTAAGTTGTAAGCTGTCAAGGTGCTGGCATTATTGTTTCGAGAAGCCTCTCAAGGTTGCGGTAGGTACCTACTTTTGATCACTAACTGGAAGCTAATATTTTCATTTATGGAACAAGATTGAACGGGTTACTCTTGGCTGATAAAAAATTACCGCAGTTGGAAGAAATTAGTTGGCTAGTTCCGTTCTGATGGATCGTGTGAACCATGCCCGCTAACCACATGAAAAGAGTGCAGCATTCCATAGCGTTCCTGTTTAAAAATTAGCCTTTAGTTTACGGACGGATTGATGGATTAGCTATCCGTGATACATCTAAGCGCATCGGTGAGCGATTGGTTAGCTAAGAGTTTCCGCTCATTGCCACTAAGCGCATCGGTGAGCGATTGGTTAGCTAAGAGTTTCCGCTCATTGCCAACCAACCTTCACTGATGCGTTTTAATGAATTTTGGAAGCTTGCTCTGCTACTTGTTAGAGCATATTTGCACCTAATCAACAACAGGTCAGGAGTGTATCATGGATAGTTGTAAGTTTAACTTAAACCCAAGTAGAGCGAGACCATTTTGAGTGTCGGGCTCTGACAAGTAGCTGTGCCTCCTTCCGAACTGTATCAACACGCATCGCTGAACGGTTGGTTTTGGATGCAGTTCAGGCACCGCGACTTGTCGGAACCTGATACTCAAAATGACTCTGCTGTAGAACTTCTTGTGTTGAGCATGCAAAATGACGGTACCGACCAATTAGATTATTATGCCTTAGATAGGTCCAGGTTACACAGAATCAATCAGAATATCCACTAATTGACACTCAATCAGGAAGTTACCCGGAGTATTTGAAATTTACTTGTAAATAGATATGGAGCGATGTAACTACATTGATTGCATGATGGCTTATAGCGCAAGGTCATTTGACAAGAGTTGGCGGACTAAATAGAATGTCAAAAAATTTGACCGCGAAGCACATTCCTTTGAAATTGAAAGAGGGCTGACTCCCTGTAGGACCTTCAAAACCAAACATGTAAAGGTAGAGAGATGAGACTCAATTTCTAGGAGAAAGGAATTCCACATACAATCACAACATGATGGAAGTATATCGCAAGTCAGCACATCACTAAGAACAGGTCTATTCAGAAGTTCCCATTGTTGAACCTTTGAACTCTTACCAATTCACAAGTCAGAGCTACTACAGACGCAAGCAGAGTAATTTTATTACGTTGAGCATAAGCAATGCAATGAATAGGTAGCTGAAAGTTGATAGAATAGGAAAAAGGAAATACATATGCCAGGAGGAGACTAGGAGAGGTTAGGGCTGGGACCGCTATGTAAACAACGAAATCTGGGTTGTATCAGAGAGCCTCTTCGATGCCCAGTAAGTTTTGGTAATTAAAGGAGAATTCTGAGGATTAAGGTAATGAAAGATCAGATTTCTCATCCTTTTTATCGAAAGATAATAACACTACGAGCACAGAATAGTATTAATTGTCCTCCTGATTCCAGCAGAGGTTGGCTGCCGATGTGATGTATTCGGTGGTTGATGCGGTTGGTAGCATTGATTGATTTGCGAGCCGCACGGTCCGTTACATATTTTGTTTTTCTTAGGTTGCCACGACTTGTTTTGAGGCAAATCATTTGAAATTCCCAGAATTTGCAAACGAGATTTCTCGCTTACGAGATAAAATTAAAAGTCGAAAAGTAGAAAAGTATCAAAACGAACTCAAATGGAGACGATTGGTATACGGCGATATAGGGTTTCGTTCAGCCGTTAATTCGGTAGAGAGTCATATTAGAACAAAACGGTCCAAACGAAATGATTCTTGTAATTATAGTGTGTGGTCTCTTTTTCGTTCTGTTGGGACTTTCCGTTTTGCGTTTGACCAAACGCTATAATATCACAACAGTTTTTCCCAATAGCGATTTTTTTTTTTTTTTTTTTTTTTTTGAGTTTATGCCAGCTTTTTTGGTCAGATACCACATAGTGCGCCGCGTTTAAACTAATTCGGATTAATCGATTTCCGCGATGTTGCATCTCGTCTCTCTAGCGGATCCAAGAACTCGTCCTTCTCTCTCTTTCCCCGTTAGAAAGCATGTGTTAGAAAAGGATAGAAGAGGGGGGCGAAAACCAAGTGACCGCCTCTTATCTCTCCTTTTCTAACACACGCTCTCTAATTTGGAGAGAGAGAGAGAGAGAGAGAGAGAGAGAGAGAGAGAGAGAGAGAGAGAGAGAGAGAGAGAGAGAGAGAGAGAGAGAGAGAGAGAGAGAGAGAGAGAGAATATGATAGATTCATGGAAACGCCAGTGTCTCGTCTCGTCGAAAAGAGCAGCGAATCAGCCTCTTCATCACTCGTCAATCGGTAGCAAGACTTTTTCGCGAACTCTCAAATCATGAAATCAAATCATCGTGACCGAATAAACAAGTCGATTCGCGGACCACACAGGGTCGATTTATAATTGTACCTCTATAATTTCCACCTAGGGTAAGGGAATAAAGGATGGATCGTGCATTCCAGGGATTTAGGGGTGGGGGGAGATGGAATAAAATGTAGGGCAAAATAAATATCGGTCGGGCGTTGGTATAGAAATAGGGTTGCCGAGGTCGCCGCACAGTGGAGTGAGTCAATGGGAGACACTAGCGCAACCAGGATCTCTTCTATCTCTCTCATTTCCCATTTGAATGTGTAAGTAAGAAAAGGACAGGAAGAGAGAGTTTTATCCCGTTGTCCATCCTTTTCTAACATACGCTTTTTTAATTGAGGAAAGAGAGAGATAGTGAATCATTGGTGCAACCAAGATCTCTCTTCCATCTCTCTCATTACCCATTTGAATGTGTAAGTAAGAAAAGGACAGGAAGAGGGGGTTTTATCCCGTTGTCCATCCTTGTCTAACATACGCTTTTTTAATTGAGGAAAGAGAGAGATAGTGAATCATTGGCGCAGCCAAGATCTCTCTTCCATCTCTCTCATTACCCATTTGAATGTGTAAGTAAGAAAAGGACAGAAAGAGGGGGTTTTATCCCGTTGTTCATCCTTGTCTCACATACGTTTTTCAATGGAGGAAAGAAAGAGATGAAGAAACTCTCGGTGCGCTACTGATGGGAGAAGCAAGACATGGTGTGGCTACTTTAAATGCATATATCTTTGTTATTACGTAACATAAAAGTTTGAAAGCGGTTCCATTGGTTTTTTTTTTGAAAAATTTCCTTTACAGTTTGTTTTGTGATGATGCAAACATTTAAAATTGAATGTTTTAGCCAGAATTTTTACGTCCGACCCCTTTCATTGACTCCCTCCACCGTGCGCCGGGCGGGGGGGGAGGGGGGGTATGAGCGGCAAGGGCAAGGCGTATGAAAATAAATCGGAATGCACGCCACCCGAGCAGCAATCCGGATTCAATCCGTTCCTCCCCGAAACTCTGTCTTTTCGTTTCGTCCTTTTTTAACCCCCCCCCCCTCCACACCCGGACCAGCATTCCCCTTTCACCCTCGACCACAGAGAGCTCCTCGTCCCTAGAACGCGCGCCCTTTTTCGTCTCCCGACATCATTTCCTCCTTGCACCAGGAAAATCTCTTCTTCGAGTGAGAGTCTTGAAGAGTCTCGGTTACGCAACTGGAAAATGAGCTTTTTCTGCGCTCCCGCCCCCCCCACACCACCCCAGCCCCCCTCAATCGAGCTCCGAAAGTTGCGTTTCCCCCGAAACCCGAGCTAAGCCAAGGAAGAGGAAGAGGAGTCGGAACTTTTTTTTTCGGAGGAGAAGCGAAACGAAACGAATTTTATGCTGAATCTACTTCTCTCTCCGCGGGAGCATTTATAGAGAGGGGTATGGTTTGTTTCTTCTTTTTTTTTTTTTTTTTTTTTTTTTTTTTTTTTTTTTTTTTTTTCTTCTTTCACGAACCGGAGACGATCGTAGAGTGGTGGTTAAGAGAGGGGGGGGGGGGTTTCTCTTCATTTTCATGATATAATGGGCGTATTTACGTGTAGTGTCTGAGTTCGCGCGTATGTGTGTGAGTGAATATGCCAGGGCGTCTCTGTGAACATGTATGTGTGTGTTTTAGTGTGTGAGTGTGTGTGAGTGTTTGCAATGCATCCGTGATTGTTCTTATTTTTTACTAGCTCTTCTTCTGCTTCTTCTCCTTTAACTCGTCTATTGATATTTATGTGTTATTTCCTGTGACATTTAAGATTATTGCCCTCCCCCCCCTTCTCCCCCATCACCCATGCGCCACCTTCCCCCTCCCTTGTAGTTCCTCCCGAGTCTGAATATTCCATTATGATTCGTCTCTTCCCTCCGCGTATTATCATACTTGACAGAGTTGTCAGATGTGTGTATGCATGATGAAATTCATATTTTTTTTTCATTTTTTTATTTTTACATTGAGTATAATGAGGGAAAATGAGATTTTTCTCTCACCATTTGGCAACTATGTCACGCGGATAGAGATAGCGATTTTGCCGCATCTGCCGCTGCAGTTTTCCGCCTGATGCCGCCGCCGAAATTTTCTTGGGAAATCGCTATTGTTATCGGTATCTATATTGCCTCGTCTTTCCAACGTTATAGGAAGCCCTACCCCCCTCCCCACCCCTCTCGCATCTTTTTCTCTCCCCCCCTCTTTTTCGTCTGTACCTTCTACCTTGCCTCTTTTAGTGGCATTTGAAGGTAACCGTGGCTGTATAGATAGAAACTAGGACGAATGGATTATTGAGATATTCGAGGTAATCAAATTGTCGTGCCGTGCTGGTTTTTTTTTTTTTTTTTTTTTTTTTTTTTTTTTGAGAAAAGGGGGCAATGCGTCGTTCAAGATATTATGCATCCAACCTACATTTAGCAAAACTTGGAATTGAGGCAATATTACACTGGGATTAACGTGAAATATTAACGTTAAGGGTTCAGTGTACACGGAAAAAAAAATGACTGGTAAAATGGGGCTCTTGCACACTTTTGCTAGAAGGGTATTGAAGAGTTGATTCTTGTATATCAACCTATGAAAATGACGATGAGTTATCTAAAAAATCACGGAATTCACTCTCAGAATGGGCTTAATGGCAAGGGCTTAATGGCAGAGAGACGCAGGTATCATGGGAGATTCCTGTCTAAATTGAGACATATCTCAATGTTTCCGTAGTGAAAGTGACATAATATAGACATGAATCAATCTCCTACGGTACCCACGTTGAGCTACCATAACGAACTTGCCGAGCAGTTATTTGAGTTTATCACTGACCTTTACACTTTCTAAGTGTGATTTTTGTTATTTTCGCTGGTTTCTACAGCAGCATGGACAATTCATTTGTTCACAGCAAAAGTTTGCAAGAGTTCCATTGACCATCTGCGTAGCTGATTTTGGCGTCTGCTAGCAAGTATGGTAAATGTCGTCATAATACGGTAAATGCAACGTACCTAGGGGCACATTAAGGTAACTTATTGGTACATTTGTACCATAATTAGGTGAAATTTACCATACTTGATAGCAGACTCCAAAAACAGCTATGCAGATGGTTAATTCTACCTGTTTTTTTTTCTGTGTTAGTGACTTTAACTATGTGATATTTAATATCAGATTTTATATACGTAGAATAATGTTTGTTGAGTGAAACGTTTTGCTGTGTAGCATGTGACATTGCATTGGTGGGTTGTAATCGTAGGCAAATGACAATGGGCTTGCTATTTTCAAAAGGTAGTTGGCAGGTCAATAATTCTACAATAATATTAAATTAATTAAAACACTGCCACTTTGCTGTAAAAAAACAAATGTACTCATTCGATAGCTAAAAACCTGAAGACATTAAATGGGGATGTGTCTCACTAAGTCTTCGATCGTAATGCTTTTTAACAAAGGTTTTCAACTTCTGTCCATTTTTACTTTGAAGCGTCTTTGATGCGTTTTTTATGGACTATGGTCTAAGATTGTAAAAAAATGGCTGAAACTCAGAAAGTAACTTTCCTATAAATCAATCATTTATAAACTTTAAGTACCAAATTAAATAACAGGGAACACTTTTAACATGTAAGTTCTACTCAGAAATGTCACTTAAAACATTTTGATACATCTTTTGAAAGGTAGGAAACGATAATTTTTTATTGATTTTTTTTTCAATTTTTCACGATCTCATAGAACAGTACTATGGTCTGAAATCGTTTTGATGTGGCCAAAATTCAAAAAATCAATTTAAAATAAATTTGTCACTTATAAACTTCCAAGGCCAATTTTAAACACAGAAAAAACTTTAAACAAGTTCTTTAAACTTAGGGATGTCAATAGCACTCAAGGGTTTTCATACCTTTTGGAACTGGGGCCGCTTCACTGGCAACTCATGCCTATGTAACATGGGCAAAAAGGTGATGTCACCAAAACCCCGCTTGTGACCCCTCTATCAATTCAGCTTGGCAAATGGAGTCGATCGCCCTCAAGGGTTTTCATACCTTTTGGAACTGGGGCCGCTTCACTGGCAACTCATGCCTATGTAACATGGGCAAAAAGGTGATGTCACCAAAACCCCGCTTGTGACCCCTCTATCAATTCAGCTGGGCGAATGGAGTCGATCGCCCTCAAGGGTTTTCATATCTTTTGCACCCCGGGCTCTTTCACTCATGCATGTCAACTCATGACTCTCAAACATGAGCAAAAAGGTGATGTCACCAAAACCCCGCTTGTGACCCCTCTATCAATTCAGCTTGGCAAATGAAGTCGATCGCCCTCAAGGGTTTTCATACCTTTTGGAACTGGGGCCGCTTCACTGGCAACTCATGCCTATGTAACATGGGCAAAAAGGTGATGTCACCAAAACCCCGCTTGTGACCCCTCTATCAATTCAGTTGGGCGAATGGAGTCGATCGCCCTCAAGGGTTTTCATATCTTTTGCACCCCGGGCTCTTTCACTCATGCACGTCAACTCATGACTCTGAAACATGGGCAAAAAGGTGATGTCACCAAAACCCCGCTTGTGACCCCTCTATCAATTCAGCTTGGCAAATGGAGTCGATCGCCCTCAAGGGTTTTCATACCTTTTGGAACTGGGGCCGCTTCACTGGCAACTCATGCCTATGTAACATGGGCAAAAAGGTGATGTCACCAAAACCCCGCTTGTGACCCCTCTATCAATTCAGCTGGGCGAATGGAGTCGATCGCCCTCAAGGGTTTTCATATCTTTTGCACCCCGGGCTCTTTCACTCATGCATGTCAACTCATGACTCTAAAACATGGGCAAAAAGGTGATGTCACCAAAACCCCGCTTGTGACCCCTCTATCAATTCAGCTTGGCAAATGGAGTCGATCGCCCTCAAGGGTTTTCATATGTTTTGCACCCCGGGCTCTTTCACTCATGCATGTCAACTCATGACTCTAAAACATGGGCAAAAAGGTGATGTCACCAAAACCCCGCTTGTGACCCCTCTATCAATTCAGCTTGGCAAATGGAGTCGATCGCCCTCAAGGGTTTTCATATCTTTTGCACCCCGGGCTCTTTCACTCATGCATGTCAACTCATGACTCTAAAACATGGGCAAAAAGGTGATGTCACCAAAACCCCGCTTGTGACCCCTCTATCAATTCAGCTGGGCGAATGGAGTCGATCGCCCTCAAGGGTTTTCATATCTTTTGCACCCCGGGCTCTTTCACTCATGCATGTCAACTCATGACTCTAAAACATGGGCAAAAAGGTGATGTCACCAAAACCCCGCTTGTGACCCCTCTATCAATTCAGCTTGGCAAATGGAGTCGATCGCCCTCAAGGGTTTTCATATGTTTTGCACCCCGGGCTCTTTCACTCATGCATGTCAACTCATGACTCTAAAACATGGGCAAAAAGGTGATGTCACCAAAACCCCGCTTGTGACCCCTCTATCAATTCAGCTTGGCAAATGGAGTCGATCGCCCTCAAGGGTTTTCATATGTTTTGCACCCCGGGCTCTTTCACTCATGCATGTCAACTCATGACTCTAAAACATGGGCAAAAAGGTGATGTCACCAAAACCCCGCTTGTGACCCCTCTATCAATTCAGCTTGGCAAATGGAGTCGATCGCCCTCAAGGGTTTTCATACCTTTTGGAACTGGGGCCGCCGCACTGGCAACTCATGGCTATGTAACATTTGCTCACCAAACTTTGCTAAACTTGCTTACTTTTACTCTGGATTGAACCAGAATGAGCTTTAGAGTCGTTTAAAATTGCAATGTCGAATTTCTCCCATGGTAAGTTACGGCGTTGAATAGTCATCGTTATTGTCCACCTCTTGAGGTTTTTAGCCACGATGACCATCAAACGCTGAAAATTTTCATCGTAGTAAATCGAAAACTGCCGCTTAGAGGACTCTAAAGCTCACAATGATCGAATAACAGAATCAAAGCGAGCAAATCCCGAGCTTTCAAACATAATCCAAACACGTCAAAACATATTTGAGGCATAATTTCAAAACGGGCCAAATGGTGTCCCAACGAGAATAAGTTTTTAAAAAAGATCAAATAAGTTCGTTGTTTCGATTTTTAAGTCAAAGGCACTACGTTTTATGAGGAGCAATAATAATAATTACTTTTAAAGTTATTTAAAAGCGTCCCCCACACGAGTTTTTGGTATTTAACCTAAGTTTTTTACCATATTTTGAAGCTAAAATGAATCTTGAAGATCATGGAAATGCTCAAATAACTTCCTAGAACACGTGTTCACCATCGTTTTTTACGAACTTTTTTTTTCATGCCATAAATCGTGAAAAATGGTTGTCCCCCGGTTCCAAAATGTCCGTCGGTTACGCATGGATTTCACTGTTTTACAACATCTGAAAAGTTTACTTAAAAGTGGAACTGGGTAACTTACGATTTTCTCAACCGCGCTTCAACGTTCTAAACAGGAACTATCAACGCCTATGCAAATGGATTTTATTTGGAAACGATTTTCACCAGCAAATTCGGAGCTCGTGATTTGCCTATCGTCCTAGTCATCGGCACTTAAATAGACGAAAAAGGTAGGTAATATTGTAAAGTTCCGCCCGATAAGTTTTAATTCAATTCAACTACCGTAATTTGCTTTAAAAACCAACATCAGAGATTATTGGAACAAGGAATCTTGTTTTTATTAGATTGTTTTGAAATAGTCGATTACGTAACCGACAGCGTAACCGAGAATCTTCCATTTGTTCATCATGCGTTTCCGGCTGTTTTCACGATTCACCTGAGAAATCTCGACAATGTAGCGGAACCCTTCGGTAAAAAATCTTTTCTAGTAGTACTGAAGGTAAAAAATTAGTCGTTGGGTTTAAATTTTGACTTGAAATTTTCACGGAGCAAGCATGCTCAATTGGCCCGTTTTGAAATTATGACCCATTTCCGTTAAGAAATATTCAAAAATTGTCATCACGATGGCAAAACAAAATACGGATTTTTCGTGAACTAAATCAACGAAGCCCTAGCAGACAAGTTAGAAAAGGTAATTATCTGATGTCATAACCGCGCTTTCAGGCTACCTATCATGTATCCTTTGAAACGGCCAAGAGTTCTCTCCAGAGAGTTGATCATTATCCTTACAAAACCGTGCGTGACTGTAAAATTCCATCGTCCCATACTTCCCAGTGTATATCTCTAAAGTTACCGCGCGCGATGATGAGCTGGTAATCAAGGCATGCTAACTAGGCGGACGTCGTTTCTGGACACAGCTTTTATCTATCCCGAAAATCCCAAATTCGAAAAGCGTAATCTACGCCGGGGGAGTTTGGGGGGGGGGGCGAAATCAGTAAAGAGAGAAGGGAATAGAGAGACAGAGAGTGAGACAGAGAGCCCTGCCAGGCCGCCACGCTTCCGCGGTGACCAAATTAGAGGCGAAAAACTCTCTGGGTGCGCGGGTGCAGAGAAGGATAACGAAACGAAATCACTTTGAAATCACAAATTTTGTTACACACATGAGAGACTTTTTCCTCGCCTTTGAGTTGAGACCCAAGCCATGAGATTCGAGCTGAAGGTGCCTTGATTCGTTTCATTTCGCGCGCTGCTCTCTCTCTCTCTCTCTCTCTCTCTCTCTCTCTCTCTCTCTCTCTCTCTCTCTCTCTCTCTCTCTCTCTCTCTCTCTCTCTCTCTCGCCCTCTATCTCTATCTCTCCCCTATCTCTCTCTCTCTCTCACTCTCTCAAAAGGCAATGGCACGGTCTTGAGTAGTATGTGTGAGGGTGTGTTTCGTATGTGTGTGGACAAACTGCGGAGTTTGAAGTTAATTGCGAAGACCGAAGCCAAAGCCGCGCAGTGGAAAAAAGCCGTCTCATTAAAAAGATCTCCGTGCCTATATCACTCATGAAGAGCATTCCAATCTAATATATTTTAAAACACACTTTTTCTACAGAAGCCTTCTCAGTAAAGACATCATGTTTTATAAACATTTTTGAAATATTGTCAACATTGCCAGGGAAATATTTTTAAAATATTTTCAAAATATTATAAAATATTGTAAACATATTTTTCTGAAAATATTTTTTAGGAATACTTTGAAAATAATTATGACAATGGCATGAAACTTGTTTTTAAATATTTTTAAAATATTGCGTGTTAACTGGGTTACCGGCCGATTCAGATGGAAAGACCTCCAAAAATAATGACGGTAGCACTAAAACTATACGAGATCAAAACCTGGGCACACAAAATGCCTATAAATGCGCGACCGCAATGGTACTGATAATAATGGCAGATTCCAAACCCTCTTTTACTACCATCTCAAAAAACCCAAAAAAATCGAAGTTAAAAAAATAGTACCAAATTTCGTGGGTAGCTAACTATTCCTACACCGAGGTTTTCGTTTTGCCTATCCTGGTAAATGAAGGCGCTCGATGAAAGATTGTTTTGCGATTGTTACTTATGAGTAGCTTTTTGTCAATGAAAAACCGAGCTACGAGAACAAATAAACTCGGTCGAGTATTGAATCGGTGAATTTATTTATTTATTTATTTATTTAATTTTGTACATAAGATCCATTTAGCTTTGAATACACGCCAGGAAAAAACTAAACAGTTACAAAATAATAATCATGGTTCTTGAGTAATAAATACGATACATATAAATTTCCTCTTAAATTTAAGTTTTAAGCGTCAGCCCACAGCTCCTCCACACTGTAAAGGGCTTTGTTGATAAACAATATTCTTAACTGTTAAAAAAATGATCAAACTCCTCATTTTTAAATAAAGATTCTAGCTCCGTAGAAATTGAATTAAAAATTTGAACAGCTGAGACTGGAACAGAAGCTCTTGAATTGGTGAATTTCGTTTCTCTTTTCGTCTTTGAAGTCTTGGACAATATTTTTTTCGCTGTATACTTCAACGCTGCTATAGATCTGTCGGTTTTGGAGGCTTTTTGGAAATCTACTGCTTTTTCATGAGCGAGAGTTTTAAAAACTCCTTTAAACGGATCCGCGCTGGTAAACGACTGATGCCACTTTGCCACATTCTGCTTTTGGTTCAAGGTTTGAACTTTCATCTTCTGGGTTTTTAAAGGCTTTCATAGTTTTTTGTCAGATTGCGCACCGTGATGACGCGGAAGTGTTCGACGCATGTTGAGTCACTTTACCATCAGCCATTGTGAAATATAGCTCATGCTTAAGTTTGATCGTTTTTCCATTAATTTGAATATCGGTGTTTTTTTTAAGATTTTTTATACTTGATGCTTTCATTGACTTATCCTCTTCTTGAATTAAGTTTTTATCTTCTTTTAGGTACAGAAATCTCTAAGGTCTGCAAAAATGAGGGAAGATGGGCCACTGGGCCAGGGTTTTTCCAGAAAAGTTACCTGCATTTCCATCCTCAAGCGGCGGCTCGTGCAATGTGGCAACAATGGATTTCCTCCATTTTAAACAGTGTAAAATAATTGATTACTTGGTGAGGCGCAGCGTCTCACCTAGTATCGATCTTTTTGCATACATTTAAATGGCAAAAGTTCACGGTTGCCAGATTGCACGAGCCGCCACTGCCATCCACAGGGACATTATTTAGTCTGAGAGGCACAATCGACGTAATAAATGAATTTGAATTTGATACTGCGTTATTTTAAACGGTTGTGAATGCCTGCTTCTGCCCTGACGATCCATCAAAACCATATTTTGTGTGCAACGTGCACAGTGGCGTCGCGTGCCATCTGGCAACAATGCAACTGCTCCATTTAAACTCATTAAATATATCGAATTTTCCTTGTGCACTGTGCACCCCCTGAATTCGATATTTTACATGAGTTTAAATGGATAGAATACATTGTTGCCAAATTGCACGCGACGCCACTGAACGTGCAACTAAAACGCTCATGAGTGATTTTTCAGCATCATCAGGATACGTTGATTGAAAAATTCTATTCGTTGGTTGATGAAGTAAATTTTAATTTGTCGATTCAGCTGATACTTCACTCACTTTGCACTCAGAGGGCATCCACTTATTTTTGTCTTCTGTGATAATGGCACTTAGGAAAAATGTTTTTATTTTTGATCTTCAAGTAACAAGTTGAAAGTTCAAAAAAAAAAAAAAAAAAAGTTTTTGCTAAAACAAAAAGCCAAAGCCTCCTCGGGCAAAAACTGGCTCTGACTGTCATCGACATTGACATTTATATTGCACATGCGATTAATTTCAGATGTTTCTGCACTATCGAGTGCTTTGATAATTCGGGCGTTTTTGAATTCGAAATTTTTTTTGTGGTTGTGAATCAAAAGTTCTGATAAAGTCATACGTAAGGACGATGTATGTAATTTTCAATATTTCTTCCCTTTTCCTCTTCTTTGATCTTTCTGAACACTCTTCGTATGCCTTACTTAGTCCACCATGTGGACGGAAACCGTCGGGATTACTCGGAGATTCGTTAGGATTATTCGTAGATTCAAACAACAATGAAAAAAGTTTAAAAGTTTTTGCTAAGTCTAAATCCAAATATAAAAGCAAAGCCTCCTCGGGAAAAAACTGGCTCTGACTGTCTTTGAAATTGAAAATTATACTGTACATACATGCGATTAATTTCAGATGTATCTGCACTATCGAGTGCTTTAATAATTCGGGCCTTTTTGAATTCGGAATTTTCGTGTGGTTGTGAATCAAAAGTTCTGATAAAGTCATACGTAAGGACGATGTATGTAATTTTCAATATGTCTTCCCTTTTCCTCTCTTTGATCTTTCTGAACACTCTTCGTATGCTTTACTTGGTCGTCCACGTGGACAGAAACAGTCGGGATTATTCGGAGATTCTCTGCTGTGTTCAACACTGGAGAAAGTGACAGTAAGCCAATCAGAGTATTAAGCGATAAATTTGCTGTGGCTGTAACCGGAGGATTTGAACTTGCATTTAAAATGATTAGACTTTACTTTCAGGCTCCCGTTTTTTTAACTGATCCACACTAACACTTGCAATTTCTGCCACTTTAGATAACTTTTTTTTATTATTACTGTCATTCCGATGCAGGTAAAAAATATCAAATAATGCACCGTACGAAATTTTATCCATAATCACACTTAAAAATTAAAACGAATGAAGCCTTAAATTTAAAAGATCGAGAAAAACTATATACTCACAGAAAAAACAGGAAAATAAACTTTGGTAGCGCTGACAAAACCTTTGGTAGGAAAATGACCCAGCAAAGGACTTTAGTTGAGCAAACCAAAGGTTTTGTCCGCCTGACTGAAGAGATTTTGTTCGGTGAGCTGAAACTTTGGTTAGCTCAACTAAAGTATTTTGCTGGGTCATTTTTCTACCAAAGGTTTGGTCAGCGCCACCAAAGTGTATTTTTCTGTTTTTTCTGTGCGCTCCTATATTTCACAATCACATGACACGTTTGCATCGGAACTAAAATCAGTTCAACTCAATGAAGGAACCGACCAATGAAGAATTAAAATCTAACAAATAATCACCTACCTTCATCGTGAAATCAACGTTTTTGGGGTCCTTATCAACTCTGAGACGGAAAGGTCAGTGCGCCGAAATAAATCTAAACCAAGCAATGGAAGTATTCCTTTTTTACGTTGTAATTTTTTTTTTTATAAAATGTAACTTATGGCCGAATGATTGCAACAGACGAAATTGGAAAGAAGAAAAGAAAGGAAATGTTGAGTGAGAAGTGATTTATCCATTGTCTAACTGAAGTCGGAAGCTGCGCGGCCCGGACTCGAACCTGCAATCACCAGGTTGATGGTCGATAGCGCTAATGTTTAGACCACAAATCTCGACGTTTACTCGTTAATGATGGCACGGAAGCTCTACGTGATTTGTTCAAATTTCAGCTTTCTATCATTCTAAAAACTGATCTGGGGTGAAAACCCGCAACTACTCCCCCCCCCCCCCCCGGTAAGGTATATGGAGAACAGGTATGGACAACACTCGACTCAGAGGGCGTGGCCACTTGGGAAAAAGCGACTTCGCCGCCATCTTTTCTCATATTTACACCGTGTATCATTGTTGTTTGCAGTTAGGTTTAAAGGGGAAGTTTCTCTGAAGGAATATACTTTATTTATTTGAACAATGAAGTGTAATTTTTATCTTTATAAATGTTAATGTTTTGACTATAGAATGGATTAACATCATCAATTACGTCGTTCACTTTCCTTTTCAAGATATGAAATCTAAATTTGAATCGCGCGGTCAAAAAAATGGCGGCGGAGTAGCTTTTTTCACAACCAATCAGAGCCAACCTCAGAGTGTTGTCCGTACCTGTTCTCCCCCCTCCCCCCCCCCGGTAACATAAGGGTTAAAGCCTGACTCCCACTAGCAAACTAAGGTTTCTCTATTTCCTATTAGAACGCATGCGTTAGAGGAGGATAGAAGATGGGGCGAAAATCACGTGACTGTCCCAGAGCTGCCGATTTGCGTAGATTTAATGGCATTTTGAAATCCACCGAAGATTCCACCGGTTGAGAAAATATTACACAGTTCAGTTCAGTATATGACTGTGCAGCACAAAAATACTCTGCAATCTGTAATCCTTTCTCAATCGTTGCAATCGCCGTTGAATTATATTAAAGTATCCGCAAGTTTTTAAGGATCATCGACGACTTCACCGGTTGAGAAAATATTACAGATGCGAGTATTTTCATGCATTACAGTCATAAACTGAACTGAAGCGTGTAATCTTTTCTCAACCGGTGAAATCATCGGTGAATTTAAAAATGTCGTTAAATCTAGGCAAATCGGCAGAGAGAGAGAGAGAGAGAGAGAGAGAGAGAGAGAGAGAGAGAGAGAGAGAGGGGGGGGGGGGAGGGATTGATTCCTGGGTCCGTCAATCCTGTCTCCCGGGGATCTCTCCAACCACTTCCACTGTGCGTTGACCGTAGGTGTTTCGAAAAGAGAGCTTGTTTTTCACGCTACGAGAGCACCATGGTGGGGGAGTGTGAGGGGGGGGGGGGTACTGCGGCTACTCTCTCAAAACAAGGAACGAGGGGGAAGGATCGGGCAGGAATCGCATTTGAAGTTTCGCAGATTACCTTGTCACCGGCTACGGGCATAAGGGGGATAAGAGCTGGCGAAGAGGGGGGAGGGGAGGGGAGGGGAGGGGATGGGATGGTAGGGGGGGATTCCTCGAGTGTAGCTAAGTCGATATAGTAATTAGCAGTTCTCTCTGCATCAGCGAGCGGGCGGGCGGGCGGGGTGAAAGGCGAAGGGATGTAAGAGGGCTGTCATTCGAAGGTTAATTAATGTTTTTTTAAACGTTCCGCGGAAAGCTGCCCCCCCCCCCCCACGCGTCGTTTCCTCTCCCCCCCCCCCTCCGGCATCGAGCATCGTGAAGGAAGGGGTGATTTGACCGTGTCTCTCTCTCTCTCTCTCTCTTTCTCCCTCACTCTTGTCGTCTTTGACCTCAATCTTTCTCTATCAATCTCTCTTTCTCTCCCCCCTCTCTCCCCCCCCCTCTCTCTCTCTCTCTCTCTCTCTCTCTCTCTCTCTCTCTCTCTCTCTCTCTCTCTCTCTCTCTCTCTCTCTCTCTCTCTCTCTCTCTCTCTCTCTCTCTCTCTATGTCTCCTCCTTTTTTCCGACTGAGATATCTCCTCTTATTTGCAGAGATAAATTAACGTAATCTCAGTGGAGTTCACACGTCGTGGAATGTAAATATCACCCGCTTGCCCGTGGATTTCCTCTCATTTTCTGAATTTTTTTTTTTCGTGAGAGAACTGAAAATCTTGACTTGCACACACGGGGGGAAAAAAATACTGGTTGAATTTACCATCTGCAGAGCTGATATTTTGGAGTCTGCTATCAAGTATGGTTAATTTTACTATCATATGGTTAATGCAACGTACCTTGTAGTGAAATGCACCATCAGGTTATCTTAATTTACCACAAGGTACGTTGCATTGACCGTATGATGGTAAAATTGACCATACATGATAGCGGGCTCCAAAATCAGCTATGTAGATGGTAAATTCTACTAGTCTTTTTTTCCGTGTAGGCATTAACGTTTACTTGAATGGGTCTGTTGCAAACTTTTGCTACAACGATAAAGAGTGTTACATCCTATGTAAAATCGCCCGAAAAGTCCATTGGTGGCATCAGAAAGACATGAAATGCGATAATAAACTCACAAGAGACGTTTAATGAAATCCAAGATGGCGGTAAAATATCGAGCAATCAGTATGCATGCACCTTTAACATCCAAGGATTGCCAACGTTGACAACCTCACAGCTTCAGAGGTTATGTGTTTATTTACATTTTGATTGGGTGTGATCGATATTGTGAGGTTGGCTATCCTTGAATGTTCTTGGTGCATGTATACAGGTTGCTCGATATTTTACCGCCATCTAGGATTTCATTAAACGTCTCTCGTGAGTTTCATACTGCATTTTATGACTTTCTGATGCCACCAATGGACTTTTCACACGATTTTACATCAGATTGAACACCCTATAGCGCTGTAGCAAAAGTATGCAACAGACCCATTAAGTTGAACCGTACCACGACTTGCAAAATAAAATATCCTATAGTAAAAGTTTTTATTCTTTCAAAATTCGGCCAGTTTTAAAGAATTTGGCAGTTTTCAGATATTTTTAGGTTTCTGCACTGAACTACTATTTGGAAGCATGCTTTAGAAAAACTGAAACCCTTCAGAAAATAATGCACAAATTTCTCAAGAACATTTCTACAAGAACACGAATATTTGAGACCAAAAATGATTTTCATCCGATTTTTTGGTAGAATGAAGAAAGAAAGATTTAACAAGTTTTCATTGCTTGGACTCCAAGTAGGAATGCAATAATTAATATGGCTTCTAAATAATGGATAGTATAGGTATAATATAAAACATTCTCGGAACGAAACCATTTTTCTTCTGAAAAATTAACCGCTTTACGTAACTTTGCAGGAACCAATTGAGAGACAAGACGACGCTGAGCCCCTTTTTCATAGAAGAAACAATTATGCAGATACAGAGAAAAAAGAAAAAAACAATAATAATAATAATCCTAGGTCAAGTATTGCGAGACTTTCTGACATTCCTTATGTACTGAAATAAAATTTTCTCTTATTGCTCTGTGTCTGCATAATTATCTTTTCCATGAAAACACTCTAAAATTAGTTCACTACACGTCACATCGCTCATCAAGCATTTATTAAAATAATCTCATTCGCGGAATGTGCGGTTGACTTACGAACCCGTTTTGTTATATTTTATAGAGCGCGATTAAATTGAAAATTCCTCTCTTATAATTAATTAATCAGTCAGGAATCAACCTAGAAATAGCTTTTTCAATAAATCAATTCTTCCAGAAACGCTTACCTCTTGTGTTATAATCTATAAAGCTTCTGATCTGATCCCAGATTCCTGTGATAAACAAATGATTTAATTTTTCCACCACTTCAGCTCCTTGAAGTTTTCTGAAAACTCGTCGAAAAGATATGAAACGAATCAATTTTATTTGTTAGCTCCTAGTTTGTCGAATAAATAAAAACACTGTCGGGATTGACGCTATAAAAATTTAAATCTAGAAACGGTGGAACGTTTCGAAACTTTACTGTTTCATTTCTAACCTTAAGAAAACGAATTTAAAATTAACAAATATAACCTAAAAATCGAGTCACCTTTCTAACACCAAGGTCAAGACTAAAAAGCAGGTATTATGACTTTCCAAAGGAAGTTTCCTGATAGAAATTACTTCATTACTTCAAATTATTTCATTTCTCGATCAATTTTACGATTTTCGGGTATTTCAGAGTCACACCGTATTGCCACTTGTATGACATTATCAGGGCTGCCGCTGCCGTTTTGCGTATAATTAATCGCATTTTTCAATTCACCGATGATTTCACTGGTTGAGAAAAGATTACACGGTTCATTCAATGTATGCCTGAAATGCACGAAAATACGCTGATTTGTAATCTTCTCTAAATCGGTGAAAACTCCGTTGAGAGTTAAAATAACCGAAAGTTTTTGAAAGTCATCGACGACTCCACCGGTTGAGAAAAGCTTGCAGATCAGAGCATT
This sequence comes from Trialeurodes vaporariorum, assembly GCA_011764245.1. Classification (NCBI taxonomy): domain Eukaryota; kingdom Metazoa; phylum Arthropoda; class Insecta; order Hemiptera; family Aleyrodidae; genus Trialeurodes; species Trialeurodes vaporariorum. Next base: position 62,109,834 of record VMOF01000369.1, read on the forward strand.
TTCGTTCATTTTAGTCATACATTGAATTGAACTGTGTATTCTTTTCTCAACCGGTGGAGTCATCGGTGAATTGAAAAATGCGATTAATTATATGCAAAACGGCAGCCCTGCATTATGCCTCAAAAAGTTTAAAACGATGGAAAATAATAGAAAAATTCATGAAGACGTGTTTTAATAAGAGGACATTCTTTTGAAAGTCATAGTACACAAACATTAATTTCACACCTAATTCAATGGCTCTTTCTAGGAGAAAAAAATGGTGATAAGCAGAACTCGGCTGATTCACATCTGCGAGGTATATATATACAAACAAGGAGTCAAGGAGGATTATTACGCCTTAACGACAAAGTGTGTCCGGCTGATATGAACGTAAAACCATGTTTTCTCATCATAAAGATACCTCTTTTTCATTCCTTTCGCGGACAATACCATGTATTTTGACCCGCTGATTTCAAATTCGGCCTTAATTTTTACTCAAAACTCATACTTTTTCCAGAATTTTGATTTTTTTTTTTTTTTTTTTTTTTTTTTTTTTGCTAAGAAGACGTAATTTCGAATTTACGTAAAATTTAGGCAAGTTTAATGAAAACTGATAGTATATTTGGAATCAGCGTCTCAAGATACATAAGATAGCGATGATGAAGTGAAATTGCAGGTGTAGAACTATTCTGAAACACTAACAATTAGTCAAATTAATACTGATGGATGGTGAATGTAGCGGACACATTATGTCGTTTTTGATGCTTATTTGTCAAGGAGTTTGACGGGTTTGACCATTCTTCAAATTGATTGTGTTACTCTATGTTCACTTGTTCATAAAGTCAAATTTCGGGTCAAACCCCCTCAACATTGAGTAAACTCAACTTCGCCGTACGAGAAGTATCCCAACGTTTTTTTCGCACAGCTTATTTATCCCTTTTATTAAACACCTTGTGAGCGCCATTATTTACTTTATGTTCTGTTGTCATTGCGAAAGTTTGGGTCAAACTCCCTCAAAATTGAGTAAAATTGACTCACAACTTTGCTGTCCGAGAAAAATTCCACCTTTTTTCACACAGCCCATCTAGTCCATTTCTAAAACGCTCTGTGAGTGCCACACGGAAAAAAAAACTACGGTGAAATTAACCATACGATAGCTGATTTTGGCACCTGCTAGATGTTATGGCAATGTTAACCAAAAGTATACTATGTTTTGACTAGGTACTAGGTGATGTTACCTGATTGCATGTCGAATTTACTCAAAGTATCGGTAAATGTACCATACTTCTGGTCAAGTTTACCATAACATCTAGCAGGTGCCAAAATCAGCTATCGTATGGTTAATTTCACTAATCTTTTTTTCCGTGCATTTACTTTATTCTCTGGTGTTTACATCAAAGAGTAAACAAGAGTCGCAATTGAATGGAAGGCCTGCGTGGTCAACGTAGATAAGGGATCCGAACGCGGGCTGGCCTCTGATTGGCTGCAACGGGTGGAGCAAAAATGACTCGGGGTACAGGGAAAATAACACGGGATTTTCGTTCCGGGGCGTTTATCTCGAAACCTAAGCAAAATATTATCTAAACAATTTATACGAGTCAATTCAGCAAATTTTTCCAAACAATTTGATAGGTCATAAGTGCCACTTTATTGCAATTTCGAAAAGACTGTTTCAGTTTAAAAGTACGCACAATAGTGTGATTACATGCTTGGCGTGTGTTCGAGCAGTGTTTGAGTAACTCATTATTGTGCGTACTTTTAAACTGAAACAGTCTTTTCGAATTTGCAATATAAAGTGGCACTTGTGACCTATCAAATTGTTTGGACAAATCTGCTGAATCGACTCGTATAAATTTTTTAGATAATATTTTGCTTAGGTTTCGAGACAAACGCCCCGGAACGAAAATCCCGTGTTATTTTCCCTGTACCCCGAGTCATTTTTGCTCCACCCGTTGCAGCCAATCAGAGGCCAGCCCACGTTCGGATCCCTTATCTACGTTGACCACGCAGGCCTTCCATTCAATTGCGACTCTAGTTTACTCTTTGGTTTACATGATAAAGTTTTGGGTAGTACTCCGTCAACATAAAGTAAAATTGACTCAATTTTGCTGTTCGAGAAAAATTGTATCCCCCCCCCCCCCACAGCCCATTTGGCCCTTTTATGAAACACCCTGTGAGCGCCAATGATTTTATTTTTTCTCCTCTTCAGCTCCACCCATCCGTAAACCATTTTTTGTGCCCATTTGCAGAAAGGGTCGAGGTAAAACTCAAGAGGCGCAAAAACTTCCCGCAGAGCGGGCAAACGGTGGGGAGAGTGAAAAAAAAAAAAAAAAAAAAATCCGCAAAGTAAACGCAGACGAATAAATTAAATTTTAAGAAGGAGTTGGTTTAGGGAGTCGGCGAAAAATCCGTCCTTGTGTCGACGAAAGGTCAAGGGCTAACTGGAGCGAGATGAAACCATTTCCTCCATCGGCTGCGGTTAGGTCGGACGGACGGACGGGTGAAAAGTTCATTCCCTCAATCCTCCAGAGAGAGAGATCAAAGGACAAACGGGAGGAGCGAAAAATTATACGTCCGAGGCTAATTATTTTGAAAGGAAGTAAGATATTTTTTGAAGCCTCTGGCCGGGTTTGCTTGTCTAATTTAAAATAATTAACCGAAAGGCGTTTCCTTCGAATCCTTAACGAACAGGGAAAGAATACGGTGTCGGTCTCGGTAGATTGTTGCTGTTTTTTTTTTTTAAACTGCGAACATAGGCGGATCCAACAATCTGGCAACAGTGTATTCTTCCCATTTGGTTGCATGGGAAATAATCGAATAGTCTCGGGGCCAGAGCCCCTTCAAGAATCGATTGTTTATCATACATTTAAATGGGAATATTTTCTTTAAACTGCGAACATAAGCGGATCCAACAATCTGGCAACAGTGTATTCTTCCCATTTGGTTGCATGGGAAATAATCGAATATTCTCGGGGCCAGGGCCCCTTCAAGAATCGATTGTTTATCATACATTTAAATGGGAACATTTTCTTTAAACTGCGAACATAGGCGGATCCAACAATCTGGCAACAGTGTATTCTTCCCATTTGGTTTCATGGGAAATAATCGAATAGTCTCGGGGCCAGGGCCCCTTCAAGAATCGATTGTTTATCATACATTCAAATGGGAAAAATGCGCTGTTGCCAGATTGCTGGATCCGGCTATGACTGCGAAACTGTACAAGTTTCATTACTTTAAATGTTCCTTGTGAGTAGTGTTGCACCTGAAAGAGAGGAATCAGTTTGCTAATAGGGCACTTGCAAACTTTTGCTGTGAGCAAATGAATAGTACGATCTGAAATGAGAACCAGCGAAAATCACGGAAATCACAAAAAGAAAGAAGGAAAGGCTAAAATTCAGTAATATAATCACATAACTGCTACAACGGCAAGTTCTTAATTTCGGTTCAACGCAGGTATTATCGGAGATTCCCGTCTATTATGCCCTTTTCTCTACGAAAACACAGAGATAAGTCTCCCCATGATACCTACGCCTTGCCTGTGTCTCTCCGCCATTAAGCCCGATTTTGAGAGTGAATTTTGTGATTTTTTAGTTCGCTCATCGGCATTTTAACAGGTTTTTATGCAATTTTTTTTTTTTTTTTTTTTTTTCCCCCAGTTTCCTCCAAGTAGTAACCCTGCTTGGAAGGAGTTTGTTTTATACTTAATTTACATAAAAAAAAGTAATAAATATCTGAATGGGCAAACCCCATCATGCGTCAGGGGTTTACTGCCCTAAACTAAACTAAATTAAAAATAAACTAAAGTTAAAGAAAAGAAAAGAGAGAAAAAAAAAGGGGGAAAAAAATATAGAAATCAACTCTTCAATCCCACTAAAGCAAAATTTTGTTAGAGCCCCATCACCGTAAAATCTCCCTACGAAAAAATTGACGGATCACGATTATTCGTGTAATCGATTACAACCCCCATCCCCCCAACTCTGACGACTACAATATTTTCTCTTTCTCTCTCTCTCTCTCTCTCTCTCTCTCTCTCTCTCTCTCTCTCTCTCTCTCTCTCTCTCTCTCTCTCTCTCTCTCTCTCTCTCTCTCTCTCTCTCTCTCGTTCTCTATCCCGTCCCTTTCTAACACATGCGATGAAACGGGAAGAGAAAGAGGCAGACAAACCCTTCAATCCGTCTATGTGCCAGCCTCGAGCGAGTCTTGTTGAGCGTTCGAATGTGTATCATCGTGTTCGGGAAGTGTCGACTAAAAATTAGGATCCAGGTCAACAAGAGGTTGTGTATGAGAGAGGCTGTGAGGTGCGGCAAGTATTAATTAATACCAGTCAACATAGAGAGATAGAGAGGGTCCTGGGTCCTGGGTCCGCGTCCAGGTACTTTCAGACCATCAACAGCATCGAGCAAAGGATGTTTACTTTCCCGAGGGCGACAAAATTATTACACTCCTGGTAACTCCAACGCCGACGGTGCGGCGCGGTGGCTCCGACTCCTTGTTTTCAACGCGGACTTACATCGAGGTTGCCACGGTTCCGAATAAAAACTCGGCTACTTTACATTGAAATCGGATGGGATGTAGGCGAGTTTCGTTTCGATTAATCCGACAACTCCGGTTAATATGAATGCGAATAAGCGGCGGCTCAGCGGCATGTTTAACGCGAAGGCTCAATTAGTGTAAATTGCCGACATTGGCCGCGCCGCGCTCATTTTCTTTCGGAGTCCGTCAATCAGACAAGCAGAGCAGTAGCAGCAGACAACCCCTCATGACCCTTGTGCTCGGCTATGTGATTAACCGTCGCGCATACTTTCATATCGGGGAAATGATGGAAGCCGATGCCGATGTATTAATTAGCGTGTAAACATAAATGAAATATCACCGAGTCGCTGCATGCACGCTGCTTACATCAAGTTTTTATCCTGCAATCCAAACCGGAAATTATGTTTCTGTTTTTAAATGTATTTTTGTGTTTCGTGTTTGTTTTTTGTTTTTTGTTTTTGTTTTTTTTTTTTTTTTTATATCGGTTGCTCGGATCTAGTTTTCAGTAGATTCCCTGTATACGGAAGGTAAAGACTAGAGTCCCTATATCACAGAATACTCTAATCAGAACGGAAACTCGAATTCATTTTGAAACATTCTTTGCTTCGGGCGGCCATGTTGGAAAGTGAGCATTTTCGGCAATCTTCGGCAGATCTTCGGCAACTGACCGGGTTGTGATTGGTCGTATAGACTGAAAAAGCACGTCCGCCATCTTGAGAAGTGAGCAGGCACAGTTGCCAGTTTGTGCTGGTAAATTCCAAATCTTGTTTCCATTGGCTCTTATGGGAGTTTCCGTTCTGATTAGAGTATTCTGTGCCTATATACTATGAGAGTTGCGACAAGACTCTGAAGAAGAAGAAGAAGCGGATCAATGGAGCCCCCAAGAGGCAAATTGCAAATGGCGGATGGTCATTTGCCTCTGCGCTGTTGCCACTATTTCGCTGTTGTAGGTTGGGTTCAGATTCTCGACAATAAAGGTCATTATTGAAAGAGATAATGTTCGTCATAATAACATTCAAGCAGAGGGAAAATTCACAAAAATTACCGCGGTCACTGTTACTTCAAATAAGTAATGAAAGCGAGGCCATTTTGCATTTGCCTCTTGGAGCTTTCTTGACAGCCAAAACCTGAGAGCCAATCAGAAGTGGATTCAGCAATGGCGCAACTCTCATAGTATATAGGGAATCTAGTAAAGACGAGTGAAACCCAATGGCGTAGCGTGCAATTTGGCAACGTTGCAGTTCGTCCATTTAAACCCTTGAAAAAGATCGAACTATTGGGTGTTCGGTGAACACCTTCGCATTCGACCTTTTACATTGGTTCAAATGGACTCATTTCAACATTGCCAAATCGCACGCTACGCCACTGGTGAAACCATGGGCGCCGCCTTTGGATGCAATTTTGAAAAGTAAGCATCAAAAACGACGTAATGTGTCCGCAACTCTCACCATCCATCAGTGTTAATTTTACTGATTTTTAGTGTTTTAGAGTAACTCTACGCCTACAATTTCACTTCATCGTCGCTTTCTTACGTATTTTGAGACGCTGATTTCATAAATGCTATCAGTTTTCATTACACTGGCCTGGATTTTACGTAAATTCGAAATTACACCTTCTTGGAAAAAAATTCGAAATTCTGGAAAAAGTATGAGTTTTGAGTAAAAACTAGGGCCAACTTTGAAATCAGCGGGTCAAAGTACATGGCATACGTTGCGGGACGGGTGAGAAAGAGGTATCTTATGATGAGAAAACCTGGTTTTACGTTCATAACAGCCGGACACACTTTGTCGTTAAGGCGTAAAAATCATTTTTGAACCTCTTTTTACATTCTGAGGGCCTTAGTTTTTTGTTTCTTGTTTTCGGTTTTGTTTTGTTTTTTGTTTTGTTTTTTTAAGCTCGTTCCATGTCTTATACTCCTGGCCAAGGGGACTGAGTTACATCCACGTTCTATTGTGTGTATAGTCCAATGCAAAGATTACAGTGTCGTAGAGTTTCTAACGTCGTAATCTTTCACTGCCTTTGTTGAGCGACATCCATTCACGTTTTTAAAATGTTTGAGGTGCACTGTGATTAAAATCAATTGGTTGGTAGACATTCAACTCATTTATCCGTAAAATATCGTGGGACCCTTTCATTTGTAAACAAATGTGCAGAAACTCATGCAATGGCGACGCCCGTAGAGCCTAAAACTACGTAATTGTAAGTCCAATCAGAGGTTGGCATAACTCTCTACTTACAGAGACTTCAGCTTTCAGAATCTCAAATAGAGTGTCTAGGATAAGGATTAAGGAACTCCTGGGAAACATGCAATGGGGGGGGGGGGTTTCTTGTATCTGGACGTTAGCTCTAAGCGATTGGAAAGTTGATGCTTGAGCAAAATTTAGCAAAAGTATCATTAAAAAATTGCGGAAATCACTTATAGACTAACAAAATAACTGAAGTTTAAGGCGGAACGGCGGAACCATTAGAGGTGAAATTTGAAGTGAAGAGTAAATCCTCCATGAATTTGCGTTCATTTTGGTAGCTTCCGAGACATAACACTACTGCTTTATCACTCATGTCTGTTGATTGTGATTGAGTCCGTAGCATTTACAGCAGACCCAATTTATTTTGGGCGAAAAGAAAAAAAAAATCGCAGCTGAATGAAATAGTCTAACTGCAGGGCTGCTGTTTTGCGTATAATTAATCGCATTTTTCAATTCACCGATGATTCCACCGGTTGAGAAAAGATTACACAGTTCAATTCAGTGTAGGACTGTATTGCACGAAAATGGTCACATCTGTAATCTTTTCTCAATCGGTGGAGTCGTCGATGACTTTACAACACTTGCGGATAGTTTAATTAATTAACAGAGTTCTCACCGATTGAGAAAAGATTACGGATTAGCGTATTTTCGTGCGTCTCAGGCGTACATTGAATTGAACTGTGTAATCTTTTCTCAACCGGTTGAATCATCGGTGAATTGAAAAATGCGATTAATTATACGCCCTGGCAACACCACAACAATCAACGAAAGAAAGAATCAAAACCAGGATCAGCGGAGGCATCTGACAACGCACAGTAGTTTGAGATCGGAAAAAAAAATTGCCAAAAATAGAAAAAAAAAGCCTTCGAAAATCATTGGTTTCCCAAGTTTGTTTAAAGCTTTCCAGTGACATTTCTAGGTTTAAATTACTTGTTTCAGGTTTCCCTCTGTGATTACAATGATGGGTCTGTTGCAAACTTTTGCCACAACAATTAAGAGTGTTAAATCTTAAGTAAACTCACGTGAAAAGTCCATTTGTGGTATCAGAAAGTCATAAAATGCAGTATTAAACTCACAAGGGCGTTTAACTAAAACCCAAGATGGCGGTAAAATATGAAGCAACCTATCTGCAAGCACCTTGAACATCCATGATGGCCAACGTTATAACAACCTCACAGCATCTCAGAGGTTATGAGTTTGTTTGCGTTGTGATTGGTTGTGATCGATGTTGTGAGGTTGGCCATCTTGGATGTTCATGGTGCTTGCATACAGGTTGCACGATATTTTACCGGCATCTTGGATGTCACCTAAGGTGATTCTATGGCAAACTCCCGGAAATTTTAATCCGATTGGTGGCGTTACTTGTCGCTGGCTCCAAAAATAGCCGTTTTTTGGCGGTTTTCGGCTGTTTTCTCTGAACAGACGAATATTAGACAAAAAATCGGAATGTTAGCACCTGCTTAATTTTTTGCTTGATTTTTTGAGCCTTAAACGAGCCAAATTGGTTCTAAAATAAAGGCGACACTATGCAAAGAAAAAATCATGTGTAATTTGGAGTTGTATCAGCATAGATTACAGGTTTCGGTTTCACCCGTAATCTTTGCCGATACAACTCCAAATTACACATGATTTTTTCTTTGCATAGTGTCGCCTTTATTTTAGAACCAATTTGGCCCGTTTATGACTCAAAATATCAAGCAAAAAATTAAACAGGTGCTGACATTCCGATTTTTTGTCTATTATTCGTCTGTTCAGAGAAAACAGCAAGAAACCGTCAAAAAACGGCTATTTTTGGAGCCAGCGACAAGTAACGCCATCTATCAGATTAAAATTTTCGGGAGTTTGCCATAGAATCACCTTAAACACCTCTGGTGAGTTTGTTATTGCATTTTATGACTTTCTGCTTTGGACTTGCAATGGACTTTTCACGCGATATTACATGAGATGGATTACTCTATAGCGCTCTAGCAAAAGTTTGCAACAGACCCATTGGTCTTGAAAGTTTATAAATGACAAGATTTACTATCTGATTTTTGGCCTCTTTTTTACGATCTCAGACCAATGTGCGACAGATTTGGGATTTGCGAGGCATCAAAGAAAGGAACAAATGAAAAGGAAAAGAAAATTCAGGGTAAAAAATTAAAAATGGAAAGAAGCCACGAAGCTGTTCGAATCTTTAATTTTGCATCGATTCCTTTCATCGGAACTTTTGACGGGGAATTCATTCATTTCGAAATGGTCGCGCGCGACTAAAGCGAAATGAGACCGGAAGACGAAGAGAGGAAATCTTCCGAATTAGAGTTTTTTTTTTATTTTTTTTTTTTTTCATTTTTTTTTTTTTAAATTTATGTAAAAGGGAGAAAAGCATCTGCGTACACTTTCATTCCTGATTCACCGGTCTGCGCAAACCTCCTCCACCGACTTTGACGGTCGACCGATCAAAAGTACAGACACAAAGCGGAATAAAAATGATTAAAGCTTTCTGCGCGTGTTATTAAAATAACTCCTTTTTTCACCCTTTTTCAACGAACCCATTCGAATGAAAACTTATATTTAACCCGATTTTAGTAAACTTGCTCTCACGGTCGGATGAGTTTGTTGCGAAACTTTCGCTCGCTTGCAGCGGTAATTGACCGATTCTAGTGTATTGTCGCTTGGAGCGCATCAAAAAGTTCCCAAAATTGACTCACAAAATCAATAAATGCGTTTTTCAAAATATCATTACGACTCTCTGTCTGATATTGAGTCACCATGGGTAAGTCTCAGCTTATTGCAGCTCTCTCTTTGGAGGGAACAGGGAACTTTGGAAAAAAAATTATTTATCTTTTGAATGTATGTAGAAGTAAATTTTACAATTAATTTCGACTGGAAATCACCTAAAAGTTCACTGAGAGACACCACTTCTTTAAAAATAAGGAAACACGTTTAATTGTGACAGTTTTCCTTGCGCGAAGTAAAGTTCTGATTGCATGAAGGATAATCACTGACACATCAAGGAATCTTTCAATTATTGTAGCAACGGAAAGTTTCCCGGGGTTTAACCCATATATGCCCCTTGGGTCGTTAACGACTCACTCATAATGGGTTTTGTTGGACCAAATTACAGTAAAAGGCCAATTTTACTCATAAACCAATTTTGTGATCTTTCAGCACCAATAATTTAGCTGGACCAGAAAATTTCAATATTTTTAAATTTTAAATTTTTTCAACTCTAAGATGGTGTTTTTTGAGAAAAACACGAAAAAACACCCACTATGTTCAAAAAAAGTTGGGCATGTATGGGTTAAGGAATTCCCCCTAAGTCTATATCTCACTGTGCAGTTTCTTTAACACAAACGAAATACACCTTGAATTAAAAACAGAATTCTCTTAGTGTTCCAGAATCAATAAATGGTTTTTTTTTTTTTTTTTTTTTTTTTTTTTTTTTTTTTGACTTCATCACGGCTGTTGTAAAGTGAGTCGTAATTGGGACGTCCTATTTTATTTCGGCTTTCTCTTTGGCTCATGACATATCCCGATTGATCCAGCCTATATTTACCTTCTCAGTGTTTGCGCGGCCGCTGAAGCTAGAGTTCCTATATATACTATGAGAGTTGCGCCGTGTCATTCGAAATGAAGAAGAAGAAGAAGCGGATCAATGGAACCCCCAAGAGGCAAATTGCCAATGGTGGATGACCATTTGCCTCTGCGCTGTTGCCGCTATTTTGCTTTCTTGTAGGTTAGGTTCCGATTATCGTTGAGAATGACGGTCATTATTGAAAGAGATGATATTCTCCTGAATAACACTCAAGGAGAGGAAAAATTAACAATAATTACCGTGGTCGTTGTTACTTCAAATCAGGGCTGCCGTTTTGCGTATAATCAATGATATTTTTCTATTCACTGATGATTCCTCCGGTTGAGGAAAGATTACACAGTTCAGTTCAGTGTATGACTGTGATGCACGAAAATACTCTGATCTGGTAATCTTTCCTTCATCGGTGGAAACTCCGTTGATTAATTAAAACATCCGCAAGTTTTTTTAAAGTCATCGCCGACTCCACCGTTTGAGAAAAGATTACAAATGCGAGTATTTTAGTTTATTACAGTCATGCACTAAACTGAACTGTGTAATCTTTTTCTCAACCGGTGGAATCATCGGTGAATGGAAAAATAGCATTGATTATACGCAAAACGGCAGCCCTGCTTCTAATGTGTAATGAAAGCGAGTTCGCGAAAAGTAAGCAAACCCTCCGCCATTTGCATTTGCCTCTTGGGGCTTTCTTGACAGCCTACATCTGAGAGACAATCTGCAGAGATGGATTATGACGCAACTCTCATAAAATACAGGGACTCAAGCTGAAGCCTAAGACAAATAGAGACCCGGGACAAAACTTGCGGCAGGTGTCCCATTTTCAAGCTAAAATTTGGTCGGGACTCATCAGAACCACTGTCGCCTTCTGTTGAGTGATGGATATTTTATTTTTTTATTTTATTTATTTTATTTAAACAATTGGTACATAGAGCCACCTGCAATGGTAGCTATAATACAAGTCACAGAAATTAAATAATATTAAATTGATACATCCCAATATGAACAATAGAAACCGCAAACAAATTATACATCAACGAATTAAAAACAACTACTGAATATCCTATATTATATTTGGAAGAATGAAGCTAAGTTCCTGGAGAACCGTTGCACCGTTCGGTAGGGGCCTGGTACCGATCTAGGGCTCGGCTTAAATGCTTCGGGAAATATATAAGTTTTTCCGTGCGGGCCCCGCGCCCCTTTTTAAAATGCTGAAAACTTTTCTCGGAAAAGTTGTGCGAGTGCAAAAAGGATGCGAATCAGTTCGTTTTGCAAGGGGGGAGAGAGAAGCGAGATTTTGTCATCCTTTTTAAATGCATACGTGCGGACGAGCATACGTTTTGTACGCGTGTGACGAGAAACGGCTGCTCTGTAAATTTTTTTTTTTTTTTTTTTTAAATTTGATCGAGCGATTTGACTTTACCGTGGCGATTGTGATCATATGTTTTTTGCGCGGAAGGACCAACGACCTCTATATAAACCGGCAAACGAATACGAACCAGCGTAACCCGCAAGAAGGAAAGTTAGGTTAGGAATAGAGGTGCTTGGCCGGAGGGGAGCACCTCTGTTTACACGTTTTTTTATGAAGATGTTCTCTTCCGTTTTTCGCTTCTAAAACTCCTAATTTTACACGGATTTTGCTTTTCTTGGTCTTAATAGAAAGAAGGATAGCTTGGGCTTTGACCTCCGCCCTACCGGGTCCGGTAACGTTTTTTCGAAAATATATGGAAAATATAAGTCGTTGAAGTGGACACCCGTTGGTATGCTCTGAAGACCTTGCAAATCACGTTCGCCTGTTTACGACGATTCAATCTGTCTACAAATCGGTTTTTAGCCCTTTTTTGAGTCTACTCCTTCACTCTCAGTCCTTTTAGTGCTAGATTCTTCAAAATCCGAAAAGTTTTGGTGGCTGAGGAGGTAATTTTTCTATACTGTTTTAGTGGTACCTGAAAACCCTCCTGTGTTAGAGTTCGTAGTTACTTAACTTGAGTTCGTAATTTCTGTACATTTCCCTTCTGGATGATTTTTCATTCCTAATATTGTTTTATCAATCTGCGCCATCATCAGTGTCTCTTAAATACTGTGATTGTGGTGAAACCCGCCCGCCGTTAACTCAGGATGTCGGATCGAGCCGACCACTGAAAGGGTTCTGGTTAGTCATCATCAATTTTGTGAAGTACTCATCATGTCAGGAGTGATTCCCTCTTATTCCTTTGTTTAGTCGCAGCATAATTCAGCCTTGAATCAGGATTTATCGTAAAATTCCTCTCTTTGAACCATCCGTGGTTTTTGCGCATTCTTCGGAATCTTAAAGGTGAGCTTGGAGGGGGAGGCTGAGAGAATGGCCTATGAGATTTGGGTCAAGATTTCTACGATCAGCACCTAGAGGCTCATTCAGTTAAGTTCATGAAGTCGTATCGGAAAGTAGTAGATGGCAGTTATATGAGGGGCCCTGTTTCTTCATCACACATTTTAGCATTTTTAGCTGATGTGACTCGGACTGCTGTGAACCGCAGTCACTTATGGGAACACTTCGGGAAACGGACCGAATCGCCCTAAGCCGCAATGAGTGCGAGAGAGAAACCTTGAAACCCGAGAGGTCTCTCTCTCGCACTCGCAGTTGCTTACGGGAATAATTTGGATACGGACCGAACCGCCATATAACACGCAATGAGTGCGAGTGAGAAACCATGAAACGCGAGGAGTCTCTCTCTCGCACTCGCAGTCGCTTACGGGAACACTTTGGGAAACGGACCGAACAGCCATAAGACGCAATGAGTGCGAGAGAGAAACCTTGAAACGCCAGAGGTCTCTCTCCCGCACTCGCAGTTGCTTACGGGAATACTTTGGGAAACGGACCGAACCACCATAAGACGCAATGAGTGCGAGAGAGAAACCTTGAAACGCGAGAGGTCTCTCTCTCGCACTCGCAGTCGCTTACGGGAATATTATGGGAAACGGACCGAACCGCCATAAGACGCAATGAGTGCGAGAGAGAAACCTTGAAACGCGAGAGGTCTCTCTCGCACTCGCAGTCGCTGACGGGAACACTTTGGGCAACGGATCGAACCGCCATAAGACGCAATGAGTGCGAGAGAGAAACGTTGAAACGCGAGAGGTCTCTCTCTCGCACTCCCAGTCCCTTACGGGAACAATTTGGGGAACGGACCGAACCGCCATAAGACGCAATGAGTGCGAGAGAGAAACCTTGAACCGCGAGAGGTCTCTCTCTCTCACTCGCAGTCACTTACGAAATCACTTTGGAAAACGGACCGAACCGCCATAAGACGCAATGAGTGCGAGTAAGAAACCTTGAAACGCGAGGGGTCTCTCTCTCGCACTAGCAGTCGCTTACGGGAACACTTTGGGAAACGGACCGAACCGCCATAAGACGCAGCGAGTGCGAGAAAGAAACATTGAAACGCGAGAGGTCTCTCTCTTGCACTCCCAGTCCCTTACTGGAACAATTTGGGAAACGGACCGAACCGCCATAAGACGGAATGAGTGCGAGAGAGAAACCTTGAACCGCGAGAGGTCTCTCTCTCTCACTCGCAGTCACTTACGAAATCACTTTGGAAAACGGACCGAACCGCCATAAGACGCAATGAGTGCGAGTGAGAAACCTTGAAACGCGAGAGGTCTCTCTCTCGCACTCGCAGTCGCTTACGGGAACACTTTGGGAAACGGACCGAACCGCCATAAGACGCAACGAGTGCGAGAAAGAAACATTGAAACGCGAGAGGTCTCTCTCTCGCACTCGCAGTCGCTTACGGGAACACTTTGGGAAACGGACCGAACCGCCATAAGACGCAATGAGTGCGAGAGAGAAACCTTGAAACGCGAGAGGTCTCTCTCTCGCACTCGCAGTCGCTAACGGGAACACTTTGGGAAACGGACCGAACCACCATAAGACGCAATGAGTGCGAGGGAGAAACCTTGAAACGCGAGAGGTCTCTCTCTCGCACTCGCAGTCGCTTACGGGACGATTTTGGGAATCGGACCCAACCGCCATAAGACGCAATGAGTGCGAGAGAGAAACCTTGAAACGCGAGAGGTCTCTCTCTCGCACTCGCAGTCGCTTACGGGAACACTTTGGGAAACGGACCGAACCGCCATAAGACGCAATGAGTGCGAGAGAGAAACCTTCAAACGCGAGTAGTCTCTCTCTGTCACTCGCACTCACTTTTGATATCACTTTGGGAAACGGACCGAACCGCCATAAGACGCAATGAGTGCGAAAGGGAAACCTTGAAGCTCGAGAGGTCTCTCTCTCGCACTCGCAATCGCTTACGGGAACAGTTTGGGAAACGGACCGGACCGCCATAAGACGCAATGAGTGCGAGAGAGAAACCTTGAAACGCGAGAGGTCTCTCTCTCGCACTCGCAGTTGCTTACGGGAATAATTTGGAAACGGACCGCACCGCCATAAGACGCAATGAGTGCGAGTGAGAAACCTTGAAACGCGAGGGGTCTCTCTCGCACTCGCAGTCGCTTACGGGAACACTTTGGGAAACGGACCGAACCGCCGTAAGACGCGATGAGTGCGAGAGAGAAACCTTGAAATGCGAGAGGTCTCTCTCTGTCACTCGCAGTCGCTTACGGGAATATTATGGGAAACGGACCGAACCGCCATAAGACGCAATGAGTGCAAGAGAGAAACCTTGAGAGAGAGACCTCTCGCGTTTCAAGGTTTCTCTCTCGCACTCATTGCGTCTTATGGCGGTTGGGTCCGTTTCCCAAAATATTCCCGTAAGCGACTGCGAGTGCGAGAGAGAGACCTCTTGCGTTTCAAGAGGTTTCTCTCTTGCACTCATTGCGTCTTATGGTGGTTCGGTCCGTTTCCCAAAGTATTCCCGTAAGCAACTGCGAGTGCGAGAGAGAGACCTCTCGCGTTTCAAGGTTTCTCTCTCGCACTCATTGCGTCTTATGGTGGTTCGGTCCGTTTCCCCAAGTATTCCCGTAAGCAACTGCGAGTGCGAGAGAGAGACCTCTCGTGTTTCAAGGTTTCTCTCTCGCACTCATTGCGTCTTATGGCGGTTCGGTCCGTTTCCCAAAGTGTTCCCGTAAGCAACCGCGAGTGCGAGAGAGAGACTTCTCGCGTTTCAAGGTTTCTCTCTCGCACTCATTGCGTCTTATGGCGGTTGGGTCCGTTTCCCAAAATATTCCCGTAAGCGACTGCGAGTGCGGGGAGAGACCTCTCGCGTTTCAAGGTTTCTCTCTTGCACTCATTGCGTCTTATGGTGGTTCGGTCCGTTTCCCAAAGTATTCCCGTAAGCAACTGCGAGTGCGAGAGAGAGACCTCTCGTGTTTCAAGGTTTCTCTCTCGCACTCATTGCGTCTTATGGCGGTTCGGTCCGTTTCCCAAAATATTCCCTTAAGCGACTGCGAGTGTGAGAGAGAGACCTCTCGCGTTTCAAGGTTTCTCTCTCGCACTCATTGCGTCTTATGGTGGTTCGGTCCGTTTCCCAAAGTGTTCCCGTAAGCAACCGCGAGTGCGAGAGAGAGACCTCTCGCGTTTCAAGGTTTCTCTCTCGCACTCATTGCGTCTTATGGCGGTTGGGTCCGTTTCCCAAAATATTCCCTTAAGCGACTGCGAGTGCGAGAGAGGGACCTTTCGCGTTTCAAGGTTTCTCTCTTGCACTCATTGCGTCTTATGGTGGTTCGGTCCGTTTCCCAAAGTATTCCCGTAAGCGACTGCGAGTGCGAGAGAGAGACCTCTCGTGTTTCAAGGTTTCTCTCTCGCACTCATTGCGTCTTATGGCGGTTCGGTCCGTTTCCCAAAATATTCCCTTAAGCGACTGGGAGTGCGAGAGAGAGACCTCTCGTGTTTCAAGGTTTCTCTCTCGCACTCATTGCGTCTTATGGCGGTTCGGTCCGTTCCCCAAATTGTTCCCGTAAGGGACTGGGAGTGCGAGAGAGAGACCTCTCGCGTTTCAACGTTTCTCTCTCGCACTCATTGCGTCTTATGGCGGTTCGGTCCGTTGCCCAAAGTGTTCCCGTCAGCGACTGCGAGTGCAAGAGAGACCTCTCGCGTTTCAAGGTTTCTCTCTCGCACTCATTGCGTCTTATGGCGGTTCGGTCCGTTTCCCATAATATTCCCGTAAGCGACTGCGAGTGCGAGGGAGAGACCTCTCGCGTTTCAAGGTTTCTCTCTCGCACTCATTGCGTCTTATGGTGGTTCGGTCCGTTTCCCAAAGTATTCCCGTAAGCAACTGCTTAAGCCCAAGCTATCCTCCTTCTATTAAGACCAAGAAAAGCAAAATCCGTTTAAATTTAGGAGTTTTAGAAGCGAAAAACGGATGAGAACATCTTCATAAAAATACGTGTAAACAGGGGTGCTCCTATCCGGCCAAGCACCTCTATTCCTAACCTAACTTTCCTTCTTGCGGGTTACGCTGGTTCGTATTCGTTCGCCGGTCTAATATAGAGGTCGTTGGGAAGGACACATTCGGGTATAGAAGCATTTTAATAGCGACTTCAATGAAGTCACTTCGTCTGATATCGATGTATAGCTTCGACTTTTTAGCACATGATTTTACGTAGATGTTAACAATGGGACAGTCACAGTGCTGCTAGATGTGTTGTAAAATATTCAGGCACTTGAGTCTTAATGTAAAATGTGTATATTTTATGTCAAATCTGGCAGCACTGTACAGTCATTGATTGATGGCTCGACGAGGTTGCTGTATAACTGCGCGAAGTAGAGCTTCGATACTTATCATATGTAATAAACGCAGATTTATAGAATAGTACAATCAACTAGAGATGACTTTGTTGAGATCGGTGCGTTGAATTGATATCTCGATTGTAACCCAGCAAATTTGGGCTAGGTTTCGAGAATTTTTAAAGAAACCGAACTATTAGTGATGATGAGTTGAGACGATGGTTATTCTTCTCTTATCAATAATATGTTCTCGAATATTACTGAGTAATGAAAATAATTGGTTTCCTGTTGAAAATGTGTTGTTTACTTTGAATGTATTAGTGATTTATCTAAGAATACTACCAACGGGTCCAACGGACCCAGAATATTGTTACACATCCTTTTTCATCAAAGTTGGCGATTTGAGCTGTTTCGTATTAGTTCGCATCTCGGTGAGGTTATGATGTTTTTATAAGGTCTGTTTTTTCAATTTTTTAAAAAAAAAAAAAAAACACAAGCAGGGAAAATTCCAACACGCAGGTGTTGGAAAAGCGTGCCACTAAAGTCTGAACAGCTTTAATGCTTTTTCTAGCAATGATAATTCATCAAAGAGGAACCACTTGACATGGAGCGGATCTCGAGAAAATTGAGTCCAAAGTTGAAGAGCTAGCATTTAAACAAAAAACTCGGAATTACTTACGTTTTGATTTCATTAAACTACCGTGTTATTTTTTTGCATTTCAACCCCGGGAAAAAAAGGGAAATTTCCTATGCAGGAAAGGTACCTACTTAATTTTTAGCGTTTAAAGTGACTTGGTTCCTTTCTTCTTTTGTTTGGCATAATCACGAAAACCGAATCTCTAAGAAAACCAAACGGCAGAGTTGGTTTACACTGTTGATATTTTAAAATCCGTTAATCCGGACTTAAGTCCGTTCCCAATGCTATAAAAGGAACCAAGTCGGAGTTGGTTCCTTACGTGACTCGGTTTAAAGGGTTTTAAAAAAAAGGAACCAATTCTCATTTAATTTCATCATATGGACTATGACTTCAATGAGGCTCCCAGCTCACTTTTACCGGGAAATTTTTGACGGGAAATAGTTGTTATTAGAAGAAGCACTTGTTGCTTCGAGATTCAGTATTGCTAGGTCTATCAATCAATAACTCAATTTTATCAAAGATGTCACTCAGTTCTTTTGTGAGAAGTGCTGTCCAATTGAGCTTGTTTGGTGAAAATGATAAAAAAAATAAATTTAGATCAGATGTATCTATAAGGAGATGATCAAAGGCGTTGTTTTTTTTGTTTGTTTTTTTTTTTTTGTTTTCAAAATTTGGGGGCTTTAGCTCAGGAGAGAAACATCTGTAGCACTTATTCATGTAGAAAAATAAAGCCTTATATAGGTACATGTTCACCCCAAAAATACACTCCATAAGTTTGGCACTTAAGTTTTGCAACACCCTATATTCTTGATATTTTGCTCCCCGCCACCCTTCACAGAACACAACATCTTGAAATGCAAATTTTTAAAATCACAGTTTGACTGTAGAGATATTTTTTCCCCCCCCCCCCCTTCTAACGAAAAAGGGGAAAATGGATCGCCTGTCTTTGATGTTCGTCGTATGCGCGTGCACAGATTGTTCGGCTTTACGACTGTCATTTTGGCTTTCTTTATAATGCGTTTTTTGGGTTTATTATTGGATTTTATGACTATTTGATGCCGCCAATGTAATTTTTCAGAAAATTTTTACATCAGAATCAAAACTCTATAGCACCGTAGCAAAAGTTTGCAAAAAACCCATTGAAAGCTGAAAAGAAAAAATTATTTGATAAGGCTCGATTTTTTTTTACCCACATAAACTATAGACAATAGATATTTCTAAACCCCCCCCCTTTTTAAACGGCTTGTTCGGGGATAAAAAATGAGGTAGCGTTCTTTTGAAGTCAAAAAGCGTCTTTTTCGGAAAAGCCGTGACTCTAAATAATAAACAGTTTTTTTTTTTTCTTTTTTTTCCCTTTTAGGTGCTGTCAGCACTTATTGCGATTGTCACGATGTAGATATGTAAGATACATAAATGGAACACTTGCGAATTCATGAAAAAATAATCCTTTAAAATACAGAACTAACCATTTCAGGTGCCCTTTACACGTCAAGCATTCTAGGGGTATAGATTAGTAGGTGTGGAGGTTAAGGCGTTTGTGGATTTTAATGGGTCTGTTACAAACTTTTGCTACAACGATAAATAGTGTTTCATCGTAGGTAAAATCGCGTGAAAAGTCCATGGGTGGCATCAGAAAGTCATGAAATGCGATAATAAACTCACAAGAGATGTTTTAAAGAAATGCAAGATGGCGGTAAAGTATCGAGCAGTCCGTATGCATGCACCTTTTAAAATCCAAGAATTGCCAACGTTGACAACCTCAAAGCGTCAGAGGGTTTTGTGTTTTATTTTCATTGTGATTGGGTGTGATCGATATTGTGAGGTTGGCTATCCTTGGATGTTCGTGGTGCATACATACAGGTTGCTCGATATTTTACCGCCAACTTGGAGTTCATTAAACGTCTCTTGTGAGTTTTTTATCGCATTTCATGACTTTCTGATGCCACCAATGGACTTTTCACGCGATTTTACATGATACAGAACACTCTATAGCGCTGGAGCAAAAGTCTGCAACAGACCCATTCCCCCCCCCCTTTATTTTTTTGAAAAGTATCGAAAGTTTACAGTCAAAACTAAGCCATTATTCATTACAACTCATTGTAATATTATTTTTTTTTTGTTGCCCTCGGTCGATATCATTTTTCGTGTTGGAGAAGCAAAGTTCCATATGGACCTATAATTTCCAAAAATTTTAAGAAGCTTCCAGTAAAAAATACTGTACACGCGAGAAACTTTTTTGGATAGGTAAATAAGTTATTCCTGAGTCAATTCCATAGCCGCAGCAAGGAGGCTGTCCAGGGGTGGAAGACACGTGACAGCCCCTCTCACTTTTTAGTGCTATTAATGCGAATTTTACCCCTGTCCCTTTGTTCTGGATTTTAAAAACCTTTTTTTCGCAACAAAACGCCCAAAATTTCCTCAAAAATCCCTTGATTGCATAGACGCTCATAAAGGGGTTTTCAATTTGCCGATCCCCCAGAATTTCAAATGTTTCCAATGACCAAGACCTGTTTAGTGAGACGTCATGAAAAAAATTGGTTCCAAAAAAAGGCTCCGCCTCACTCGCGCTCTCGTGGGTTTTCCCATATGAAACACGATCCAAATTTTCAAATACAAGTGCTAGTAAACAAAATGTTCTTTGCACCAGTTGTGTTTATCACACCATTGGGTTCCACGTCCCTTATAAAAATTTCCGATTGTTTCAATGAATTTTTCCCATAGGATATATATTCCCGTGCTTTTTTTCCCCTAGAAATAATCGAAATTCCATAGAGACAATCGGAATTCGTGTAGATTCAAGCGCGCTGACGATAGCAACGATAGGTTTCATGATTGAAATAAGGCGAAATCATCTATGGCTCTATTCTTACAGTTTTAACAGCCACTCTTTTCTCAGTGATAAAATATGAGCCTGCTATACCACAAACTTTTTGAAACATCGCGCATCAATGCACAATCACAGTTATATCAAAGAAAGTCCTATGTTTTGTCCTTGTCACACTCACAGTTTCTTATGAGCACAAAATTCTAGGATATAGGCTCATCAGCACCATCACGACATGTGTTATACCTCGAGAAATAGCTTCGATACGAAGAGAAGTTAGAATGATTGAGTGTCATGGCGGTGATACTCCCATAAGAGACCGTGAGTAAGACGAGGACAAAACGTAGAACATCTTTCGGTATAACTGTGATTGTAAATTCGCTTGATTGTAAATTCGCTTGTGATCTTTTAGGAATTATGTTAGAGTGAAAAGATACTTTAAAATACGTGGAATCTAATGGTGCAATAAAATTTGAGAAAACTGTTCTTTAACTAGCATGAATTTGCGTTCGAAAATTTGGATCTGATTTCTTATAGGTAAATCAACGAGAGTGTGAGATCGAGCACTTGTTTGGAACCAATTCTGATCGTGACGTCATCACTAAACAGGTCTACTTGAGGATATGAACGAGTCCCTCTCTTTTCTATTCCCCGCCCGCTCTTTATCAATACCTCGCCGTCACTTCTTTCCGAAAC
The DNA here is from genome assembly GCA_011764245.1 of Trialeurodes vaporariorum. Lineage (NCBI taxonomy): Eukaryota > Metazoa > Arthropoda > Insecta > Hemiptera > Aleyrodidae > Trialeurodes > Trialeurodes vaporariorum. Next base: position 62,130,984 of record VMOF01000369.1, read on the forward strand.
CCTCGTCAAACAGAGTTTGACACATTTACGACCGCTTAATGCACCGTGAAGAAATCTTGTGACCGGTGGAGCCCAAAGGCGAGGGGCAAAGAGGGTTCCTGCGGGAGATGTTTCCACCCCCCTCCTGCCAATGAATTTTGACTCATAGGTTGGCACAAATGACTTAGGTTGCTGGACCTGTATGGAATTCTCGTTCAAAGGAATTCGACTTTGACGCTTAATAACTTATTGAAATTAACAGGAATACCAAAACTTTTACAATTTTAAGAAAATAGACGCCGAGACCTCCTGGATTGCAGCAATAAATTAACAATTAATGAAACCAGTTTTATGAAAACACGTTTTTAATTTTTCAAACCTTTCCCGCCAAGGTTTTGCCATAAGCAAAGCATGCAACCTATTTATTAGATATGAAAATGAAAACAAAAAGCGTACCGTATATATACGGCATGCTTAAAAAAAAAATCGTTAGATTTCTTGGGTATTTTTGTAGTTTTTAACGATTCATTTGATTGTATACACCTGTTATTTTTTAATCTGTGGAGTCAAAGTGTTTCAAATTAAATGAAGGCGTTTTTTTTTCTTTTTCGAAATAGACTGATTTAGTGCTGACTGGGTGATGAGCGTTCCAAAGAAAGACAAACTGTCTCTCTTGGTCTCACGTAACCCCCGCATGTACTGCTTTCTCACTCTAATTTCGAAAAACTTATGGAGAGACATATTTTGAGCATTGAGCATCAATTGTCAAAAAACGCTGAAAGAATGACCCCAAATAATAGGGGTTGTAAATGACCTCACGTCCAAAAAGCTTAAAAAATTAAAATGTTAAATGAAGTTTGCTTGAATTTCCGAGCCAACCTATTTTAACAAATTATTGTCGTTAATAAAGGGCTGTTTGAAAAAGGCATACTTTTCCCGCGCAAAGTTTCTTTTCCATTTTTATACAGATTTTTGATTTACCTACTAAAACGAAATCAGTTCAACGAAAGGTTATCGTAGGTGTGCGATCTCGGTCATGCGTATTTGTTTGCTTACCCCGAACTTCTCATTTTATTGTGAAAGCATAGTTTTTCACTCTCGCTATCTCTTTCTCTCCTTCCCTTCTTTTCTCTGTACTGTTCTAAATCGTATAATCCACATGCACTAATACGGTGCATCCAAATGCGCCGATTCTAAGGGTTTCGGCGGCTCCATGAGCGCCAAAAAAAATTGACGGTTTTGGATCGGGCCCTCTTGAGAACGACCACCCCTAAAATGGTTAAGTTTCATGCAAGGGGGTGGGGGACGGGGGGTTATGCTATTTATGCCCCTTCCAAATGATGACTCCTGTTTTCTAAACATTTGGTGTACATGAGAAAATACCACTTTAGTATTGCAGGAATAATAGAGTAAGTTTTTAGATTTCGTCCTTTGGAGCAGGATTAGATGGGCGAATAGCAAACGGAGTTAGGGAGTGGATATCAAGTCAAAGTCTTAGCTCGAATAAACAAAATCACGCGCAAGACGCGAAACGGAACGCTTGGTCGCGAAGCGGCCACCGGCCTCTAGTTGGGTATAAAATCAGCTAACTTTTCAAAAGCCATGTTGTATAAGAAAATCACTAAGTTTGAGATGAAGGAGCTGTAGTCAAAGTGTAGAAAGAGCATTTTTATGTTTAGAGGTAGCGTGTTGAACATTTGTACAGCTGAATATTTAAGACTGAGCTGAATATTTAAGACTGGATATGGTTTGGATTTTTTTTCATAGTTAGAATTGGCGGTATTTTGTTTTTTTATTCAGAGTAACGGTTTTCGTTTTTAATCATTTCCAATTCCTGAGAAAGGGGTATGGGGAAGACCGTGACTAGGATAAACGTGACCGAAAAAGCCAACCTCCGATTGGCGAGGATTTCCTTTAAATCAGTGGCGACTCGTGCTTTGTAGCAACTCCCTCGTAAAATAATAGAGCTTCAGGAGGCTCTTCGAATTCCTCAAACTTCGATACTTTTGCACAGGTTCAAATGCGGTTAAAAAAAACATGGTTGTCAAATTCAAAGATCCGCCGGTGCTGGTAAAATACAGGTATTCCTAATTTGGCTGTCTCAAAATCAGTAAAATCCCTTAAAACTCATTGACTCAGGAACCTTCAAGGGCTCGATTATTAGACAGAGGAAGACACACAAGCAGGATGAGAACAGTTCCAAAAAAGAGTGGGGGAAAAAAAAATAAAAAGAGCATCGTTCATACTTAACAAAGTAATAATTTAAGCGCACGGAGAAAAAAGACTGGTATAATTTACTATCATGATGGCTGATTTTGACTTCTGCAAAAATGATGGTAAATTTCACCAGATTGATGGAGAGGGTAACAAAAAATTTCGCAAAATTCACCATCATTTCTTATTGAGGTCAAAATCAGCGATCCTGATGGTAAATTATACCAGATTTTTTGTTACCCTCTCCATCAATCTGGTGAAATTTACCATCATTTTTGCAGAGGTCAAAATCAGCCATCATGATGGTAAATTATGCCAGTCTTTTTTCTCCGTGAGATTATAATGGGTCCTAGGTTTGAATGGATATGCATCTATTCTACAACCGAACAAACTGCAACTAAGTGCATGTTTAAAACGCAGTACTGTAACTTTTCGCTTCCTTCATTTTCAAAACAAACGAACAAAATAACAACCCGTAGATCAAAAAATACTTTAAGAATAAAGTAGAAATAAGCGAACACAGCACGAAAGAGAGGAAGGAACAAAAGAAAGGACAGGAAGAAAAAATTACTCAGCTGATGAATAAGAATTAAACTTAAGTTCCTAACAAGTCTCTGAAATCATCCACGATTAGTAAACACTATTGTTTTCGGGTTGAAAAACTTCGCGTCGGGGCAATAAGGGGAGGGTCAGTGGGGGGGGGTGGGGGGGGGAGGAAAAAATGAAGCAAACGCAACAACAGAGGATGGGATCGAGGGAAGAGGAGGAGGGGAACGCCGCACAGTGCCACGAGTCAATGTGAGAGGCCAGTAGCGCATCAAAAGAGTCTTCATCTCTCTCTTTTCTCCATTAAGAAACGTATGTTAGACAAAGATGGACAACGGGATAAGACCCCCTCTTTCTGTCCTTTTCGTACTTATGCATTCAAATGGGAAATGAGAAAGATGGAAGAGATCCTGGTTGCGCCTGTGGGAGAGGCTGGACTTGGCGTTCCAACTTCAAACGCACGTACATCTTTGTTAATACGCAATATAGAAGTTTGAAAATGGTTTCATTGATTTTATTGTAAAATTTCCTACCAGAATCACTCTACACAGTTTGTTTTTTGACGGTAAACAACGTTCGAACGCTCATTTTTTCGTAATATATTCCAATGTCCGACCCCTTCCATCGAAATCGCTACCACTGTGCGGCACTCGCACGTCTCACGGGTTGCAGCGCCAAGGACACGAAGGCGCACTCTCGGAAACAGAAGTGCTTCAACTTTGGCTCGTAAATAAAACGACGCCTTTTGTTCATCGGAGAAGTTTTCGGGTCGGAGCGCCGCGCGCGCACTCGGAAAGTAGTATAATACGCGATATCTATTGTCCCCACAAGATCTTTTAATAATTATTATTTTAAAGGTTCTCGCCTCCTCTTCTCATCTCGACTCCTCGACGCAAAGTGCGCTCTGCTTTCATTATAATAGGGTTAGAAAGGTGCTCATATAATAATGAGCTGAGAATCTTTAAGACAGTTTTCTCCCCCCCCCCTCTCTGTCTCTCTCTCTTCCTCTCTTCCTCCCTCTCTCGCTTCCTCTCACTCTCTCTCTCCTCTCTTCTCCGTCCTCACAGTTTTCTGAATAATATAATATGTGAAACATAATAGTGTCAACCCCCCTCCCTCTCCTCTCTCCACTTGCTTCGATGCTGCAACCATCCCTCGTTCAAAGGGTAATTTAGACCCCGGTCTCCGAGCCAAAGTTGCACGAAGAAAATAATAACTCATGTAAGACTAAAACTGAGACCGTACACCTATATAGGCGCACAGCACCTTCGTATGGCACCTCTTGCCTCTTGCCCCCCCCCCCAGGACACCATCGTCACCCTAAAGCCCCCCCCCCCCCCCCCCGGTACCCATCTTCCGTGAGCGACGAGGAAAATCGCTAACTGCCCTATCATCGTCCTATCTTGCAGCATCCACACCGCGCGCGTTTTCTCGGCAAACAACGCGAACGCTTGCTCTCCTCCTCCCCCCCAGCCCCCTTTGACCGTCCCCTGTCTGTATACAACGTCTAACGTGATGCGTGGTTGCCATATTTAAGTTGGAACGAAATGGGTCTGTTCCATATTTTTGCTACAGCAAAATAGAACCTTGATTCTTATGTAAAATTCGGCGAAAATAACGATACGCACATTAAAAACGTTCAAAATCCACTCATCAACTCAGGAAATCACTTCAATTTCAAACAGCCCGCGCTACACTAGACACTATTTGCACCGGTATACTACTACATCGACGGAGCCACCGTGCATAAGTAAACAACATCGTAACTACAAAATTATGGAATTCCCTTCTAAATACATGAACTATTGGCTTCATTTGCTGTCTGATCTTTTCAGTTTATCAAAGATTACAAATTAATATAAGAAATGTACGCATCTATACGAAACATTCCAATGTTTGTAAGTTCTGTTCATGTTTACAAAAACGAGATGGTTCCATCTGTAGTTATATAAGTCGGTGATATAGTGTCTTGTGTAGCGCGGGTTGTTTGAAATGGAAGGTATTTACTGAGTTAATGAGTGGATTTTGAAAGTTTTTAATGGGCGCATCATTATTTTTGCCGAATTTTACGTCAGAAACAATGTGTCATATTGATGTAGCAAAAGTACGCAACAGACCAATTGCATGAGCCTTTTCAGTGTTGCCGTTTTGTGGTCGGTTTTGCGATTTTTTTTTTTCCCCCCATCTAACTCAAGGTAAATTTTTTTGAACTTCCCGCTAAATTTGACAAGACGATAAAATATATGGCTTTATAAAAGAGATGCGAATATGGGAAGGATCTGAGTTTTTCATCTGTTGGAAGAACAATGGTCATACCATTCACGACCCCACGCATGCGCACTGTGGTCCTAGATCGAAAAAATAGTGTCCAAAAATCAGAGGAAAAAAGTAATCAAAAATCATCGTTTTTGACCCTGTAAGCAAGACTTTCCAGTGACATTTCTAGGTTATAATTTATTGTTCAAAGTGTTTTCTGTGTTAAAATTGGTCTTGAAAGCTGATAAATTAGAAATTGATTTTTATAATAAAGGCAGTTTTTATCTGCCCAAGCCTTTTCCAGATTTTTCTGCATTACACCGCATCAATTGAAGACTTCTTCGGTAAAAGGGGATATACGCGTACATCCCGTTTTCCTGAAGAATCCAGAACCAGAATCCTTGCATCGCCAGGAACCCATACATTTATAGTTTATGTATGTTTCGACGGAAATTCGTGAAGTTATAACCTAAACTAAATGGTTAGGTTAGGTTGAATTGAACTGCTAATTCTAGACAAAACCAAAGTAGTCCACGAAACTGAATTTCATAGAGGGATCTAATCAGCTGTTTCTCAGCCATGAATAGGTGGTTTTATAAATTAAAAAAAAAAAAAAAAAAAAAAAAAAAAAATCCAGGTTGTAAGACCACCAAAAACTTCCATAACTAATTTCATTTTTTACGTTTTATTTCTGAACCAACCCATTTGGCCGTAGAACAGTTGCCTTGTTTTTCCTGTGAAATTTACTTTTCTGGATTTATGTGGTTTCTGCAATGAACGGAATCGGAGCTCTGAGCCAGGTCAGCTCTCAAAATGAGCTCAGCAAAGAGTTCAACCTGTCCATTGAAACGCACGGTAAAGGTCGAACTGTCGAAGGTGCTCAGTGCACTTCCTTGATTCGATATTTTGCGTGGGTTTAAATGGGAAAAGTACAACGTTGGCGGATTACATGCGACGCCGCACTGTCTCTCATTACGATGATTCAAGCAGTAATCTATGAAAACGATTTCTGGCGTTTCGAAAACGATTGAAGTTAATTTAGGAACAGTAAGTTAATGGTCTCGTAGCAGTGATGGGCATAAACCATTTTTTTAATAACCATGAATAATTGAAAACTTCTTCGGTAAAAGGAGATATAAAACAGTGGGTGGGCTGGGCTCGTGCTCTAAAAACCTGATTTCAAACGGTTATTTTGTGAGTAATAAGAATTGGATTGGGTTCTCTCAGTCATCTGAAGATTTGACTGTACGCTCTAATTGTTAGACAATTAAGAAAACCCACTTTTCCTCATCGGAGTTTCGCGCAATAACAGTTTGAAATCAGGACTTTTCAGCACGAGCACACCCACTGTTTTATACCCCCTTTTACCGAAGAAGTATTTAACTAACTAAAGTTATTCGCATTATTCCCTTGTTATTCCTATTGTAAATCAAAGTGTTAACACTATCAGTCATTCATCTTATGACAGATGAAAATGCTATTTGTGTCCAAACTTCGATTTATTAATAGGAATAATGTGAGATTAATGCAAATAATTTTAGTTAATTATTTTTTGAATAACCATGAATAATAAACTAAAATTATTTGCATTATTCTCATGTTATTCCTATTGTAAATCAAAGTTTTAACACTACCAGTCATTCATCTTATGACAGATGAATATGCTGGTAGTGTGAAAACTTCGATTTGCTGATAAGAATAATGCGAATGATGTTAGTTAATCATTCATGGTTATTCAAAAAATGATTTTTCCCATCACTTTATCGAAGCATTTTTCATGGTTTTCTTCCGCGAGAGACCCGAAATTTGATTTAAATCCTGGGTCCGGCTTCGCTTTTGTGAAACTTCTCTTCCGACGGCGTAAAGACGAAGCTGCGTTCAATAATCTACGTCCGACGGAAAACCTTTGAAGTGTAGAAAACTGTAACAAGTAAGAATGAAGTGCTTTATCGTTACTCCCCCCTCCTCCCTCCCCCTCCTCCCTCCCCCTCCTCCCTCCGCCCTCCTCCCTCCCCCCTCCTCCCTCCCCCCTCCTCCCTCCCCCTCCTCCCTCCCCCCTCCCTTCCCCTTCCCAGCACCATCTCTCCCCCCAATCAAAGGCTCTGCCTCTTTGTCGCTGATCTTGCAATTACTTATAAATGAGTCTTTTACATCCCTCTTGAAAGTTGACAAACTTAAGAGATTGTCTGGTTTTGAATTGAATAAATTATGATGGGAGTTGAGCTTCGATTTCGAACGGATGATAAAGAAATGCGCCCCCCTCCCCCCTCCCTCTCGCTTTCCCTTGCACCGCCCACACTTCACTCAAGTCGCACTCAAAAAATTCCAATGTGAAACTTTTTTTTTTTCTTTTCTTTTCTTCGTCCCCCGAAAGAAACTACGGAGTACAGTCGTAATTTTCAATCTCTCTTACCTAGCTAGTTCCTTCTCATTTCGTATCTAAGAGGCAGCTCCTGTGAAAAAAAAGAAAGAAACCGGTGCTACATTGTCCAGCACTCACCGATCCAAGCACTTCTCTTCCTTTATTTTCAACTGTCTTTTTTTCTGCTCTGACGTCGCATCCGTTAAAAAAAAAAAAAAAAAAACAAAAAAACAAAAAAACTTGCTAACGGATTTCTCTGCGATCCAAAGTTCGAAGATTTACAGCAAATTGTTTCGGTTGTGAATTCAACGTGATTTCAGACGTCAGAGCATGGTTTTATTATAAGTAAAAGTTACCAGACTTTGCGTTCGCGGGAAGGACTTTGTTTTGGAGTCAATTTTTGATCTGTCAGCGACTGAACAATACCTGTAGACCTTACGATGAGCGTCAATATTGAAACGTTCGCCACAAATGGGTCTGTTGCCGTTAGCTACGGCAGTGTCATTTATAATTCAATTTAATGTTGGAAACATCAAAAAGTTCTAAAATGTACTACGAGTTTCAAAAGAAAGTACCCTGGTCAAAATTTTTACCGTTAAATTTGTCCCTTATTTTCATTATTGTCCATTACTTTAAAAGGGGCGTTCCGATTAGTCCTTAGACTCTTGGGAATCACAAACTCACAAACTTTCTTTTGAAGGTCATAGTACACGCCAGTAGCGCACCGAGAGTTTCTTCAACTCTCTTTTCTCCATTAAAAAACGTGTGTTAGACAAGGATGGACAAAGGGGTAAAACCCCCTCTTTCTGTCATTTTCCTACTTATACATTCAAATGGGAAATGAGAGAGATGGAAGAGATCCTAGTTGCGCCAGTGCAACGAGAGTTTCTTCATCTCTCTCTTTTCTCCATTAAAAACGTATGTTAGACAAGGATGGACAAAGGGGTAAAACCCCCTCTTTCTGTCATTTTCCTACTTATCCATTCAAATGGGAAATGAGAGAGATGGAAGAGATCCTGGTTGCGCCAGTGCAACGAGAGTTTCTTCATCTCTCTCTTTTCTCCATTAAAAAACGTATGTTAGACAAGGATGGACAACGGGATGAAACCCCCTCTTTCTGTCATTTTCCTACTTATACATTCAAATGGGAAATGAGAGAGATGGAAGAGATCCTAGTTGCGCCAGTGCAACGAGAGTTTCTTCATCTCTCTCTTTTCTCCATTAAATACGTATGTTAGACAAGGATGGACAAAGGGGTAAAACCCCCTCTTTCTGTCATTTTCCTACTTACACATTCAAATGGGAAATGAGAGAGATGGAAGAGATCCTAGTTGCGCCAGTGCAACGAGAGTTTCTTCATCTCTCTCTTTTCTCCATTAAAAACGTATGTTAGACAAGGATGGACAAAGGGGTAAAACCCCCTCTTTCTGTCATTTTCCTACTTATCCATTCAAATGGGAAATGAGAGAGATGGAATTGATCCTAGTTGTGCCAGTGGTACACGCTTACTCAAAGTATGCGTTCAGACTATTGTTTGGAAGAATCGTTCATTCAGACGAAATTAATCAAATAGACGATCTTTCGATGAGAATTACTATGAGTCAAGCATCTTATGAATCGATTCTGTTCAAGAATCCTCTGTGCTTTTTAGATCAAATCAAATTTCAAATGGCTTTTGTCTATAACGAGTTACAATGAAAGGAACACTTCTAATGTCAGCTTCCTGTAGGCTTGGAAAAATTATTCGTAATGGAGTAACAGGACATATTAGGGAGGACTCCTCCATTGTGACGTACTATAGACGAATTAAACATTGTCGAGAGATTTTCACGGGCTAAGTTTCGCCTTCAAGGTTCCGGTTCGGCCACTCTTCATACTCCTCACACCTTGCAGGCTGGGGTAGGAGAGCCGTTGCAGGTCAGTTCCAGTCCCACACTCACACGCATAACTGTGGCAGTGCTGCAGTAGTCACTTACGAGTTCCTTGATGGAAATATTGCACAGAGTGTACCAAACCACTCGGATAGGGCATTTTTCTCGAAAATCACTGAACCAAATGATTTGAACGAAAAAAGGTCAGGTAAAGAATTGACCCCAAACTTTTAATTTTTGATATTTTCGGAAGCCCCGCCCCGACCCGACAGTCCCTATTGGGGTATTTGTAGATTCAAACAATTTTCTCAAGTGTCAAGCTTCAACGTAGCTTGTGAAAATCTCGCGATAATCTTTAATTCGTCGATAGAACTATACGACTGTCATTTAAACACATTTATTGCGTCAGCGAGTCACTTTCGAAACTTTCTATTGCTTCCATCGTTATTTTTGAATGAATCCAAATGGTAATCGGTTCGTTTTATTGCTTTAGTAAAAGCGTGCAACAAACCTATTCTTGAAACTGAGGTCGCGTCATATTGGAGTGAATTTTCTTTTTATATGACGAAAAGAAAAGCACGCAGCAACCGTATTACGCTTATAAGTATTTATGGGTGATACTACCTCGACGTTGGCTACAGTCTACGTTTAGTGGCCAATATCATTGATATTCTCCATATTTGGCAAAAACCCAAGTTGATGGAACTTCTTTGATTTCGTTTTCACAAAGAAATTTCACCATATTGAATACAGATACTGCTTCGTCTGATCGAATCAGCTAGACGCAAAGTTATTTATTTAGTTACAGCTCTTAGAAAGAATAACATTTTTGGGAAAGGAAGATATTTTTTTTTTTTTTATCGACTATCATTTTTGCTTAAAATAAACAAAGATCGTTTCCGAATTATCTTCACGCTCCATCTAATCGGTGTTTTTTTCAGTCTGAGCTAGATCTCTACTGTAAATGAATTTATTAAAATTGGTGAATAACCGCGATGGGCAATAATCATTTTTTGAATAACCACGAATAATTAACTGAAATGATTAGCATTATTCTCATTTTATTCCTATATATTAGTAAATCGAAGTTTTGACACTTCCAGCATATGCATTTGTCATAAGATGAATGACTGGTAGTGTTAAAACTTTGATTTACTGATAGGAATAACATGCGAATAATTCTGGTTAGTTATTCCTGGTCATTCAAAAAATGAGTTTTGCCCGTGACTGGCGAACTGTCACATGGAAAATTCGATCTCGCTATGTGCGGTGAACAATTTATCAATGGAATTACGGAACGTGTTATTGAATATGGAATAGTAAGAAATTGCTTTTAAATTAACCGAAGTTCTCATAATTGATTCAACGATTCTGTCCGGTAAATTATCAGAAATTTCTACTGCGTTAACAAGAATTCTGATAATGCTAAAGGGGATTTATCTCTCAATTGTGGGAATTATTGATACCTCCAGTCATTCTGAAATAATTTTCTTTTTAGTTTAAAACAAATAACATTTCTTTTCCTGTGTTCGGGATTAAATGACACTTGAACGCAGTTAAATGCTCGAAACTTTCAATTTTCTTTTGGTTTGGGATTAAATTCTTCTCATCTTGAAAAATAACTGTGAAAACACTTTAAAATGGGTATTTAATTTCAGAGAAGGGAGCGCGAAGAATTTTTAAGTGGCAGCTCCGTAAAATCCTCAAGTGAAAATTAAAATTACTTACCACTTGCTGTTTAGCCCGTTATGGACCAAGTCCGAGTAAACTCGTTTTTATCCTCCAGTCTATTTCACATTGATTCAGTCTTCATTTCGGATAAGCGCAAATATGTGTAGATAAAAACACTACAATAGATAAAGGTCTCGTCGGGCGCCTTCAGTTTTTAGGATAGGCAAGTTCAACTCCACCGTGTTCGAACAGTTAACTCTTTCTCGTAGGAAAGGAGGAATGGTGTCCTCTTTAACTGACCTGGTTCTTAAAGAGTTTGTTGTCTTCACACAGAACACCTTTTATATTATATTGATTGCACAAGAGTGCACACATTTAAGAAAGGATTTAAACATAACACATTTCTTTGTTAGAGCTTTTACTTTATTCGCCGATACCTTATAATCAAATTGACAATAGACGTTTACACGTATTTTGACGATGGACTAAACTCATTGCTGTCGCACTGCGCACACTGCTGCGACCACCCAACCTGGTCTATGCAGTGTTGCCAACATGACATACATTACAGGGTTAGTCTTCAAATCGAGCAGTGGCGTAGCCTGAAATTTGGCAACGTTGTATTTTGTCCATTAAAACCCATGTAAAAGGTCAAATGCGAAAGTGTTCACCGAACACCCAATAGTTCGATATTTTAATGAGTTTAAACAGATGAACAGCGACGTTGCCAAATTGCACGCTTAGCTACTGAAATCAAGTTGATAGACTCTGAGATACCTGATAACTGCAAAATTAAAACTGGTCGAGAAATGGACGAATATAAATTTTTTTTCAAGATAGTTTCGTTTGAAAGTCATAGTACTTACGTTCGTTGAATTATTATTCACCTATATTTCTCACCCACGTAATTGCTCTTATCCAAATTGTTTCCGTTTAACTTGATTCATATTTAATTCAGCTTATTGTGTCATCTTTCCGTTTCTCGTATCAATTTCAGCTTCCTTCTCATTCTCATATTTTTTTTTCTTTTTTCTTTTTTTTTCTTTTTTCTGCCTTCAATACGAACTGTTATACTCCTAGATTAATTAATTAAAGACATAAACTCTTAACCAAAAACCTATAAATTAAAAACTGCCCATTGTCCCAATATGCAGTTCAATCATCTTATGGTACCCTTTGTACCAAACATTTTTATTCCTTTTCACCTTAATTATAGTAATATGAATTAATTCTTTGAAGATGTCATGTATTGTAAACTTTTTCCTCGGGCTGGGGAGCTGCGTGCCCCAGTTCCACCTTGTAGTTTCAAATATAAAAAAAAAAAAAACCTATATTTGTCTTTTGCTAATGTTCCTTTTGTTTGTTTTGTTTTCTGTTGAACAGTGCCTCCAGACCAATTGAAAGTGTACGACTCGTCGGGACGAGAGCTGATGACAGAAGTAGGCCCTTTGACCGTGGGAAGTGACTTACTGTTGCGTTGTGAGGTTCGCGGAGGTATGTAATATTGTAATAATCAAGACTCTCTATCCAAAGTTTGACTTTCATCGCTGATGTTTCAGTTGTTAACTTAATACACAATGTACAGGGTGTACCAGACCACCCGGATAGGGCATTTTTCTCGAAAACTACTGAACCACATGATTTGAAAGAAAAAAGTCAAATAGGGAAATGACCCCAAATTTTTCGTTTTTGATGTTTTCAAAAGCCCCCGATGGGCCAGTGTTGCCAGGTTTGGACGGGGTAGAATAGCCACGCGTGAACAGTTTTCGAGTTGGTTACTAGCCACGCTGTGGATAGGGATGGGAGAAAAAACTCGACTCATCGGCACCGAAAGAGTAAGCGTGGCTAAATTCTCATCAAAATAGTCCACGTGTGGACGAATCTATCCACTATTGGCAACTCTGCGATGGGCCCTTGGTGCCGTTTGGGGGGGGGGGGGGGGGGGGGTTCAAACACATTTTTCAAGTTTTCTTGAAAAAGTCTCCCGTAAAGGTATTAAAAAAAGTTCATAATCGTAAAGTAAAAGTAATTGGCGACATTTTTGCTCCTATAATTTTTTTCCAAAAACCCCCAAACTTTTAAAGTTTTGGGGGATTTTTGGATTTTCGTTGAATCGGCCTTTTTGACCACCCTCTTTAAAATTTCTTAAAAATATTTACAGATTCTGAAATAACAGATCAATACCTTCCGATCGATGTGCCACATGTTACCTTTAAGTTTAAAAATAAGCTGTTTTACGCCAAATCAAAATTTTGGGGCTTAACTGGCTCAAACCATGAAATCGCGCTAAATCTACCGTTGAAACCTCAAATTTTTGATTTGGCGTAAAGCAGCTTATTTTGAAACTTAAAGCTAACATGTGGCACATCGATCGGAGGGTATTGATCTGTTATTTCAGAATCTGTAAATATTTTTGAGAAATTTTGAAGAGGGTGGTTAAAAAGGCCAATTCAACGAAAATCCAAAAATCCCCCAAAACTCAAAAAGTCTGGGGTTTTTGGAAAAAAATTATAGGAGCAAAAATGTCGCCAATTACTTTTACTTTACGATTATGAACTTTTTTTAATACCTTTATGGGAGACTTTTTCAAGAAAACTTGAAAAATGTGTTTGAACCCCCCCCCCCAAAACCGCACCAAGGCCACCAAGGGCCCATCGGGGGCTTTTGAAAACATCAAAAACGAAAACTTTGGGGTCACTTTCCGATCTGAATTTTTTGTTTCAAATCATTTGGTTCAGTAGTTTTCGAGAAAAATGCCCTATCCGGGTGGTCTGGTACACCCTGTATATGTTATGCTTTGATTCAGGAATGAATATGTTGCGTACTTTTCCTACAACACTACAATGTGACACATCCCAGGTATGAAAGAAATATTTTAAAAAAACATTCTGAAAATCTTGCCGAATTTTAAAAACATTTTAAAAAACATGATTTGTTCATGCCAATTAGATGTCAAAATATTTTTGAAATATCTTAAAAATATTTTCAAGAGGCAAAAATATTTTTAAAATGTTTTTAAAATATTTTAATTAAAATGTTTTAAAATGTTTTTGTTAAAATATTTCAAAAACCTTTCGAAACCTTTTTGAAACATGTTAAAAATATTTTTACCTTTTGAAAATATTTTTAAAATATTTTTGTTAAAATGTTTTGAAAATGTTTTTATTAACATGTTTTTAAAATATTGACAATATTTTTAAAATATTTCTTCATATTTGGGATTGATTCTAACCAATAATTCTGCAGAAATAACGATGCGCACATTAAAAACTTTCAAATTCCACCCATTAACTCAAGAAATCACTTCCATTTCAAACTACCGTGCCAACCTGGCAAGTACCTACTTTGTCGAATGCCGTCGTCGGCCATCTTAACGGCTCGTGATGCATGCATGCAGGGCTCTTTTGCCTTTTCAACCGCCAACTTAGGTTTTCTTTAAAACGCCTTTTGTGGGGTTTTTTTTTTAGTGAATTTTGAGGCTATTTAATGCTCTCAATGTGGTTTTCAAGCAATTTACACCCGAATCAACGATGAGCGGATACAGGCAGTTGTCTTTCTCTTTCTCCTTCCATTTGAACTTATGTGTTAGAAAAGGATAGCCGAGGAGGCCATCACGTGACTTTGGCCCCCTATTCTCTCCTTTTCTAACGCACGTTTTCAAAGGGAAGGAGGGAGAGAAGTACAATTCCCTGTATCCGCCCATGGAATCAACCCTCCATACCGCCGCACTATGGTCTGGGCACCCTTTGTGGCCTTAAATCAGGGAATGACCAGATCTTCTTAAAACTTAGGGGACTTATGTAATTTGGGTCGCTGAACACGAATTTGAAGGAATTTTTTGCAAAAATTGCAAATCCAAGATGGCGGCAGCCAGAGGTGGCTCGTGAAATCTGATGACTATGTTTTTTTTGCCATTTATTTGATTTAAAATTCGATTCTTGGTGAAGCAACAGAGGTTTTCTTCGACATAAATCGATTATTTTACATTGGTCTGAATGGAAAAATGCGTTGTTGCCAAATTTCACTAGATGTGACTCTCTGAAGTCATACTTATTGGTGGCCATCTTGGATTTGGGAATTTTGGAAAACTAATATCAAATATGAATCCAGCGACCCAAAAGAAATCCTTCCTTTAACTTTCAATGAATTTCATCAATTATTGGTGGAGCAACAAAGTTTGAAGAATCGAAAGTCGGCAAAGCCCTATTTTTGACCTAGATTTGAAACTTTGTGCGGTCATAACTCTTGAACGAAACGTTTCTCGGCATCGCGGTTTACGCCACCTGAAAGCTTATAAAATCAGCTTTTTTCACAAAAGTTTTTTGTTCAGATTACTACATTGCGCATATTTTTCAAACTCAAAAAACGAATTTTTGAAAACTTCAAAAATCAAAAAATGGCAAAAAAAGATTCAAATAAGTAAACATTATAGCATATCAATCGAAAGATCTTTAAAATACGCATCTTTTGGCGCAAAGTTCACGTCAATATCTCTTTTCGTTCAAAAGTTATGGAGCATCGAAGGTTTTGACATTGACCCCCTGCCCCCCCCCGCTTCCAGTTGACCAAATTTTAAAAAAAACTGCAGATATTCTGAAAGCTGACGCTTAGCTCTATCATCCCTGAAAGTTTCATTCATTTCTGAGGGGGGGTGGATTGGATGGTAGCTGGATGGACCCCTTTGAAATAACACTTCGTGAGAAACACGACATACCTCTGGAAATGTGAACAAATATTGAAATGTGGCAAGATGTGGCGAAAAGCAATAAAAGGCCTAGAAAAGGGAGAATTTAAGGAGCATTTTCCAGGGGAGTTGCCCGATTCCCTCCCAAGATTCCCTCCCGATTCCGATTCCCTCCCGTGACGAGCTCCGATTTCCGATTAACTCCCGGTGTCGAGTAACTTAAAGAAAATGGCAACGTCGTCACAACAAGTTTAAGGAATAAATAATAGTTCGGATAGTAAGTTGATAAGAAATACAAAATCAAGATGCTCGGACAGCGGTCGTTGACTCCGCTAGACAGCCCGTACAGATTGATTATACTCTGATAATAAAGATTACTTCGTAATAGAAGCGACACTGTCCCCGAATCTTCTATCGGCACTCGTTGACCTTGACTCGTCTCAAAAAGATTATTTTTGGAGCGATGTTTCAAATTCTGTAACCTTTTCATTCAACAAAAACAGAATCCATCACCCATCAACGCGCTGCGATTGGCTTATTTTGAATTAGCGGTGGCTGGCTATTTCGTGTTATTCTGGCCGGTTTTTTTTGTCATAGTTATTGTGTTTAGTATTTGACAGACCGTTACCGCGCCGAGCCCGTTTGCCCGTTTATCATGTCGAAAACAGACTTACGAGCAGACCTGCCGTTTTGGTGGGCTTTTAACCGTTGACAAGGCGCAGGGCTCATCAAAACGTCCCCTCTGCTCTTCCTGGACAAGCCCGTGTTATTTTAAATGGGAAAACAGACTTCCGAGCAGACCTGTCGTTTTGGTGGGCTTTTAACCGTTGACAAGACGCAGGGCTCATCAAAACGTCCCCTCTGCTCTTTCCGGTCCCCGCCAATGCTATTTTAAATGCGAAAACAGACTTACGAGCAGACCTGTCGTTTTGGTGGGCTTTTAATCGTTGACTAGGCGAAGGGCTCATCAAAAGTCCCCTCTGCTCTTCCCGGGCACCGCCATTGTTATTTTAAATGGGGAAACAGACTTACGAGCAAACTTGACATTTTGGTGGGCTTTTAATCGTTGACTAGGCGCAGGGCTCATCAAAACGTCCCCTCTGCTCTTCCGGGGCACCGCCAATGTTATTTTCAATGGGAAAACAGACTTACGAGCAGACCTGTCGTTCTGGTGGCCATTCAACCGTTGACAAGGCGCAGGGCTCACCAAAACGTCCCCTCTGCTCTTCCCGGGCACCGCCAATGTTATTTTAAATGGGAAAACAGACTTACGAGCAGACCTGTCGTTTTGGTGGGCTTTCAGCCGTTGCCAAGGCGCAGGGCTCATCAAAACGTCCCCTCTGCTCTTCCGGGGCACCGCCAATGTTATTTTAAATAGGAAAACAGACTTACGAGCAGACCTGTCGTTTTGGTGGGCTTTCAGCCGTTGCCAAGGCGCAGGGCTCATCAAAACGTCCCCTCTGCTCTTCCGGGGCACCGCCAATGTTATTTTAAATAGGAAAACAGACTTACGAGCAGAACTGTCATTTTCGTGGGCTTTTAATCGTTGACAAGACGCAGGGCTCATCAAAACGTCCCCTCTGCTCTTCCCGGTCACCGCCAGTGTTATTTTAAATGGGAAAACAGACTTACGAGCAGACATGTCGTTTTGGTGGGCTTTTAACCGTTGACAAGACGCAGGGCTCATTAAAACGTCCCCTCTGCTCTTCCCGGTCACCGCCAATGGTATTTTAAATGCGAAAACAGACTTGCGAGCAGACCTGTCGTTTTGGTGGGCTTTTAACCGTTGACAAGGCGTAGGGCTCACCAAAACGTCCCCTCTGCTCTTCCCGGGCACCGCCAATGTTATTTTAAATGGGAAAACAGACTTGCGAGCAGACCTGTCGTTTTGGTGGGCTTTTAACCGTTGACAAGGCGCAGGGCTCATCAAAGCGTCCCCTCTGCTCTTCCCGGGCACCGCCAATGTTATTTTAAATGGGAAAACAGACTTACGAGCAGACCTGTCGTTTTGGTGGGCTTTCAACCGTTGACAAGGCGCAGGGCTCATCAAAACGCCCCTGTGCTCTTCCGGGGCACCGCCAATGTTATTTTCAATGGGAAAACAGACTTACGAGCAGACCTGTCGTTTTGGTGAGCTTTCAACCATTTACAAGGCGCAGGGCTCATCAAATGTCCCCTCTGCTCTTCCCGGGCACCGCCAATGTTATTTTAAATGGGAAAACAGACTTACGAGCAGACCTGTCGTTTTGGTGGGCTTTTAACCGTTGACAAGGCGCAGGGCTCATCAAAACGTCCCCTCTGCTCTTCCCGGGCACCGCCAATGTTATTTTAAATGGGAAAATAGTCTTACGAGCAGACTTGCCATTTTGGTGGGCTTTTAATCGTTGACTAGGCGCAGGGCTCATTAGATCGTTCCTTCTGCTCTTCTGGGGCACCGCCAATGTTATTTTATAGTGGGAAATCAGACTTACGAGGAGACAGTAGTATAGCTAGCTGAGCGTGTGCTCCCTCCCCCGCCAATTCGAATGCTGCGCCCCTCTTTTTGACGGAAAAATCGACCGCTTCCGTGGAGCTCCCCCTCCCCCCTCAAATCCGCACAAGTTGGAGCCTCTATCAAAAAAATACCTCTCTCGAAAAATTATTGTAAATTAGTGTAGAAAATTTGGTTTATTTATTCACAATGATAAAACTTAAAAAATATATCACTAATTGGAGTAAAGAAAGATCAAGCGCGAAATGCCTTAAAATTGCACCCAAAAAATCGCGTTTGAGGCACCGTTATTGAGGTCCGACTGTCATGATACATCGACTTGTAAGAAAGCTTTGAGCAATACTGAAGAAATGTTCGATTCTTCAAGAAGTATAGCTTCTATTTTTCTCAATCTCTTCGCTTTTCATTCCTGTTCTCCTTTTCCTTTCCTTTTCTACTTTTCGCTCTTCCTCTTCCTCTTCTCAAAATTTTAGGGCCCCCCTCGAAACGTTGCGCCCTCCCGCCCGGCGGGGTCAGCGGGGCCTATATCTACGCCACTGGCATTTTGACGCCATTTCGAGCGTGTAGTGTACTGTAGTTTTTTTTTAAAACTTAACTTGAACTTTTAGAATGATTGTTTTATTAACCACTGAAGGTAGGCTATTTGGAGCTCAAAATCAACATGGCATACCTCTGAAAAAGTGAAATTTTTTTGAATTGTGACAAGATTAGGGCAAAAAGCAATAAAAGGCCTGGAAAGAGAAAGATCTGAGAAACAATTTGATGCCATTTAGAGCGTGTAGTGTATTTTTTAAAACTTTACTCGGACTTTAAGAAGTAATTGTTTTATTTACTACTGAAGGTAGTCCATTCGGAGCTCAAAATCAACACGACATACCTCTAAAAAAGTGAAAAAATATTGAAATGTGGCAAGATGTGACAAAAAGCAATATAAGGCCTGGAAAGAAGAAGATCTAAGGAACATTTTGACGTCATGTAGAGCGTGTAGTATAGTGTAGCTTTTTTTAAAACTTTACTTGAACTTTTAGAAGTAATCGTTTCATTAATTACTGAAGGTAGTCCATTCGGAGCTTAAAATCAAGAGTAAAAAATCACAATTGATAAGTGGGACTAAGTAAAATGGAAATCCCTTGCTTTTAGCTTCAAGATAAATGTCCAATAATTATTCTAACATGCTTCAATAAGCTGCTGTGACACTTTCAAAATAAATGACACATAACCGACGTTGACGCGTTCAGTTACTTACCTGCGAGGTGCGCACCTTTGCGGCGACGGAATCGCCGACGAGCGCCACTGAAAAAATTATACTATGGCCATTCTAGATACATCAGATGATGTAGATTACGATACAAACAACCTGAAACATGTTTTCCGAAAGTCATTTTTCCCATTTTAGGCCAGAAATACGGGTTTCCAGACCATAGTGCGCCGTAGCAAAAGTATGCAGCAGACCCATTTGGACCAGTTCAATTAGGGAGTCCTTTGGACCATTACGTATAAATCAGAGGGTCCGTTCTTTCTGTAAATAAAATCATTATTTCAATTCGTTATTTTGTGCGTTTCTGATTAGATAAATGGATTGTTCTTTCTGACCTGCGGCAATCGGAGTTTACGAATCATACCCGTTTAACTCACTAGAGACACTCACAATAACTATTTGAATCACGAATTCTTGATAACGAGCATACCCTCTTTTTTGTTCAATGACTTTCAAAAGAAAGTCCTCTCATCGAAATAGTTCTTGAAAAATTTTTCTTTTCTTTTCCATCGTGGTTTTTTTTTTTTTTTTTTTTTTTTTTTTTTTTTTAATTTTTTGAGGCATAATGTTACAAGTGGGAATAAAATAAGACTCAGAAATACCTGAAAACCAAAAGATTTCTCAAATTAGGCCAGTTGCGGCCCGTGAAATGCGATATAACGATGTCCACTCCATTTAAAACCATAGAAAAGTATCGACGGGAGTTCAATTGCACCTCCTGATGATCGATACTTTTCTATAGTTTTAAATGGAGTTGACATCGATATATCGCATTGCACGAGCCACTACTGAATTAGGCTGTTGCACACACTTGTGTTATAAGCCATTTAATAGTCGATTCTAGTGTTAAAAACCTCCTGAAATTTCAGTGGCAGCACTATAAACTTCGGATATCCACTCCTAAACTCAATAAACGCATTTATTTGCGCGAGTGTAGTGTTGGTATTGGGCAGTATTGATGGGAGATTCCTATCTTAATTTCGTCACTCTCTCTATATACTGACATGGATGATTCATGAAGTAATTATAGTCATCAGAGTAGTGATCCACATCCGATGAATGGTGCAGTGACACCTGGTGACACCGGTATGTCCAATGATTGTCGTCTCTTATTGGTCACTTCTTGATGGAGTTATAGTATTTTTGGATGGGTACTGCCATTAGTACTGCCCTAAGTCACTATTACGCTCGCGCAAATAAAAACGTTTATTGAATGTAGGAGTGGATTTCGGAAGTGTTTAAAGTGCTGCCATCGTTATTTTTGGAGGTTTTTACACCAGCGGGCCGATCATTTACTTCATCGTTAAAGCGATCGTTAAGATTGTCTATGAGTGATTCTATTGAACGGAAATTGTAAAACTTGGCCGTTGCTATGATAACCATCGTTAAAGTGTCCGTTCTTCAAAGGTGATTCATAAGGAACCATTAAAAATCGGGCACTTTAACGATGGTTACTGTATAGCAACGGCCAAGTTTTACAATTTCCGACCAATAGAATCACTCATAGACAATCTTAACGATCGCTTTAACGATGAAGTAAATGATAGGCCCACAGAATTGACTATTAAATTGTTTATAGCAAAAGTATCCAACAACCCCATTGGTCGAGGTATGAAATAATGAAAATTTCGGTCCGGATACTTTCTTTTGAAAGCCGTAGTACGTGGTTTTTCCAAATAACTCCTCAATTTATAAGGACGATTGAGAAAGTTCCTGCGCTCGTATGGAAGTGAGTTCACCACCCAACGCGCTGCAGTGATGTGATAGTCGAGAGCTTCAACGATTGATACGAGATCTTGCGGTTGAGTGGAGGGTTTCTTCGCGTCGCCGTAAAGGGGTTTCCGCGGTTAAAAAAAAAAAAAAAAGAGCATAGGATATCTCAACGCGCTAGGGCTCATGACAAATGAAGCATTTGCATAGAACAAAAGAAAGGTGTAGAGAGATGAAGAGCAGAGTAGTGACGATAAAAACACTAGACCCCGGTGAACGGATCAAAATAACGATCTTTTGATATATTATTTTTCATTATTTCTTCCTCCTCTTGCTCAGCTCGTTCCACATCGACTCTTGTCTCACATACAAAGGGTGTCCCAAAAGTACTGCACCAGTGGCGTTGCGTGCAATTTGGCAACGTTGTATTGTGTTCATTTAAACCCATGAAAAAAGTCGAATGCAAAGGTGTTCTCCGAACACCCAAATAGTTCGATCTCTTTAATAGATTTAAATGGACACTTGACATCATTGCAAAATTGCACGCTAAGCCACTTTACTGCACACTTTTGTCTGGGGGCGGACTGAAATAGATGTAAAAAAATGGTTTGCGAGGGCTATATATTGTCCTAGTAATTAATTAGAAATCAAGACCAAATTCAGCTCTGTAAGTTAAATACTCACTGAGTTACAGCGTTTTGAAAATGACAAGTCGAGCTGACCTCTCCGCACTGAGAGAATTATTTTTGTAACACAAGGTGTATTTCGTTTGTGTTAAAGAAATTCCTTTAACCCAAGGAAAATGCCTGCTGCTACAAGTAAAAGGTTTCTTGTTGTGACAGTGATTATCCTTCATGCAACAGAGTTTTACTTCTCGCAACGAAAACTGTTGCAAGTAATCGTGTTGCCCTGTTTTTAAAGAAGTGATTTCTCTCAGTGCAGGATTTTTTTTTTTTTTTTTTTTTTTTTTTTTTTTTATCAAGGTTGGGGAGAGTTAAAAAATCAAAAGTTTTCAACATAATGAAGGGAAGAATAGACGAGAACAAATGGACAGTGTAACACAGCTCCAAAGGGCGACAAAAAATGCAAGCATCACAATTTTTGTCATATGTGCCGTTTTACGTCACGTTTTCTTCCTTGCCTTACTCTCTCGTGCCTTCTTCCGGGGGCCTCCCTTTCTGCTAACCCTTTCGCACTGTCTCACTCTCATCTCTCTCTTTCCCTCTCACACTCTCTCTTTCCCTCTCTCTTGCTTCCTCTCTCTGTCTCTCGCTCTTTTCTTTTTTCTTCACTTTTCCTCATTCTCTGTCTCCTGTTTCTCTCCGGTATCGGGGGATTCCCTTGACCACCCACCTATTTCCTTCCGCTGTCCTTCCACCTTTTGGGGGTTGGGTTCGAACTGCCGACCAGGCTTGGCTCATCCGGTTTTGGATATTTGCTCCGGGTGGACGTGTTAATTTTTCTCTCTGTGTTGATGAAATTTGGTTTATATTTTTGTTATTTGTGTCTAGTTCTGTCTCCCTTCTTGTTAATCTTGTTACTATCTTCTTTTGATTTCGTTTTCCCCGTTTTATAATCCGCGTGATCTTGTCCCTGTTTCCTTTTGGTTTTTCTTTTCTTTTCTCTTTGTTGTTTTCGTGGTATTCATCTTCTCTCGTGTGTCCGTGTGTTCTCTCTAATTCTTCGCTTCCGACCAACACGACACGACCAACATCTCCGACCAAGAGAGGATCACGGGCTCAGTCAGTCTTGGTAAGATTCTGCAAAATTTGTTTAAAACATGTATAACCACTTGATTTCTTAACTCTCTTTTTTTCCTTAGAAAAAAGAAAAAAAATCTAAATCCTGGAGTGGTCAGCTCGACGTGTCATTTTCAAAACGCTGTAACTCATTGAATGTTTAACTTACAGAGCTGCATTTGGTCTTGGTTTGTAGGTAATATAATAACTATGAAAGCAGCATTATACCGACAGCTTTTTGATTTCTGCTTCCGTTCGCCCCCCTCAAAAAAAAAAAAAAAAAAAAAAAGTGTGCAGAACTTTTGGGACACCCTTTGTACTATCGCGTCGCATCCGTGTCAACCTAACGCAGCAGCATCGAGAGAAGGCAAGTCGATTGTGAGGGGGTGTGGGGGAGAGAAGGGGGCGGGGGGGGCTCAGGGTAGAAGGAGGTGATTTAAAGGGGACGGCATAAATTTTAAGATACTCCCCCCCCACCCGTTCCGCCCCCTTCGCCACTTCTAGCCCATGCGTCCGTCGAGGAGAGATTTGAATATTTTCGCCGGCGGGCGGCTGAAATGATAAGCCATGCGGTAAAGCGGCCAGAGAGAGAGAGAGAGAGAGGAACCAACTCCCGTTGGGGATTGATGGATTAATCCGTGGGGGGGATGGGGCCCACAAGTCAGGAAAATATGAGGGGGGATGGGGCTCAGGTGTGGCAAAGGGGGGCGGGGCGGAGAGGATCGGATCGAATGGTCCTGTCGTCGACAGCCGTCATTACATCGTTGTCAAATGGACTGTTTTACATGCGCTTAAACCCGCCCCCCCCCGCTTTCACAATCACCCTTTCCTATTCTTACTACCTAACGTACTACCAAACAACCAACCCCCCTCCCCCCATCTGACAAATGCGTTTTCGTTCGCGCATTGGCGCTGTCGATTGAAATGGGAATTGCAAAGGTGGCGAAGAAGAATCGGCGGGATTTGAGTTCGAATCCCGAGCGCTCAATGGGCATTTTTACTTTCTCACTGTAACAAAGTTAGAAAAATTGAGAATGTATTGTGATGGCGCAGAGATTTTCAAGGTATTTTATTTCGATACATGGTCCCCTACGACTGCGTCAATCATGATAGTTACAAAATAATTTGGCTCTTATCATGCCTAATACTATCTTAAAGAACATCCATCCATGAAATTTCAATATTCTTTTAATTATAAGTGGTTTGGAGAGGTAAGTGCATAAGATTTCTGTCGCGTCCGTGAGTCCGTCTGAATCCTAGCATATAACTTTTGATCCTTTGATCCGTAGGCATTCAAATTTTGCAGAGAGGTTGCTTTTAACATTCCCCAGAGGGACTATCTTTGTTTTTTTTTTTAAATTTTAATTTTTAGGTTAGTTATGGATGAAAAATGGTTTGCATTAAAAATCAATGGGAAAATGGGTCGAAAAAAGGAAAAATTTAAATATTTCATAAAAAAGATATTTGGATTTGGATAAAAATATCAATGGGGGTATCTGGGGGTTTTTATCCGATTAAGTTTGATGTGAAAAAGTGTTCGTAGGGTATTCCCTACGGTTTATTTTTCTGGTCCAGTGGCTCGATCTGGTGGCGTGTGGAGCCTCTAGGATGTTTATGTTACCCTCTCAGCAGCGGCTCGTGCAATGTGGCAACAATGGATTTCCTCCATTTAAAACTGTGTAAAATAATCGATTACTTGGTGAGGCGTAGCGCCTCACCTAGTATCGATCTTTTTGCATACGTTTAAATGGTAAGAGTGCACAGTTGCCAGATTGCACGAGCCGCCACTGTACCCTCTAAGCTACCGTTTTGTGCAAATTAAGCAATAGAAAGGCTTATACGTGGTACATACAAGTCCTACTCTGAACTCTGAAGCGAGGCAGCTCGGACGATCTGATTCTGGTTTGTTTGCCTCATATTTTTTAACCTTAAATAAAAAATTATAATTAATTCAGTGGAAATTGACCTTAAATGAAAGTGCAAGTGTGTTAGAGTGGCTATCTGGACACAGGATTATGATGCAATCCTCCAGGTGAGGAAATTTTTCTTGATTATGTCATATTGTACTATCGACGAATTAAAGATAGTCACGAGATTTCACGAGACAAGTTTCGCCTTCAAGGTTCCGGCTCGGCCACTCTTCATACTTCTCACGCCATGCAGGCGAGAGGCCAGTGCAGGAGGGGTGGAGAAGCCGTTGCAGATCAGTCCTAAACTCACACCTGTAACTGGAAACGTGTAAAAATCTCGCGACAATCTTTAATTCGTCGATAGTACTGTGCAAATAAATCCTTTCCAAAGAAACGGTCGGATTTCTATGTCCAAATAGCCGGGTCATAATTTCAAATCGGGCCAATTGAGCATGCATGCTCCGTGAAAATTTCAAGTCAAAAGTTAAACCCAATGAGTAATTTTTTACCTTCAATACTACCAGAAAAGACTTTTTACCGAAGGGTTCCGCTGAATTTTCGATATTTCTCATGTACCGCAGAAAAAGCCGGAAACGCATGATGAACTAATGGTAAATAACTTGTCGATTGTCGGTTACGCTGTCGGTTACGTAACCGACTATTTCAAAAGTACTTATTAAGAATAATATTACTTGTTACAATAATCTCTGGTGTTGATTTTGAAAGCAAATTACGGTAGTTGAATTGAATTAAAAATTACAGGGCGGAACTTTACTGTATTATCTACCTTTTTCGTATATTTAAGTGCCGCTGACTAGGACCATAGGCATATCACGAGATCGGATTTGTTAGTAAAAAATGTTTCCAAATAAAACCCATTTGCACAGATGTTGATAATTTCTATTTAGAACGTTGAAGCGTGGTGGAGAAAATCGTTAGTTACCCAGTTTCACTCTTAAATAAACTTTTAAGATGTTTTAAAACAGTAAAATCCGTGCGTAACCGACAGACATTTTGGAACCAGGGGACAACCATTTTTCACAATTTATGGGATGAAGAAAAGTAATTTTGTACAAATCGATGGATTACACGTGTTCTACAAAGTATTTTAAGCATTTCCACTATCTTCAAAATTTATTTCAGCCTCAAAATATGGTCAAAAACTTAGGTTAAAAACCAAAAACTCGTGTGGGGGACGCGTAACCGACGGACATTTTGAACCATAAAACAATTAAAATTAGTATTTAAATAACTTTAAAAGCAATTATTACTATTGCTCCTCATAAAACTAAGTTCCTTCGACTTAAAAATCGAAACATCGAACTTTTATTATATCTTATTTTATATATTTATTTTTTCTTTTTTAAAAATGTAATCTTGTTGGGACACCATTTGGCCCGTTTTGAAATTATGACCCAGCCACTCTACAACACTTGCACTCTCGTTTAAAACCAATTTCAAATGGATTTGTCACAACTTTTTTTTTTTTTTTTTTTTTTTTTTTTTTTTTTTTTTTTTTTTCTTCAAATTTAAATGCAAAAAAAAAAAAAAAAAAAAAAAAAAAAAAAAAAAAAAAAATGACAGTAGCAAACAAACCGAGCCTGTGTTAAAATGTCCATTTTGTATTTCCATCATGGCTTCCTCCTTGCCATAATGTATTTTCTCCATTTAAATTCACCAAAAAAGTCGAACATTTTAGTCATCGGCGATGGCCAGGCATTTCGACCTTTTAAATGTGTTTAAATGGAGAAAAGGAACGTTGCCAAATCGCACGCCTCGCCGCTGATTTAATGGCATGTGTCAGTTCATCCGCTGCTTTATGATCTGGGTTTGAAAAACAGTGGCAAAAAATCAGTGGATAAAAGTCATGAAAAATCGTCGTTTTTGACCTTTCAAGCTGAAATTAAAACTTTCCAGCAACATCTGTAGGTTCAAATTCCTTGTTGAAGGTATTCTCTGTGAATGTAATCGGTCTTGAAAGTCTTTAAATGATAAATTGATGAGAAATGTTTTTTTCTGATTTTGGGCCAGTTTGAGACGAGCTCAGACCATAGTGCACTGGTTGACCAAGAGTTTTCACCTTCTTAGCTCAGTTCAATGCAGTGATGGGCAAAAATATTTTTTTGAATAATCTTGAATAACCCTTTACAGAGCAGGTTTGGTCAAAGATTGCCACTCTTCCGTTAACATAGAGAGGGTAGTTACACGGAAAAAAAAGATTAGTGAAATTAACCATACGGATACCTGATTTTGGCACCTGCTAGATGTTATGGTAAACTTGACCAGAAGTATGGTACATTTACCGATACTTTGAGTAAATTTGACATGCAATCAAGTAACATCACCTAGTACCTAGTCAAAACATAGTATACTTCTGGTTCACATTACCATAACATCTAGCAGGTGCCAAAATCAGGTATCCGTATGGTTATTTTCACCGTAGTTTTTTTTTCCGTGTAACTGTTCGTACTTGGGGGAGTTGGAATTGCCTATACGATAAATTGAAGGCGCCCGAACGAAACCCTATCTTGTAAGTGTCTACATCCAGAATCGCGTTTATTCTGGATCATGATATTAAATTAATGTGAAAGGTATTCGTATTATTCTTCTCATGTTATTCCTACTATAGTAAACCAAAGTGTTAACACTACCAGTTATTCATTTTATGACAAATGAATATGCTGGTAGTGTCAAAACTTCGATTTACTAATAGGAATGAGAATATGAGAATAATGCGAATAATTTAAGTTAATTATCCATGGCTATGCAAAAAATCATGTTTGCCCATCACAGGTACAGTGTAACCCCTTGAGGAGGGGGGGTCTCCCCCAGATCAAGTTTGATGTGAGAAAGTGTTCGTGAGGTATTCCCTACAGTTTATATTAGTGAACTCATCGTCATTTTTTTAGAGGCTTTCGTGGGAGAATCAACTCTTCAAGCACTTGTTCCAAAAGTTTGCAAGAGTCCCATTAAGGTGACTCTATGGCAAACTCCCGAAAATTTTAATCCGATAGATGGCGTTACGTGTCGCTGGCTCCAAAAATAGCCGTTTTTTGACGGTTTTTGGCTGTTTTCTCTGTACAGACGACAAAGAGACGAAAAATCGGAATGTCAGCACCTGCTTAATTTTTTGCTTTAATTTTTGAGTCATAAACGGGCCAAATTGGTTCTAAAATAAAGGTGAAACTATGCAAGGAAAAAATCAAGTGTAATTTGGAGCTGTATCAGCAAAGATCACAGGTGAAACCGAAACCTGTAATCTCTGTTTATGGCTCAAAAAATCAAGCGAAAAATTAAGCAGGTGCTAACATTCCGATTTTTCGTCTCTTTTTCGTCTGTTCAGAGAAAAAGCCGAAAACCGTCAAAAAACGGCTATTTTTGGCGCCAGCAACAAGCAACGCCATCTATCGGATTAAAATTTCCGGGAGTTTGCCATAGGCAAACCACCTTAAACGGACACGTAATAATGCAGCGTTGCTAGATTTCAAATGACTTTGATTTGGGGGAAAAGAAAATGCACCGTTGCCAACGCCAAATAGCTTCGCTATTGTCAAGAGCAGGGCTGCCGTTTTGCGTATAATCAATGCTATTTTTCAATTCACCGATGATTCCACCGGTTGAGAAAAGATTACACAGTTCAGTTCAGTGCATGACTGTAATTAACTAAAATACTCGCATCTGTAATCTTTCCTCAATCGGTGGAGTCGTCGATAACTTTATAAAACTTGCGGATATTTTAATTAATCAACGAAGTTTCCACCGATTAAGGAAAGATTACAGATCAGAATATTTTCGTGCATTACAGTCATACACTGAACTGAACTGTGTAATCTTTTCTCAACCGGTGGAATCATCGGTGACTAGAAAAATAGCATTGATTCTACGCAAAACGGCAGCCCTGGTCAAGAGAGACTAAGGGGTATGGTTTGGTCCGTCGAATCAGAAGATTCCTAATCACTGTGCGAAGGAGTTGAAATCTCTTCATTGCCATCATTATCTCCATATTACTCTTTTGTCTCCTGGAAAGTCCGCGGGTTTTCCTTCTCCCCCGCGGCGAATATGTCTTTGTCAACGATCTTCTCACTCCTCCCTCCCCTCCCCCTCCCCCCCTCCGCCGCCCCATTCACCCTTCAACCTCACGCTCCACCCCCTACTTATCGCCGCGATCCGCTTTTGATCCGTGGCTATTTCCTAACGTCTGAACCACCCCCTCCCCATCCCCCCTCCAAACTTGCAGTCTCCTTTGCACCCTTGTCCTTTTCTATTGCTATGCTCCCCTTTTCATTCGAACTGCTCTTGATACTCTCGATTTATCATGTGAGTCTCGCGCGGTTTTTTTCCCCCTCCCCCTCCACTCTTCCCCCGTCCCACCCCCTCCCCTACCTCATCAAACCTTCTTTTTTTCGCCGCGGTATTTTCCACGGCATGCCGCGATCGAGCCAATGATAGAGGAGGGGGGTAAAAAAAATGACATCGAGTATACTGGGTTCGATGGAATTCAACGACTCGGGCGGCGGAGGTGGGACCCTTCAGCTTGGCATTCGTCTTATTTTCTGGAGAAGAAAAAAATCATATTTTGGTCACTTTGTCAGCGGACGCAGCGCAGTTTGTTCGGACGTCAGTTTTGACGTCATCAACTGTGCATTTTTTCTGTAGCACAGTCTTGAACCGATACAGGAATTTGTCCTTCTCAGTGATTCTCCGCACGAAAAGGTCGTGAGAGTAAAAAATTGAGTTTGTAAATTTCCAAAAAAAAAAAAGGTTATCCCATGAGAATCTTCATATGATGAATTTAATGGAACCAATTTTGTTTTTATTTTTTATTTTTTATTTTGTTTTGTTTTCACGTAACCGACACCTCGGGAGGCAGGTCCCGAAAATCGAGACCTGGCGGTTCCAGGTCACTTTTTGTTACGGTACCGTACGTGACCGTACGTTGCTTGGCTCCCGCCCACTATGAAGTGACCGGAGTAGTAAAAGTTCGGTGACCCACCGATTTTCGAAACCTGTTCACGAAAATCTTGACCTGGTTACTAAAAAAATTTGCTTTGTTGGTTTTGCTATTGTGTTATCACTTGCCACAATCACTGATCATAGCCATCTAACCATGGCAAATCGATATCTAGTATATCGATGATGCTTCTCGCAAGAAATCTGGTACTCTCACCTGCATTTATCGTCATGCATGCATCTCTCTCCCTCTCTCGCCCTCACTCTCCCTCTCTCTCCCTCTTATATTTTTCTCACTTGCCACTCATCAGCATCTAACCATGGCGAATCGATATTCAGTATATCGATGATGCTCTCCGCAAGAAATCTGCTACGTTCATCTGAATTTATCGTCATGCATGCATCTCTCTAGCTTTCTCTCTCTCGCTTTCTCTCTCTCGCTTTCTCTCTCTCTCTCTCTCTCTCTCTCTCTCTCTCTCTCTCTCTCTCTCTCTCTCTCTCTCTCTCTCTCTCTCCCTCCATCTTCCGGCTTAATTTCCCGCATTCTCGGCGTTCTACTTGGATTGTTGCGCTCGGCGGCTCGTGCCCACAGCCGCTGAAACTTCTGCCAGAGCATCTTTTACAAAATTACTTTTAATGACTGTTCCTTAAGTTCTTTCGGTTGTTTACCGTCCTTGCCTCCCCCTCCCACCCCTCCCACCCCCTCGCACCCCCCCACTCTCGTATACCTCTTTGTTGTGGTTGTTGTTAAATAAATTACTCCTTACGTTGTTATTTGCGTGTCCTCCCCCCTCCCCCCCCTACCTCAAAACCCACCCACCCATCCCGCAGCGTTCGAGTTCGCCCCCCCTCGCCCCCCCCGCCCGCGCACGTTTATTTGTGTTTAGTCGAAAACGAAACCTTCGTCGTCGCGCGGCGCGAACCTTAAATAATAAACTTAAAGCGCATTTAAGTTTGATATTTCGGTGGCGGTGTTAGTGAGTGTGCGTGTGTGTGTGTGTGTGTAGATTGTGCTTGAGTGTGAGTGAAGTTGTCGGCTCCCACGATTTTGTATCGGGTTTGAATGGGGTATATCGAGTTTTTTAAGCGCGATTTGACAACCTCGCTTCGAACTCAAACGAGCCGCAGTTTAATTTCATGCTTAATGAGCGCGAGGACCCAAGACCGGAGGAACCGAAAGACTTGAGCCTGTTCTGATGTTTCCTACAACACCCCCCCCCCCCCCATCAAACTCCTATTTCGTTGCCGGAACTGAATTTCAGAGCATTTTGTTTTTTAAGAAGAATGAAACCCACTTCTCTGTCGCCCCTTCTCCTCCTTGCAACCACCCCCCCCCCCACACCCACACCCACACCCACACCCACACCTCGTCCTCCCTGAGTTTCGCATCGTTTTCTCCGTGGCGTGTTATGCGCTCTCCTCCGAGGAGAAGATTTTCATTTAAGTAACAAAAGAGGAGCGAGTTATGTTACTTTTGTTTTTCGACGCGGCGATATTGTTTCACCTTCTCTCCTCTCCCATGTCTGTCCCCGGAGCCCACCAACTTCTCAGATTCTCAGATTCATTTCCGAGTTTTTTTTTTTTTTTTTTTTTAATTTTTTTTTTTTTTTTTTAATTTTCCGCTCATCTTGAAGATTGGGCTTTGTTGGTACGGGAGCCCCTGGTAAAAATGTTCCATGACTACTTTTCCGTGGAAACGGCATCGAATTCCATGGAAACCACGTCGACTTCCGTGGAAAAGTAGTCGAAATCCATGGAAACACGGAAAAAAAGAATGGTGTAATTTACCATTCGCATAGCTGATTTTGGCCCCTACCAGAGTTCAGATAAACTTGACCAGAGTTATGGAACATTTGACCACGTATCAAGTGAAATTGACCTGATTCCTGGTCAAATGTTCCATAAATCTGGTCAAGTTTATCTTAACTCTGGTAGGGGCCAAAATCAAATATGCGAATGTTAAATTACACATTTCTTTTTTTTCCGTGAAAATAGTCAATTTCCGTAGAAATCTATTTCCGTGAAAAATTGATCTGGACTATCTGGACACAGACGTTGATATAACTGTTTCTTCTGAAAGGATTTGAGAAATGTGCCAAATTGTTTTCGCATCTGGATATATGTATTAAAATTCTACGTCCAGATCGCTACTCTTAAACACTTGCATTCTCGTTGAAAACCAATGTCCACAGGATTAATTACAATTTTTGATTTAAGGTCAAAATTAAAGTTAGTCACACACACCAAATTCAGATCGCCCATGTTGGCACACTTTGAGATAGGACTTATAACATGTATTGACCAACGAGTTATAACTTTAGAGTGGCAAATCAAGGAACGTTCCGCTGGTTCACTGTTGTCACCAATGAGCTATAACTTTCGAGTGGCAGCGGGCTGGTCCACCTTGTGCCACACAGAGTAGAAGAAATCCTGTGAAAAAAGCGGAATTTGGACGGCAGATTCCAAGGTTTGAGGTTAACTTTTGTAGGTCGTTTCCGGCGATACCTGAGTTTATTTACGGATCGACCGGAAACGACCTACAAAATTTAACCTCAAAATCGATTTGTACGGCAAGATGGCGGCGCCCTAGGTGACAACGATGAACCAGCGGGACGTTCCTTGATGTACCACTCTAAAGTTATAGCTCTTTGGTTGTCACCTAGAGCGCCGCCATCTTGTCGTAAAAAACGATTTTGAGGTTAAATTTTGTAGGTCGTTTTCGGTCGTTTCTTAAACAAACTGGGGCATCGTCGGAACCGACCGACAAAATTTAACCTCAAACCTTGGAATCTGCCGTCCGAATTCCGCTTTTCCCGGGATTCCTTCTACCCTGTGTGACACAAGGTGGACCAATCCGCTGCCACTCTAAAGTTATAGCTCGTTTTTCTGGACCTTCTCTATCGCTACAGCTCCATGATACACTGGCGCAACCAGAATCTCTTCCATCTCTCTCATTTCCAATTTGAATGTAAAAGTAGGAAAATGACAGAGGTACCGTTCTAGAATTCATCCCTTCATTGTCTCGATGCAGAAAAGATTATGGATAGCAGCACTTTCCAATATACATAGATATACTACATCGCAGGACAATGTAATCTTTTTTGTACGGATGCAGTAAATGGTTGAATTCTAGAACGCTACCAGAAGGAGGGGGTTTTATCCCCTTGTCCATCCTTGTCTAACATACGTTTTTTAATGGAGAAAAGAGAGAGAGATGAAGAAACTCTCGGTGCGCTATACTGCCATGATAGAAGTATACAGGTGGAGGTATTCGTCACAGACCTACGCCACAGCGCGACGAATCTTTATCCAACAGTCACGTGACCGGCGAGCGTGGTATCCGCAGCACCCACTGGCGAACATCCCCCTCAGACCCCGCTCACTAGATTCGTCGCGTTTTGACGTAGGTGGGGGACGAATGCCTCCACCTTGATACTTCCATCTTGCTCTAGTACTCGTTGACTCTGAACATCGTCTTGACTTTGAAGTCCATGACTCTTTCAATTATTGCTACAAAATTTCTGAAAACAAAGCGACAACGCTTGTCCTCCTTACCCCTTTAATTTATTTGTTTTCTTTCTTTGTTTTTCGTTTTTCTGCTTCTTGCCTTCCCTGAAACATTTGTGACTATAAACGGCAAATAAGGCCACTTACGTTTCGAGTAATCGCGCTTCGCCAAAATCATTAAGTGTCACGTGAGGGCGAGGAAATCCGGACTAAATTAGCGACCCCGCGCTCCGAAATGAATACTGCGCACGAAGCGAAATCTTGGAAGTTACGCCGGAAGTTTCACCAGCGGACATCTAAGTTTTGCTCAAGGGGTCGATGTTGCCAGATTTTCCTGTAAATTACCATATTTTACGTTGAGTCAAACGGGATGGATCAGATAGTTATCGAAAAAAACTCTAGAATATACTCCTCGAACCCTTTCACACATCTAACTTAATCGAGGGGGGGACTCCCAGACCCTCCTTTATTATTCTGGGAGAGATTCCCAAACCCCCCTGAAAGGATTAATTTTACAGTAGGCTGGTTGCAGAATGTTTTTGCAAATTTTCATTAAAATTCAAACAGCTATTTATTTGAAACATTCCAATTTTCCCCTATATGTTCACTCATTTTTTCCCATCGACTTTTGTTGAAACCTTGTCTCATCCATAACTTGCCTACAATGGTGGCACACTTTTGCTATAAGCGATTTTATAGTCGATTCTGGTGTAAAAACCTCCAAAAAATTTAATTTTTTCGTTATTTAATAACGATGGCAGCACCGAAATCCACTCCTAAACTCAATAAACGCTTTTACTTGCGCGGGTGTAATGGTGGCTGAAGGCAGTAATAATGGGAGATTCCCATCTAACAATACTGTAACGTCATCAAGAAGTGACCAGTAAGAGACGACTTTCATTTGACACCGGTGTCACTTGATGTCACGTTACCATTCATCGCGGATGTGGATCATCACTCTGATGACTAATTACTCTGTGAATCATCCTTGTCAGCATAGAGAGAGTGGTGATCAGCCACCATTACACCCTCGCAAATAAAAGCGTTTGTTGAGTTTAGGGGTGGGTTTCGGAAGTTTTTAGTGCTGCCATCGTTAGTTTTTGAGGTTTTTACATCAGAATCGACTATTAAATTGCTTATAGCAAAAGTTTGCAACAGCCCCATTTAAAATTTTGAAATAACAAAAAAAAAAAAAAAAAAAAAAAAAAAAAAAAAAAAACCTTCCGAGGAATGGTAAAAGAAACTCATCTACAAAATTTGGGCATTGGCTCTAAACTGATGCTGGGATGTAGGCAGACGGATATCTATACCATAGCAAAGCACTCTCAATTTTTAACTTTGTCAGTTGTGACTGTGAGAAAGTAAAAATGGCAATTCTGTCAACGTTTACTTTGTCCCTTCTTTCAATTGTCCCCCATCCTTACTGCATTTCGTGTTGGGAGCGTTGAACGATGGCGTTGATGTTGGTCATTGTTTTCTGTTGTTGACAACCGAGTTAAATCGTAGTTTACACTTTACGTCCAAGGTTGCCATTCATGGTAGAAATTAAGCAAATTCTAAATCGAACCAAATATATAAAAATGTGGATTGTTGGGCTCTTGCTAACTTTTGCCTTAACCAAATTCAGTGGGTACTGATTGTAAACAAAGGTGCAAGTATTTTATTGGAAACAAAATTCTAATACAACTATCAAGATACAAAAATTTTGCTTGTTCCTTTCATGTGTCTGTTTCTTTATCTTGCAAATCCTTCCATAATAAATAGCCGTATATGTTTTCCTGTTCAGATAGCCACTCTTTAAAACACTTGCACTTTCCTTTAAAACCAATTTCCACTAAATTAATTAAAATGTTGATTTGAGGTTCAAAAAAATGAGGCAAACAAACCAAGCCCGTGTGAAAATGTCCAAGGGAAATTTCCACCATGACTTACCTCCCTGTTGTTTCAAAATTACTTCCTTTAAATCCTCTCCAGCGCGAACGGCGGCGCGTGCAATCTGGCAACAAAGTATTCTCTCCATTTACATCTATGTAAAACAATCGACCTTCAGGAGGTGCAATTGCACCCCCAAGAATTCGATACTTTGCATTGGTTTAAATGAAAATTTAGCATAGTTGCCAAATTGCACGAGCCGCATCTGAATTCCTCTCAATTGCTATAGCTCGTTAGCCACAATGTAATCTTTTTCAATCAAAAGATGCCCGTAGATAATGATGAGACTAGACCAATGCAACTTTTATCCACCAACATTTTTGTTTCGTCGATTCATTTATTTATTTATTTATTTATCTATTTATTTATTTATATCTTATTGTTCGCCTTTGAAGAGTGGGGTTTTTTTTTCCAATTCAAGGCACGGCTAACCATCGCATCGCATTGCATGTCACTTTGACCATTTTTTCAAACGATGCCATATTCAAGATAAACGCTTTCATAATAGTTTCATCCATCAGTTATCAATTCATTGACGTTCAAACAAACTTTAAGTGTTTTTTTTCTTCTTCTTCTTCTTCTTTTTTTCCTGGGCAATGGAAATATTTCCTATTTCACCGACCGAATGCGAAAGTGGAGGTGGGTGGAAAACACGAAAAAGGAGACGAGGCGGATGAATATTACAAGCTTTTTTTTTTTTTTTTTTTTTTTTTTTTTTTTTTTTACGAGCCAGCAATGACAATAAACACGCTTTACTGGCGGCGAGCATCGCGCAACGATGACAAATGCATACATTCTCTCTCTCTCTCTCTCTCTCTCTCTCTCTCTCTCTCTCTCTCTCCCTCTTTCTCTCTCTCTCCCACACACTCCCTTCAACCCCGAAGGAAACAGGATCAGTCGTTGGAAATGGCGGTGAGGGATGGGGGGGGGGGGGGGGGCTAGGTTCGGGGAGCGCGACTCAAGGTGAAGAACGGAAGGGTTACTTTGAGAAACATTTTCTTCGTCGTCGCGCCCATTTCACACTCGTATGTGCAACCTCAAAAGGACAATTGTAGACCCTCCCCCCTCCCTTTAGTCCCCCGCTTTGATGTCCCCCCTTTATTTTCATAGCATCGCCACGAGACAAATTTCCATCTGCAATTTCTTTTTTTCAGCTGTTCAATCATATCCACGCGCGATGTATGTATATGAAAGTAAAAGAAAGGGGGAAAAAATGTTCGGGGGCTAGGGGCCATGGTCTTGGTCGGGGTAGGAAAGGGGGGGAGGGTTGTAGAGTGCAAAAGCATCTCTTTAAAGTCATTTCCATACCTTTTTTTATATGCGCCCTCCCGTTTTCAAAGGATCTATGCTCCTGAACATGAACAAAATGCTCCTTTATTTTATTTTATTTCTCTCTCTCTCTCTCTCTCTCTCTCTCTCTCTCTCTCTCCTCTCTCTCTCTCTCTCTCTCTCTCTCTCTCTCTCTCTCCCTCGTCCTTTTCGTGTGGATTCGAATATTATAGGTTCCTCGCACACCTTTTAGCAGCGCGGCGGCGGGGACTTCGGCGCGAGCGAGCTATCGTGAGGTGGCGAGGGGCCAGTTATCTTTTGCGGCTTGCAGGGTGATTTGGGGGGGGGGAGGGGGTTGATGGTTTACGCTTCAAAATCTTCGTCGGAGGAACGATTTGCGTGTCCTTTCTCCCGGAATGGCCATCCTCGGTAGCGCTCAGTGGAACAAGATTCAAGATTTTTTTTTTTTTTTTTTTCGTAGGATAATGGGCCGTTTGAAAACTTTTGCTAAGGCGGTATCGAGGCTATAGTGGTCTATTCCACAGCGTAAAATCACCTGGAAATATCATTTGGTTTATCAAATAGTGCCAAAAGTTACTCTTAAACTCGTGAGCAGGTATCGTTTAAAATAGGGTAATGTCCAAAAATTCACAAATCTGAACACCTTTCTCAACTTATGTTGGTAATTTTTAGTGGAAAGTTCGAAATTCCATGAAATTTCCATGGAATTTTAAACGTTGAAGAAATTACAAATAAAAAGTTTAGCAAATTTACATTTTCTGGGTTGCCAATTCCTTTGGAATCTTCCAGTTTTTTTTCCCCCTGAAAATTTAAAAGGCTCTACAATTATTATCATTTGATGGTAACTTTGACAAAAATTTTTGAAAAGTGAGAAAATAGCTGAGATTCAGTAAGAATTGAGTTTCAAACTAGAACCAAACACTCAAAATACAACTGAACACGTCCTTTGAATGAAAAATACTTGTCCTTAAATTCTAGTGACTTGATCTATAGTTGATTTTGAAGGATCGCTGCTATTAGGAACTGAGAGAGGGAGTGCAATCTTTTAAACTCGTATCTGTGAGTCTTTTAAACCTGTGTGTTCTCATAGGGACTAACCCTTGCTGAAAATATTTTTTAGTCAACCTTTAATATAATAACCGTTTTTACGCAAGACTCTCTTGTAGTAGTTAAATGGTGTAAATGGCGATGGATGCAAGTAACAAAAACTACATTGCGCTGAAATCAAGCACAAACGTTCTGGATTGATGTCCTGATGAAGCCATGAAGTGACTTGTTACATTCTCGGTGATATTTCTTTGTATGCATTTCAGTTAACATTGTGTGCAACCGTGCCAATTTTAGTTCGATGTGATTTAAGCTGAGGAGCAGATAAACAACGTCCATGTCTGATTATGTCATTGGCACGTCTCTTCAACAGTTCAGCAGCTCTATTTCCTCTGTTTTTATACACAAACTGGTCCCCTTTATGGGTTTGAACCGTATTCCTCTCAAGACAGTTTTATGAGATTATCACCTTAAAACTTTCTTTAACTATGGTGAAACTGACCCATCACGTACAGAAACAAAGTGTCTTGGTTTTTATTTTCAGAGAACAGTGTCCGGAAACGTACTCGATTCAAGCAATACACTGACAACACTGAGAGAAATCTCTTCTTTAGAAACAAGGAAACACGTTTACTTGTGACAGTTTTCCTTGCGCGAAGTACAGTTCTGATTGCAAGAAGGAGAATCACTGTCACAACAAGGAATCTTTTACTTGTATACCAGCAGACATTTTCCTTCGGTTAAAGGAATTTCTCCTTAGTCAATAACAAAATACACCTTGGATTAAAGAAAGACTCCTCTCGGTGAAGTAGCCTTTACCTGGTAACACTCATGCTGGGAATGGATCTGTTGCAAACTTTTCCTACAACGATTAAGAGTATTGAATCTCATGTAAAATCGCCTGAAAAGTCCATTGGTGGCATCAGAAAGTCATAAAATGCAATATTAAGCTCACATGAGGCGTTTGATGAAATCCAAGATAGCGGAAAAATATCGAGCAATTTGTATGCATGCACCGTGAACATCCAAGGATAGCCAACCTCACAATATCGATCACAACCAATCACAACGTAAACAAACGCATAACCTCTACCTGCAGTGAGGTTGTCAAAGTTGGTCATCCTTCGATGTTCACGCGGTGCTTGCATACATATTGCTCATGGACTTTTCAGGCGATTTTACATTAGATGCAATACTCTTAATCGTTGTAGCAAAAGTTTGCAACAGACCCATTGGGTCAAGGTAAATTTGAATGTTTGGAACGCTCCCTGACGTATGCATGCTTGCGACCGGCTTGGAATATTCTTTCGTATCTGTAGAATTTCAGCCGAAGATTTTGAATCCTGTAAACGTAATGTCATTTATTTGAGCTACTTCTTGAAAAAGTGCCGTTTGGAATTTCTCCGAGAAACGTTGCAATGGGGGGGGGGGGGGGGTGCAAAATCTCGTGCAGTAAGTAACCCAATTCTAAAAAGCCGTTACTTGCGATGATAACTAGACAGTAGTTGATTTATTGGATCCGTTATGTGGAAATTTGCAAGTTCATTGTTTGAATCGGTGGAATTTACTTACACATTTACGCTTTTATGAATGGAGTCGAACGTTCTTAGGGGGCAATTTAGATTCTACTCGAGATCTTCTCGACCTGACCTGACTTGACTTGACTTGAGCATTTTTTTCGTTAACCGATGCGTGCTATGCGATGAAAATTGCGATTCAGAGACGTTCGTCGTTCATCGTATATCGACAATTCTTGAAAAATCTTGAGTTCAGTTCAGGTAGATAAGATAACAAGCTACCCTGAAACTATCTCCTTGAGTTTTATTTCAAGGAGAAAACCGCGTGTTTTCAAAGTGTCTCTGGAAGCTGATTATGAGCAATCGTATCGTAATGCTACCTTCCCATCTCTGCGGAAATTTGACGATGACTCCTGAGCTATCGAAGAATTTCCGCAGAGATGGGAGGGTTTCTATCAGAATGATACCACCCACAAGGTAACACCAGTGACGTAGCGTGCGATTTGGCAACGTCGCAGTTCTTCCATTTAAACCCATGAAAAAGACACAACTACATTGGGTGTTCGGTGAACACCTTCGCATTCGACCTCTTACATGGGTTTAAATGGACACGCTACAATGTTGCCAAATTGCGCGCTGCGCCACTGGGGTAACACGTAATCGATCATCGACTCGATGGCATTACGATACGATCGTTAATAATTAATCGCAGCCTACTGACTAGCAGATGCATGCTCATTATTTATTTACAGTCCCTTGAAACTCTCTCGAGAAATCTCTTACTGTTTTGGTTCGATGTGTGTTTTTGAAATTCAAATTGTATCGGTATGACTTTTCGAGCTCGAGTTAAGTAAAGTTTCTGCAGTTCATCCTTATCGAATGTTCTTCGGTGTAAAAAACCATTGGAATCCATGCTTCATATTATTGTTGCTGAGGACCCATTCTGGACAAAATACCCAAAGCAAAGGAAAACAAAGACCCAGCATATACTCTGCTTCCCGTGTTATGAAAGTGAGGCAAGTGAAATGGGTTCTATTTTTTTCCCGAGGGCTCAACAAAAGAACACTCGACAGTCGCCTACTTTCGAATGGTGAACATTGCATTATTCGAAAATCTAAAATACCATGGAGTTATTTCCACTTTGAAGACCAAATTTCAATTATTTAAGGGGGGTCTGGGGGGCTGGGGTCTCCTCCACATTAAATATTAATGTTCGAAAGTGTTCGTAGGGTATTCCCTACAATTCGTTACTTCCTTGCTGTAACTAAGTAAGAAATTGAGAAAGTATTGCGATGGCACCATAGCCGTATCCTTTATATTTTCCTTCTCTCTCTTAGTTCATTTGATTGCATGTGTTAGAAAAGGACAGAAACAGGGGCTGAAATCACGTGACAGCCCCTATATCCGTCCTTTTCTAACACATGCATTCAAATGGGCTAAGAGAGAGGAAGATAATATCCTGGCTACGGTTGTGGATGGCACAAATGTCTGTCTGTCTGTAACCCAGCATAACTTTTGCACCAATGATCCATATGCGTCAAAATTTTGTAGAGAAGTTGATTTCAACATTCCTCAGAGAGTCTTTTTTTGTTTTTTCGAAATTTTAAATCGTAAGTAAATTAGGGAGGATAAAAATTGTCTACACTGAAAAAAAATCAATTGTTAAAGCAACAATTCAAAATTTGATGATTTAAAAAAAAATTGAAAGTTGCTAAATAAACCAGGGTTTTCTGTTAAGTTAACAATTTATTTGCTGAGTTTACTGAAATAGTTGTTAAATCAACCACATAATGGTGTTTTTTTTTCAACAAAATAGACATTGTCAATTTTGCAATTTTAAATAGTAAAAACATTACAGAACTTAACCCAATTAGTTGATCTAACAATTCAGCTTGTTACATTAGCAAAATAAATTGCTGATCTTACTTACTAATTTGTTATGTCGGCATAAAAATTGATATTTCTACCATTTGATTTGCTGGTTGGACAAATTAGTTGTTAAGCTAACAAAATGAATCGCTGATTTAGCATTTGAGTTGTTAATTTAACAAAATGATATTTTAATTTAGCAAATCATTTTCTTCTGTACTTTTTTAACTATTTATTATTTTCAGTGCACTAAAATCAATGGGAAAATGGATAAACGTAAACATAGAGAGAATCGAAATATTTCAAATATAGCTGTTTGAATTTTGACTAAAATTTGCAAAAACATTCTCCAGCCAGCCTACTGTAAAATTAATCCCAAAAAGGGGGTCTGGGGCAGGGACGTGCCGTGGTTTCCAAAGAGGGGGGCAAGAAGGCAATCTTGCCGCCCTCCGCAAATAAAATTATAAATTTGATTACCTTTTTTTTTTCCTTGCTCGTTACACACTAATTCTGCCGCCCTCTGAAATTCATTCTGAGATTTGATAACCTTTTTTTTTTCTTTTTTCTTTTTTTTTTCTTTTTTTTTTGGTTGTTCAACCTGATTTTGCCGCCCCCCCCCCCCCCCGAGAGTGCCGCCCGGGGCAAGGGTACCCACATGCTCCCCCCACGGCACGCCCCTGGTCTGGGGGTCTCCCTTAGATTATTAGAGGGGGTCTCCCCTAGAATATTAAAGTGGGTCTGAAGGTCTCCAGAATATTTTAGGGGGGCCTGGGGGTTTCCCCCAGAATATTAACCCTTTCCAGCACGCATTTTGGATTTTGACTTTATTTGAAAGTTTTTTAGACCGTTCACAAGAGGACAATTTTCTAAGACTTTTGATGGGTCACACATTTTTTTGCAAAATGTCCATTTAAATTCCATTGAAAACCATGTTACAGAAAATGGTACATATGTTGTACCACCTTGCTGGAAAGGGTTAAAAGTAAGTCTGGGGGTTTTTCCCAGTGTAATAAAGGGGGTCTGGGGTTTTCCGCCCAGAAAATGTAAGGGGATCTGAGGGTCCCCCCACACGGAAAAAAACTACGGTGAAAATAACCATACGGATACCTGATTTTTGCACCTGCTAGATGTTATGGTAATGTTAACCAGAAGTATACTATGTTTTGACTAGGTACTAGGTGATGTTACCTGATTGCATGTCGAATTTACTCAAAGTATCGGTAAATGTATACCATGCTTCTGGTCAAGTTTACCATAACATCT
Organism: Trialeurodes vaporariorum; assembly: GCA_011764245.1. Classification (NCBI taxonomy): domain Eukaryota; kingdom Metazoa; phylum Arthropoda; class Insecta; order Hemiptera; family Aleyrodidae; genus Trialeurodes; species Trialeurodes vaporariorum. The sequence continues at coordinate 62,173,050 of VMOF01000369.1, forward strand.
AGCAGGTGCCAAAATCAGGTATCCGTATGATTATTTTCACTAATCTTTTTTTTCCGCGCAGATCAAGTTCGATGTGAGAAAGTGTTCGTGGGGTATTTTCCTACAGTTTTTTTTTTTTTTTTTTTTTTTTTTAATTTTTATTCCTGATCGAAATCCTCCGATTCGGCTCAAGCAACGCGAGTCCGGTGGTCGGAGAACCGATGTCCGGAATTGAAGGCGTTCGGAATCCACTGTAAGATGCACCGGAAGCGGAAAACCTCGCCGTGGAAAACATATTTACGCTTTTAGCGGCGCGGAAGAACAAAAATATGAAAAGGACGATTCAAGGGATTGGATGGCGGAACGAGGGACTCACGGCGCGGCGGCGGCGTTGATACGATTTCTCTTTCTTCCTTCCTTTAATACCCTTTTTCAAAAGAAGAAAAAAAGAAAGAAAAAAAAAGAACAAGAAATAGGAAGAAAAAAAATATATGCCTTTTTATTGCTCTTACCGTGGTTTCCTTAGCGGAGACAAAGGAGACCGAGCTCTCTTGCAATATCTGCTCGCACTCAACAGCGTGGAAAGTTCTAAAAACAAACCCTGATGGGTACACCGGATCCAGGTTGATGTTACAAGTGTTGTTCTTGTTTGGTTATTCTCTACGCAGCATGAGTCTTTTTTTCGAAATCTTCTGAGCGCGCAGACGAACATAACTGGAACGGAAACCTCTCTTAAGAATTAGTAGGACAGATTTTCGGTTTCTAGGAGTCTTTCACTTTGAAGGCGCATAAAACGATAAAACAAAGGTGATGTTTAAAGTATCCTCGTATTTACGATACACTTAGCGATGCAGCTTTACCCATAGTTCTTTTAGGTTCGTTGCAAATGGGTCTGTTGCACACTTCGGCTACAACGTTTTGAAGTATCAGTTCATAGGTAAAAAGCCGTAAAAATGACAATGGGAGCATCAGAGAACACCAAAATTAATTAACTAACTCACAAATGGGGCTCTTGCAAACTTTTGCTACAGGGGATTGAAGAGTTAATTCTTGCATAAGAGCCTGTAAAAATGATGATGAGCGCACTGATAAATCACAAAATACACTCTCAGAATCTGGCATAATGGCGGTTCGACGCAGGTATCATCGGAGATTCCTATCTAAATTGAGACAAATCTCTGTGTTTCCGTAGTGACAGTGACAAATGGGGCTATTGCACACTTTTGCTATAAGCGATTTAATAGTCGATTATGGCGTAAAAACCTCAAAAAATAACGATGGCGGCACTAAAAACTTCCAAAATCCACTCCTAAACTCAATAAACGCAGTTATTTGCGGGAGCGTAATGGTGGCCGAAGGCACTAACAATGGGAGATTCCCATCTAACAATTCGGAAACTCCATCAAGAAGTGACCAATAAGAGACTACTTTCATTTGACACCGATGTCACTAGGTGTTGCGGCACCATTCATCGGATGTGGATCATCACTCTGATGACTAATTACTCTGTGAATCATCCTTGTCAACATAGAAAGAGTGACGAAATTAAGATAGGAATCTCCCATTGTTAGTGCCTTCAGCCACCATTACACTCGCTCAAATAACTGCATTTATTGAGTTAAGGAGTGGATTTTGGAAGTTTTTAGTGCCGCCATCGTTATTTCTTGAGGTTTCTACGCCACAATCGACTGTTAAATCGCTTATAGCAAAAGTGTGCAATAGCCCCATTAGACAGGAATCTCCCATGAAAGCTGCGTCGAAGCGCCATTACGATCTTGCCATTAGAGCAGTTTTGTGCGTTTATTACTGAATTTCAGACTTTTGCAGTGTGATTTTCGTGACTTCCGCTGGTTTTTACATCAGAGTGTTTTATTCATTCTTACAGTAAAAGCCCCATTGCGAAAAGCACTAGACACTGTTCACCCCTGTATCTTTCCACAACGTGTACGTTATTTCGCGGGGTTAGTGCGGCATATCAAATAATCATGACCGACTGTCATCTCAGCTGATTTATAAACAAATAAACAGTAAACACTGCGGCGGCGTGTGTTCGAATTATTACGTCTGAATATCCTCAGTTCGAATTCCTCACTATAGGCTGTGAGAGGTATGGAAACCGATATTTGTGTCAAAAACTTATCAAAATGAAAAAATAACACACAGGAGTTCCAAGTATGATTCCAACTTTCATCACCATCCTTGGAACTCCTGTGTGTTATTGTTTCATTTTGATAAGTTTTCGACATAAATATCGGTACCCGTACCTTTCGCAACCTTTTGTGAGGAATTGAGGATATAGAGACGTGAGAAATTCGAACAGACGCCGTCGGTGTTTATTGTTTATTTGTTGATGAAGTCAGCTGTGATGACAATCGTCCGTGTTTATTTGAATGTACCGCGCTAATCTCGTGATATAAAGTGCACTTGGTGGAAAGATGCGGGGGTGAATAGTGTCTATTGTTTTTCGCAATTTGTGAGTTTATTAATGCATTTTGTTGTTTTCTGATGCTGCTATTATCATTTTTACGGCTTTTTACAGATGTAATGATACTTTAAAACGCTCTAGCCGAAGTGTGCAACAGACCCATTCTAGTTTGTAAAATCGCTTGATAATGACGTTTTGAGCTCGTTTTGAGAAAGCAACGAATATCGGATGACTATCAGAGTGTGAATGTATACTCTTTTGATAATATTGAGCGTGAGACTGTTCTTTTGATTTCACCTGATATACTGACAAAATTAGGGATAAGTATTTTCCTTGATAACAGACTCTATAAACAATCTTCGATTTTAGTGTGTTTTGAACCTAATGATATTACGTGACCATCCCCGCTGTCCTGGGAATTTTTCGGAAGTAGGGCACGGAAACAAAGCATCCTTGAAGCCGCATCGTTTTTAACGCGTCTCCAAATCATATTTTTCTGACCGATCCCCGATAGAGAAAAGTCATCCATTACGCGAAGTGAGTTTTCTAGTAGTATGACGACGCTGAGTAATGCGACTTTTCATTCGATTTTATATTTATTGGCTGGCTTGTTTTTCGCAAGTTTGATCGTTTGTTTGTTTGTTTGCTTCCCTCTTCTGCACAGGTTCGTCGCCCTCGCCCCCCCCCCTCCACCCGAGGGTCGTTTCCATGCAATCTCGGATGCAGGCGGTTAGGCGGCGACCTTGTTTTTATTGTTCGCGCGAATGGGATTCGATTCGCGGAAGAGGACCTTTCACGGTAGAAACTTATGAATTGAATTTTGTTTTTCCCATCGATGCGATGAGGCCAGCGCTCGTGTGTGTGCGTGTGTGTGTACGTGTGTGAGAAGGGGGTTTATCAGGGAGGGAAAACACCATTCGCATTCGGTCAGACAAATGGACCCACCCCCTCCTCTCTACCGGGTTTCAAACTATTTTCACCGTCTCAAAACGTCGGTAGAAGGGAAGAAAGTTTTTTTTTCTTTCTCCCTCCCCCCCCCCCCCCCCTGCTTTTCTTTTCGTGGAAACGCAAAGACATTCTTCCACGCTCCAGATAAGAAACTTGTGTGCCAGTCTTATAATATTAGGGAGGGTTTGCACTAAACGAAATAAATTTTATCACAGAGTAAACAAACACGCTTGATATATCCATAGGAGCCTTATGCATGGCTTATTTTCGTTCTCTTAACCTGGAAACTTTTAACTTCTTGATCACCGAAAGTTACGTTTCGGAAACTTTCGTTCGCGACCGGGGGTGGTGGGGGGGGGGGGGGGGGGGGGGAGGGGTCGAGGAGAAGAAAGAATAATAGAAGACAATGCGTCGCTCTCTTGCTCATCAAAGACTTTCGTGCGCGAAAAAGCAGAGGATGTTTTCATACTTGCTTCACTTTTTCATCTCTTTCGAGGAGATATTTCTGTTGTCAGATCGCAATAGCCGTAGCCAGGATATTTTCCTTCTCTCTCTTAGTTCCTTTGAACGTATGTGTTAGAAAAAGACAGAAACAGGGGCTGAAATCACGTGATAGCCCCTATAACCGTCCTTTTCTAACACATGCATTCAAATGGGCTAAGAGAGAGAAAGACAATACCTTGGCTATGGCTATGCAGATCGCACTCTTATTCTAAATACTAACTGAGCTAAACATGCTCACTATGTGTTGTTTTTAAAGTTGAAAATAAACCCTCATTTATGCTTATCGATTTTTTTATTTTATTTGTTTAAAAATTTGAAATCTATCTATTATGCGCGATTGAACCGTTGAAAACTCTTGCTTTATTTGTGAAACGAGTAAATTTCTACTTGAGTACACTTCCATGTTCGTTGAAACTTATCAGCAGTGGCGTCGCGTGCCATCTGGCAACAATGCAGTTGCTCCATTTAAACTCATTATATATATATCGAATTTTCCTTGTGCACTGTGCACCCCCTGGATTCGATCTTTTACATGAGTTTAAATGGATAGAATACATTGTTGCCAAATTGCACGCGACGCCACTGCTTATCAGTAACCTGCTGTGATAACACTTCAGTACAGGATTTCAATCGGAATTGAAAATGGTATCAAGCCTTACGTTTACTGCATTGTAGACCTTTCCTAACACATGCAGCACAAACTGGACATAAATTACTGTCATAATCATGATTCTTATTAGAATTATCACTTTCTAAAGTCAAGGGTTTTTTTTTTTTTTTTTGAGTCGTCGATACTTCCGCCATCTTGGATTTTCCAGTTGGATTTCTCTTATACTATTCATATTGTTGTTGCATAAGTTTGTAACATACGCATTTACATCACAGCAGGAAAACAATTTTTCCTTAGGCTTTTACCATTGGCGTAGCGTGAAATTTGGCAACAGTGTATTTTGTACATTAAAACCCTTGTAAAATATCGAATGCGAAGGTGTTCACCGAACAACCAATCGTTCGATCGTTTTCGTGGGTTTAGGTAGACGAACCGCAACGTTGTCAAATTGCACGCTACGCCACTGGCTTTTACTACCAGGTTACGAAGATCAATGAATGTTCGCTTTTTCCTATTCAGTGGGTAGTTATACAGGGTGTCAATTAAAAAAGGAGCCAGGCCGAATATCTCGAGAACGGCTCCGAATTTCGAAAAACGCTGGAATTTTTCGAAAAAATTTTTAATTGGAGTGAACATCGATGTATCGCATTTCGCGAGCCGTCACTGCCACCACCCCTCTGTATACTAAACCTTTGCTATAGATAACTTGTGCACTTTGACTGCTGATAAGGGAGAGGAAATGCAGTTCCAAAAATAGGTAATCAACAAAATATTTTTCCGGGAATTTTGGCAACAGTGGTTTTCATCTATAACCTACATTTCATATCCGTCCGACCAAATACCCCATACGTCTACGTGTCTCAGATATTTTATGAAATTGGTTGCTTTTGAATTGGACTGACCACGAAACAGACTGCCTCCCCCCCCCCCCCCCAACATCCTTCTGCAGCACGTCTCATCCGATTCCAATTTTTGTAATGATGGACGCAACGTGAGGGAATTATCAGTCTGGTGGTTCAGTGGGAGAAGCAAGTGAAAAGTAGGGGGTAGGGCGGGGAGCTCATGATGAATCATAGTGGAGGAGAGAAAAGTCGAAGGTGAGTAATCGTGACTCCGATCGTGAGAATAACGAACGAAAGGAGGGGAGGGGATGGCAGTGGCGAACCCCGCAATTTGGCAACGTTTCATTTGGTCCATTCAAACTCGCAGGAAGGATAGATATGTAGTGGTGGCTCGTGAAGTTTGGCAACCATGCTGGGTTGCCATTTAAACCTATGCAAAAGTATCGATATCCAGGGGGTGCAATCGCACCTCCTGAAGATCGATTATTTTACATAGGTTTAAATAGAGCGAGATTAAGTTGTTGCCACATTGGATGAGTCGCCACCGTCTATGCGTTATGTTCGCGGTGGAAGTAAGCCTCTGTTGTGACGTAAGTGTCGGCGAAAAGCACCAAGCAGCAGTATTCTCTTACACTAAACTTCAATGTATTTTAATGATTGCTCTCATTAATTTCATTTAAATTACACTCCTCAACGTCGATTTCCTCCTTTACGCTGATTTCAAAAATGATATAATTTTCTACTCAACTTGTCTCGATTTTACGCATGTGTATGATGAACGATATGATATGAACCAAATGTATGATATGAACGATATCAAACTTTGATCTTCGATTAATCGAGAACGAAAAAAGATATCGAACCGCGATTTGCACCAAAATGTTCGGCTTGGAACGATTTTTTTAACGATATAACACAAAGCAGGGGTCTGGGGGGTTATCATTTAAAATTTTCAAATTTTGAGGAATGTGACCCTCACCCCCGCCTCCCTGTACTGAAAACCGCCGACTCCAAGAAACGGGGCATCCTTTGAAATAATGGGACCCATGTTTCAGCGTTTTTTGAAATTTGAAGTCGTTTCTTTTTTACAGCCTCTTAAAATTGTCAAATTTTCAAAAACATTTAGGGGCCCAAAAACCCCCTTAAAATAATTTTTTTGAAAAATGCGTGATGTTTTTTGAAAAGCCCTTGCTCCGGAGAGCAACTTAGACCGAAAGTTTTTTTCAATTCCGACCATTCAAAGGGGAGTTACGGATTTTTGAAGATGGGTCCATATCGAACTTTGACCTTCGATGTATCGAAAACGAAAAACGATATCGACTTTCGGTTTGCACCAAAAGTCTTAGTATTTTATTTTCTTTCCAAATATGAAATAAAAATTGGGGGCCCCCCATTTGAAGTATGGGATTTAGGGTCGCGGGGCCCCCCAGGGGGGCTACAAAATCGGTGACCCCTAAAGAGATGTCTCTCTCGAAAATATTTTAGACGTGTTTCGGCGTTGTACGAAATTCGAAGCCGTTCGCGAGAAATTCGAGATGGTACATATTTTAATCAACATCCTGTATAGTGCCATTTTGTAAGTAATAATTCTTTGACAGTAATGATTTCCCCGAGTCATTATAATACGATATTGGTGATGACATTTCGTGGAAACGTAAAAGTCCCTGCATACGATTTTCGACGCTAGGAAGAGATAGCTATATGTGTTTTTTTCCTGTGCGTTGCGTTGTATTGCGTTACGCCTCTTTGTAAAAACACTGACGATCCGTCTAAAAACCAACAAAAACCAAAACAAAACAAAAACGGGTTGAACTGCACTATCGTGAAAATGTCAACGCGCTATAACTTTAGAGTGACAGCGGATTGGTCCACCTTGTGCCATGCAGGTTAGAAGGAATCCTGGGAAAAAGCGGAATTTGGGCGGCAGATTCCAAGATTCGAGGTAAAATTTCGTAGGTGTGGTGGGGAGGCCCACTGGCCTACTGCCGTGACACATAGGTGTCTAATTTCTTAAGGAATGGTTGTTATTCCGGCGATCAGGATGCTCTTATCTGTTGACTTCATAAAATGAGCTACATAACCTCTAAAACAGACGCCAATTGTCAAGTGACAGATTCAATGAGCTATAACTTTAGAGTGGCAGCGGGCTGGTCCACCTTGTGCCACACAGGGTAGAAGGAATCCCGGGAAATAGCGGAATTTGGACGGCAGATTCCGAGTTTTGAGGTTAAATTTTGTAGGTCGTTCGGAATTTGGCGGGAATTTGGACGGCAGATTCGTAGGTTGTTTCCGGCGATGACCGAGTTTGTTTACGAAACGACCGGAAACAACCTACAAAACTTAACCTCAAAATCGATTTTTACGGCAAGATGGCGGCGCCCTAGGTGACAACAATGAACCAGCGGAACGTTCCTTGATGTGCCACTCTAAAGTTATAGCTCATTGGACAGATTGCTGAACTACTCATACAAAAAAAAAAAAAAATACAAAAAAAAAAAAAAAAAAATTGTAGGTCGTTTCCGGCGATGCCCGAGTTTGTTTACGAAACGACCGGAAACGACCTACAAAATTTAACCTCAAAATCGATTTTTACGGCAAAATGACGGCGCCCAGTCGCCCTAGGTGACAACAGTGAACCAGCGGAACGTTCCTTGATTTGCCACTCTAAAGTTATAGCTCGTTGGAAAATGTTGTCTCGTATTTTCCTAGTTTTGATTCCTATCTGCCTGAATTAGTGGTTGACCTCAAAGCGCTTGTTTCTCTACAAGGCAAAGAACCCAATTTGCCTCTCCTTTATCTTCTTTGGTTTGGGATCAATGGGCAAGAGAAAGAGTATCCAGTATTATACACACCCTAGGAAAAACTAAAAGAGGATCAAGGCGAAAGAAGGGATTGATTAATAGACGTCTCTGATTGTTTTTGTTATGTGTTCTGTTCGCAGGGAAGCCGGCGCCGACGTTATCCTGGTTCGTGAACGATCGTCTCAAGGAGGAGATTGTGTCTCCCGTGGGACGCAACGCCCTCGTCAGCAAACTGGAGATCAGGAACGTTACCCGGCATCACCTGAACTCGACTTACAAATGCCAAGCGAGCAACACTAAATTAGTTCTACCTATCGAGAGGACGGTCCGCCTTGAAATGAACCGTAAGATATATCACTCACACTCACTAGTCACTAGACGCTACCCTCATCCTCTCTCCCTCCCTCCTCCCTTTCGGCTATTGGTCCCTCCAGCTCTCATTATCTCCCCGCGAGAGCTGGGGTCCTCCCTCCCCCCTTTCGGCTATTGGTCCCTCCAGCTCTCATTATCTCCCCGCGAGAGCTGGGGTTAAATAGTTATTTGTTATGATTCACTTGATTCGATTCGAACGATTCACATTGAGTGACTCGCTCGATCGAGTTTGTTTTCATGAATCATGGGTCTGTTGCATACTTTTGCTACAACAAAATAGAACCTCGATTCTTATGTAAAATTCGGCGAAAATAACGATACGCACATTAAAAACGTTCAAAATCCACTCATTAACTCAGGAAATCACTTCAATTTCAAACAGCCCGCGCTACACTAGACACTATTTGCACCGGTATACTACTACGAAGACGGAACCACCGTGCATAAGTAAACAACATCGTAACTACAAAATGATGGACTTTCTTTTTTAATACGTAAAATATAAGCTGCATTTGATGTCTGGTCTTTTCGGTTTATCAAAGATTATAAAATAAGTTAAGAAATTTACGCATTAAAACGAAACATTCCAATGTTTGTAAGTTCTGTTCATGTTTACATAAACGAGATGGTTCCATCTGTGTAGTTATAAGTCGGTGATATGGTGTCTAAGTGTAGCGCGGGTTGTTTGAAATGGAAGGTATTTTCTGAGTTAATGAGTGGATTTTGAAAGTTTTCAATGTGCGCATCGTTATTTTCGCCGAATTTTACGTCAGAATCCATGAGTTATATTGATGTAGCAAAAGTACGCAACAGACCCATTGTTCTATTTTTGAGCCCACTTTTGAACCGTCAAACGTATAATGAAAAAAAAAATACATTATCAGAAGCATGACGATATGTGAACAACTATAAATGATAGTACAATGGGTCTGTTGCAAACTTTTGTTACAACGATTAAGAGAGTTTAATCAAATGAAAAATAACCTGAAAAGGTCCATTGGTGAGAATACTGGTACAATGGTACTCAAACTAGAATTCTGGTAATGGGTCTGTTGTAAACTTTTGCTACAACAATTAAGAGTGTTTGATCTATTGTAAAATCGCCTGAAAAGTCCATTGGTGGCATCAGAAAGTCATAAAATGCAATAACAAACGCACAAGAAGCGTTTTATGAAATCCAAGATGGCGGAGAAATATCGAGCAATTTATTGTATGCATGCACCACGAACATCCAAGGATAGCCGACCTTGCAATATCGATCACAACCAATCACAACGTAAATAAACACATAACCTCTACCTGCAGCGATGTTGTCAAAGTTGGCCATCCTTGGATATTCGAGGTGCATGCATACAATAAATTGCTCGATATTTATCCGCCATCTTGGATTTCATAAAACGCCTCTTGTGCGTTTGTTATTGCATTTTATGACTTTCTGATGCCACCAATGGACTTTTCAGGCGATTAATTTTTAATGTCTTTCATGATTTTATTTTAATTTTTTTTTTTTTTTTAAAAAAAAAAATTCAAGTATATCTTACATTAGATTAAACACTCTTAATCGTTGTAGCAAAAGTTTGCAACAGACCCATTACCAGAATTCTAGTTTGAGTACCATTGTTCTTGAAATGTTGGTGGAAGTTCGAGATCTCGAACCATATTGTGATAATAATGAGACAGAAATGAAAACTGAGCCAGAAAGGGAAACGAAAACCCGAAAATTTGTTTTTTATGCGTGTTTCATACATCCGACTGATAGTGATCCTGTAATATCGAAACGTTTCGGGTTTTTATTTCTCTTTCTGCGAGCTGATCATTTACTTTATCGTTAAACCGATCGTTAAAACTGTCTCCAAGTGATGCTATTGGTCGAAAATTGTAAAACTTGGCCGTTGCTATGGTAACTATCGTTAAGAGTCTCGTTTTATAAAGGCTATTCATGAGTAACCTCTAAAAAACGGACACTATAACGATGGTTACCATAGCAACGGCTAAGTTTTACAATTTTCGACCAATAGCATCACTCGTAGACAGTTTTAACGATCGGTTTGACAATAAAGTAAATGATCGGCCCGCAGGCTTCGTCCCCATTTCTATTTCATTATTATAGTTATTTGGCCAATTAATTTTTTCATATTCTCTCATTCTGGTATTAACATCTGAATTTTCTGATCAAAGTGCTAGACTCTCTGTGGTTTACATACCGTTGTGCTTCTGCTAATACTACGAGAATTCTGGAATTATTTTTTCGTGTACACACTAAACTATTGTCCACAAAACTGCTTTTCTTGGGAGGAGCCGTGAAAAACTGTTCTGAAGCCGAATTAGTTTGCTTTGAAAATTTCAAAATGTTACCAATATTTTTTTTGCTGGTCCAACGGAATAGATAGGAATATATTTTAAACTTTTAAAAACCATCTGTTTGGTTCAAAAACAGGGTTTTGCTCCCTCTTGTAAGGTTTAGTTTTGTGAACGACTGTGGTTAATTCCTACAATTAGCGGTTCACACCGAATTTAAATTCGTTTCAGAAGTCTAAGCAAAGCTCACCCATGATTTTCGGTGAATTTTCAATTTTCATTCCATCGAATCTTGTGCCTACTAGGGGCACTGAAGCGCTAATCGTAGAATCCAAAGTTGTCCGCAAAACTTAATTTCGCAGGAGGGACATGAAAATTCTCTACAAGCCAAGTAGATTGTTTTGAAACTTTCAAAATGTTATCATATTTTTTCGATGGCTTTATGAAAAGAACTAAACATTTTTTAAACTTTTTAAAGCCGAATTTTTGGCTTTAAAATAGTTTTTTTTGTTCCTTATATGAAATTCAGTTTCGTGGACTATTTTGGTTTCCGCAATTAGCCGTTTCACATTGAATTTTAGTTCGTTTCAGAAATGTAAGAAAATCTCACCGATGATCTTTGGTTGGTGGTTTTCCAATTTTTATTCCTTCAAATCAAATCAAAACGAAACTTATCTAAGACTTTCACGGTTTGTTTTAAAGCGTTCCTTATTGGAAATCCAACTTTATTCGCATTGCCATCGTGGAATGTGAGAAAGAACATTTCAAGTACTATCTACGAATTAAAGATTGTCGCGAGATTTTCTCGAGTTAAGTTTCGCCTTTAAGGTATTGGTTCGGCCACTCTTCATACTCCTCACACCTTGCAAGTGAGAGGCCAGTGCGGGTGGGGCGGGAAAGCCGTTGCAGCATGGCTGCCGTTTTGCGTATAATCAATGCTATTTTTCAATTCATCGATGATTCCACCGGTTGAGAAAAGATTACACAGTTCAGTTCAGTGCATGACTGTAATAGACTAAAATACTCACATCTGTAATCTTTTCTCAACCGGTGGAGTCGTCGATGACTTTATAAAACTTGCGGATATTTTAATTAATCAACGGAGTTTCCACCGATTAGGGAAAGATTATAGATGCGAGTATTTTCGTGCATTATAGTCATACACAGAACTGGACTGTGTAATCTTTTCTCAACCGGTGGAATCATCGGTGAATAGAAAAATAGCATTGATTATACGCAAAACGGCAGCCCTGCGTTGCAGATCAGTCCCGCAATCACAACCATAGCTGAAAATGTGTGAAAATATTGCTACAATCTTTAATTCGTCGAAAGTACAATTGTTAGGGGTCCGCCGACACTTTTGAAGCGAACTCAAACCACGTGATTGATTTCAACGCCAACCAGACAAGGTTGTCAGGGTGGGTCGGAAAAATCGACATTTCCAGAGGAAACTGTGGAAGTTATTGTAATGACGATCCGTAATTAGTTTTGGGCTACAGTTATGAGGCATCGATGCATCCCATTTCACATGCAGCCGCGAAGCGAATTTTGGTGATCGAATATGATTAACAATACCAATCTAGCCTACTTATTCGAGAAAACTCAATAGTGTTTTCAGGTGTTATCGGGGAATCGTTATCAATTCAATTTTGAATTCACCTCCCGACTCGAATTCAAAATCGCATTGATGCCATCGATGCCTGAAAACACCGACAAAGAGCTTGATTCAAAATGGGGGTTTTTCTCCCCCCCACCGATTTTCCTGAAACTTTGTATCTCGATAGTACTTAATATAAGTAGTCTTTTTTTTCAAATAAAGTTTTTCTGAAAATGATTAGGGGGGGAGTTACAGTGTTGCAAGGTTGCACCTTTCAAAAATTCATAACTTTCGCGTAAATCATCCGATTAAAACGCGGTTTTCACCAAAAGATGCAAATTAAAAAGCACTTTCATGCCATTCAAACGGAATTCAATTTCAATAATTTTTTACTTAGTTATCGTCATTTTTGTGATTTTTAGGCCACTCAAAATTTACTTAAAGTGAAATAAAAAAAAATGATATTTTTTGATTTTGACCGGATTGAAATATGTTATTCCTCTTTAAATTCTGCGTAAAATGAGCCCAAGCAGAATGCAGGGCGATTTTTTGTTCCGGAGCTATGCATTTTTTAGTACGCGAAAAACGAGTTTTTTAGGGTACCCATGAGCGTTCGATAGAGAGGCTCAAGTCAAATAAATGGAAACAGAATTTTTTGATTTGGATCAAATTGAAATATGTTATTCCTACTTAAATTCTGCGTAAAATGAGCCCAAACAGAATGTGGGGCGATTTTTTGTTGCGGAGCTATGCGCGTTTTAGTAAGCGAAAGTCGAGTGGTTGAGGCTACCCGGGCTACCCACGTCTTTGAGCCTCTCCATAGAACGCTCGACTTTCGCTTACTAAAACGCGCATAGCTCCGCAACAAAAAATCGCCCCACATTCTGTTTGGGCTCATTTTACGCAGAATTTAAGTAGGAATAACATATTTCAATTTGATCCAAATCAAAAAATTCTGTTTCCATTTATTTGACTTGAGCCTCTCTATCGAACGCTCATGGGTACCCTAAAAAACTCGTTTTTCGCGTACTAAAAAATGCATAGCTCCGGAACAAAAAATCGCCCTGCATTCTGCTTGGGCTCATTTTACGCAGAATTTAAAGAGGAATAACATATTTCAATCCGGTCAAAATCAAAAAATATCATTTTTTTTTATTTCACTTTAAGTAAATTTTGAGTGGCCTAAAAATCACAAAAATGACGATAACTAAGTAAAAAATTATTGAAATTGAATTCCGTTTGAATGGCATGAAAGTGCTTTTTAATTTGCATCTTTTGGTGAAAACCGCGTTTCAATCGGATGATTTACGCGAAAGTTATGAATTTTTGAAAGGTGCAACTTTGCAACACTGTAACTCCCCCCCTAATCATTTTCAGAAAAACTTTATTTGAAAAAAAAGACTACTTATATTAAGTACTATCGAGATACAAAGTTTCAGGAAAATCGGTGGGGGGGAGAAAAACCCCCATTTTGAATCAAGCTCTTTCGCACACAATCCAGTTGCGTGTCATCCACTGTTGTCATGCGTAGTGTGGCAATAATTTTGTATAATTCTTTTGGATACAACATCTATCGTGAAAATTCGCTTACTATTGCATTCACACGTTCTTCAAACTTTCACTCTGTAAACCGTGTTTAAACCGTATTCTATCTGTTCACGGCTCACAGAATCTTTACATCGATTCTTATAGACGGCTGTAAAGGGTTTTCAAAGAATTTAAAAATCCACATTTTCGGTTGTTGGGTTTTAGGGGGGGGGGGGGCGCATTTTGTTGAAAACATTTATTTTGGGCACACTTTAACAAACAAACAAACAAAAACCGGAACGAAAAAATCGTAAAATCAAATTCGTAAAATTTCTGAGCCTCCAGGTCACGAGGTGTAATAGAGGCATGGAAGCGAAAGTCGCAAACAAACGCTTACATTGGATCACCACCGTTATAGCATTGCCCCTTTAGCAGTGGCGAGGTGTGAGATTTGGCAACGTTTCTTTTTCCCATTTAAACCCATTAGAAAGGTCGAAATGCCTGGTCGTCGCCGATGACTGAAGCATTCGACTTTTTTGGTGAATTAAATGGAGCAAATACATTGTTGCCAAATGTCACGCCTCGCCACTGCTCTTTAGATTCCCTGTGAACGACTTTGAACTAAAAATCGACCTTTTTCAAAGAACGAGATGCGTCGTTCAGCTTTTTCGTTCATTTGAAGGATACGCTCAAATCAAGATGCAAATTTTATTGGATTATTTAAAAAAAAAAAAAAAAAAAAAAAAAAAAAAAAAAAAAAAAACTTGGTAACACTGCGTCGTTCTTTGGGGGCTTTTTTTACTTGCACCCCCCCCTCCCGACGACACCTCCCAGACCATGATACACACTCTAGGGATGATGATGATGTGTCCAGTGGCGTCGCGTGCAATTTGGCAACACTTCATTCTATTCATTTAAACTCAAGTTAAAAGGTCGAATTTAGGGGGTGCACAGTGCACAAGGAAAATTCGATTTATTTAATGAGTTTAAATGGAGGAGTTGCATTGTTGCCAGATGGCACGCGACGCTACTGGATGTGTCCGATCCGATATTTACATCCGTTGGATTGCTTTTATCTCCTTTCTTCTTTGAATTCACAATCGCGGGCTCTCGGTGCACCACACAGAGTAGGCAGAAATGACCGGTTTGGTGGTTAAAAGTCAGAAACTTAAATCCGACCGAACTTATTATTTTAATAGCTTACAGGACTTAAGTCTACTCACTTAAACCACTGCAAACTGGAATGATTTTACAGGGTGTGTCAAAAATTTATGATATACATTTTTACCACATATTTTTAGGGTCGAATTAAGACTTTTTCTTCCCTATGAACGTGTGTCCAAAAGAGCAGAAAAACAAGTATAACCAATTTTTTGCCGGAAGCACACAGCCCGATTTCACTGTTCCAGTGGCACGTGTTCTCGCGTCAAGTCGGTCATATTGAGTGGCATCACGAATTAGCGCTCCACTGCCCTGAAAAAAAAAACAAAAAACAAAAAACAAAAAAAAAAAAACAAAAAACAATAATATATTTTGGTAGCGCTAGCAAAACCTTTGGTAGAAAAATGACCCAAAAGCAAAAGATCTCTTTGGTCAGGTGTGCAAAACCTTTGGTTAGCTCTACTGAAGTATTTTGCTGGGTCAGGTTAGGTTAGGTTAGGTTAGGTTAGTGCTTCTTTCTGTTTTTTCTGTGTGGAACAACGAAATTGGGCTGTGTGCTTCAGGCGAAAAATTATAGCTCGTTTTCCGTGCGTCTCACTAGGAAAACACAAGCGATCCAACTCGTCTCTTTTGATCCGTTCCATGAGATTCTGTAATCATTTTTCTCATTTTCTCACGGGGCACTAACATTTTTCGCAATTTAAACAACTGAACTCCTCCCTCTCAACAACCCCCCTCCCCCATTGTTGACCATTTTCCAAAAATTTGACCGCAGAATCGGAAAGATGTACTTTCTCTATTTAAACTCACTGAAATAATCGAATGCTTCGGTCATCGGCGATGACCAGGTGTTTCGACCTTTCTAATGTGTTTAAAGAGGGAAAAAAGAAACGTTGCCAAATTTCACGCCTCGCCAGTGAATCCCATGAAGTTGCTCCCAGAAACCAATTTTCATACATTTTTACTGAGATCCTTTGCTAAAATCAAAGAAAAACCCTTTTTTTTTCTCAATAAACTTTGGGGGCTTTACAGCTCGGAGGGGGCGGGGGATTTTCGGACGCGTGGTATGAGAAAAAACAGTCATACTTTGACCCAAAAAATACGTGATAAAAATATTTACCGTGAATTTCGGGACACCCTGTATATCTGGAAAACGTACACTGACAGTCTAAGATCAGTTCAGCCTCAAAATGAAAATTATTCCAGGTGCATGAGTTTACTGTGTTGATTTTTGGCCGCCAAATTCAAATTTGTTCCCACTGTGTGCCCTCCCGTCGCGTTTTGTCGTTAATGCCTTGCATTCGTTCCGCTCCCAGCGCGTGTTTTTACGCGAACTAGTTCGTTGCGCGAGGTCAGTGCACGGTAATGTCCACGGCAAGATCTTCTCGGGTAATCAGTATCCACGATGATTATGTTTGCTTGGAGCGATGCGATGCTATCTCAAAGCCTTGGATTGGGGTATCATGCATTCCACGAGCAGACCTGCTTCATATTTGGAGACTTTAAAATGGCAGGATGGCCATATTTAAGGTTTCATTGCGGGTTCGCTGATCTTTCGTCAATGGTTTTTTTTTTTTTTTTTTTTTTTTTTTTTTTGGGGCAAGTTGGGAAATAGACTTACGAGCAGACTGGTTCAATGTGGACGGTGGAGTCTTTAATGCACAAGCACAATCAAAAGCTCTCAAGACGTCACTTCCGCACTTCCGCTTCCATCATCAATGTTTATTTAAATTTTAAAATTAGACTTACGAGCAGACCTGTTCAATGTGGAGAGTTTTCAAAACGACATTATGGTGCAGGGCTCTCAAAACGTCACTGTTGCTTCTCCGGAAGAATCTTCCTTCCTATTTTATGGAAGAAACGGACTTACGAGCAGATCTGTTCAATGTGTAGAGTTTTCAAAACGACATTATGGTGCAGGGCTCTCAAAACGTCACTGTTGCTTCTCCGGAAGAATCTTCCTTCCTATTTTATGGAAGAAACAGACTTACGAGCAGACCTGTTCCAACTGGATCCTTCAAAACACTAACATGGCCGAGGGATCTTGAAACGTTAGTTTTGCTCTTCTGGGGCATCTGCAATGTTACTTCAAAGGAGGAAATAGACTTACTCGCAGACCTTTCCAATCAATTATTGCCTTGACAATGTCATGAAGGTGCAAGACTTTCAAAACTTTAGTGGTGCTATGCTCTACCGAGGAATCGCCATTGTGGAACACACGTCATTTCAAAAAATAGTCAGCCAGCTGGATTGGGTCTGCTAAAAAAGTATGTTCAATCACGCGAAAGTCACATTGGGATCCTCGAAAGTCTCCTAATCCACTCATAAATTCAATAAATGCGCTTAACATATGCGCAGCCATGGGCGACGCGTGGGGTCAACAAGTGGGGGGGGGGGGGGCTAAAAATCAACAGCTTTTTCTTTCTTTCTTTCTTTCTTTCTTCACCTTTTTCGCAATAACGTTTGACGCAGGCGGGGGGGGGATAAAGAACCTTTTTTCTTCTTTTTCTCTTTTTCTTTCTCTTTCCTTTTTCCCTGTTTTCCTTTTTTTCTCTCGTTCAAAAATTTGTTTAGCCCCTCGTTCCCAAAAAAGTGGGGGGGGCTATAGCCCCAATAGCCCCTTATACGCGCCGCCTATGTGCGCAGCTTTGGTTACGCTCAAAAAAATGGTTCATCTTCATTAAAGAGGAAACTGCTATTAGATAAGGCTCCCTTTGCTCCCCCTCTTTCACTCAACCGCCACAATTGAATTTTATCAAACGCATTTTCTGAGTTTATGAGTCAATTTTGAGACTTTTCAATTCTTTCAATGTGATTTTCACTAGATTTGACTTCAGAACGGATCCCCCACAAAACTGTAGCAACATTTTGCAATAGACTTGTTGTTATTAAATTTTGCCTAAAAATCAACACAAGCTAGAATCGCGGCCGTCTAGAAGACTCCATGAACAAATTCTATGAACCCTGGGACGGATAAAAAAATACGGCTTAGTACTGGTCAAACTTAAGCAGCGACTCACACCTCACAAGTCAGGACGTGCTGAAACGAACCAAGTTAGAGATCAGAGCTGGGCACAGAATATAAGGAAATGGAGTGACAGAGCCAGAGATGGGTGGAGAAAGGTGGAGATAGTGGAATGCCATGAAAGAGAAAGAGAGGGATAGTACGAAGAGCGTGAGAGAGAGAGAGAGAGAGAGAGAGAGAGAGAGAGAGAGAGAGAGAGAGAGAGAAGAAGGGTAACACCTAGCCGGGTGTTCGTGAGATAGCGCGTGAATTTTACAGCCCGGGCCAGTCATAATAAAACACAGTTGCTTGAATTTATAGTTTTCGCTAGGAACGTACAGATCTCAGGAGTATAAGCAGCGCAGAGAGAGGCAAGGAAAAAGCAGTCGGCGGATGGCCCAGAGCGGGGGTTAGGATGGAAAGAGCGTAGATGATCATAAACCCCCGAGCTAAGCATTTATTTCCGCTTCTGAAACGCCTCCAGCGTCAATGTTTTCGCAATGTATTGATCATTTACGATTACATCTAATAATGTTTTGAAATGGTGTCTCTTTTTCCCTCCTCCTTTTCTCTCTCTCTCTCTCTCTCTCTCTCTCTCTCTCTCTCTCTCTCTCTCTCTCTCTCTCTCTCTCTCTCTCTCTCTCCCTCTTTCCTTTTTCCATCGTCTCAACGCGCACGTTACATAACGTTTTACTCTCTTCGGAATTCCCATCGTGTCCATTAAATAACCTGCTCTCAAATTGTCACCACTCGGCGGCACTTGCCTTGTGTGTTAAACCTTTTTTTTTTTTTTTTTTTTTTTTTTTTCCCCCCCCCGTGGAGAGTATTAGAGATGGAATCGCAGGAGAGATGTCTCTAATTCGAGCTATGTTGTCAATGCAATTGCATTGCAAGTACCTGAATATCGCAATATCGCAGATCGTGTCGCATCGCTCTTTTGAAAATGTTTCCTCTGATATGAGTGCTGTAACTTTGAAAATAAAGTATTTTGGTATAGCTACTATTTTTTTTTTTTTAAATTTATTCATTCATGAAACTCTGAACGAGCTATTTGACTATAGAAAGGCGACGGCGTATTAAATATCTCAAAGTCAGATAGTATGGATGGTTTTGTTTGTCTCCTTTTTTTTTTTTTTAAATATTTGCCTTTAGTATGGATGGTTTTGTTTGTCTCCTTTTTTTTTTTTTAATATTTGCCTTTAGTATGGATGGTTTTGTTTGTCTCCTTTTTTTTTTTTTTTTTTTAATATTTGCCTTTCACTGCTTCGTGGCACCCTTGAGGCAGTTATTTCTATTATCCTCTTTTTGAAAACTTGCCATGGGCGGATCTAGCAATCAGGCAACTGCGCATCATTCCCATTTGAATGTATGATAAACAATCGATTCTTGAAGGGGCCATGGCCCCGTGACTAATCGATTATTTGCCATGCAATCAAATGGAACGAATACACTGTTGCCAGATTGCTGGATCCGCCTATGACCCTTGCAAGTTATGAAATCTTATTTTTTCTCGTTGCCACGTTAATCCTGGAGTCATTTAATGAAGAAAATGTGATGAGTCAGAGTTGTGCAACCGAATAATCAGAAATAATGCAATCCGTCTGGAAACGGAGTTGATGATGTGACAGCATTACCTGTGAGGAGGGATGGTCAATTGACCAATTAATTTGTCGAATAATCTGATTTTTTTGCGTTGCCAAACTAGACAAATAATTCGTCGAATAATATTTGCCCAACGCCGCACAATGGAACGAGTCTATGGGAAGGGTCGGACATGGAATGTATGATTAAAAACGAAAATTTGAATGTTTTTACCATCAGAAAATAAACTATTTAGGGTGGTTTTTGTAGAAAATTTAACGGTAAATTCAGTGAAACAACTTTCAAATGTGTATGTTGCGTACTAACGAAGATATACGATTTTAAAGTTGCAACTTCATGTCCGACCTCTCCCATTGACTCGATCCACTGTGCGCCGCGCCGATTAGACTATGGTTGGCTCTTGCAATGTGGCAATAACGGATTTTCTACTTTTAAACCTACGTAAAATAATCGATTTTCAGGGGATTTGCTGAATCTCTAAGAAATCGATACTTTTGCGCATAGGTTCAAAAGGCCGAAACATTATTGCCTAATATAGCACAAGCCACCACTGGGTTTTTACGTTAGAATCGACTATTAAATCGCTTACAGCAAAAGTGCGCAACAGCCCAATTGAAAAGTGTAGAGCTCTCTCTGAATGGTTTCAGGACGTTTCGTCAACGACTTTTTGTCCACGCGCATGTTTCGCTCAATTGTTTACATCACTGTGTTTTTTCGGCAGCAACATGTTGGTCCACTTAGTAAATAATGTCCAAAGTTTATTGGTCCAAATGAAAACACCAACTCCATACAGGAGATATTGCAAAAATTGGGAAACATCCTCAAGGACATTGCAAAAGGAAATATTGCAAAAATTGGGAAACATCATAGTTTTGGTATAATTTTTGATAAAATCACATGATCATTCGTTGGGAGCCTTATGAGCGGCAGCTGCGGGTTTTACAAAAGTTGTGACATTTCAAACAAATTTTGGCAACAGAAAATTTAGAAAAAAAAATAAAGAAAAAAATAGAATGACATCGGTAAGTCAAGAATTACTCAACACGAAAATGAAGTCACCATAGCAGCACCTTCATCTACCTTCCATTTTCTCATTTTCAATGTTTCCATAAATTCTTTTCCTTGCAGTATGATTCTTTTTCATACATGTTCTTAACTGTTGTCAAAAGTTTTAAATATTCAGTAAAATCAAACGTATGGACCAAAATTAAACGCATGGACCTATCTTTTCTTGCCTTCATACATGCGTGGACGTAAAACGCCTAGACGAATTTGTATCCGGACAAAAAGTCGTTGACGAAATGTCCTATAACCCTCTGAATGCGCAAGTTTTGACACAAGATTTGTTTGTTTTGTTTTAGTGAGACCTATCTTGGTGAACATCTTAGAAAAACCAAGCGTGCTCATCTCTGGCCACAACACAAACCTCACGTGTTTGGTGAAAGGCTCGAGGCCTCGAGCTGAAATAACGTGGCTCAAAGACAACGCTAGGTTCGAGAAAGGAGAGGTAAGTAACTTCAGTAAACTGCATCCGCATTTCCTCCTATTAAAATATATAGCGTTCCCTTTTTGAAGAAAACTGCCTTCAAATATGAGAGTATGCAATTCCATGTCCGGGATGTCGTAACAGTTGCTCTGTTTAATCGAGCATTTCAAAAGCATTTTTCTATTCGAAACTGTAGCGTCATATTTCCGAAGAATAGCTCCTTCAAATATGATGGTATGCAATTCCATGACAGTTATGTCGGAATAGTTGCTCGAGCATCGTAGTCTTTGTTCGCAGTTAGAACATCTATAGCCAGTAGGTCCTGTTTTGAAGCCTTGCGTTAAAATATAAAATTGATTTTTTTTTTTTTTTTTTTTTTTTTTTTTTTTTTTTTAAGGTATAGAAAAGGGCACTAACTACCAGGTTGTTCTAATATTGTCAGTGTATTACGATAGCCCTCGAAAAGCGGCGTTGCCAAAATAGTGTCTAAAATCTAGGTGACTTCGACTCAATCCGATTACGATTCGATTGTTCATAAATATATTGTCATGAGGGAAGGGAAGGTCAGATAGTAAGGTCTTATTCAGATAAATAACAGTTACAGTTTTCCTGTTAATGAACAAGCTGAAAAGGGGTAAAATAAGGCGTATTACCCTTCCTTTCTTATCCGTTGAAAAAGAATAAAATACGGGGTATTTCCTTTCCTTTCTTGTCCTTTTCTAACATTAATATGCTTTATTGAAGGAAGAGAAGAGAGGTAGAAAATGTCTTGGTGTTTGAATCACCGCGTAGGAAAAGTTATTTCTAAATCGCGAAACATACTTATGTGTGTATAGTAAATATTTACTATACTTCCATTTTCTCTGCCAAATTCATGCATCCCTCTTAGTAGGCAATTTTAAGTGACTTATGTACTCTTGGACTTTATAAACTTGTCAGCTCTCAGAAAATCGAAATATTTTGAAAGCATGCATATTTCCTTTTTTAATTCTAATAACCCGCTTAACCCTTTGTTGCTTTAGGGTTCCTCTCAGTCTTGTCAAGTTTTCCGACTGTTATGGGTGATGTAGTCGCGGATTTCTCATGTAAATTGATGTGTGTGTTGAGTTTTTGCCTTTTTTATGAAATTCCGAGTAAAATACGTGGTACTTGTGAGTACCGTTGGCAGTAGCGTCATTTGCGGGGAGGCAGGGGGGGGGGGGGCAACTGCCCCCCCAAGGGTTGGCCAAAAGTGAAAAAGTGTTGACCTTTTTTTTTTTGAACTAAAATTTTGGTCATTAACAAGTTTTGTTGGAATTTAGGGCCGTAAATAGAATATACGTAGAATATGCAGGGCTGTAGAGTGTCTAAAATAATATTAATGAGCAAAAAAAAAGAAAAGAAAAAAAAAAAAAAGGTCATCACATTTTTGCCCCCTCCCCAATTCGAACCTGAAATGACGCCCCTGACCGTTGGGTCGGTAAACAATGGGTTGGAGCAACGAAAAGGTCTTGAATGCAGTAGATTGTGACTTGGAGTTGTAATTTTTGCCGCGAAGTAAAGCCTTGTCTGTCGGGATGAATACAGTCAGATCCACTTCATTTTCCACATGATTAGCGACGGATCAACTTGAAAACATTAGGTTAGAAATGATAGAAATTTGGAATTCTTTTTGGACTCTCAGTGAAGCTTCGGAATCTTGTCGAGCGTTTAGATGTGCTTTGTGTTCAAGGCTAACTGGTAAAGGGTAACTGCCAACTCTTCAACAAATCGCGCAAACAAAAGGGGGGGGGGTGGTCGATCGCCAGTTTCGGGCCTTTTTTCTCTTCACGCGGCGCCCTAGCTACCTGTCTATCAACGCATCAATTTTTCATAACGCAAACGTTTTCCATTCCACATAATATATCAAAAACATTCACGAAACTGAGTGCCATTGAGAAAGGAAATTCGCAACGAAAATAAAAAAAAATAAAAGAGTGTTCCAGCCGAAGAGGCAACAAATTGGAAAGAATGAAGATGGATGAATTTTGTACTCACAAACGAAACGCAGACAAATATCATCATCGTAGTCGGAATGGCGGGCGCGTTGCCGGACCTAGCAGTAGTGGCACGTTCACCATCGATTTCGTCTCATTTATTTTCTATTTGAACCTATGCAAGAGTATTGTTTTATTTGAGGTTCATTAACCCTTTAAAGACCAGCGGGGCCAATCATTTACTTTATCGTTAAACCGATTGTTAAAACTGTCTACGAGTGATGCTGATGCTATTAGTAAATGATCGGCCCGCAGGCTAGTTCACATGAACGCCACGTTTCCGTTTGTATAGGGAAGGTAGTTAAGTGTTCGTATTCGCGGAAGTTGGAATTGCATATACGACGGATTGAAGACGCCAGACGAAATCTCGTCTTTTTATACTACATCGAGAATCGTGTTTATTTGGAATCCTGGTACTGGAACAATGTGAAATAGACTAGAGGAGAAAACCGAGTATATTCGGGCTTGGTCCTTAAGGGGTTAAATCTCCTCTGAGGATCGATTCTTGTCTATAGGTTGAAATGGTGGACACATTTATCTATATTAATATTCTTAATATACAAGCAACCACTATCGTTTAGTTATCAATTTAAACCGTGCACGTTATTCTGAAACAAGTTAATTTTTGTCAGTTAAGATTAATAGGGTGTCCCATAAAAGGGTGATGCTGTAACTTTTGAACAAAACAAATTAGCGACCTTATTGTAGTTGGATTTTAAATATCAACTTAGTGTTTAAGAAAAATGACAGAAAAAACGAGCCAGCGACGACTTGAACAATAAATATAATAGAAACGGGTAAAATGCTGGAATTCAACTTAAATTGACGAGGAATTTTCGGCTCAAATGGCAGCGATTTGAGCCGAAACGTCCTCGCCAATTTAAGTTGAATTCCAGCATTTTGCCCGTTTCTGTTTCATTTATTATCTAATATCTATCGATTGAGTCCAATTTGGGCAAATTTGGTGGAAAGTTGACGGAGATGTAAACAATTAAATGTTTTTTGCCATTTGATTTTATGCGAATGTATCGATTACCTTAAGGATGCCGTGAATCCTTCGAAGATCGATTATTCAACGTTGGGTCAAATGCAGAGAATCCATTGTTGCCACATTGCGCGAGAGCCGCCACTGATAAGAACTAAAGCTCAAATATATAGTAGAGAATGGAACGTTCGAAAAAGAAATGAGTGGTGCTTCAAAGCATACGTTTGAAAGAAAAAAACAAAAACAAAAAAACAAAACAAAAACAAAACTAAAACTAAACTAGAATAACCTGCTTTGACACCGGAGGGGAACTGCGCTTGCAAATGACCGCCGCGAAACTAATTAAAACGGGGCGAGCAATTTGGCAACTAGCTATTTATGTTTGTGGAGCGGCATGAGGCAGAAAGGCGAATCGAAAGCTTTGAGCATTGAGTAAACAGGTACAAATTGAGGAGCTTGTATAGAGGAAGACGGGGCGAGAGAGAGAGAGAGAGAGAGAGAGAGAGAGGGGGGAGGGAGAGAGAGAGAGGGTGAGAAATTGGTGGAGAGAGGAGGGAAGATACCGGTAGACAGGAAGAAAGAGAAAGAGAGAAAAGGAAAGATACAGGTGGAGAGAGAGAGGGAGGGGGAAGAGAGAGAGAGAGAGAGAGAGAGAGAGAAAGGTGGAGAGAGAAGGAAAGACACCAGTAGAGAGAGAGAGGAAGAGAGAGAAGGAAAGATACAGGTAGAGAGAGGGAGAGAGAGAGGAAGAGAGAGAGAGAGAGAGAGAGAGAGAGAGAGAGAGAGAGAGAAAGCAGGGGACGGAGAGGAGTGAATGAGGGATGTTGAAACGAGAGTGGGAAAGGAACATAGAGAGAGAGAGAGAGAGGGAGGCACAGCGTCATGGTGAGAAGGAAATTTTGCGAAGAAATTATTATCGAAACAGGAGTAGAATGAGAAGGGGCTGTGTGGTGGGGGGTGGGTGGGGGGGGGGGGGGTTTGCCGGGTGCGGTGGAAGCTCGGTGGTGAGCCTCGTCTAGTTACCGCCGAGGCTTGGGGCTTGGGCTCGCTTAACCTAATGAAATACTATCATCATCGACGAGTAACTAGTAGAAATACTTGATAACAATACGCTCAGTTTTCAAGCCACCTCGCCCGAAAACTCAGCGCACCACGACCGCACACCCGGATTTATACAAGCTATTCGGCATTTTTATGATATTGCTTTATCGTGATACTTTTCCAAGAATCTTCCCGTTAATTTATGTTGCCTGATTTAAGCTGAAAATGGGTTCGATTTTTCGTTTATATGTTAATCTAATTTTTTGCTGTCACGCCGCACTATGGTCCAGAAGTCCGATTTAGGAAGACATTATACTCTGTTCACTTTACGACGGGCCCTCGACCACCGGACAGTATTTATTTGAAAACGTGTAAATGACAACACGGCAGGCTCGGCGCATTCATAGCGCTTACTGATCGAACCTTTCCTCAACCCCCTTTGTTCACGCTATTTTATTGTCTCTCAGGGTTCAGTCGGAAGAATTAGCGTTGCATCATAACTTTTTGTAATTCAAACTTGGGCTTAATTTTTCCTCATTATTCAATCTCAGCATGAAATTTCAAGTTTATTGGTGTTGAACAACACGAAATTCGGACTGAGTGTTCAAGAAATATGATTTAAATTTCAAAATTTATGAAAAAACCGTTTTCGTGAATCATCATAATTTCTTGCACTTATTTTGTATCAATGTGATGGTTTTCGCTAGCTGAATTTGAATCCGTTATGAGACTTCCTATCAACGTTTTTTATAAGAAAAAATGATAGTACTTGAGGAGCTGAGGACAACGGTGCATTTGGTTTTTTCCTAAGTATCCCGGTTTTGGAGATACACACGCGTAGAGTTGGGGGAAAAATCGTGTGAGTCACATCAGTGTATTTTGGGCTGAAATCTCTTTTCTGGAACATTGGGACTTAATTAGAAACCATAAGCATCTTCGTTCTCAGCTCATCAAGTACTTTCAGTTTCTTCATAAAAGAACATAACATTTGTGACCCTTGGAACTGCCAACATTTTGCTTGTGTCTGTTATGTGTCAGTTTCTTTATCAGGCGAATTCGTCCCAAAGAAACAGTAATATCAATTTTCGTGTCCTGATAGCGACACTAGAACACTTGCCTTTTCGTTTAAAACCAAACACCACTAGATTAATTACAATTTCAGATTTAAGGGTAAAAAATATGAAATAAACAAACTGCAGAATCGGATTGTCCATGCTTCGCCTCTTCGGAGAAAAAGGTATGTCGATGAAGCACATAGAGTATGGTGAATTTGCAGCTGCTGGGCTAAAAATGTCTTCTAACAGCATATTTTATGTGCTTGAACGACATACTCTATGTTTTTGAACGACATACATATGTGCTTAAAAGATATACTATATGTCTTCAAAACTCATACTCGCCCCAGTAGCTGCAAATTCGACATACTTTATGTGCTTCATCGACATACCTTTTTCTCAAAAAAAAAAAAAAAAAAAAAAGTATCAACTGTATCAAATGTATCTCAAAATGTATCAGCCTCTCTCTATTGCTATACTTCGTTGATCAACTCCAATATTTTCTGGAACAACCTATGGCACTTTTCGCCTTGTATGTATTACTATCCGGCATCCGTCACGCTTTTTTTTTTTTTTTTTTTTTTTTTTTTTTTTTTTTTTTTAAAAAAAAGCAGATTCATTAGCATGTGGCACATTGTATCGATCCATTCAAAAACGTAATGTTCGTGGATTGTATTTCACTATGGCTTTTTATTTCATCGCATGTTTTATCCATTACTGCGGATGCATTGTTCTCGTCAAACTTGATTTTCATTTTATTTCCCACGGAGACGTGAGTGGTTCAACTTCACTTGTATGCAGAGGTGTCGCTTAAGCATCGTTTCGTGAAATGTTGCACCAATGCTTTCAAAACGTCGCCTACCTGAATATGTTGTACGCAGTATCGATTCATATACCGGTGAAATGTACGTGGATGTTATTATTTTTTTTTTTTTTTTTTTTTTTTTTTTTTACCCTTTACTCCGGACGAATCTTTATTGTTATGCATATCATACGCAGGGACTGAATTATAAATAAATAAAATAGGATCGAACATCACGGCCCTGAAAATAACAACTTTGCGTTGCCATTCCGTTCAAAGTGTTAAATCGGAAGGAAGTTAAAATGAATTTTTGAAATTTCATGCTTTGATGTTAGATTATTCGGATGATTCCAATAACGAGAAAAACCCACTTTGGATTTTTTTCTTTTTAAATAAGTTAGTCAAGTAATTTTCAAGTCCTACTATCTAAGGAGTCATTTTTGTAATTACCAGTGGATTAGAAGGGTCAACCCTCTCCCAGAACTTCTGAGGAGCCTAATCCTAACTACTCTCCCTCAATTTTGAACCCTGCAAATTCAAATCTGACCTCTCGTCCCCCCTACCCCCCTCCCTAGAACAAATCTCTAGCTATGCCAATGCAATGCATTCAAATGGGAATAATACACAGTTGCTAGATTGCTAGATGCGCTAGGAATTTTTTGTCTTTCGCTTTTTTCATTGACCGCATATGTGAGATAAGGAGTCATTCGATAGCCTCTCCTTCCTTCCTTCTCTCACACACGTGTTCAAATGAGCAAAGAATAATAATATTAATAATATTAGCAGCAGGATTAGTTATAAGAATAGACAGTAGGGACCAAAATATATTACGGACCAAAATATATATATTACCATTTTACGGAGTGATCCACCCTATGGACAGAGCAACTGCGATTGCATAAACCTGTCCCTGGTGGAGACTTAATAACTCCATCCCCAAAGTGAGGGGAACTGTTTAGCAAAAATGAGAAATTTTATACATCACTGTAAGTAAGCCGCATGGCTTAGGACCAAGGTTTGGTCCCGCCGTGTGGACAACAGCAACACCTCGCCAAGCGAGTGATAAGGAAGAAGAAGAATAATAATATTTCTTTATTTGAGAAAATTGTGCACAAAGGTCTATCAAATGCGGCAATAATTTTCGTAATATAGTAGTCTTAAAATGGATAGTAATAATACAACAAAATAAAACTTAAACTTGTACTTCTAAAAATTCTTTCTCAATGTAAATACAAGCATCACTTAAATATCCTTTAAGCTTTCGTGGAAATGACTCCATCTTTGCATCTCGTTTCAGGGAGTCCGGCAATATTACAAAGAAGTTACAACCCTTTTTTTTGTTGAGGAATCCATACCGAGTTCTCTCGTTCTATATCATCGGCCTCTCTTTAACTAGATTTAAAATACTTTGTTAAATTACTAGACCTGGGACAGTCATAATATGATGTTTTATAAAATGCTCCTGACAGGATTCGTATTTTTTTAATTTACAAACTATTCTCATCGCCTTTTTTGGCTTAAAAATAGTCTGTGTAATAAAGTTGCCGAGCAGTTCGACCACACCGATATGCAGTACTCAATGTGTGTCATGACTATGGCAAGAAAGAGAGAGAGAGAGAGAGAGAGAGAGAGAGAGAGAGAGAGAGAGAGAGAGAGAGAGAGAGAGAGAGAGAGAGAGAGAGAGAGAGAGAGAGAGAGAGAGAGAGAGAGAGAGAGAGAGAGAGAGAGAGAGAGAGAGAGAGAGAGAGAGAGAGAGAGAGAGAGAGAGAGAGAGAAAGATCAAATCATCGATAAGGATCTGAAGTGTATAAAAAATTTATCTCGCTCTCTCGTTGCCCACCATTTAAACGCATCTGTGCTAGAGAAAAATATTGACAGGGGCTTAAATCAGCAACGGAGCTGCCGTTTAGCGATCTTTTAAAAAAAAATACATTCTTCAAATCACTTATGATTTCACCGATTGAGAAAAGATTACACGCTTCAGTTCAGTTTATGACTCCAATGCATGAAAATACTCTCATCTGTAATCTTTTCTCAACCGGTGGAGTCGTCGATGTCTTTTCAAAATTTTCAGATATTTTAATAATTCAACGGCGATTGCACTGATCGAGAAATGATTACAGATGAGAGTATTTTCATGCATTGGAGTCATAAACTGAACTGAAGTGTGTAATCTTTTCTCAACCGATGGAATCATCGGTGGATAGAAAAATGCTATTAATTATACGCAAAGCAGCAGCTTTGAACATGAAGTGATAGTCTCTAATGTTATCCTATTCTAACGCATCTGCTTATTATTTGGAAAAGTGCGAGAGAGAGAGAGAGAGAGAGGGGGGGGGGAGATTAAAATCTGAAATCCGCCTCTGACCGATAAATTTCGTTTGACGTTTCACGATTTGGCACATCTGGATCCAGCATAGTCGCGAGGATAATCTGGTCTGGTGGCGCGTCGACAACCGTTCGGGGTCCCGCAATTTAAAATGCGGGAAAAAAGGGGATCGGGTGGCGGGAGTTGAAGCCCCCCCCCTACGCCCCTCTCTCCGCTGCACTCCAGTGCCCTCCTTTTCGGACCCCCAGAACGGACTGCTCATCGGCTTGAAAGTATTTCGATGTTTCCCGAAGCAAAAATAGGCGATCGCCTATTGTGCTCCGCTCAATTGGAAACGAGGTTCCGCCATCGCTCTCCCCCCTCCTCCCCCCTCCACCCCCCTCCTCCCCCTCCACCCCCAATATCTAGTTGCCCCCTCCCCCTCTCTCCGCCATCCCTTTTGTCACTAGTTTTTGCGATTGTTCGTCCCCCCATGTACTGCCGCGAGGAGGATTCTCCAAATTACCCCCTCCCCCCCCCTCCTTCCCCCCCTTCCCCCTCCTCCCCACTCCTCCCCTCCTCCGCGGCTACCGTGCTGTCGAATCCCATCGCACTGATTTTACGCCATGTTGCCAAAATGCCAATCAGCACGGCTGCCCCTTTTAACTTGGAGAGTTGGAAGAAAAACACGGAATTAAGAATGGTGTGTGAAGAAATGAAGACATTAAGTGACGAAATTATGATAGGTATCTCCCATTATTCGACTGTTTATCATTTCCGCCAGTGGCGGCTCGTGCAATGCGGCAAAAACGTAATTCTCCATTTAAATGTATGTAAAATAATCGATCTTCAGGAGGAGCTATGGCACCTATGGCTATGGCACATGGTTTTACATGTTATTCTGTTGAATTCCCGAAAATTTAGTGTGCCTCAAATCTTCCCTATGTATTTTAACGTAGTGCTCCGTCTCTATTTGTCTCTGATATCGATACTTTTGCATAGGTTTAAATGACAAATATGCATGGTTGCCAAATTGCACGAGCCACCACTGATTTTCGCACAGTTTTTGACGCGATTGTATTTCCGCACATTCATGCAGATTCTTTCATTGCACGAAATGACAACGCAGCGAGAATAGAAAATGAATATAAAGACAAAATAAAGGTACTAACCATAGAAACTATGTTAAAGTGGGATCTTTGGGGTCATCTACAAGTGTCCTCATCATCAGCGCTAATACTGGGGTCGAATCTGAGCATTTTCTTGCCCGCTCTAATTTAGTGCAGAAACTGCATGGTTGATATGTAATTGTAGCGGTGGTAGGCGTGAGTTATATTGATGACAGGGGCGGCTTGTGCAATGTGGCAACAACGTATTCCCTACATTTAAACATATGTAAAATAATCGATCTTCAGGAGGTGCAATGCATTCTCAAGATATCGATACTTTTGCATACATTTAAATGGAAATAAATGGAAAAAGGAAGGTTGCCAAATCTCACGAGCCGCCACTGATTTATGATGCCATTTTCTAATTTTGCTTGAGCAGGCCTTTTTTCCGAAAAATTCATTTTTGAGCCTGAATTAATTTCAAGAGCTATCAGGCTCTGATTGTCACAGCTTTTTTGAATTGCTGCGTGAATATTTGGGTGGGGATGGTAGGATTCACTTCGCAATTTGAAATTTACTATTGCAACTCTCGGACCCATTAGTCATTGTAAATTTAGGATTGCAGTAGGAGATGGCCTACGTAGTTGCCAAATCGGGCAGTGTTAAAAAGTGTACGGAACTAAAAATGTGCGGAAATAAAAATCAGAAAAAGTGTGCGGAAGGGATACGCAGTCCATTATTCGAGCCCAACGCCACCATAATGCTTGCAAAGTTCAAAGCATTTTATGAATTTACAGGAGTGAATTTCGTGAGTCTTCAGTGCTGCCATCATTTTTTGCCATGGTTTTTGACCCTCGACCGACCCTTAAATCGCTTGTAGCAAAAGTGTGTAAGTGTTCCATTGGAAGATTGACGTTGCTAAGGGATTTAATGCACGCATTTTCTCGTTGAATAACCTTCGGAAGGGTCGTCCTGGGAGGTTTTGCAGTTCCCTAAACATTCTAAACTCTACAGAGAAAATCATTTGTTCATAGTTTCAAATCCACTTCTTTTTATCCTGAAACCGTCAACGCTGGCGGCCGAGTATGTTATGCGTGCGCCCGCAGCGTGCATGCATGAATTAGATGTTTAAGCGCAGTAAAAGAACCTAACCCATAGGAAACTAACAGCAGTTGGCTCCTTTCTGTTCTAAGTCGTTCCAATTTCCTGTTTCTCAGCGGAGCGAAGTTTGTCGCGACGCATAGCATCCTACACGTGTTTCCCATTACTGTCCCGAGTATTGCACATTGCATAGTGCATTGCGGTACGGCGCGGCGTGCGGTCTCGCATCTTGCTACAACCTTCATTATTAATGATGACCCGTTCTATGTGTAGAGTGGGTCGCGAGAGGAGAGCCAGAGCTTTGCCCCGTTAACGTATGTATAGCGTAGGTTATGTTTTACTGTAACATAATCTGAGCTCTTCGCATATTTCTTTGGCTTTTAAGCCAACTATGAGCGCATTTTTAGTCGAATTTTCAGTCGAGAAGAGACATTTAAGATGCTTAACCCTTTCAATACTACTTCCGAATTATTTGATGTCGTAGCTCTATCTCTCATTGACAGTAACGACTCGTAAAAGTACTTACAGAATAAGTTTTCATTAATAAACGCCTTCAATTATCCCGATAGGCCAAAACAATCACACGCCCACACAAAGTCAAACAAATGCCCCTATGAAAATCCCAACCCTTTCAATACCCCGTCCGAGCTGTTTAATTTCATATCTCTATCTCTCATTGATAGTAAAAATTATCCCAAATCGTTAACACCTGCAAAATAATTCATCGAGCGCCTTCAATTTTCAGTATAGGCAAAATCAACACAGCGGAGTACGAATATTCAACTACCCACTGAATTTAGGCGAGTCATGTTTTTGATTTCTTCTGGTAGTCCTCCTAATCTAGCAGTAAAAGGTTTAACCCTTTAGGTACTACACTCGTATTTTTTTGTTTAGTTTCATATGATTCACACAGTTTAAAAGTCCTGTAAATTGATGCCGGCGAAAAAATCTTCCAATAATGGGGCTGTTGCACACTTTTGCTCAAAGCGATTTAAATGTCGATCCAGTTTTAAGAGCCTGCAAAAATAACGATGGTAGCACAAAAACTCTGTCAATTCCCTCCAAAACTCATTAAATGTATTTGAATTCGCGAACGTGATGCCGGATTGGGGCACTAATAGTAGCGCACCGAAAGTTTCTTCATCTCTCTATTTTCTCCATTAAGAAACGTATGTTAGACAAGGATGGACAAGGGGATAAAACCCCCTCCTTCTGTTCTTTTCCTACTCATACATTCAAATGGGAAATGAGAGAGATGGAAGATATCCTGGTTGCGCCAGTGGGCACTAATAATGGAAGATTTCCATCTAATAATACAATAATGCATGCCTCTTCACCAAGAAGTGACCAATAAGATACGAATTTTCTGATTATAAGCAAACCCTATTAAATGTATGTATGTACAGACCAAATCCCCTTTTATGTTAAATTCAGAGGCATTTCTTTTTACTTTTTTCGCCATGCTACTTTGTATTTCGTTAATAATAAAGGTTTATCCTCGGTCTATTTCAGGCGATTAATGTACTCACCGGCTCGAACAACCACCTGACTATTAAAAAAAGAGAGAGAGAAAAAAAAAAAGATTTTCTTTGTCACCCCTCGAACTCTCGAACCTAACGGGGAAAAAAAATTGAAGTATCGTTTTTCAAAAGCCGTAAATTGGCCAATTCTGATGAACGAACATACTTTTAAAACGCCCCCTCCTCTCCTCGTGAGTTCCTTGTGTAGAGACAATAGTGTACATCGATCGAGCTTTTTTCCCTCTTATAATAGCGTTGTTCATCAATAAAAATAGGCACGAAGCATTCTCTCCCCGAATCCACATGCTCTGCACACACCCTTTCACACCCCCTCCCCCCTCCCCCCCCCTCACCTCCTCCATACTCGGCCTTTTTGTTTTAAAAGCCCTCTGATGAAAAGGCCCGGATCATCGAACAGATGATAGCTCACACATTCATTTGATGAGGTGTCGCAATAAAAGTGTAGACACTTCTACTTTTTTTTTTCTCTCTCTCTCTCTCTCTCTCTCTCTCTCTCTCTCTCTCTCTCTTTTCTCTTTCTCTCTCTTTCTCTCTTTTTTTTCGCTTCCTTGTTTTGTTTTCCGAATTGAAAATGGCACGCAGAAGTGGCCCTCGGCGGACGTTGTGAATTGTATTTGAATGAAGGCTCAATTGCCGGTCTCGCTGACAATTGACATGCCTGGTAATTGATTCGGCCACCATTCAAAATGATGCGACGGCCCAATGCAGAGGTTGACGTCTTTGTTGACAGCTCTTGTGTGTGTTTTGAGTTTATTCAAACCGTTGGACCCTGTTGAATGTTGATGTCACCGATGTGTTGATAGGTCCGTTTCGCTCTGGCTGTGCCTACTGCCTTTGTTCCTCATTTAGAAACAACGAGCTCCAGCGATAGAGGGGATGTTATAAGTCCTATCTGAAAATGTGACAGCATGGGCGATCTGAATCTGAGGGCCGATCATTTACTTCATCGTTAAACCGATCGATAAGACTGTCTATGAGTGATGCTTTTGGTCGAAAATGGTAAAACTTGGCTGTTGCTATGGTAACCATCGTTAAGAGTCTCGTTTTATAAAGGCTACTCATGAGTAACCTTTAAAAAACGGACACTATAACGATGGTTACCATAGCAACAGCCAAGTTTTACAATATTCGACCAATAGCATCACTCATAGACAGTCTTATCGATCGGTTTAACGATGAAGTAAATGATCGGCCCTCAGGTTTTGTTTGCCTCATTTTTCTTAACATTAAATCCAAAGTTGTAATTAATTCAGTAGAAATTGGTTTGAAACGATCGATAGTACAAGTGTTTAAGAGTGGTTATCTGGAAACAAAATTTTAATGAAACTCAGTAGCGTAATGGGTCTGTTGCGTACTTTTGCTACATCAATATAACTCATTGTTGCTAAAGTAAAATAACTCATTGTTGCTAAAGTAAAATTCTGCGGAATTAACGATGTGCATTTTAAAAACTTTCAAAATCCACTCATTAACTCAGAAAAAACCTTCCATTTCAAACAACCCGCGCTACACTAGACACTATATCACCAACTTATAACTACATAGATGGAACCATCTCGTTTATGTAAACATGAACAGCACTTACAAACATTGGAATGTTTCTATTAGATGCGTACATTTCTTATATTATTTTGTAATCTTTGATAATCCGAAAAGACCAGACAGCAATTGCAGCCACAATAGTTCATGTATTTAGAAGGGAACTTCATCATTTTGTAGTTACGATGTTGTTTACTTATGCACGACGGCTCCGTCTATGTAGTAGTATACCGGTGCAAATAGTGTCTAGTGTAGCGCTGGCTGTTTGAAATGGAAGTGATTTCCTGAGTTGATGAGTGGATTTTGAACGTTTTTATTGTGTGCATCGTTATTTTCGCCTAATTTTCCGTTAGATCAATGAGTTATATTGATGTATCAAACGCATGCAACAGACCCATTAATTTAGTAGAAATTGGTTTGAAACTATAGTGCAAGTGTTTAAGAGTGGTTATCTGGACACAAGATTTTAATAAAACTATATTCAGGTGAGAAAATTGTGCATACTTATGTCATGTGCCAATTTTTTTATTATGCAAATCCTTCCAAAATAAACACTTATATCGATTTTTCTGTGTCCAGATAGTCACTCTAAAACACTTTTGCACTTTCTTTTATAGTCAATTTTAAATGTGTTTGCCAAAATTTTTTCTTTAATTTGAAGGTTAAAAATATGAGGCAGATAAACCGAGCCTGCGTGAAAAACGTCGTTAAGAGTTTTTCATCATGGCTAGACCTTCGTAAAGTTTCAATAGCACACCCCAAAAATGCTCTCTATCGCTGTAGCTCTTTGGCCTACTGCCTATGTTCTTCATTTAGAATTCAACTTTCAGTGTTTTAGAATAATGTCTAAGCCTACAATTTCACTTCATTATCGCTGTCTCATGTATTTTGAGACGCTGATTTCAAAAATGCTATCAGTTTCCATTCAACTGGCCTAGATTTTATGTAAATTCGAAATGACGTCTCTTTAGTAAAAAATTCGAAATTCTGGAAAAAGTATGAGTTTTGAGTAAAAACTAAGGCCGAATTTGAAATCAGCGGGTCAATATACACGGGTTCCTTTGCGCGAGGGTTGAGAAAGAGGTATGTTATGATGAGAAAACTTGGTTTTACGTTCATAACAGCCGGACACACTGTGTCGTTAAGGCGTAAAAATCCTGCAGATTGATCATGTAACTGAATAAGTCATCGATAATGCTCTTTCTATCGAACCAATCGGAAAGCTGTGATTTGTTTCGACATCGGAATGATGATTTTTTGATTATTTTTTATTTTATTTGATTTTTATACGTCTCTTTGAATGATGAAAATTAAATTCTCTTCGAAAATTATCGTATAATTTCTATTTCGTTTGTGGGTTGATCTAGTTGTCGAAGTAGCCATAATTTTTCTTCGCCATCGCAATGACACTTTTGATCTTTTTTTACGTAAACACTTTATGTTATATATATTTTACTTTTGTTTACCAGAGAAATAGATACTTTTGCAGAGGACCATAAAACATGAATGCCAAACAGAGCGATCCCTCACTGGTCAGAAGTAGTTGGTTCAACTGCGAGTCCTGAAAACTTGTGAACGACAGATTTCTGCAATTTTAACTTTCTGAATTTTTAACGCAAAATCTGTCATTTCTTAGCACAGTGCGGCTGCAACGTTCATGCGTCCATAAGTAGAATTTTAACCAACCCATTTACGTTCACACTATAATCAAGTCCAAGAAAAAGTTTAGGAACGAATATAAACACAGCCTTAAATTATATGGCTGCGCTTGAAAATAGGATTTCACTTTTGACATACGCCTTCCGCGAGATTTGAATCTCCCGCCCTTTAACCGGTCGCGGTCCAGCAGTTTTGACTATCCCGGCTCAATTATGTTTTTTCCAACCTACCACCCTCCCCCCCTCTCACCCTCGACAAAAAGTAGTTCTGATTATCATACATTTATTCATTCAAAGTGGTTAACCTTTAGTATAACGACTTAACCGCGATTTCCACCAACTGCATTTCCTCGGGCACATAGCATGAGCGAGAGTCGTGAAAAAATTTGCGAGAGGGGTGTCAAATTGAGGGTCTCCGGAAAGTATGCCCTTTAAAACACGGAGTGGGCTCCTTCCGGGAATTTCTAATTCAATCATAACGACGATTTCCAGGATAGAGCACGCCTCATGTTTTATAAGCTCTTCTTTTTTTTTTTTTTTTTTCTTTTTTCCCTCAGTAACCGCCTCAATTAAGGATGATCGTGTGCAGTCTGGTAAAAACTAATTTAATTCCAATGTGACATTGCGTGGGTGGAGTGCGCTGGGAAGAAGGAAGGGGGGTATGTCTCCGTACCTAATTTACTTTTCCAGCATTCCCGCATTTTTTTTTTTTTTTTTTTTTTTTTTTGCATTTCCCTCCTTGACATTTCTATGCGTGGCCGAAGGCGGGAATTGTGTGGGTCGTAGCGTAGGGCAGGTTATGAATCATGAAACCGAAAAAAAATATGAGCGACGCGTCTGTGAGGTAATTGAAATAGTGGTGGAGGGAGATAGGGGGTGCCCGTGCCCCTTTACTGACGATTAGGGGGAGTGGGGCGTTTTAAAGTTGTGGTGTGAGTCTCATTATTTCAAGAGGGTGTTGCCAGATGTGTTGATAGCAGTGGTGATGCGTGCAATTTGGAAATGTGATATTTTGTCCATTTAAACCCATGCAAAAAATCGAATGCGGAGGTTTTCACAGAACCGCCAATAATGCGATCTTTTCTATTGATTTAAATGGACAAACTGCAAGGTTGCCTAATTGCACGCGATGCCAATGGCTGATAGTCGCGACCCCCCCCCCCTAAAATAAATCAACAGATCCGGAGATAGATTTGACGTTGAAACACTTTACCGCTGTCATCCATCGAGATGGGGAAATAGAAGAATAAATAATATACATAAATAACTAAATTAATTTATGATAAAATAAATAGAGTTGATCGTCATACCAGTTGCGGCTCGTACCATTTGGCAACAGTGTTTTCCCTCCATTTGAATCTATAGAAAAAATCGATTGCAGGTGAAGCGCCGCTTCACTATAGAATCGATCGTTTTTCATTGAATTAAATGGATGGAAAACATTGTTGCCAAATAGCACGAGCCGCCGCTGCGCTATACACAGGAAAAAAAAAAAAAAAAAAAAAAAAAAAAAAACAGAAAAAAATACTCTGGTAGCGCTGACAAAACCTTCGGCTGAAAAATGACCCAGCCAAAGACTTTGGTCGATCCAACCAAATCTTTGGTTCACCCAGCAAAGTCTCTTTAGTTAGGCGTACAAAACCTTTGGTTTGCGCTACGAGAATCTTTTGCTGGGTTATTTTTCTACCATCATTTTTGTCAGCATTATCAAAAGGGTAATTTTTTTCCCCATTTTTCTTTTCTTTTCTTCCATGTAGAAATAAATGGCAACCACGCATTGCTTTGAGCTCAGCTCACTCTCTGGACTCTGGACTCCGGATTCGAGTCACTGACTCGAGGGAATTCCTCGGCTGTCTATTACGTTCCCACCGCGCAGTTGTTTATGCTCGTGCAAAAAAAGGAAATGAAGGTTGTATCTGGTACCTTGATTAACCAGACCAAAATCAATAGGCTCTCAAGTCGAAGTTCCCCAAAGTTGTCTTCCCCCCCCCTTTCATTATTTCTTCCAAGGGAATGTTGTAAAATTATCGGAAATCATGGCACTGATAGACTCTGGCTTACTAACCTCTCTGTGATGCAGTCCTGATTATTTGCTATGTCACAACGAGCTAAAGCGATAGACAGGATTTTTGGGACGTGATTTTGAAACTAATCTTAGGTGGCCATGATGGAAATCAGTGACGGACCGTGCGATTTGGCAACGTTGTATTTTGTCTATTGAAATCTACGTAAAAGGTCGAATTCGGGTGTTCACCGAACACCCAGTTGTTCGATATTTTCAATGGGTATAAACACAGAATAATACAACCAGAACGGAAACTCTATCGGATTTTGAAGCAAATTCATTTCGCGTCCGCCATGTTGGGATATAGGATGTTTACATCTGGGTTCGCGCGCGAAAAAGAAAATATAGGACATGATCCGCGAAATTTTCGTTCTGAAATGCCAATAGAATAAAAGTGAGGCGGGAAACTTGAGATTTCTGTCGAGAATTTACAGAAATAAATGAGTTTCAACACAAATCACACTCGTCCGCCATGTTGAGATATAGGACCATAGCGTTGCCTATTGGTGCCGATAAATTCCATTCTTGCTTCCATTGGCTCTTATGGGAGTTTCCGTCCTGATTGTATTATTCTGTGGTATAAATAAAGAAAGTTCAACGTTGCCAGATCGCACGCTACGCAACTGATGGAAATCTCTTCTGCACATTTTCACACAGCCTGGGTATGTTTGCCTCACTTTTTGAACCTTCAAATATTTAAAAAAAAAAACAAAAAACAACAACACTGTGACTAATACATTTGAAATTGGTTATAAATGGAAATATGCAAGTGTTTTAGAAAGGCTATCTGGACACAGAAATCGATATGCCTGCTTCTTCTGGAAGGATTTTCACAATAAAGATACTGAAAATTGACCGAAAGAAGCAAAATTTTTTCACCTGGACAGTTTTATTACAATTCTGTGTCCAGATATAGTCACTCCAAAAAACTTGTTTTTCGTTTAAAATCAATTTCCACTGGATTAATTGCAATTATTGATTTTAGGTTAAAAAAAAGTGGCTGATTGAAAACCCTTTAGAGCGATCGACTCCATTTGTCATGCTGAATCGATAGAGGGGTTACAAGGCGGGTTTTGGTGACATCACCTTTTAGCCCATGTTTTAGAGTTATGAGTTGATATGCATGAGTGAAAAAGCCTCAGATGCAAGAGATATGAAAACGCTTGAGGGCGATCGACTCCATTCGCCATGCTGAATCGATAGAGGGGTCACATGGGGGGTTTTGGTGACGTCACCTTTTAGTCCATGTTTTAGAGTCATGAGTTGACATGTATGAGTGAAGGAGCCTAAGATGCAAAAGCTATTAAAACCCTTGAGGGCGATCGACTCCATTCGCCAAGCTGAACCGATAGAGGGGTCACAAGGTGGATTTTGGTGACATCAACTTTTTAGCCCATGTTTATGAGTCATGAGTTGACATGTATGAGTGAAGGAGCCTCAGATGCAAAAGATATGAAAACCCTTGAGGGCGATCGACTCCATTCGCCATGCTGAATCGATAGAGGGGTCACAAGGCTGGTTTTGGTGACATCACCTTTTAGCCCATGTTTTAGAGTCATGATTTGAAATGCATGAGTGAAAGAGCCTCAGATGCAAAAGATATGAAAACCCTTGAGGGCGATCGACTCCATTCGCCATGCTGAATCGATAGAGGGGTCACAAGGCTGGTTTTGGTGACATCACCTTTTAGCCCATGTTTTAGAGTCATGATTTGAAATGCATGAGTGAAAGAGCCTCAGATGCAAAAGATATGAAAACCCTTGAGGGCGATCGACTCCATTCGCCATGCTGAATCGATAGAGGGGTCACAAGGCTGGTTTTGGTGACATCACCTTTTAGCCCATGTTTTAGAGTCATGATTTGAAATGCATGAGTGAAAGAGCCTCAGATGCGAAAGATATGAAAACCCTTGAGGGCGATCGACTCCATTCGCCATGCTGAATCGATAGAGGGGTCACAAGGCTGGTTTTGGTGACATCACCTTTTAGCCCATGTTTTAGAGTCATGATTTGAAATGCATGAGTGAAAGAGCCTCAGATGCGAAAGATATGAAAACCCTTGAGGGCGATCGACTCCATTCGCCATGCTGAATCGATAGAGGGGTCACAAGGCTGGTTTTGGTGACATCACCTTTTAGCCCATGTTTTAGAGTCATGATTTGAAATGCATGAGTGAAAGAGCCTCAGATGCGAAAGATATGAAAACCCTTGAGGGCGATCGACTCCATTCGCCATGCTGAATCGATAGAGGGGTCAAGAGGCTGGTTTTGGTGACATCACCTTTTAGCCCATGTTTTAGAGTCATGAGTTGACATGTATGGGTGAAGGAGCCTAAGATGCAAAAGCTATTAAAACCCTTGAGGGCGATCGACTCCATTCGCCATGCTGAATCGATAGAGGGGTCACAAGGCTGGTTTTGGTGACATCACCTTTTAGCCCATGTTTTAGAGTCATGATTTGAAATGCATGAGTGAAAGAGCCTCAGATGCAAAAGATATGAAAACCCTTGAGGGCGATCGACTCCATTCGCCATGCTGAATCGATAGAGGGGTCACATGGGGGGTTTTGGTGACGTCACCTTTTAGTCCATGTTTTAGAGTCATGAGTTGACATGTATGAGTGAAGGAGCCTAAGATGCAAAAGCTATTAAAACCCTTGAGGGCGATCGACTCCATTCGCCAAGCTGAACCGATAGAGGGGTCACAAGGTGGATTTTGGTGACATCAACTTTTTAGCCCATGTTTATGAGTCATGATTTGAAATGCATGAGTGAAAGAGCCTCAGATGCAAAAGATATGAAAACCCTTGAGGGCGATCGACTCCATTCGCCATGCTGAATCGATAGAGTGGTCACAAGGCTGGTTTTGGTGACATCACCTTTTAGCCCATGTTTTAGAGTCATGATTTGAAATGCATGAGTGAAAGAGCCTCAGATGCAAAAGATATGAAAACCCTTGAGGGCGATCGACTCCATTCGCCATGCTGAATCGATAGAGGGGTCACAAGGCTGGTTTTGGTGACATCACCTTTTAGCGCATGTTTTAGAGTCATGAATTGACATACATGAGTGAAAGAGCCTCAGATTCGATGCAGAAGATATGAAAACAGGCTGATTGCAAGTCACAGTGAGGGAGTACCATCTTTTTCGTCCGTTCCTCTATGATGAATCAATTTTTTACGCACAGAAAAATCTTTAGTTATGAATTGGACTCCCTTATTAGTTATTATTCTTACTAGCCATTTGGAAACCATGTTGGACTCAGTTTTAAACGAAATAATTTAGTCTAGAGTGCGGTCGGGTTCTATTTTATTCAGTGTATTGCTGTTTTCTCGGTTATTGCTTATCGTATAATTTGCACCGTGGCTTTCCTTACGAAAAAAGCTTTAAGAGACATGCGTCGAAGTCAGTTTTTGAAATGGGTGTAATTTCTCCGTTTAAACCTATGTAGAACAATCGATCTTCAGGAGGTGCAATTGCACCCCCATGATATCGATACTTTTCCATAGGTTTAAATGACAAATAAGCATGGTTGCCAAATTGCACGAGCCGCTACTGGGGGACAGGGATACCGAGGTTAATTATGACTTTTCATTTTAATCTGATCGATCACTTCATATCAAAAGTATCCAATTGCCGCTGGCGAAAACCACTAAGCTTCCATTGAAACTTACATTTTTCGTGCTCGTGGAATTGTTTGTATTTTGTCAAGGAATAACTGAACCATGAAATACCTTCTTCTTTTTAAATATTTCGGTCGATCCTTGATGAAACCTAATTTTTGGTCAATTTTTCATCAATTTGAACATTTTTGGGGCCAAAACCTCTTTTGTGACAACGTGGCTTCGATAGCTTCGACTTCGAACAGCCTATTTGTGCATCTGTTCAGTAATTATTTTTCCTCAACTTCCGGTTGTAAACAGCGCGCTAGCCTTTGCGCATTAAGGTGATTCCTGGCGAAACTTTTCCAGACTTTAATACGATGGATAGCTACCAGCCCATTTTCATGGGAAAAGTCCTGTTTTTGGAATTTTAAATCGAAAATAAGGAACTTCAGCACCAGTGGCGGCTCGTGAAATTTGGCAACAACGGATCCTCTCCATTTAAATATATGTAAAATAATCGATGATTAGGAGGTGCATTGCACCCCAAAGAAACTGATACTTTTGCATAGGTTTAAATAACAAAACACATGGTTGCCAAATTGCACGAGCCGCCACTGGTCAGCACCTGCGTAATTTTCCATGGATTTTTGAGCCCAAAACGAGCATCATTGGGTGAGAATTCAAGTCGTAATTCATGAAATTCATTTCCCCTCATAGTGAGTGCGAGCGATACAATATGTCTCTACCTCACTCACACTCATTGAGGCTTATAGGAATTTTCATCTTTCATAATTTCCGGCTCTATTTTTGAGTGTTTCAGCTTGAAACTTTCAGGGCATCTTCCAGAGGTATGGTCGCAGGTGTTTACGTCCCTCAATTTCAGACTTTCGGCATAAACTCATCAATTGCAGCCAAAAACGGTGGACTTTTTGAGCACAGTATACTCATCTCCATAGTAGTGAAACTCATTATTGAAAAACTGGCGAATGCCTTCCTAGTGGTCGCAAGGTTGAACTAACATCTCCCATTTGAATTTGCATTAGACGCGACGGTGGCACCCCCAAGTATTCGGAAGGTTATGACTCAATTTTCCCATTTGATTACGTTGAAAACAATGCACGCCTATAGAGTTTCGCTACTGTGTGGATGAGTATACTGTGTTTTTGAGCAGTGTGGTATCAACGGTTCGAACTGGAATAATCTTAACCTGCAAGTTTGTTTGTGCTCAATCCAAGTACCGCCCCTTTTCAAAGGTGCACTAGACCGTGAGGGCCTAATCCCCGTCCATATTTCAGGGGTCTCGTCCCTTTGACATTTCAAAATCTTTCAAACTGAAAACACTGAGTTGAAAGGCTTGACGTAGTTTCAAGATAGGATGACAACTTCGGAACTTGAGAGACCCGAAGAGAAGGGCGAACGACTGCGGGATGGAGAGATTGATAAAAGATGAGATTTATTTGATTAAAGGAGAGCTGATGAATAAAATAAAATAAAATGAAATAAATAAAAAAATAAATAAAAAAAAAGGAAGGGAATGTGCCGAGCATAAAAATGTTGGGCTCCGGTTTTCGGAAACGAAGCAGAGCATATGACTGCGTATGCGGAGGGATATTTATTCAGATTGAATGAACTGCAACATGCTCGTATAATACAGGGTGACTATGAAAAAGTGACCCACCTCAGAAGCTGGACAGCAATTTCAGAAATTCATTTTTTTTTTTTTTAACCTTTCACCAAGTTACTAAAGTTTATTAATTAAAACTTCATATTTTCATTATAACAAAATTTTATGTTTAAAAACTTTTTAGTTTTTTTAATGTCTTCAATATTACGCTTTACGGTTTTATATAAGCTATTTGAAGTTTAAACTCTAATTACTGATTAGGCTAAAGGTCTTTACTTTCTACCTTTAAGTGTCTGATTTTAACTTAATTTTTTAAGAAAAAAGTCCGTCATGGTTTGTCATACTTAATTGCTTGTCAGTAAAAAAGTATATTTTCGATATTGAGAAATTCTGCATGAGTCCTTTAAAAGCTCATATTTTGTTTTAACAAATGGCTCAAAGGTCTTT
The DNA here is from genome assembly GCA_011764245.1 of Trialeurodes vaporariorum. Classification (NCBI taxonomy): domain Eukaryota; kingdom Metazoa; phylum Arthropoda; class Insecta; order Hemiptera; family Aleyrodidae; genus Trialeurodes; species Trialeurodes vaporariorum. The sequence continues at coordinate 62,217,098 of VMOF01000369.1, forward strand.
ACTTTCAACCTTTAAGTGCCTGATTTTAATTGCAGTTTTTAAGAGAGGAAAAATCAGTTATAGTTAATATACTTCCTTGCTTGTCGCTAAAGAAGCATATTTTCGATTTTGAAAAATTCTGCGTGAGAACTTAAAAAGTTCATATTTGTTTAATCAAATAGCTTAAAGGTTTTTACTTTCAACTTAAAAGTGCCTGATCTCAACTACAGTTTTTAAGAAAAAATACAAATTAATCATGATTTATTCTTAATTTTTTTTTCTCGCAACTAACAAAGTTAGACATTGAGAAAGTATTGCAACTGTGCATATGCCTGTCTGTCTGTATCCCAGCCAGTGTCGTCGCGTGCAGTTTGGCAACACAGCATGCTTTCCATTTAAACGCATATAAAAGGTCGAATTCAGGGGGTGCACAGTGCACAAGGATAATTCGATATATTTAATGAGTTTCAATGGATGAGTAGCATTGTTGCCAGATGGCACGCGACGCCACTGATTCCAGCATAACTTCTGAACCAATCGTCCGTATGGATCAAAATGTTGCAGAGAAGTTGCTTTTTCCATAGCTTATGGGGACTTTTTGAGTTTTTTCGAAATTCTAATGGTAGGCAAGTTATGGATGCTGAAAAATATCCATTAAAAAAAATAGGGAAATGGGTTAATGGTTGAAGGTGAACGTAGGGAAAACATTTCAAATATATCTGGTTGAATTTTGATGAAATTTGCAAAAACATTCTGCAACCAGCTTACTTTAAAATTGACCCCTGGGTCTGGGGGTGTCCCCCAGAATATTATAGGGGGAACTGAGGGTCTCCCCCGGAATATCAAAGGGGGGTCTGGGCCCTGGTAAAACTGAGCACCAAAGAGTATCTAAAATTGTTCCAATTATCACCTAAATTAGGTGATATCACCAAATTTTGGTGACAATTGGAAAAATTTTAGGTGCTCTTTGGTGCTCAGTTTTACCAGGGGGGTCCCCGTCCCCCAAGAAAATATTTGAGGGTCTGGGGTACCCCCATGATTAAGTTAGATGTAAGAAAGTGTTCGTGGGGTATTCCCTACTGTTTATTTTTCTCTTGGTTGCCGTTAAAATTGCATTTTCGATCATGAGACATTCTGTGCACTGCACTATGGTTTGAAAACCCGTATTTTTGGCATAAAATCGAAAAAATGAATTTCTGAAAACATCTTCACTGTGAATGTTATCGTAATCTACACTATCTGAGGTGCTTAGAACGGCTAGTATCATCTTATCTGATTGCTCTACCGGTCAGCTATCTCATCGCAAACATACGCACCTCGAAGGTGAGTAAACAAACCGTGCACTTTTATGATGTGTCATTTACGTTTAAAGTGTTACTGTGGCGGCATGGATAACACAATAATAACAAACAAGCATGGATCTGGAAGCCAAAAGGAAGTTCTTTTCACCTATTTTAGCGTCATTAACCTATTATTATTTCTTACCCTTGGTTTTGAGCTTCAAATGTGCTACCTCTGAGGGGGAAAAAAACCCTTGACTAAAACTTTAAGTAACGTTTTAAAAAAATTGAAGATACATGAAGAGCTCTGTATAGTCTCAAAATGTTCCTCATACTCTCCTCTATTCAGATCATTAAAGACCTGCTGCAGACTGGTGCAGACTTTTAAGATATTTTCACTTTAATATCAGTAAATCGATTTTTTTTTTTTTGATAAATCAGTTCAAATGTAGCGCCGAAGTGATAGTATATAGAGAATGAGGCAAATTAAAAATGAGAGATTATTGACGTGAACTGACGCCAAAAGATGCGCATTTTAAAGATCTTTCGATTGATGTGCTATAATGTTTAGTTTAAAAAATATTTGAGTCTTATTTTACCATTTTTTGATTTTTGAAGTTTTCGAAATTTGTTTTTTGAGTTTGAAAAATATGTGCAATGAAGGAATCTGAAAAAATAACTGTTGTGAAAAAAGCTGATTTTATAAGCTTTCAGATGGCGCAAACCGCGATGCCGAGAAACGTTTCGTTCAAGAGTTATGACTGCACAAAGTTTCAAATCTAGGCCAAAAATAGGGTTTTTCCGACTTTCGATTCGACAAAAAATTTTGTTGCTCCGCCAATAATTGATGAAATTCATTGAAACTCGGCGGATGGGGGTTTTTTGGGTCGCTGGATTCATTTTTTATATTAGTTTTTCAAAATTCCGAAATCAAAGATGGCCGCCGATTAGTATGACTTCAGAGAGTCACATCTCGTGAAATTTGGCAACAACGCATTTTTCCATCCAAACCAATGTAAAATAATCGATTTATGGTGAAGAATTCCTCTGTTGCTTCACCAAGAATCGAATTGTGAATAAAATAAATGACAAAAAACATAGTTAACAGATTTCACGAGCCACCTCTGGCTGCCGCCATCTTGGATTTGAAATTATTGCAAAAAATTCTTTCAAATTCGTGTTCAGCGACCCAAAAAACATAAGTACCCCAAGTTTCAAGAAGATCTGGTCATTCCCTGATTTAAGGCCACAAATTTGGGTTCCCAGACCATAGTGCACTGGCGCAACCAGGATATCTTCCATCTGTCTCATTTCCCATTTGAATGTATGAGTAGGAAAAGGACAGAAGGAGGGGGTTTTATCCCCTTGTCCATCCTTGTCTAACATACGTTTCTTAACGGAGAAAAGAGAGAGGTGAAGAAACTCTCGGTGCGCTACTGATTCTGTGCGAGTCCTTCTTTTATAGTCACCCTGTATATTTGGTCGCCAGTCGCCATCATACGGGCGCAGGTAGTTAGCTGAACAAACGAAAAATATACAGCGCTCAAAGAAACTTTGTCTCATCATCTCCACTATTTTCCCTCCGCTCCTCTCATCCCCTTTCCGTCTACCCTCCCTCCCCCCTCCCCCTCCTCTCCTCCGCCCACTCCTCTTCAACTCTCCTATGCTCCTTCGTTTGCATTGTAACTTTTCAATATTCCTTGCGCGGAGGATCGCACCGCTAAATAGTCCAACCTACTTTATAGTTTCGTTCCTGAACTTTTATTTCACCCTCCCGCCCCCTCTCTTCTTTTCTACCTCCTTTCCACCCCCCCGTCCTACCTGATTTTTTGATCCTGCTCAACGGCGTACTCAACTTCTTCCCCCCAAAAAAAAAAAAAAAAAAAAAAAAAAAAAAAAAAAAAAAAAAAAAAAAAAAAAAAGCCTTTTTGTTCAAGAACTGAAAGTGAATTACTTTCGTAGGCGTAACTTTGAAGTTGAGATCAGCCGGAGGATGTATTTTGTTAAATTTGCTGCGGAACATAGTTTTCAGCTTGGAACTCTCCCCCTACCCCCTTCAATCCAGACGTAGATGAATAAAGAGTACCTTGACCGTACAAAAGAAGCAGGCACCTGATTTTTCAGACACGGCTGTCCATGAAAGATGATTCTTCAAGAATTTTACTGCTATGTTGCCACTTCCCTGCGGTAAAAATGGTCCATGAAAATCCTTGACCGAATCTCCATGCAATATGAATTTCCATGAAATTGTACGGAAATTATTGTAAATCCTTGAGTGTCTCGATCTGAATAACCTATAGCATCTTACATAAGCGGATTCAGCCCTTGCTAACGGGTGGGGGAACTTGCTATTTTCGCCCCTCGGTGACACCTTTTCCCTTTTCACTCTCCTCCTTTTCCCCTTCTACCACCTTCCCTTCCCCCTCTTTTCCCCCTCTTTTGGTCGAAGGGGGGGGGGGGGAGATCGCCCCCTTTTATCCGCCAATGTAATGAGCAAAAACCCGTTCCTGAACAAAACTTATTTTCAGGCTTGAATGGATTCAGTAAAACACGGTCCATATAAAGCAGGGTTTAGTTGAACCTCGGATTATCTTTCTAATGACACCAGCATTTACAATAAAGAACTGGATAATATTTTCGTCCCTTCATACTCTTCTGACAAATGAGGCTATTCCAGGAAGAAGAACCACACGAAACATCGGGTGTGCCACTCCGTAAGGAGCACTCATTCAACAACGATGCCAATTCCCACGGACGAGCACACTGGATATTTCGTCGTAAGTGTCCTTTCGTAATCATGAAAATGGAAAGGGCTCAGTTTTTCCTGGATCCGCACAACTGCTACAGGTCTCGGAGATAATTCGCAAGGCCCTGAAAAGTTCCAAACTCCGCACGATGGTCGGTGCGGCGCCGCTCTCATTTCAAAATCATCGACGAAAATTAATGAATAGAGCGTGCGGGAGTGAATTTTATGTATGTATGTAGAAATAAACAAACGAACGAACGAATAACTTTTGAATAAATTTAGCGAACCGTGAGAGAAAGTGAGCACGAGGGAGGAAGAGAGAGAGAGAGAGAGAGAGAGAGAGAGAGAGAGAGAGAGAGAGAGAGAGAGAGAGAGAGAGAGAGAGAGAGAGAGAGAGAGAGAGAGATGGGGGAAAAAACGTTAATATCTGTCAAATCGTATTTGCATCGGTGTACAGAGAGAGGCGCTACAGGAATGAATACCCATCGTTCAAATCCCCGACACCTGTTTTATGTTATGATTTAAAGCGCATTACCGTCAATGCGTTGCCGTATCGACGGAAATTCCGCGAATTTCGTTTTGCAACGTTAAAGAATTATCTGGATCTTCATTGATATCTGGAAACGGTGTTACCGTAAGGGACGCCTCGCCTCGTCTGTAGTTGCGCTCTGCATGATTGTTGCCAACTTTGGCTAAAATAATACAAATTCCGAATATAGTTTAATGTAAAGTGAGTACCATTATTTTTTTGCTAAATTTGGCAGCTGTGCGCTTGCATTCGGGTATTAAATGCAGGTGAGGGAGACTCTTTGGTCCCTTGCCTCCGTTCCCAGCGCCAGCGTTCGGTTCGGCAAGGATCGGCGGAACCCAAACGGTTGACACTGAGACGCGAGCTTTAAAATAAAAAGCCTCGTCATTCCGAGAGCATAAGCTTTAATACTCTCTGTTCCCAACGATTTATCCTCTGAATTCCGTGGAAAGATTTTATATCTCTCAAGTGTCGCTGTTTTTCTAATCGACTGATAATAATCGTTTTGACACTCGTCTCATCCGCTAGGTGGTTTATTACATAGAGATGCATTATGCACTGAAAAAATGAATCCTAAATTCTAGTAATATTATTTGAAGCACATTAAGCACAACGATTTGTGAACCTCAAAAAGTCTTGTACTTTAACCTAAAATATACTGGTGTTAATACCGGTTATAGAACTAGAATTTCCTCAAAATGTTCAAGAATTACGGTACAAACATACTAGAATTCGTGCAATTTGACACCAATGCTTTTCCTCCATTTGATTCTATGTACAACAATCGATTCGATAGTGAAGCAGCGCTTCACCAGCATTCGATTGTTTTACATTAAGTCAAATGGAGGGAAATCGTTGTTGCCAAGTTGCACGAGCCGCCACTGCTAGAATTCTAGTAACTGTACCATCCCTTACACAGGTTCACAAAAGCGTCATGCTTCTAGTAATCTTTTTTTTTTCAGTGTAGTTTGCAAGGGTCTGAAATTGTGCGTTTTTTATCAAGAAAATGATACTTCTTGATGAGTTGCGAGAACAATGGTGTCTTTGGTTTTTTTTTTTAAGTGTCCCAGTTTTGGAGATACACACGTGCAAAGTTTTAAAATATCGTGTGCGTAGTGACGCCACTATGCGGAATTCCCATTTAAAACAATGTATTTTGGGCCAAAACCTCATCTCCGGAACAACGGGACTTAACTAGTATCCAAAGGCATCTTTGATCTCAGCTCATCGAGAACTTTCATTTCCCTCATAATAAAACACAACATTTCAGACCCTTGCAACTGCCCCATTGGGTATGATTCAGCGTATTGGGGAGTTGGTTATTTTGTAAAATCACTTGAAAACGTTGAGATGTCAGGAAGTTTCAAAATTTACTAACAACTAAATTACACAAGTAGCCCGAAAATTGAATATGAAAGAGAACAAAACAGGATCAAAGCTAAAAATCAATTAAAATAAAATAAAATGACTGTTGGACGTTTCGAGGCTCAAACAGCACTCTTCCTCTGCCCCAACTAAATTTACTAAATCAAACTCAATGAATGCGCTCAACGAAATTATAATATGGCCGTAGAATAAGTAGGTCATAATGGGGGAGGGATGTAAGGGTTAAGGTTGTCAGGACCTTATCTATGAATGGGTTTGCTAGGTTGCATCCTTCCCAGTTATAATGATAATTGAAATAATAAGTATAATTGGAGTTTAAGATGTCGCGAGCTGAATATGTAGGAGTTCGCTGAACGTAGGTAGAAGATGGGAGGAATTGAGAAAACACTTGAACTCAGACTGAAACAGTGCAAATTTAGATATTTTTAATATTTCTTTCATGGAGTAACATTTTACAATTATGGCGTTACACAAATATTAACCCTCAAAATATTGTGTAACAAGCTGGAGTCTAATTGGGGGGCGATATAAATTGTTAGGGGGCGAAATAAATTCATTTTCATACTTTAAATTTTGAATGTAAGTTTGATGCTTAAAGTTCATCATGCTACGATGCGTCATATTGCGCTATATGACTCATCATAACATGGCCTATAATCTTAGGAGATACTGCGACTATAACGCTCACATGGCTATCTACCTAATTTCACAAATGGAGCGCTGCGACTCAATTGCTCACAAATCCACTCATTTGTCCTTCGAGGGCAACCTCTGCTCACGTATGTCATACGCCTTTCGCTGCAGTTTGTCTAACTAAAATACCAAGTAATACATAGAGTCGGTGTTGGGACTGAGCTGCAACTAGCGCCAGGGTGGTAAACCCGGTCTGCTGTAAGAGTCGCGCTTTATGAATTTTGTCACTGAGCTGCAACAGCGCCAACTAATTAAAGTCGGACTGCTATTTATGTCGCGCAGCTTATCAATACTTACTCGCCAATCAGCGGCAGCAGTTAAATGTGGTAGCTATGAATGTCGCGCCAAAATACTACAACACTTTGCGGCAACTCGGCGCTTAGCATTTAAGACTTTGCAGCCATAGATTATCGCGCAGGTGAACAGTACTTGAGCAGCAACAGCGGCAGCAAATAACTGTGGTAGCTATGTCGATTGGAGGAATTACCGATAAGATGCGGCAACACAGCGTCTTGCATTTAAGGCTGTGTAGCTATGGAACGTCGCGCAGGTGATAAGTGTTTGGACGATAATAGCGCCAGTAATTAAGAGAGGACAGCCAAACTAGCGCTATGGTATTAGCACGGTGCGGCAACACGGCGCTTAGCATTTAAGACTTTGCCGCCATGGTTGCGCAGGTGAATAATACTTAAGCGGCCAGGAGCGCCTGCTATTAAAATCTGTCTGCTTTTGATTATCGCGTTAGTATCAACACGGTGCGGCAACACGGCGCTTAGCATTTAAGACTTTGCCGCCATGGTTGCGCAGGTGAGTAATACGTAACCAGCATGAGCGCCAGCATTTAATTCCGGACGGCTTAGTCGCGCTGGTATTAACGAAGTGCGGCAACGTGGCGCTTAGCATTTAAGACTTTGCAGCCATTTGTCGCGCAGTTGTAATATCCAGAAACGGCAACAGCGCCAGTAATTAAAGTGGACGGCTTTACTCGTCATGTATAAGCACGGTGCGGCAACACGGCGCTTAGCATTTAAGACTTTGCAGCCATGGTTGCGCAGGTGAGTGATGATCGGCTAGAGCGCCAACATTTAAACACCGGACAGCTATGTCGCGCTAATATAAGTAAGATGCGGCAACACGGCGCTTAGCATTTAAGACTTTGCCGCCTTGTGTCGCGCAGATTAATTATATTTGAACGGCAACAGCGCCAGAATTTAAAGGTGGACAGCTTTGAAACTTGCGCCAAACAATTACACGATGCTCCAACGTAGCGCCTAGCATTTAAGACTTTGCTGCTTTAACGTTGCGCTAGTGACATAGACTAGTACTTACTTGATCATACCACACAATTTAACTTTAAAAACTCGCGTGACGATGATATAAGTGAAACAGTTCACAAACTCAAAGGGATCCTGGACCGACGTGGCTTTCACACACACGACGCCAGTGGGTTACAATGCGGATAAACGCACACATCGCGCCCGAGAACCTAACCTAACTTACGAACTAAAAGCAGAGCACACGGCTCAACTGAACTTACATGTTGAAACAGAGAGAGACACAGAACAAATAAGATAATTTTTCGGCTGCGATTTGCCCTTATATAGTCGCGGGAGCCCGCGATCAGACGGCCCCACCACACAATTTCGGCGGTGCGGAGAGGGAAAAGTCATGAGTCACGAGATGCTCCTTCGATCACAATGCACATCTCCCAGTCATTGCATCATCTTAGATAAGAGATGCTTGGTGGAAGATCGATGGAACGACGTTGGCGCGCTGTATGAAAAGTGTTGAGTAGCGCGCAATTCAAATCATTAGAGCTGATACATATGGTGACTGGGCGTGTGTACAGTGTGCATACACGGATACACGCACAATCCTCACAGGGAGTCCTATCAATTTCCATCTGTCTATGCTGAGATAAACGATTCACTACAGATGAACCTGAAAATAGATGAGACCCACCCATCGTGACTCGTTTATTCGATCGCCATCTTGTTATTTTGTTGAACGCATTTATTCAGTTTGTGAGTGAATTTTTAAACTTTCTCATACTCTCAACGATAATTTCAAGTGCTTTTACAAAGGAAAAGCTACGCTGCATAACGCTGTAGCAAACGTTTGCAACAAACCCATTTTGTTAGCATTAATGACAATGTTATTTGGTGCTTGGCACGGACATTTATATCAATGACCCATCACTCCACCAATAGTGTCATTAGACCCACACTGAAAAAAAAAATTATACCAGAATCATGAAATTATTAGAACGTATTTGTAAGGGGTAGTACAATTACTAGAATTCTAGTGCTTGCACTATTGTTCTTGACAATTTTTCGGAGAATCTAGTTCTATGACCTTATTTTGGTATTAACAGCAGAAGTTTCTGGTCAAAGTACTCGATGTTCTGTCGCTCACATGTCGTTTTGCTTCTGGTATCATATGAATAGAATCTGGTTTTATGACTATCGCTTTTTTTCCAGTGCACAAACAGTCATCAATGGGGCAGTTGCAAGGGTCTGAAATGTTGTGTTTTTTATGAAGAAAATAAAAGTACTTGATGAGCTGAGAACAAAGATGCCTTTGGTTTCTAATTAAGTCCCATTGTTCCGGAGATAATATTTAGGCCCAAAATACATTGTTTTAGATGGGAATTCCGCGTAGTGACGTCACTACACACACGAATTTTTGCAACTTTGCACGTGCGTATCTCCAAAATCAAGACACTTAGGAAAAAAGTAAAAACCAAAGGCACCATCGTTCTCAGATTATCAAGTATTATCATTTTCTATGTAAAAAACACAACATTTCGGACTTTTGCAACTGCCCCATTGATTGAAAAAGTAAATAATCGACGCTGACTTTCTCTATAGGAGACCTCGCCTGTTCTGTTTCACCTTCCGTGATGCTCATTGCTCCAGTGTTACCAGATTGTACGGCTTTTCCTATGCGTTCTTATGGGAAAAGCACTGGCAACAGATCTGGCAACACTGCATTGCTCATTTATTTATCACAGCATTACATTTTGGCATGCCATTCGCAAACTGCAACAGAGATTTGACAACACTCTGAAGGGCAGGTAGCTAAGATAGGGCAGCCCGATTCTCTTACGTGGCACTTCAGATATGTGGGCAGGGTCCTCAAAAATATGTTTGACGACGATAAAAAAAAAAAATAAAAAAATAAAATAAAAATTACGAAATGGAAAAAAAAGAGAAGAAAGTCGAGTTTATCCGGACGTAATTGAACAGATCCGAGGAATCCGACCGATGATAATGTGACCTAAACGAACCAATATCCTCGTCCTTCTTATTATATACTCCTAGGAGGGAAGGGAATTCTCCTCTCTCAGAAATACAGAAATACCATCATTTTTTTCCCTCTTAAATTTAATTCAGATTTCAGTGGAATCGGGGATAGCACGACTGCTCCGAGAAGTTTACGAAATCCTCGGAAAACTGAAGCTTTGCGTGATCGAAAATAAATATGGACGTTTAATTGAACGTCGGCAGTTCGCAGAAGTACTTACATTATCTCTGAATTGAAATGAGTATGTTTTTAATCTGAGAATACGTTCAGGAAAATGTTTCCTGCCTTATCAATCCAATTTATATTATACATATTCGCATTTATGTATTGGGGGGGGGGGTTACAAAGTGCTAAAGCTCTCTTCCCCTTATAGACCTCCGATTTCTAGGCGTAGGTGGAAGAGAATAATTCTCTGTCAAGCGCTCATCAGTGCAAGCCTGAACCAGCAAATATCCCACTGCCTACGCCACTGCATATGTATAGTTTTAAGTTCTTTGTTTTGTTTTATCACATGAAAAGCAGTCAATAACCGATATTTAGATCGTGAAAATATTTTCGAAACTAGTAGAAGCGCGATATACATCTGACAGTAAACGGTTTTAGTGATACCATCCAGTACGGCGCAGCGAGAAATTTGGCTACGTTGCATTTCGTCCATTTAAACCAACGAAAAAGATCGAAATTGCTATACATGGCTTTGTATCACTACATTTTACTATCAAAATTGCATTAATATGACGAAGAATTCATACCTCCCGCAAACATTTCCACACGAAGTGTCTCTGTCTCCGTGGAGTAGCGTCTATTTTGGCAACGTTGTACTTTGTCTATTTAAACCCATGGAATAGGTCGATTATAGCTGTAATAAGGCACTCCTAGACCCTCACCGTGCGTCGTCGCTGTGATCATCACCGCCATGTAAAGTGTGAACTTGCGTAGTCTACGCGAGATCGTCGTGTATCAAAGGAGATAACTATTCGTACGTGTCTGTTCGGTTATTGCATACATCCCAAAATGAAGGCGCGCATCTTCAAACGGACGGTAACAAAATAATTTTTGGAGCGGGGTTTAATCTCTCCGGACCTCATGAAGACCTCTCATGTGGACCTCTTGGTGTCCAGTGGACACCAAGATGGCCTCACTTGAATGATTTTACTTACCGTATCCTGTGTCTACGCGTCTATCTACGCTATTTGCGTATTAATGGGGCTCTTGCGAACTTTTAGTATCAGCAAATGAATAGTCCAATCTAATGTAAAACCCAGCGAAAATTACACAAAGAAAGTCTAACATGTAGTAATAAGTTCACATGCTTTAATGGCAAGTTCGTAATGGCGCACTATGGTCTGAGATCGTCAAAAAAAGGCCAAAAATCAGAAAGTAAATTTCTCGTCATTTTATCATTTACAAACTTTCAAGACCAATTTTAATTACTGAAATCACTTCTAGCAAATAATTTAAACCGAGAAATATCACCGAAAAGTTTTAAATTTCGCTTAATTGGTCGAAAACGATGATTTATGTTGACTTTTTCTCTCTGAATTTTGGCCACTTTTTCTCGACCTCAGACCATAGTGTGGCGGTTCAACACAGGTATCATGGAAGATTCCTGTCTATTATGTCACTTTCTCTACAGAAACGTACAGATATGTCTCACTTTTGATAGGAATCTCCCATGATACCTGCGTCTCTCCGCCACTAAGCCCTATTCTGAGAGTGAATTTTGTGATTTTTTATAGTAGTCATAGTCATTTTTACTGATTTCTCAACAAGAATCAATTAACTCTTCAATCCTCTATAGCAAAAGTTTGCGAGAGCCCCTTTAACATGTCATATATGTATAAGAACTATCGAAACAACTGTTTTCGATTTATTTCTTAATACTAGAATCCATCAAACTCACATTCCATCTTCATCTACCGTTTAATCCAGCGTTTCGATCAAAACCTTATTCTGTTCTTAGATTATATTATCCAAACATTATTATTTTATCATAATCTCTTTATGATCCATGTTTTGATCGATTGTTAGTTTATTTATGCATTTTGTTCTATTTTATCCTTGCCCAATTTCCCCCAGTTCACTCGTTTCCTATTTTTCCCACAGTAACCTCCCTCGACAGCTTAAGGTGGATCCTCAGCGATTAGTTCCATATTCTGCCACCACAAAAATATATATTATTTAAATAGAAAAAAAGGAAAGGTAAACGCAAATAAATGGAAAAAATGGCTTTGAAGGCGCCTCGGAAGAAATCTAGGGAACATTTTATTACTGACAGTATGCTAACATATTTCGGAAAACTCCCTATATCGGCTATCATGGCGTCTTATGGTGGGTTTTCGAAATGCAATGGTTTTTCGCTTGTTTCGTAATATTTTAGTCATAAAATGTTCCTTAGATTGCTTCCGAGGCGCCATCGAAGCCCCCCCCCCATTTGTTTGCGTTTACCATTATTTTTTTCCATTTCTTGACTTGTTGGCAGAATATGCAACTAATCGCTGAGGATCCACTTTAACCTCATTTTCATTTGATTTAAATCCTCCACATATTATGCTTACCCACGCCAACAACTAGTATTGACCCGATGGCCATGCTTATTTAATGCTGTAGCAAAAGTTTTCAGCTGACCCATTAGGTAGTGTAGTCCAACTGCCCGTTCCTCTCAAATCTGACCTCGCTTTCATTTGTGTGTTTACTTTTTCTGTTGTTTTAGGTGCGTGAGTGGGGCAACGAAACGTTTACGTTTAGTTCGCTTCATTTCGTTCCGAGGCCGGAGGACGATACTCAAATCTTGAGGTGTCGAGCCGTGAACAAAGCCGTGGAGAATGCAATCTCGGAGGACCATCTCAGCCTGAATATCGTCTGTGAGTAATTCAATGCTTTTGCTTTTCATCACTTATCACTTATTTATTAATCACTTATTTCACTTATTTTTATCACTGATTATCACTTATTTTTATCACTTATTCTCTTGCCCCAAAATCGAATCGTCGATCTCAGGAGATTTCGTCCACTTTTTGTCCCTTAAATTTTTTCGTCCATTATCTATCGTCCAAATTAATTTTATCCTTGAATTTACGTCCAGCAAATTTTTGTCCATGCTTTTGCTTTTCATCACTTATTTTCATGCCCCAAAATCGAATCGTCCGTCTCAGGAGATTTCGTCCACTTTTTGTCCATTAAATTTTTTCGTCCATTATCTATCGTCCAAATTAATTTTATCCTTGAATTTACGTCCAGCAAATTTTTGTCCATGCTTTTGCTTTTCATCACTTATTTTCATGCCCCAAAATCGAATCGTCGGTCTCAGGAGATTTCGTCCACTTTTTGTCCATTAAATTTTTTCGTCCATTATCTATCGTCCAATTTAATGGGTCTGTTGCATGCTTTTGCTACAACAATATAAAACCTTGATTCTTATGTAAAATTCGGCGAAAACAACGATGCGCACATTGAAAGCGTTCAAAATCCAGTCATTAACTCAGGAAATCACTTCAATTTCAAACGCAGCCCACGCTACACTAGACACTATTTGTACCGGTATACCACTACATAGACGGAACCACCGTGCCTAAGTAAACAACATCTTAACTACAGAGTGATGTAGGTAATTCCCTTCTAAATACATGAACTGTTGGCTGCATTTGCTGTCTGGTCTTTTCGGTTTATCAAAGATTACAAAATAATATAAGTAATGTACGCATCTAATAGAAACATTCCAATGTTTGTAAGTTCTGTTCTTGTTTACATAAACGAGATGGTTCCAATCTATGTAGTTATAAGTCGGTGACAAAGTGTCTAGTGTAGTGCGGGTTGTTTGAAATGAAAGGTATTTTCTGAGTTAATGAGTGGATTTTGAAAGTTTTTAATGTGCGCATCGTTATTTTCGCCGAACTTTGCGTTAGAAACAATGAGTTATATTGGTGTAGCAAAAGTACGCAACAGACCCATTTTATCTTTGAACTTACGTCCAGCAAATTTGTGTCCACTATTTTCTCGTTCCCTATTGGTAATGTCTCACTACTTTTAGTCCCAATATTTATCGCCCACAAGTTTTGTCCTTTTCCGATGTTATAGAAACAAAGACCTAATATTAGGCTAAACGCAATCGTTTAATCGTTCTGAACACTGGCGCAACCAGGATATCTTCCATCTCTCTCATTTCCCATTTGAATGTATGAGTAGGAAAAGGACAGAAGGAGGGGGTTTTATCCCCTTATCCATCCTTGTCTAGCATACGTTTCTTAATGGAGAAAAGAGAGAGATGAAGAAACTCTCGGTGCGCTACTGGTTCTGAAACATTTTGCAATCTAATGAAATATTGAATCTATAGGTCGTTGTACTAATGTACTATGACCTTCAAAAGAAATTCCTCTGATCGAAACTGCCTTTGATAATTTTATCAATTGGGCAGTTGCAAGGGTCTGAAATTTTGTGTTTTTCATAAAGAAAATGATAGTATACTTGATAAGCTGAGAACAAATGTTGTCTTTGGTTTTTTCCTAAGTGTCCCGGTTTTGGAGATACACACGTGCAAAGTTGTCAAATATTGTGTGCGTAGTGACGTCATGCCACTACTCGGAATTCCCATTGAAAACAATGTATTTTGGGCCAAAACCTCATCTCCGGGACTATGGGACTTAATTAGAAACCAAAGGCATTTTTGTTCTCAATTCATCAAGTCATTTCATTTTCTTTATAAAAAAACACAATATTTCAGACCCTTGCAACTGCCCCATCGTTTTTCAAAGAGTTTTAGCTTTTTTAAGACATTCTTTCAATTGGCAATTCTGTTTGTCTTTGAAATACCTGAAAACTGCAAAATTCTTTAAGACTGGTCAAAAATAGAGGAGTGACAATGGGTCTGTCGCGTTCTTTCGTTACATCAATATAACTTATTGTTTCTTACGTAAAATTGGGCGAAAATAACGATGCGCACATTAAAAACTTTCAAAATCCACTCATTAACTCAGAAAATACATTCCACTTCAAACAACCCGCGCTACACTAGACACCATATCACCGACTTATAACTACATAGATGGAACCATCTCGTTTATGTAAACGTGAATAGAACTAACAAACATTGGTGCAAATAGTGTCTAGCGTAGCGCGGGCTGTTTGAAAATCGAAGTGATTTCCTGAATTAATGAGTGGTTTCTGAATGTTTTTAATATTCTCATCCTTATTTTCGCCAAACTTCACAAAAGAATCAAGGTTCTATATTGTTGTAGCAAAAGTATGCAACAGACCCATTTTCTACCAGGATACTTCCTTTCGAAAGTCATTGTACTATCGAAGAATTAAATATTGTCGCGAAATTTTTACTCATTTTTAGTTATAACTGTGAATGTGGGACTGACCTGGTAACGGCTTTTCCTCCCCGCCCGCACTGGCTTCTCACCTGCAAAGTGTGAGGAGTATGAAGAGTGGCCGAACCGGAACCTTGAAGGCGAAGCTTACTTCGTGAAAATCTCGCGACAATCTTTAATTCGTCGATAGTACATCCTCCGTCGATCATTACCCTCGAGTGAATCGGCGAAAAAAAGAACAAGAAAAGTGACTGAACGGAGGAGAAATAGAGTATCGAGATATTTCAACCCTTCCGCAATTCAATAAACGGGAGGATATCATTGCCATCGATTCGGACGAAGGGAGCCGCACATTGCAAGAAGTTGTGCATTCGTTTCTCATTTCACGATTGGAATGATTTCGCGTAATCGGAATCTACGGATGGAATAAGATGAAAAGGGGGGAAGGGGGGCTTCCCTTGCATTTTATCGAACGAAAAATATTAAATTTCGCTGATGTAAGCTTTGTATAAGTACTGCGTTGTACCTGGTTATAGGAACAAGGGGTTTTGGGGGTGGGGGGGAGGGAGGAGGAGGAGGAGGAGGAAAAAATGACATTTTGATGAGGATGAAATCCCGGTTTACAAAAAGAGGTTTGTGCGAGGAAAGGTAAACTTATCAGAGAAGTGAAGCGTGAGAAGCATGTGCTGCACATGCTGCGCATTGTAGTTACTTGAGCCACGTTAAACCGAATGAACACATCTCACGGTTGCCAACTGGACTCAATTGTCAATGTTGCCGATTGTGAAATGATGAATCAACGAGGTTTTCCGATAGAGAGGCTGATACATGTTATAAAAGTTAGAGGTCGTTTGGTCTACGGCAATGGGGCTCTTTCAAACTTTTGCTCTGACCAAATGATTTGTCCATTCTGATGTAAAAAATAAGCAAACTTTTGCTGTGACCAAATGATTCGTCCATTCTAATGTAAAAAAGAAGCAAACTTCTGCTGTGACCAAATGATGCGTCCATTCTGATGTGAAAAATAAGCAAACTTCTGCTGTGACCAAATGATTAGTCCATTCTGATGTAAAAAAGAAGCAAACTTCTGCTGTGACCAAATGATTAGTCCATTCTGATGTAAAAAAATAAGTGAACTTTTGCTGTGACCAAATGATTAGTCCATTCTGATGTGAAAAATAAGCAAACTTCTGCTGTGACCAAATGATTAGTCCATTCTGATGTAAAAAAGAAGCAAACTTCTGCTGTGACCAAATGATTAGTCCATTCTGATGTAAAAAAATAAGTGAACTTTTGCTGTGACCAAATGATTAGTCCATTCTGATGTAAAAAATAAGCAAACTCTTGCTGTGACCAAGTGATTAGTCCATTCTGATGAAAAAAAATAAGTGAACTTTTGCTGTGACCAAATGATTAGTCCATTCTGATGTAAAAAATAAGCAAACGTTTGCTGTGACCAAATGATTTGTCCATTCTGATGTAAAAATAAGCGAAAATCACGAAAATCACTCTGAGAAAGTCTATTTACTATTTAACTCACATAGTTGCTATAACGGCAAGTTTGTAATGGTGGCTCAACGCAGGTATCATGAGAGATTCCTGTCTATTATGTCAATTTCTCTACTGAAACATAGAGATTTGTCTCAATTTAGATAGGAATCTCCCATGATACCTGCGTCGCTCCGCCATTTAGCCCAATTCTGAGAGTGAATTTTGTGATTTTTTAGTGTACTCATCGGCAATTGTACAGGTTTTTATGCAAGAATCTACTACCTATCAGTTTTGAAAAAAAAAACAAAAACAAAAACTGTTCCGGATCATTCATTAATATTGGTTTGAAAACTTTCCAATTTCCGAGTACAAAATGTACTCGGAAAGGCGGATCGAATGTCAAAAGTATTCGGCTCTTCAACCTCGGTACTCTCGTCCCATTTGCCCGACTCTGGTCGAGAATTGTAAAGGATTAAACAAGGTAACCATCGTTAAAGTACGCATTTTTGAAAGGTATCCTTGTAAAGGATTATTAAGCTTACAGGACACTTATAGACGGTTACCAAAGCAACAGCCAAGCTTGTAATTCTCGACTAACAGCGTCACTCATAGAAAGTATTAACTATGGGTTTAGCCAAGAAGTTAACGATCGGCCCGCAGACTTCGCGATGTATATATACAGGGTGTTGAAAAACTGTTCCCGAATATTTCAGGGGCGGATTCTACAGGTCAAAATAAGACCTTTTTTTCCTATAAATATGTGTCCGAAAATGCCCCCCTTTTGAGCTACAGCCCCTCAAAGTTTTAAAAAATTTACGGTTTTTTTTGGAATAGCGACCACTATATTATGAACCAAATGTCTTGAAACTTGGTGTCTTGAGGTAATTTTACGAGTAGAATCCATTACTGACCTCGAAAAATTCAGAAATTGATTCTAATTGTACTTTTCACGCAATATTGTACCTTTAACGGCACGAATTTTATGTTACGGATTAAAATTTTGAAGAATAATTACCGAAATCAGATGCGAAAAACTCTTAGAAAGATTTTGGTACTCCTTGTTTCTTTCGATACGACGCGTTTTAAGCGAGATAATCGCTGCACAGTGTGGAAAAGTCAGCGCTTTTACCATGAAAAACGGCAGTGAGTATGCAACCCGCCTCTCCGCTGCTTCTACGGGCCGGCCGCTATGGTAAAAACGCTGACTTTTCCACACTGTGCAGCGATTATCTCGCTTAAAATGCGTCGTATCGAAAGAAACAAGGAGTAACAAAAATCTTTCTAAGGGTTTTTCGCATCTGATTGCGGTAATTATTCTTCAAAATTTTAATCCGTAACATAAAATTCGTGCCGTTAAAGGTACAATATTGCGTGAAAAGTACAATTAGAATCAATTTCTGAATTTTTCGAGGTCATTAATGGATTCTACACGTAAAATTACCTCAGGACACCAAGTTTTAAGACATTTGGTTCATAATAGTGGCCGCTATTCCAAAAAAACCGTAAATTTTTTAAAACTTTGGGGGGCTGTAGCTCAAAAGGGGGGCATTTTCGGACACATGTTTATAGGTAAAAAAGGTCTTATTTTGACCTGTAAAATCCGCCCCTGAAATATTCGGGAACAGTTTTTCAACACCCTGTATATATTTTTTTTAAATGGGGCTATCGCAAACTTTTGCTGAAGGTTATTTAAGAGTCAATTAAGACGCTGAAACTTGCGGAAATAACGATGGTGGCACTGAAAACTCACTGGACCAACACAGAAACTCTGAAAATGTTTCCTAAGGAGCAACATTAATATTGTTGTTGCGCGTTAACCCTTCACTGCATGGTGTTCCACCGGTGGAACAAATTCTTCAAACGCTCATATAAAATACAGGTTTTGAGATATGCCTTCGGCGCATGGTGTGTCAACGCGGGAGAAGGTATGTTTTGAGCTCACAAAAAAAAAAAAAAAAAAAAAAATTGGCTGAAAGAAAACATCATGCAGTGAAGGGTTCGTGATCGAAATCATGTCAGGGGGGAAATTTGCCCCCGTATCCAAACTGACCAAATTTTGATTATTTTTATAAAGTTTCCGGCATTGGCTTTTTGAAAAATCCAATTAAAGTAAAAAAAAATTTTTTTTTTAAAATTTTAAAAAAAAAAAAAAAAAAAAAAATCCCGCCATTTCTTATGGTGTTATATCACTTGTAAAAAACGGGTAAAAAATTGAAAAAAGATAATTTTGACCGAAAACCCGTCAAATTATTTTTTTCACTATTTTTCCCACGTATTTGACCACCTAATACATTGAAAAATCCACATTTGTTTGAGAAAAAAAAAAATCATGCAGTGAAGGGTTAATGACGGAAGATTACCTATATAATCTTAATTATGTCCTTCTCTCCATGCTGAGAAGGAAGTATCGCATAGTAGCCGGTCGTCCGAGTCATGGTCTACAGCTGACTAATAGTGTTGTCATACGGGGACCAATAAATGTTCGGTACCGACGCGACGGTCCTGCTCGCAGATGATTGTTGAGCACGTACGACCATTAAAAACTACGCGTAAACGCTTACCATCCAACGCTTTTCTGGGACCATCTGCACTGAACATTTATTGGTCCCATCACCAGTGGTTTTCATCACTTATCACTTATTTATTAATCACTTATTTCACTTATTTTTATCACTGATTATCACTTATTTTTATCACTTATTCTCTTGCCCCAAAATCGAATCGTCCGTCTCAGGAGATTTCATCCACTTTTTGTCCATTAAATTTTTTCGTCCATTATCTATCGTCCAAATTAATTTTATCCTTGAATCAAATTTTTGTCCATGCTTTTGCTTTTCATCACTTATTTTCATGCCCCAAAATCGAATCGTCGGTCTCAGGAGATTTCGTCCACTTTTTGTCCATTAAATTTGTTCGTCCATTATCTATCGTCCAAATTAATGGGTCTGTTGCATGCTTTTGCCACAACAATATAGAACCTTGATTCTTATGTAAAATTCGGCAAAAATAACGATGCCCACATTAAAAGCGTTCAAAATCCAGTCATTAACTCAGGAAATCACTTCAATTTCAAACAGCCCACGCTACACTAGACACTATTTGTACCGGTATACTACTACATAGACGGAACCACCGTGCCTAAGTAAACAACATCTTAACTACAGAATGATGTAGGTAGTTCCCTTCTAAATACATGAATTGTTGGCTGCATTTGCTGTCTGGTCTTTTCGGTTTATCAAAGATTACAAAATAATATAAGACATGTACGCATCTAAACGAAACATTCCAATGTTTGTAAGTTCTGTTGATGTTTACATAAACGAGATGGTTCCATCTGTGTAGTTATAAGTCGGTGATATGGTGTCTAAGTGTAGCGTGGGTTGTTTGAAATGGAAGGTATTTTCTGAGTTAATGAGTGGATTTTGAAAGTTTTTAATGTGCGCATCTTTATTTTCGCCGAATTTTGCGTTAGAAACAATGAGTTATATTGGTGCAGCAAAAGTACGCAACAGGCCCATTTTATCTTTGAATTTACGTCCAGCAAATTTTTGTCCACTATTTTCTCTTCCCCTATTGGTAATGTCTCACTACTTTTAGTCCCAATATTTATCGCCCACAAGTTTTGTCCTTTTCCAATGTTATAGAAACAAAGACCTAATATTACGCTAAACGCAATCGTTTAATCGTTCTGAACACTGGCGCAACCAGGATATCTTCCATCTCTCTCATTTCCCATTTGAATGTATGAGTAGGAAAAGGACAGAAGGAGGGGGTTTTATCCCCTTGTCCATCCTTGTCTAACATACGTTTCTTAATGGAGAAAAGAGAGAGATGAAGAAACTCTCGGTGCGCTACTGGTTCTGAAACATTTTGCAATCTAATGAAATATTGAATCTATAGGTCGTTGTACTAATGTACTATGACCTTCAAAAGAAATTCCTCTGATCGAAACTGCCTTTGATAATTTTATCAATTGGGCAGTTGCAAGGGTCTGAAATTTTGTGTTTTTCATAAAGAAAATGATAGTACTTGATAAGCTGAGAACAAATGTTGTCTTTGGTTTTTTCCTAAGTGTCCCGGTTTTGGAGATACACACGTGCAAAGTTATCAAATATTGTGTGCGTAGTGACGTCATGCCACTACTCGGAATTCCCATTGAAAACAATGTATTTTGGGCCAAAACCTCATCTCCGGGACTATGGGACTTAATTAGAAACCAAAGGCATTTTTGTTCTCAATTCATCAAGTCATTTCATTTTCTTTATAAAAAAACACAATATTTCAGACCCTTGCAACTGCCCCATCGTTTTTCAAAGAGTTTTAGCTTTTTTAAGACATTCTTTCAATTGGCAATTCTGTTTGTCTTTGAAATACCTGAAAACTGCAAAATTCTTTAAGACTGGTCAAAAATAGAGGAGTGACAATGGGTCTGTCGCGTTCTTTCGTTACATCAATATAACTTATTGTTTCTTACGTAAAATTGGGCGAAAATAACGATGCGCACATTAAAAACTTTCAAAATCCACTCATTAACTCAGAAAATACATTCCACTTCAAACAACCCGCGCTACACTAGACACCATATCACCGACTTATAACTACATAGATGGAACCATCTCGTTTATGTAAACGTGAATAGAACTAACAAACATTGGTGCAAATAGTGTCTAGCGTAGCGCGGGCTGTTTGAAAATCGAAGTGATTTCCTGAATTAATGAGTGGTTTCTGAATGTTTTAATATGTTCATCCTTATTTTCGCCAAATTTTACATAAGAATCAAGGTTCTATATTGTTGTAGCAAAAGTATGCAACAGACCCATTTCCTACCAGGAAGGATACTTCCTTTCGAAAGTCATAGTACTATCGACGAATCAAAGATTGTCGCGAAATTTTCACTCATTTTTAGTTATAACTGTGAATGTGGGACTGACCTGGTAACGGCTTTTCCTCCCCGCCCGCACTGGCTTCTCACCTGCAAAGTGTGAGGAGTATGAAGAGTGGCCGAACCGGAACCTTGAAGGCGAAGCTTACTTCGTGAAAATCTCGCGACAATCTTTAATTCGTCGATAGTACATCCTCCGTCGATCATTACCCTCGAGTGAATCGGCGAAAAAAAGAACAAGAAAAGTGACTGAACGGAGGAGAAATAGAGTATCGAGATATTTCAACCCTTCCGCAATTCAATAAACGGGAGGATATCATTGCCATCGATTCGGACGAAGGGAGCCGCACATTGCAAGAAGTTGTGCATTCGTTTCTCATTTCACGATTGGAATGATTTCGCGTAATCGGAATCTACGGATGGAATAAGATGAAAAGGGGGGAAGGGGGGCTTCCCTTGCATTTTATCGAACGAAAAATATTAAATTTCGCTGATGTAAGCTTTGTATAAGTACTGCGTTGTACCTGGTTATAGGAACAAGGGGTTTTGGGGGTGGGGGGGAGGGAGGAGGAGGAGGAGGAGGAAAAAATGACATTTTGATGAGGATGAAATCCCGGTTTACAAAAAGAGGTTTGTGCGAGGAAAGGTAAACTTATCAGAGAAGTGAAGCGTGAGAAGCATGTGCTGCACATGCTGCGCATTGTAGTTACTTGAGCCACGTTAAACCGAATGAACACATCTCACGGTTGCCAACTGGACTCAATTGTCAATGTTGCCGATTGTGAAATGATGAATCAACGAGGTTTTCCGATAGAGAGGCTGATACATGTTATAAAAGTTAGAGGTCGTTTGGTCTACGGCAATGGGGCTCTTTCAAACTTTTGCTCTGACCAAATGATTTGTCCATTCTGATGTAAAAAATAAGCAAACTTTTGCTGTGACCAAATGATTCGTCCATTCTAATGTAAAAAAGAAGCAAACTTCTGCTGTGACCAAATGATGCGTCCATTCTGATGTGAAAAATAAGCAAACTTCTGCTGTGACCAAATGATTAGTCCATTCTGATGTAAAAAAGAAGCAAACTTCTGCTGTGACCAAATGATTAGTCCATTCTGATGTAAAAAAATAAGTGAACTTTTGCTGTGACCAAATGATTAGTCCATTCTGATGTGAAAAATAAGCAAACTTCTGCTGTGACCAAATGATTAGTCCATTCTGATGTAAAAAAGAAGCAAACTTCTGCTGTGACCAAATGATTAGTCCATTCTGATGTAAAAAAATAAGTGAACTTTTGCTGTGACCAAATGATTAGTCCATTCTGATGTAAAAAATAAGCAAACTCTTGCTGTGACCAAGTGATTAGTCCATTCTGATGTAAAAAAATAAGTGAACTTTTGCTGTGACCAAATGATTAGTCCATTCTGATGTAAAAAATAAGCTCTCTCCATGCTGAGAAGGAAGTATCGCATAGTAGCCGGTCGTCCGAGTCATGGTCTACAGCTGACTAATAGTGTTGTCATACGGGGACCAATAAATGTTCGGTACCGACGCGACGGTCCTGCTCGCAGATGATTGTTGAGCACGTACGACCATTAAAAACTACGCGTAAACGCTTACCATCCAACGCTTTTCTGGGACCATCTGCACTGAACATTTATTGGTCCCAGGGCCAAAATTTTGTATGGGACTGGCGTTACTGTTGACTGATGAATGTTGAAGACTTGGGTATGTATTGCCTTTTTCAGTGCTAAATTCTCAACAGTCAACATTCGGTGAGGACCGTCAAGCCTAGAGTCCCTATATATGAAAGAGTCAAGACACGTGAACAGAAGTGAGGAAGAAGAAGGTGTCTGAGGAGCGTGGAGGCGCGCCTCTTGTTTACATTTTTATCCAACGATCTTCACGCCAAAGATTACCAATACATATATTCGTGTGTAAGTAATCTTTGTTAGGTCAACCTAACCTCCAATACCCGTTGGCTTCACTCCCTGTTTTAAAGGTAATGCGTGAATTTTATTCTGTTCTGAACATATTTTCATCAATTCCTAATTCAAATTTCATCAGTACAAGCTAAAAATGCCGAAAGTTTCCTCAAAGCAGGGCAGCAATGAAGGTGGCTCCATGAAGATGTAAACAAGAGGCGCGCCTCCAGGCTTCATAGACCCCTTCTTCTTCTTCACATTTCAGCAGCCAATCAGAGATGGAACCTCGTATGGCGAGACTCTTTCATATATAGGGACTCTAGTCAAGCCCATTCAAAATTTGGGCCCATAGGTGCCAAAAGAGTCATCTCTCATTGGTCCCTTCTCAATGGACTGACGATATTTTCAGACAGAAACCAGTGTGCAACTGCTACAACTACAATAAACGGTTTTAGGGTGAAGTCATCGGTTAGCCAACAACCACAACAATGTGCTCATCGGTCACAATCGGTTGTTATAAAACTCGTGTAGCGTTCCAAACTATCTCGCTCACTCTCCCGTGACCCCCACGTGTATACCCATCTCTTTCTAGTTTCGGAATTCGTTTAAAGTGCCTTGTTTTACGACGTATTATTATCAAAATCGCGTTAAAATGCCTCGAGGAATTCATTGCGACATGCAATTCCCGTTATCGTGAAATCACCCCTAAATCGACCCTAAAATTGCCTAATCTCGTCACCTAACTCGAAATTGTTGCTCAGCAGCCGTGATCTCTTATTATGACGCTTTTTTTGGTTCTGAATCATGTTAACTTTCTGAAAATTAGTTAACTGATGTACTAACATAAACAAAAATTAACATTATGAGCAAAATATTCGAATTTTAGATCAGTTGAACACCAAAATTGATATTATCATTCCAGTGATTAGACGCTACCTTCAGTGATGGCTCGTGCAATTTGGCAACCATGCTGATCTGTCATTTAGACCTATGAAAAAGTATCGATATCTTGGGGGTGCAATTGCAGCTCCTGAAGATCGGTTGTTTTACATAGGTTTAATTGGAGAAATTAAGTTGTTGCCACATTGCACGAGCCGGCCACTAAATGTCTTTTACGATGTTCACACTTAAATAGTTATGCCGTATCCTAATATTCGTGGATTCTGAGATGTCGTAGTTCGTTCAGAATATATTCTTATTTGTATTCGAGTCTGAGGTCCGGCGACTGCGTCCTGGGGGTATTTTTAAGCGTGCCGTATATATACGGTGCGCTTTTTGTTTTCATTTTCATATCTAATATATAGGTTGCATGCTTTGCTTATGGCAAAACCTTGGCGGGAAAGGTTTGAAAAATTAAAAACGTGTTTTCTTAAAACTGGTTTCATTAATCGTTAATTTATTGCTGCAATCCAGGAGGTCTCGGCGTCTATTTTCTTAAAATTGTAAAAGTTTTGGTATTCCTGTTAATTTCAATAAGTTATTAAGCGTCAAAGTCGAATTCCTTCAAACGAGAATTCCATACAGGTCCAGCAACTTAAGTCATTTGTGCCAACCTATGAGTCGAAATTCCAAGGCAGGAGGGGGGTGGAAACACCCTTCACAGAAACCCTCTTTGCCCCTCGGTTTTGGGCTCCACCGGTCACGAGATTTCTTCACGGTTCATTAAGCGGAGAGATTTGTGAATGTGTGGGAGAGAGAGGGTGTTAGAGAGGCTTTGTGTCTCGGATCTCGGAGGGTCTGAGGACTCATAAAAGTGTCAACATCAGTTTGACGACGGTATCGAAAAGAAGTGACGGCGAGGTATTGATGAAGAGCGGGGGGGGGGGGGTATAGAAAAGAGAGGGGCTCATTCATATCCTTTAGTAGACCTGTTTAGTGATGACGTCACCATCAAAATAGGTTCCAAACAAATGCTCTATCTCGCTCACTCTCGTTGATTTACCTATAAGAAATCAGATCCAAATTTTCGAACGCATATTCATGCTAGTTAAAGCACAGTTTTCTCAAATTTTATTGCACCATTAGATTCCACGTACCTTAAAGTATTTTTCACTCTAACAGAATTCCTAAAAGATCACAAGCGAATTTACAATCACAGTTATACCGAAAGATGTTCTACGTTTTGTCCTCGTCTTACTCACGGTCTCTTATGGGAGTATCACCGCCATGACACTCAATCATTCTAACTTCTCTTCGTATCGAAGCTATTGTTCGAGGTATAACACATGTCGTGATGGTGCTGATGAGCCTATATCCTAGAATGTTGTGCTCATAAGAAACTGTGAGTGTGACAAGGACAAAACATAGGACTTTCTTCGATATAGCTGTGATTGTGCATTGTTGCGCGATGTTTCAAAAAGTTTGTGGTAGCGAGCTCACATTTTATCACTGAGAAAAAAATGGCTGTTAAAACTGTAAGAATAGAACCATAGATGTGTTTCGTCTTATTTCAATCATAAGACCTATCGTTGCTATAGTCAGCGCTCTTGAATCTACACGAATACCGATTGTCTCTATAAAATTTCGATTATTTTTATGGGAAATAAAGCGCGGGAATATATATCATATCGGAAAATTCATTGAAACAATCGGAAATTTTTATAAGGGACGTGGAACCCAATGGTGTGATAAACACAACTGGTGCAAAGAACTTGTTGTTTACTAGCACTTGTATTTGAAAATTTGGATCGTATTTCATATGGGAAAACCCACGAGAGCGAGTGAGACGGAGCCTTTTTTTGGAACCAATTATTTTCATGACGTCACACTAAACAGGTCTTGGTCATTGGAAACATTTGAAATTCTGGGGGATCGGCAAATTGAAAACCCCTTAATGAGCGTCTATGCAATCAAGGGATTTTTGAGGAAATTTTGGGCGTTTTGTTGAAAAAAAGGTTTTTAAAATCCAGAACAAAGGGAGGGGGTTAAAATTCGCATTAATAGCTCTAAAAAGTGAGAGGGGCTGTCGCGTGTCTTCCACCCCTAGACAGCCTCCTCCCTGCGGCTATGGAATTGACTCTGGAATAACTTATTTACCTATCCTAAAAAGTTTCTCGCGTGTACAGTATTTTTTACTGGAAGCCTCTTCAAATTTTGGAAATTATAGGTCCATATGAAACTTTGCTTTTCCAAAACGAAAAATGATATCGACCCACGGCAACAGAAAAAAAAATCATATTACAATGCGTTATAGGCTTAGTTTTAACTGTAAACTTTCGATACTTTTCAACAAAATAAATGGGGAGAGGGGGAATTAAAATCCACAAACGTCTTAAACCTCCACACCTACTATAATCTAAACCCCTAGAATGCTTGACGTATGTAAAGGGCACCTGAAATGGTTAGTTCTGTATATTAAAGGATTATTTTTTCATGAATTCGCAAGTGTTCCATTTATACATATTACATATCTACATCGTGACAATCGCAACAAGTGCTGACAGCACCTAAAACGGAAGAAAGAAGAAAAAAACTGTTTATTATTTAGAATCACGGCTTTTCCGAATATGACACTTTTTGACTTCAAAAGAACGCAACCTCATTTTTGATCCCTGAACAAGCCGTTTAAAAGGTGGAGGGATTTAGAAATATCTATTGTCTATACTTTATGTGGGTAAACAAGATCGAGCCTTATCAAATAATTTTCTCTTTTCAGCTTTCAATGGGTTTGTTGCAAACTTTTGCTACAGCGCTATAGAGTTTTGATTTTTATGTAAAATCGCCTGAAAATTACATTGGCGGCATCAAATAGTCATAAAATCCATTAATAAACCCACAAAACGCATTATAAAGAAAGCCAAAATGGCAGTCGTAAAGCCGAACAATCTCTGCACGCGCATACGACGAGCATCAAAGATAGGCGATCAATTTTCCCCTTTTTCGTTGAAAGGGGGGGAGGGGAAGAAAATATCTCTACAGTCAAACTGTGATTTTAAAAATTTGCATGGTCAAGATGTTGTGTTCTGTGAAGGGTGGCGGCGGGGGGGGGGGGGGGGGAGCAAAATATCAAGAATATAGGGTGTTTCAAAACTTAAGTGCCAAACTTATGGAGTGTATTTTTGGGGTCAACACATATATAAGGCTTTATTTTCCTACACGAATATGTGCTGCAAATGTTTCTCTTCTGAGCTAGAGCCCTCCAAAGTTTTGAAAACAAAAATCAAAAAACGAACACAAAAAACAACGCCTTTGACTCACCTCCTTATAGATACATCTGATCTTTTATTTTTTTCATCATTTCTCACCAAATCAGCTCAATTGGACAGCACTTGTCACAAAAGAACTGAGTGACATTTTTGATAAAATTGAGTTATTGATTGATAGACCTAGCAATACTCAATCTCGAAGCAACAAGTCCTTCTTCTAATAACAACTATTTCCTCATTGAAGCCTCATTGAAGTCATTGTCCATGTGATGAAATAAAATGAGAACTTGGTTCCTTTTTCTTAAACCTTAATCCGAGTCACGTAAGGAACCAACTCCGACTTGGTTCCTTTTATAGAATTGGGAACAGACTTAAGTCCGGATTAACAGATTTTAAAATATCAACAGTGTAAACCAACTCTGCCGTTTGGTTTCTCTTAGAGATTCGTTTTTCGTGATTATGCCAAACAAAAAGAAGAAAGGAACCAAGTCACTTTAAACGCTAAAAATTAAGTAGGTACCTTTCCTGCATAGGAAATTCCACTTTTCCGGTGTTGAAATGCAAAAACACAACACGGTAGTTGAATGAAATCAAAACGTAAGTAATTCCAAGTTTTTTGTTTAAATGCTAGCTCTTCAACTTTGGACTCAATTTTCTCGAGATCAGCTCCATGTCACATGGTTCCTCTTTGATGAATTATCATTGCTAGCAAAAGCATTAAAGCTGTTCAGACTTTAGTGGCACGCTTTTCCAACACCTGCGTGTTGGAATTTTCCCTGCTTGTTTTTTTTTTTTTTTTTTTTTTTTTGAGGATTTATTGGCTTATGCTCCTAATTGGAGCCTACAGCCACCTATAGACAAATTGAGAAAAGGAAAGATTTTTGTTTGTTGTCAGAAGACACCGGAGACTTGAAACATCCATGCTTTAGCTCTCAGATTTCCCCTGTATAATCTTTGCCGTGGACCTACTTGTAAGGATACCGAGCGACAAGACCGGTGAAAAATCTGCTGTCATTACCGGGATTCGAACCCGTGACCTATGAGTTGGCAGTCAGGTGTCCTGACCACCAAGCCACCGAGGTCGGCTGGGGTAAATTTGACTCTCAATGTCGCGAAAGTGTGCAAAATGTCTAGGCCCACCAGTACACATCGTGGGCGTTTAACTTCCAAACACACTGTCTGGCAAACTTGAGAGGGACATGCATTGTCAGCAGTTTTACCTCCCCCCCTCGCCACACCACGGACCTCCTCCGAAGTTTCCCGTAAAGTACACGTTGCGTGTAATTGAAAGCAAGTTTGGATTCGTTCATTAATTTGTACCGTCTCCGACTCCCTCCTAGGCGAGTTTAAAATATTGCAGGTAAACCTCTTATGTTGTTAGAAAACAGAGAGTGCCATGAATTATCTCCCGCGGCATGCTCGCCCCCCCAACCGCTCGGCGCTCGTCCTCCGGCTCAGACCTATTCACAGTCTCACACGTGGCGTGGGGTAGGGACACGCGGAGGTCGGGAGCGCCACTCCCAGAGGAAGAATCTTATCCGTTTTAATCAAGAGAATCTTGAAGATATATTTTCAGGGGATAACGAGCGCGTCAGATAGAATTTTATCTTCCTTTTCTCTATCTGACTAGCTCTGCTCCTCTGTCTTTCTCCCCCCACCACTCTCTCCTCTCTCTCTCTCTCTCTCTCTCTCTCTCTCTCTCTCTCTCTCTCTCTCTCTCACTCTCTCCCTCTTACTCTCTTCTGTCTCTCTCTCTGTCTCTCTCCCTCTGTCTTTCTCTCTCTCTCTCTCTCTGTCTGTCTCTCTTTCTTTCTCTCTGTCTGTGTCTCTCTCTGTCTGTCTATCTGTCTGTCTCTCTCTCTCTCCTCTCTCTCTCTCTCTCTCTCTCTCTCTCACTCTCTCTCTCTCTCTCTCCCTTGTCTTCTCTCTCTCTCTCTCCTCTCTTTCTCTTTCACTCTCTCTCTCTCTCTTTCACTCTCTCTCTCTCTCTCTCTCTCTCTCTCTCTCTCTCTCTCTCTCTCTCTCTCTCTCTCTCTCTCTCTCTCTCTCTCTGTAAAAAATAAGCAAACTCTTGCTGTGACCAAGTGATTAGTCCATTCTGATGTAAAAAAATAAGTGAACTTTTGCTGTGACCAAATGATTAGTCCATTCTGATGTAAAAAATAAGCAAACGTTTGCTGTGACCAAATGATTTGTCCATTCTGATGTAAAAATAAGCGAAAATCACGAAAATCACTCTGAGAAAGTCTATTTACTATTTAACTCACATAGTTGCTATAACGGCAAGTTTGTAATGGTGGCTCAACGCAGGTATCATGAGAGATTCCTGTCTATTATGTCAATTTCTCTACTGAAACATAGAGATTTGTCTCAATTTAGATAGGAATCTCCCATGATACCTGCGTCGCTCCGCCATTTAGCCCAATTCTGAGAGTGAATTTTGTGATTTTTTAGTGTACTCATCGGCAATTGTACAGGTTTTTATGCAAGAATCTACTACCTATCAGTTTTGAAAAAAAAAACAAAAACAAAAACTGTTCCGGATCATTCATTAATATTGGTTTGAAAACTTTCCAATTTCCGAGTACAAAATGTACTCGGAAAGGCGGATCGAATGTCAAAAGTATTCGGCTCTTCAACCTCGGTACTCTCGTCCCATTTGCCCGACTCTGGTCGAGAATTGTAAAGGATTAAACAAGGTAACCATCGTTAAAGTACGCATTTTTGAAAGGTATCCTTGTAAAGGATTATTAAGCTTACAGGACACTTATAGACGGTTACCAAAGCAACAGCCAAGCTTGTAATTCTCGACTAACAGCGTCACTCATAGAAAGTATTAACTATGGGTTTAGCCAAGAAGTTAACGATCGGCCCGCAGACTTCGCGATGTATATATACAGGGTGTTGAAAAACTGTTCCCGAATATTTCAGGGGCGGATTCTACAGGTCAAAATAAGACCTTTTTTTCCTATAAATATGTGTCCGAAAATGCCCCCCTTTTGAGCTACAGCCCCTCAAAGTTTTAAAAAATTTACGGTTTTTTTTGGAATAGCGACCACTATATTATGAACCAAATGTCTTGAAACTTGGTGTCTTGAGGTAATTTTACGAGTAGAATCCATTACTGACCTCGAAAAATTCAGAAATTGATTCTAATTGTACTTTTCACGCAATATTGTACCTTTAACGGCACGAATTTTATGTTACGGATTAAAATTTTGAAGAATAATTACCGAAATCAGATGCGAAAAACTCTTAGAAAGATTTTGGTACTCCTTGTTTCTTTCGATACGACGCGTTTTAAGCGAGATAATCGCTGCACAGTGTGGAAAAGTCAGCGCTTTTACCATGAAAAACGGCAGTGAGTATGCAACCCGCCTCTCCGCTGCTTCTACGGGCCGGCCGCTATGGTAAAAACGCTGACTTTTCCACACTGTGCAGCGATTATCTCGCTTAAAATGCGTCGTATCGAAAGAAACAAGGAGTAACAAAAATCTTTCTAAGGGTTTTTCGCATCTGATTGCGGTAATTATTCTTCAAAATTTTAATCCGTAACATAAAATTCGTGCCGTTAAAGGTACAATATTGCGTGAAAAGTACAATTAGAATCAATTTCTGAATTTTTCGAGGTCATTAATGGATTCTACACGTAAAATTACCTCAGGACACCAAGTTTTAAGACATTTGGTTCATAATAGTGGCCGCTATTCCAAAAAAACCGTAAATTTTTTAAAACTTTGGGGGGCTGTAGCTCAAAAGGGGGGCATTTTCGGACACATGTTTATAGGTAAAAAAGGTCTTATTTTGACCTGTAAAATCCGCCCCTGAAATATTCGGGAACAGTTTTTCAACACCCTGTATATATTTTTTTTAAATGGGGCTATCGCAAACTTTTGCTGAAGGTTATTTAAGAGTCAATTAAGACGCTGAAACTTGCGGAAATAACGATGGTGGCACTGAAAACTCACTGGACCAACACAGAAACTCTGAAAATGTTTCCTAAGGAGCAACATTAATATTGTTGTTGCGCGTTAACCCTTCACTGCATGGTGTTCCACCGGTGGAACAAATTCTTCAAACGCTCATATAAAATACAGGTTTTGAGATATGCCTTCGGCGCATGGTGTGTCAACGCGGGAGAAGGTATGTTTTGAGCTCACAAAAAAAAAAAAAAAAAAAAAATTGGCTGAAAGAAAACATCATGCAGTGAAGGGTTCGTGATCGAAATCATGTCAGGGGGGAAATTTGCCCCCGTATCCAAACTGACCAAATTTTGATTATTTTTATAAAGTTTCCGGCATTGGCTTTTTGAAAAATCCAATTAAAGTAAAAAAAAATTTTTTTTTTTAAAATTTAAAAAAAAAAAAAAAAAAAATCCCGCCATTTCTTATGGTGTTATATCACTTGTAAAAAACGGGTAAAAAATTGAAAAAAGATAATTTTGACCGAAAACCCGTCAAATTATTTTTTTCACTATTTTTCCCACGTATTTGACCACCTAATACATTGAAAAATCCACATTTGTTTGAGAAAAAAAAAAATCATGCAGTGAAGGGTTAATGACGGAAGATTACCTATATAATCTTAATTATGTCCTTCTCTCCATGCTGAGAAGGAAGTATCGCATAGTAGCCGGTCGTCCGAGTCATGGTCTACAGCTGACTAATAGTGTTGTCATACGGGGACCAATAAATGTTCGGTACCGACGCGACGGTCCTGCTCGCAGATGATTGTTGAGCACGTACGACCATTAAAAACTACGCGTAAACGCTTACCATCCAACGCTTTTCTGGGACCATCTGCACTGAACATTTATTGGTCCCATCACCAGTGGTTTTCATCACTTATCACTTATTTATTAATCACTTATTTCACTTATTTTTATCACTGATTATCACTTATTTTTATCACTTATTCTCTTGCCCCAAAATCGAATCGTCCGTCTCAGGAGATTTCATCCACTTTTTGTCCATTAAATTTTTTCGTCCATTATCTATCGTCCAAATTAATTTTATCCTTGAATCAAATTTTTGTCCATGCTTTTGCTTTTCATCACTTATTTTCATGCCCCAAAATCGAATCGTCGGTCTCAGGAGATTTCGTCCACTTTTTGTCCATTAAATTTGTTCGTCCATTATCTATCGTCCAAATTAATGGGTCTGTTGCATGCTTTTGCCACAACAATATAGAACCTTGATTCTTATGTAAAATTCGGCAAAAATAACGATGCCCACATTAAAAGCGTTCAAAATCCAGTCATTAACTCAGGAAATCACTTCAATTTCAAACAGCCCACGCTACACTAGACACTATTTGTACCGGTATACTACTACATAGACGGAACCACCGTGCCTAAGTAAACAACATCTTAACTACAGAATGATGTAGGTAGTTCCCTTCTAAATACATGAATTGTTGGCTGCATTTGCTGTCTGGTCTTTTCGGTTTATCAAAGATTACAAAATAATATAAGACATGTACGCATCTAAACGAAACATTCCAATGTTTGTAAGTTCTGTTGATGTTTACATAAACGAGATGGTTCCATCTGTGTAGTTATAAGTCGGTGATATGGTGTCTAAGTGTAGCGTGGGTTGTTTGAAATGGAAGGTATTTTCTGAGTTAATGAGTGGATTTTGAAAGTTTTTAATGTGCGCATCTTTATTTTCGCCGAATTTTGCGTTAGAAACAATGAGTTATATTGGTGCAGCAAAAGTACGCAACAGGCCCATTTTATCTTTGAATTTACGTCCAGCAAATTTTTGTCCACTATTTTCTCTTCCCCTATTGGTAATGTCTCACTACTTTTAGTCCCAATATTTATCGCCCACAAGTTTTGTCCTTTTCCAATGTTATAGAAACAAAGACCTAATATTACGCTAAACGCAATCGTTTAATCGTTCTGAACACTGGCGCAACCAGGATATCTTCCATCTCTCTCATTTCCCATTTGAATGTATGAGTAGGAAAAGGACAGAAGGAGGGGGTTTTATCCCCTTGTCCATCCTTGTCTAACATACGTTTCTTAATGGAGAAAAGAGAGAGATGAAGAAACTCTCGGTGCGCTACTGGTTCTGAAACATTTTGCAATCTAATGAAATATTGAATCTATAGGTCGTTGTACTAATGTACTATGACCTTCAAAAGAAATTCCTCTGATCGAAACTGCCTTTGATAATTTTATCAATTGGGCAGTTGCAAGGGTCTGAAATTTTGTGTTTTTCATAAAGAAAATGATAGTACTTGATAAGCTGAGAACAAATGTTGTCTTTGGTTTTTTCCTAAGTGTCCCGGTTTTGGAGATACACACGTGCAAAGTTATCAAATATTGTGTGCGTAGTGACGTCATGCCACTACTCGGAATTCCCATTGAAAACAATGTATTTTGGGCCAAAACCTCATCTCCGGGACTATGGGACTTAATTAGAAACCAAAGGCATTTTTGTTCTCAATTCATCAAGTCATTTCATTTTCTTTATAAAAAAACACAATATTTCAGACCCTTGCAACTGCCCCATCGTTTTTCAAAGAGTTTTAGCTTTTTTAAGACATTCTTTCAATTGGCAATTCTGTTTGTCTTTGAAATACCTGAAAACTGCAAAATTCTTTAAGACTGGTCAAAAATAGAGGAGTGACAATGGGTCTGTCGCGTTCTTTCGTTACATCAATATAACTTATTGTTTCTTACGTAAAATTGGGCGAAAATAACGATGCGCACATTAAAAACTTTCAAAATCCACTCATTAACTCAGAAAATACATTCCACTTCAAACAACCCGCGCTACACTAGACACCATATCACCGACTTATAACTACATAGATGGAACCATCTCGTTTATGTAAACGTGAATAGAACTAACAAACATTGGTGCAAATAGTGTCTAGCGTAGCGCGGGCTGTTTGAAAATCGAAGTGATTTCCTGAATTAATGAGTGGTTTCTGAATGTTTTTAATATTCTCATCCTTATTTTCGCCAAACTTCACAAAAGAATCAAGGTTCTATATTGTTGTAGCAAAAGTATGCAACAGACCCATTTTCTACCAGGATACTTCCTTTCGAAAGTCATTGTACTATCGAAGAATTAAATATTGTCGCGAAATTTTTACTCATTTTTAGTTATAACTGTGAATGTGGGACTGACCTGGTAACGGCTTTTCCTCCCCGCCCGCACTGGCTTCTCACCTGCAAAGTGTGAGGAGTATGAAGAGTGGCCGAACCGGAACCTTGAAGGCGAAGCTTACTTCGTGAAAATCTCGCGACAATCTTTAATTCGTCGATAGTACATCCTCCGTCGATCATTACCCTCGAGTGAATCGGCGAAAAAAAGAACAAGAAAAGTGACTGAACGGAGGAGAAATAGAGTATCGAGATATTTCAACCCTTCCGCAATTCAATAAACGGGAGGATATCATTGCCATCGATTCGGACGAAGGGAGCCGCACATTGCAAGAAGTTGTGCATTCGTTTCTCATTTCACGATTGGAATGATTTCGCGTAATCGGAATCTACGGATGGAATAAGATGAAAAGGGGGGAAGGGGGGCTTCCCTTGCATTTTATCGAACGAAAAATATTAAATTTCGCTGATGTAAGCTTTGTATAAGTACTGCGTTGTACCTGGTTATAGGAACAAGGGGTTTTGGGGGTGGGGGGGAGGGAGGAGGAGGAGGAGGAGGAAAAAATGACATTTTGATGAGGATGAAATCCCGGTTTACAAAAAGAGGTTTGTGCGAGGAAAGGTAAACTTATCAGAGAAGTGAAGCGTGAGAAGCATGTGCTGCACATGCTGCGCATTGTAGTTACTTGAGCCACGTTAAACCGAATGAACACATCTCACGGTTGCCAACTGGACTCAATTGTCAATGTTGCCGATTGTGAAATGATGAATCAACGAGGTTTTCCGATAGAGAGGCTGATACATGTTATAAAAGTTAGAGGTCGTTTGGTCTACGGCAATGGGGCTCTTTCAAACTTTTGCTCTGACCAAATGATTTGTCCATTCTGATGTAAAAAATAAGCAAACTTTTGCTGTGACCAAATGATTCGTCCATTCTAATGTAAAAAAGAAGCAAACTTCTGCTGTGACCAAATGATGCGTCCATTCTGATGTGAAAAATAAGCAAACTTCTGCTGTGACCAAATGATTAGTCCATTCTGATGTAAAAAAGAAGCAAACTTCTGCTGTGACCAAATGATTAGTCCATTCTGATGTAAAAAAATAAGTGAACTTTTGCTGTGACCAAATGATTAGTCCATTCTGATGTGAAAAATAAGCAAACTTCTGCTGTGACCAAATGATTAGTCCATTCTGATGTAAAAAAGAAGCAAACTTCTGCTGTGACCAAATGATTAGTCCATTCTGATGTAAAAAAATAAGTGAACTTTTGCTGTGACCAAATGATTAGTCCATTCTGATGTAAAAAATAAGCAAACTCTTGCTGTGACCAAGTGATTAGTCCATTCTGATGTAAAAAAATAAGTGAACTTTTGCTGTGACCAAATGATTAGTCCATTCTGATGTAAAAAATAAGCAAACGTTTGCTGTGACCAAATGATTTGTCCATTCTGATGTAAAAATAAGCGAAAATCACGAAAATCACTCTGAGAAAGTCTATTTACTATTTAACTCACATAGTTGCTATAACGGCAAGTTTGTAATGGTGGCTCAACGCAGGTATCATGAGAGATTCCTGTCTATTATGTCAATTTCTCTACTGAAACATAGAGATTTGTCTCAATTTAGATAGGAATCTCCCATGATACCTGCGTCGCTCCGCCATTTAGCCCAATTCTGAGAGTGAATTTTGTGATTTTTTAGTGTACTCATCGGCAATTGTACAGGTTTTTATGCAAGAATCTACTACCTATCAGTTTTGAAAAAAAAAACAAAAACAAAAACTGTTCCGGATCATTCATTAATATTGGTTTGAAAACTTTCCAATTTCCGAGTACAAAATGTACTCGGAAAGGCGGATCGAATGTCAAAAGTATTCGGCTCTTCAACCTCGGTACTCTCGTCCCATTTGCCCGACTCTGGTCGAGAATTGTAAAGGATTAAACAAGGTAACCATCGTTAAAGTACGCATTTTTGAAAGGTATCCTTGTAAAGGATTATTAAGCTTACAGGACACTTATAGACGGTTACCAAAGCAACAGCCAAGCTTGTAATTCTCGACTAACAGCGTCACTCATAGAAAGTATTAACTATGGGTTTAGCCAAGAAGTTAACGATCGGCCCGCAGACTTCGCGATGTATATATACAGGGTGTTGAAAAACTGTTCCCGAATATTTCAGGGGCGGATTCTACAGGTCAAAATAAGACCTTTTTTTCCTATAAATATGTGTCCGAAAATGCCCCCCTTTTGAGCTACAGCCCCTCAAAGTTTTAAAAAATTTACGGTTTTTTTTGGAATAGCGACCACTATATTATGAACCAAATGTCTTGAAACTTGGTGTCTTGAGGTAATTTTACGAGTAGAATCCATTACTGACCTCGAAAAATTCAGAAATTGATTCTAATTGTACTTTTCACGCAATATTGTACCTTTAACGGCACGAATTTTATGTTACGGATTAAAATTTTGAAGAATAATTACCGAAATCAGATGCGAAAAACTCTTAGAAAGATTTTGGTACTCCTTGTTTCTTTCGATACGACGCGTTTTAAGCGAGATAATCGCTGCACAGTGTGGAAAAGTCAGCGCTTTTACCATGAAAAACGGCAGTGAGTATGCAACCCGCCTCTCCGCTGCTTCTACGGGCCGGCCGCTATGGTAAAAACGCTGACTTTTCCACACTGTGCAGCGATTATCTCGCTTAAAATGCGTCGTATCGAAAGAAACAAGGAGTAACAAAAATCTTTCTAAGGGTTTTTCGCATCTGATTGCGGTAATTATTCTTCAAAATTTTAATCCGTAACATAAAATTCGTGCCGTTAAAGGTACAATATTGCGTGAAAAGTACAATTAGAATCAATTTCTGAATTTTTCGAGGTCAGTAATGGATTCTACTCGTAAAATTACCTCAAGACACCAAGTTTCAAGACATTTGGTTCATAATATAGTGGTCGCTATTCCAAAAAAAACCGTAAATTTTTTAAAACTTTGAGGGGCTGTAGCTCAAAAGGGGGGCATTTTCGGACACATATTTATAGGAAAAAAAAGGGCTTATTTTGACCTGTAGAATCCGCCCCTGAAATATTCGGGAACAGTTTTTCAACACCCTGTATATATTTTTTTTAAATGGGGCTATCGCAAACTTTTGCTGAAGGTTATTTAAGAGTCAATTAAGACGCTGAAACTTGCGGAAATAACGATGGTGGCACTGAAAACTCACTGGACCAACACAGAAACTCTGAAAATGTTTCCTAAGGAGCAACATTAATATTGTTGTTGCGCGTTAACCCTTCACTGCATGGTGTTCCACCGGTGGAACAAATTCTTCAAACGCTCATATAAAATACAGGTTTTGAGATATGCCTTCGGCGCATGGTGTGTCAACGCGGGAGAAGGTATGTTTTGAGCTCACAAAAAAAAAAAAAAAAAAAAAAAATTTGGGTGAAAGAAAACATCATGCAGTGAAGGGTTCGTGATCGAAATCATGTCAGGGGGGAAATTTGCCCCCGTATCCAAACTGACCAAATTTTGATTATTTTTATAAAGTTTCCGGCATTGGCTTTTTGAAAAATCCAATTAAAGTAAAAAAAAATTTTTTTTTTTAAAATTTAAAAAAAAAAAAAAAAAAAAATCCCGCCATTTCTTATGGTGTTATATCACTTGTAAAAAACGGGTAAAAAATTGAAAAAAGATAATTTTGACCGAAAACCCGTCAAATTATTTTTTTCACTATTTTTCCCACGTATTTGACCACCTAATACATTGAAAAATCCACATTTGTTTGAGAAAAAAAAAAATCATGCAGTGAAGGGTTAATGACGGAAGATTACCTATATAATCTTAATTATGTCCTTCTCTCCATGCTGAGAAGGAAGTATCGCATAGTAGCCGGTCGTCCGAGTCATGGTCTACAGCTGACTAATAGTGTTGTCATACGGGGACCAATAAATGTTCGGTACCGACGCGACGGTCCTGCTCGCAGATGATTGTTGAGCACGTACGACCATTAAAAACTACGCGTAAACGCTTACCATCCAACGCTTTTCTGGGACCATCTGCACTGAACATTTATTGGTCCCATCACCAGTGGTTTTCATCACTTATCACTTATTTATTAATCACTTATTTCACTTATTTTTATCACTGATTATCACTTATTTTTATCACTTATTCTCTTGCCCCAAAATCGAATCGTCCGTCTCAGGAGATTTCATCCACTTTTTGTCCATTAAATTTTTTCGTCCATTATCTATCGTCCAAATTAATTTTATCCTTGAATCAAATTTTTGTCCATGCTTTTGCTTTTCATCACTTATTTTCATGCCCCAAAATCGAATCGTCGGTCTCAGGAGATTTCGTCCACTTTTTGTCCATTAAATTTGTTCGTCCATTATCTATCGTCCAAATTAATGGGTCTGTTGCATGCTTTTGCCACAACAATATAGAACCTTGATTCTTATGTAAAATTCGGCAAAAATAACGATGCCCACATTAAAAGCGTTCAAAATCCAGTCATTAACTCAGGAAATCACTTCAATTTCAAACAGCCCACGCTACACTAGACACTATTTGTACCGGTATACTACTACATAGACGGAACCACCGTGCCTAAGTAAACAACATCTTAACTACAGAATGATGTAGGTAGTTCCCTTCTAAATACATGAATTGTTGGCTGCATTTGCTGTCTGGTCTTTTCGGTTTATCAAAGATTACAAAATAATATAAGACATGTACGCATCTAAACGAAACATTCCAATGTTTGTAAGTTCTGTTGATGTTTACATAAACGAGATGGTTCCATCTGTGTAGTTATAAGTCGGTGATATGGTGTCTAAGTGTAGCGTGGGTTGTTTGAAATGGAAGGTATTTTCTGAGTTAATGAGTGGATTTTGAAAGTTTTTAATGTGCGCATCTTTATTTTCGCCGAATTTTGCGTTAGAAACAATGAGTTATATTGGTGCAGCAAAAGTACGCAACAGGCCCATTTTATCTTTGAATTTACGTCCAGCAAATTTTTGTCCACTATTTTCTCTTCCCCTATTGGTAATGTCTCACTACTTTTAGTCCCAATATTTATCGCCCACAAGTTTTGTCCTTTTCCAATGTTATAGAAACAAAGACCTAATATTACGCTAAACGCAATCGTTTAATCGTTCTGAACACTGGCGCAACCAGGATATCTTCCATCTCTCTCATTTCCCATTTGAATGTATGAGTAGGAAAAGGACAGAAGGAGGGGGTTTTATCCCCTTGTCCATCCTTGTCTAACATACGTTTCTTAATGGAGAAAAGAGAGAGATGAAGAAACTCTCGGTGCGCTACTGGTTCTGAAACATTTTGCAATCTAATGAAATATTGAATCTATAGGTCGTTGTACTAATGTACTATGACCTTCAAAAGAAATTCCTCTGATCGAAACTGCCTTTGATAATTTTATCAATTGGGCAGTTGCAAGGGTCTGAAATTTTGTGTTTTTCATAAAGAAAATGATAGTACTTGATAAGCTGAGAACAAATGTTGTCTTTGGTTTTTTCCTAAGTGTCCCGGTTTTGGAGATACACACGTGCAAAGTTATCAAATATTGTGTGCGTAGTGACGTCATGCCACTACTCGGAATTCCCATTGAAAACAATGTATTTTGGGCCAAAACCTCATCTCCGGGACTATGGGACTTAATTAGAAACCAAAGGCATTTTTGTTCTCAATTCATCAAGTCATTTCATTTTCTTTATAAAAAAACACAATATTTCAGACCCTTGCAACTGCCCCATCGTTTTTCAAAGAGTTTTAGCTTTTTTAAGACATTCTTTCAATTGGCAATTCTGTTTGTCTTTGAAATACCTGAAAACTGCAAAATTCTTTAAGACTGGTCAAAAATAGAGGAGTGACAATGGGTCTGTCGCGTTCTTTCGTTACATCAATATAACTTATTGTTTCTTACGTAAAATTGGGCGAAAATAACGATGCGCACATTAAAAACTTTCAAAATCCACTCATTAACTCAGAAAATACATTCCACTTCAAACAACCCGCGCTACACTAGACACCATATCACCGACTTATAACTACATAGATGGAACCATCTCGTTTATGTAAACGTGAATAGAACTAACAAACATTGGTGCAAATAGTGTCTAGCGTAGCGCGGGCTGTTTGAAAATCGAAGTGATTTCCTGAATTAATGAGTGGTTTCTGAATGTTTTTAATATGTTCATCCTTATTTTCGCCAAATTTTACATAAGAATCAAGGTTCTATATTGTTGTAGCAAAAGTATGCAACAGACCCATTTCCTACCAGGAAGGATACTTCCTTTCGAAAGTCATAGTACTATCGACGAATCAAAGATTGTCGCGAAATTTTCACTCATTTTTAGTTATAACTGTGAATGTGGGACTGACCTGGTAACGGCTTTTCCTCCCCGCCCGCACTGGCTTCTCACCTGCAAAGTGTGAGGAGTATGAAGAGTGGCCGAACCGGAACCTTGAAGGCGAAGCTTACTTCGTGAAAATCTCGCGACAATCTTTAATTCGTCGATAGTACATCCTCCGTCGATCATTACCCTCGAGTGAATCGGCGAAAAAAAGAACAAGAAAAGTGACTGAACGGAGGAGAAATAGAGTATCGAGATATTTCAACCCTTCCGCAATTCAATAAACGGGAGGATATCATTGCCATCGATTCGGACGAAGGGAGCCGCACATTGCAAGAAGTTGTGCATTCGTTTCTCATTTCACGATTGGAATGATTTCGCGTAATCGGAATCTACGGATGGAATAAGATGAAAAGGGGGGAAGGGGGGCTTCCCTTGCATTTTATCGAACGAAAAATATTAAATTTCGCTGATGTAAGCTTTGTATAAGTACTGCGTTGTACCTGGTTATAGGAACAAGGGGTTTTGGGGGTGGGGGGAGGGAGGAGGAGGAGGAGGAGGAAAAAATGACATTTTGATGAGGATGAAATCCCGGTTTACAAAAAGAGGTTTGTGCGAGGAAAGGTAAACTTATCAGAGAAGTGAAGCGTGAGAAGCATGTGCTGCACATGCTGCGCATTGTAGTTACTTGAGCCACGTTAAACCGAATGAACACATCTCACGGTTGCCAACTGGACTCAATTGTCAATGTTGCCGATTGTGAAATGATGAATCAACGAGGTTTTCCGATAGAGAGGCTGATACATGTTATAAAAGTTAGAGGTCGTTTGGTCTACGGCAATGGGGCTCTTTCAAACTTTTGCTCTGACCAAATGATTTGTCCATTCTGATGTAAAAAATAAGCAAACTTTTGCTGTGACCAAATGATTCGTCCATTCTAATGTAAAAAAGAAGCAAACTTCTGCTGTGACCAAATGATGCGTCCATTCTGATGTGAAAAATAAGCAAACTTCTGCTGTGACCAAATGATTAGTCCATTCTGATGTAAAAAAGAAGCAAACTTCTGCTGTGACCAAATGATTAGTCCATTCTGATGTAAAAAAATAAGTGAACTTTTGCTGTGACCAAATGATTAGTCCATTCTGATGTGAAAAATAAGCAAACTTCTGCTGTGACCAAATGATTAGTCCATTCTGATGTAAAAAAGAAGCAAACTTCTGCTGTGACCAAATGATTAGTCCATTCTGATGTAAAAAAATAAGTGAACTTTTGCTGTGACCAAATGATTAGTCCATTCTGATGTAAAAAATAAGCAAACTCTTGCTGTGACCAAGTGATTAGTCCATTCTGATGTAAAAAAATAAGTGAACTTTTGCTGTGACCAAATGATTAGTCCATTCTGATGTAAAAAATAAGCTCTCTCCATGCTGAGAAGGAAGTATCGCATAGTAGCCGGTCGTCCGAGTCATGGTCTACAGCTGACTAATAGTGTTGTCATACGGGGACCAATAAATGTTCGGTACCGACGCGACGGTCCTGCTCGCAGATGATTGTTGAGCACGTACGACCATTAAAAACTACGCGTAAACGCTTACCATCCAACGCTTTTCTGGGACCATCTGCACTGAACATTTATTGGTCCCAGGGCCAAAATTTTGTATGGGACTGGCGTTACTGTTGACTGATGAATGTTGAAGACTTGGGTATGTATTGCCTTTTTCAGTGCTAAATTCTCAACAGTCAACATTCGGTGAGGACCGTCAAGCCTAGAGTCCCTATATATGAAAGAGTCAAGACACGTGAACAGAAGTGAGGAAGAAGAAGGTGTCTGAGGAGCGTGGAGGCGCGCCTCTTGTTTACATTTTTATCCAACGATCTTCACGCCAAAGATTACCAATACATATATTCGTGTGTAAGTAATCTTTGTTAGGTCAA
The DNA here is from genome assembly GCA_011764245.1 of Trialeurodes vaporariorum. Classification (NCBI taxonomy): domain Eukaryota; kingdom Metazoa; phylum Arthropoda; class Insecta; order Hemiptera; family Aleyrodidae; genus Trialeurodes; species Trialeurodes vaporariorum. Next base: position 62,260,194 of record VMOF01000369.1, read on the forward strand.
CCTAACCTCCAATACCCGTTGGCTTCACTCCCTGTTTTAAAGGTAATGCGTGAATTTTATTCTGTTCTGAACATATTTTCATCAATTCCTAATTCAAATTTCATCAGTACAAGCTAAAAATGCCGAAAGTTTCCTCAAAGCAGGGCAGCAATGAAGGTGGCTCCATGAAGATGTAAACAAGAGGCGCGCCTCCAGGCTTCATAGACCCCTTCTTCTTCTTCACATTTCAGCAGCCAATCAGAGATGGAACCTCGTATGGCGAGACTCTTTCATATATAGGGACTCTAGTCAAGCCCATTCAAAATTTGGGCCCATAGGTGCCAAAAGAGTCATCTCTCATTGGTCCCTTCTCAATGGACTGACGATATTTTCAGACAGAAACCAGTGTGCAACTGCTACAACTACAATAAACGGTTTTAGGGTGAAGTCATCGGTTAGCCAACAACCACAACAATGTGCTCATCGGTCACAATCGGTTGTTATAAAACTCGTGTAGCGTTCCAAACTATCTCGCTCACTCTCCCGTGACCCCCACGTGTATACCCATCTCTTTCTAGTTTCGGAATTCGTTTAAAGTGCCTTGTTTTACGACGTATTATTATCAAAATCGCGTTAAAATGCCTCGAGGAATTCATTGCGACATGCAATTCCCGTTATCGTGAAATCACCCCTAAATCGACCCTAAAATTGCCTAATCTCGTCACCTAACTCGAAATTGTTGCTCAGCAGCCGTGATCTCTTATTATGACGCTTTTTTTGGTTCTGAATCATGTTAACTTTCTGAAAATTAGTTAACTGATGTACTAACATAAACAAAAATTAACATTATGAGCAAAATATTCGAATTTTAGATCAGTTGAACACCAAAATTGATATTATCATTCCAGTGATTAGACGCTACCTTCAGTGATGGCTCGTGCAATTTGGCAACCATGCTGATCTGTCATTTAGACCTATGAAAAAGTATCGATATCTTGGGGGTGCAATTGCAGCTCCTGAAGATCGGTTGTTTTACATAGGTTTAATTGGAGAAATTAAGTTGTTGCCACATTGCACGAGCCGGCCACTAAATGTCTTTTACGATGTTCACACTTAAATAGTTATGCCGTATCCTAATATTCGTGGATTCTGAGATGTCGTAGTTCGTTCAGAATATATTCTTATTTGTATTCGAGTCTGAGGTCCGGCGACTGCGTCCTGGGGGTATTTTTAAGCGTGCCGTATATATACGGTGCGCTTTTTGTTTTCATTTTCATATCTAATATATAGGTTGCATGCTTTGCTTATGGCAAAACCTTGGCGGGAAAGGTTTGAAAAATTAAAAACGTGTTTTCTTAAAACTGGTTTCATTAATCGTTAATTTATTGCTGCAATCCAGGAGGTCTCGGCGTCTATTTTCTTAAAATTGTAAAAGTTTTGGTATTCCTGTTAATTTCAATAAGTTATTAAGCGTCAAAGTCGAATTCCTTCAAACGAGAATTCCATACAGGTCCAGCAACTTAAGTCATTTGTGCCAACCTATGAGTCGAAATTCCAAGGCAGGAGGGGGGTGGAAACACCCTTCACAGAAACCCTCTTTGCCCCTCGGTTTTGGGCTCCACCGGTCACGAGATTTCTTCACGGTTCATTAAGCGGAGAGATTTGTGAATGTGTGGGAGAGAGAGGGTGTTAGAGAGGCTTTGTGTCTCGGATCTCGGAGGGTCTGAGGACTCATAAAAGTGTCAACATCAGTTTGACGACGGTATCGAAAAGAAGTGACGGCGAGGTATTGATGAAGAGCGGGGGGGGGGGGGTATAGAAAAGAGAGGGGCTCATTCATATCCTTTAGTAGACCTGTTTAGTGATGACGTCACCATCAAAATAGGTTCCAAACAAATGCTCTATCTCGCTCACTCTCGTTGATTTACCTATAAGAAATCAGATCCAAATTTTCGAACGCATATTCATGCTAGTTAAAGCACAGTTTTCTCAAATTTTATTGCACCATTAGATTCCACGTACCTTAAAGTATTTTTCACTCTAACAGAATTCCTAAAAGATCACAAGCGAATTTACAATCACAGTTATACCGAAAGATGTTCTACGTTTTGTCCTCGTCTTACTCACGGTCTCTTATGGGAGTATCACCGCCATGACACTAAATCATTCTAACTTCTCTTCGTATCGAAGCTATTGTTCGAGGTATAACACATGTCGTGATGGTGCTGATGAGCCTATATCCTAGAATGTTGTGCTCATAAGAAACTGTGAGTGTGACAAGGACAAAACATAGGACTTTCTTCGATATAGCTGTGATTGTGCATTGTTGCGCGATGTTTCAAAAAGTTTGTGGTAGCGAGCTCACATTTTATCACTGAGAAAAAAATGGCTGTTAAAACTGTAAGAATAGAACCATAGATGTGTTTCGTCTTATTTCAATCATAAGACCTATCGTTGCTATAGTCAGCGCTCTTGAATCTACACGAATACCGATTGTCTCTATAAAATTTCGATTATTTTTATGGGAAATAAAGCGCGGGAATATATATCATATCGGAAAATTCATTGAAACAATCGGAAATTTTTATAAGGGACGTGGAACCCAATGGTGTGATAAACACAACTGGTGCAAAGAACTTGTTGTTTACTAGCACTTGTATTTGAAAATTTGGATCGTATTTCATATGGGAAAACCCACGAGAGCGAGTGAGACGGAGCCTTTTTTTGGAACCAATTATTTTCATGACGTCACACTAAACAGGTCTTGGTCATTGGAAACATTTGAAATTCTGGGGGATCGGCAAATTGAAAACCCCTTAATGAGCGTCTATGCAATCAAGGGATTTTTGAGGAAATTTTGGGCGTTTTGTTGAAAAAAAGGTTTTTAAAATCCAGAACAAAGGGAGGGGGTTAAAATTCGCATTAATAGCTCTAAAAAGTGAGAGGGGCTGTCGCGTGTCTTCCACCCCTAGACAGCCTCCTCCCTGCGGCTATGGAATTGACTCTGGAATAACTTATTTACCTATCCTAAAAAGTTTCTCGCGTGTACAGTATTTTTTACTGGAAGCCTCTTCAAATTTTGGAAATTATAGGTCCATATGAAACTTTGCTTTTCCAAAACGAAAAATGATATCGACCCACGGCAACAGAAAAAAAAATCATATTACAATGCGTTATAGGCTTAGTTTTAACTGTAAACTTTCGATACTTTTCAACAAAATAAATGGGGAGAGGGGGAATTAAAATCCACAAACGTCTTAAACCTCCACACCTACTATAATCTAAACCCCTAGAATGCTTGACGTATGTAAAGGGCACCTGAAATGGTTAGTTCTGTATATTAAAGGATTATTTTTTCATGAATTCGCAAGTGTTCCATTTATACATATTACATATCTACATCGTGACAATCGCAACAAGTGCTGACAGCACCTAAAACGGAAGAAAGAAGAAAAAAACTGTTTATTATTTAGAATCACGGCTTTTCCGAATATGACACTTTTTGACTTCAAAAGAACGCAACCTCATTTTTGATCCCTGAACAAGCCGTTTAAAAGGTGGAGGGATTTAGAAATATCTATTGTCTATACTTTATGTGGGTAAACAAGATCGAGCCTTATCAAATAATTTTCTCTTTTCAGCTTTCAATGGGTTTGTTGCAAACTTTTGCTACAGCGCTATAGAGTTTTGATTTTTATGTAAAATCGCCTGAAAATTACATTGGCGGCATCAAATAGTCATAAAATCCATTAATAAACCCACAAAACGCATTATAAAGAAAGCCAAAATGGCAGTCGTAAAGCCGAACAATCTCTGCACGCGCATACGACGAGCATCAAAGATAGGCGATCAATTTTCCCCTTTTTCGTTGAAAGGGGGGGAGGGGAAGAAAATATCTCTACAGTCAAACTGTGATTTTAAAAATTTGCATGGTCAAGATGTTGTGTTCTGTGAAGGGTGGCGGCGGCGGGGGGGGGGGGGGGGGCAAAATATCAAGAATATAGGGTGTTTCAAAACTTAAGTGCCAAACTTATGGAGTGTATTTTTGGGGTCAACACATATATAAGGCTTTATTTTCCTACACGAATATGTGCTGCAAATGTTTCTCTTCTGAGCTAGAGCCCTCCAAAGTTTTGAAAACAAAAATCAAAAAACGAACACAAAAAACAACGCCTTTGACTCACCTCCTTATAGATACATCTGATCTTTTATTTTTTCATCATTTCTCACCAAATCAGCTCAATTGGACAGCACTTGTCACAAAAGAACTGAGTGACATTTTTGATAAAATTGAGTTATTGATTGATAGACCTAGCAATACTCAATCTCGAAGCAAAAGTCCTTCTTCTAATAACAACTATTTCCTCATTGAAGCCTCATTGAAGTCATTGTCCATGTGATGAAATAAAATGAGAACTTGGTTCCTTTTTCTTAAACCTTAATCCGAGTCACGTAAGGAACCAACTCCGACTTGGTTCCTTTTATAGAATTGGGAACAGACTTAAGTCCGGATTAACAGATTTTAAAATATCAACAGTGTAAACCAACTCTGCCGTTTGGTTTCTCTTAGAGATTCGTTTTTCGTGATTATGCCAAACAAAAAAAAGAAAGGAACCAAGTCACTTTAAACGCTAAAAAATTTAAATAGGTACCTTCCTGCATAGGAAATTCCACTTTTCCGGTGTTGAAATGCAAAAACACAACACGGTAGTTGAATGAAATCAAAACGTAAGTAATTCCAAGTTTTTTTTTTTAAATGCTAGCTCTTCAACTTTGGACTCAATTTTCTCGAGATCAGCTCCATGTCACATGGTTCCTCTTTGATGAATTATCATTGCTAGCAAAAGCATTAAAGCTGTTCAGACTTTAGTGGCACGCTTTTCCAACACCTGCGTGTTGGAATTTTCCCTGCTTGTTTTTTTTTTTTTTTTTTTTTTTTTGAGGATTTATTGGCTTATGCTCCTAATTGGAGCCTACAGCCACCTATAGACAAAATTTAGAAAAGGAAAGATTTTTGTTTGTTGTCAGAAGACACCGGAGACTTGAAACATCCATGCTTTAGCTCTCAGATTTCCCCTGTATAATCTTTGCCGTGGACCTACTTGTAAGGATACCGAGCGACAAGACCGGTGAAAAATCTGCTGTCATTACCGGGATTCGAACCCGTGACCTATGAGTTGGCAGTCAGGTGTCCTGACCACCAAGCCACCGAGGTCGGCTGGGGTAAATTTGACTCTCAATGTCGCGAAAGTGTGCAAAATGTCTAGGCCCACCAGTACACATCGTGGGCGTTTAACTTCCAAACACACTGTCTGGCAAACTTGAGAGGGACATGCATTGTCAGCAGTTTTACCTCCCCCCCTCGCCACACCACGGACCTCCTCCGAAGTTTCCCGTAAAGTACACGTTGCGTGTAATTGAAAGCAAGTTTGGATTCGTTCATTAATTTGTACCGTCTCCGACTCCCTCCTAGGCGAGTTTAAAATATTGCAGGTAAACCTCTTATGTTGTTAGAAAACAGAGAGTGCCATGAATTATCTCCCGCGGCATGCTCGCCCCCCCAACCGCTCGGCGCTCGTCCTCCGGCTCAGACCTATTCACAGTCTCACACGTGGCGTGGGGTAGGGACACGCGGAGGTCGGGAGCGCCACTCCCAGAGGAAGAATCTTATCCGTTTTAATCAAGAGAATCTTGAAGATATATTTTCAGGGGATAACGAGCGCGTCAGATAGAATTTTATCTTCCTTTTCTCTATCTGACTAGCTCTGCTCCTCTGTCTTTCTCCCCCCCACCACTCTCTCCCTCTCTCTCTCTCTCTCTCCTCTCTCTCTCTCTCTCTCTCTCTCTCTCTCTCTCACTCTCTCCCTCTTACTCTCTCTCTGTCTCTCTCTCTGTCTCTCTCCCTCTGTCTTTCTCTCTCTCTCTCTCTCTGTCTGTCTCTCTTTCTTTCTCTCTGTCTGTGTCTCTCTCTGTCTGTCTATCTGTCTGTCTCTCTCTCTCTCTCTCTCTCTCTCTCTCTCTCTCTCTCTCTCTCTCTCTCTCTCTCTCTCTCCCTCTGTCTTTCTCTCTCTCTCTCTCACTCTCTTTCTCTTTCACTCTCTCTCTCTCTCTTTCACTCTCTCTCTCTCTCTCTCTCTCTCTCTCTCTGTCTCTCTCTCTCTCTCTCTCTCTCTCTCTCTCTCTCTCTCTCTCTCTCTCTCTCTCTCTCTCTCTTTCTCCCTGTATCCCTCCCTCCCTCTTCCTGACACTGCATTCGCTTTGGTGCAAGGAAGCTGGGGATGAGGGAGGGGGTATTTTCGCAAAAAAACAGCTTTCGTACAATCCTGCAACAGAGGATGCTGGACTTCACTTCGCTTTTGGCCCTTCCCTGTAACTGGGAAACTCAACTCCGAAATTTAAATCGTCCTCTAATGTGTGTTATCTCTGTGAGTATGTAGAAACGAATTCAGGGAGGGGGGAGTGCAAATTTATCCAGGGCGAAGTTCTAATTTTGCCAATTTTTCGACTCTTTCGGGCACGCTGAAAAATGTGAATGGGTAAATTTTACCCTTAGATTGGTTCCTATATGTGCAGCAATGTGGAGGGTTAATACTTGCAGCGCGATGGTACCATAATTATAAAGACTCTTGGTTATTCTTTACAGTCATGAGAATAATATAAACAGTCATGCGGTTGAAATTAATTCACGATTAGATGGTAATTTTTTAACATATATTGCTACAAAATATACCAACCATCTGAATCTAAAATTTACATTTCCACTTTTATCAGTGCAGTTTATCTGCTTTCCGCCCTCTTACAATTGTGATTTTAGGGACTATTTTTCGGAGAAAGCCCCCCCCCCCCACCAATGCGGTCACTGAAATCGAAACATATCGTTCTGCTTGCAAGTGTGTTTCATTAACATTAGCCGATCGAATGATTGAGTGATTCTTGTAGACAATTTTACGAGGAATTCAATGAAACTACCTCCAATCATCTACGTTGCTTATGAACAAAGATCATAAACATTTAAAATGGAGCTGTTGCAAACTTTTGCTACAGGCTTATTGATAGTTGATAATGGGGTAATACCCTGTAAAAATAACGATTAGCGCACTAAAAAATCACGAAATCCACTCCTAAACTCACAAAATGCTTTTAAACGCGAGACCGTAATGGCGGCCGGAGGCCGCGGTTTTCTTATGGCAATTGTGTGCTTCTTCTTCTTCTTGTGTGGTGTTGCGAGACTACCTCCTGTAGATGGCGCTGATTGAAGATAGGGAAACCCAATGCAAACCGCGGCCTCCGGCCGCCATTACGGTCTCGCGTTTAAAAGCATTTTGTGAGTTTAGGAGTGGATTTCGTGATTTTTCAGTGCGCTAATCGTTATTTTTATAGGGTATTACCCCGTTATCAACTATCAATAAGCCTGTAGCAAAAGTTTGCAACAGCTCCATTGCTATTTTATGTTTGGCCACTTCCGTTGACCTGCTCCTACTGTGCGGCGTCATTCACATCGGAACTCAATAACTGCCTCCTAGCTGTCTGTTGAAAAAAGCTGGTCCCCCCCTCTTTTTATTCGGGGATTTGTATGGATATCTGCATGGCCAGTAGACTGACCTTCAGATGGAAGTTCTACTATAATGGGGCAGTTGCAAGGATCTGAAATTTTGTGTTTTTTTCCTGAATAAGATGCCTTTGGTTTCTATAATTAAGTCCCGTTTTTCCAGAGATGAGATTTTGGCCCCAAACTCATTCATTTAAATGGGAATGGGGCTCTCGCGAACTTTTGATAAACGGGATTGAAGGGCTGATTCTTGCATAAAAGCCTGTAAATATTACGATGAGTGCACTAAAAAATCACGAAATTCACTCTTAGATTCGGGCTTAATGGCGGAGAGACGCAGGTATCATGAAAGATTCCTATCTAAATTTGAGACATAACTTTGTGTTTCCAAAGAGAGAGTGACACATTAGATAGGAATCTCCCATGATACCTGCTTCGAACCGTCATTACGATCTTGCCTTTAAAGTAGTTGTGTAGGTTTATTACTAAATTTTAGACTATCTCAGCGTGATGTTCGCGATTTTCGCTGGTTCTTACATCAGAATGGACTGTTCATTTGCTCACAGCAAAAGTTTGCAAGAGCCCCATTCCGCGTCGTGACGCCGTCACTACGCACACGATTTTTGCAACTTTACACGAGTGTATCTCCAAAACCGGAACACTTAGGGAAATACCAAAGGCATCATTGTTCTCAGCTCATCAAGTACTACCATTCTCTTCACAAAAAATACAAAATGCCAGACCCTTGCAACTGCCCCATTCAGCCTCACTTGACTAGGTAGTCGCCGCTAGGTTGCGTTGCTTCACTCGTCGCGCGTCACTCCAAAAGTAAGCGTTTTACCGGATTGGTGACAGCTAAGAAAACTACTTGAAGTTGTATATAGGAAATGCTGAATGAATCATTCAAACTTGGAATAAACGAGTATCCGATGCAGATTCAAGCATGGCAATGGATTAAAGGGGATTGTGTAAGTGTAAAGGGTGACTCAGACTAAGAGCACTAACAAATAGGGGGGGGGGGGGCAGGGACAGAGACAGGGACTCCCAGTCAAGACCAAGTACTGGGAACAAAGAAGGGGGGAGGAGAGAATGGAGGCAAGTAGCAAGCGTGCAGTTTATTCATATTAAGGAAGCTAACAAGTTGGTTTATAGGGGGTAGTTTGTCATGGGAATGACCTGTTTTGCACTATTACTCTCTTTTCGCATCGCCGTTGCATTTTGCGCTAACTTCTGCCTTCCCCCCTCCCCCCTCCCCCCCTTCCTCCCGGTCTCAATGATGGCGATGTGGAGAGAACGGGAAGTTGTGGGGGGGTATCTCTATCTCTCGCCCCACGGTTAGACAATTTACCGCACTCCGTTGACTTGACTTGACGCGGGACGCCGCGCGCCATTTGAGTGCGGGGCTAAGTCATGCTCATGAGGCTTCGTTGATATCATGGTTCGAATAAACGTTCTGATGTCCGCAACTATATTGTATAGCAATTTGCAGAGCTCGCATCGTTATCGCTGTATTACTATATTTTCTGTTAGAATCATCGCTTATATTTGCTGTAGGGATAGATTTAAAAACAGAGCCCTTTTCTAACAGACTGTTTTAGTAGAGCGACTTATCGTATCGATTGACGTCCGAGGTCCTCTGGTTCCAAACAATCTATGATTCAATATATTTTGTTTTCCAATAACCGGATTTCTAAATCAAAAATTATTGCGACCTTTTTGCGAGTATGCATTCTGCGTCCTTGAAAATGCTTAATTTTGCTCTAGAGTGACTGTCTGGACACAGAATTCCAAATATAACTATCCAGATGATAAAATTTTGCTTATTTTCTGTCACGAACCAGTTTCTTTACCCTGCAAATCCTTCCAGAATAAACAGTTATATCGATTTCTGTGTCCAGACAGCCACTCCAAAACAATCGCACTTTCGTTTATAACTAATTTCAAATATATTTGGTACCTTTTTTTTTTTTTTTTTTTTTTTTTTTTTAATGTAAAGGTTAATAAAAGTGAGGCAAACAAACCGAGCCTTTGTGTGAAAATGTCCATTAGAGATTTCCATATCACGCAACCTTCTTGAAGTTTCAATATCACGTCCCACAAATCCTTTCTATCGCTATAGCTCGTCGGAGAATGGGGCTCTTGCGAACTTTAGCTGTAAGCAAATAAATAGTCCAATCTGCTGTAAAGACTATCGGAAATCACGAAAATTACACTAAGAAAGTCTAAAATTTAGTAAAACCTCAGATAACTGCTATAACAGCAAGTTCGTGATGGAGGTTCAACGCAGGTATCATGGGAGATTCCTGTCTATTATGTCACTTTCTCTACGAAAACACAGAGACATGTCTCAATTTAGATAGGAATCTCCCATGATACCTGCGTCTCCCCGTCATTAAGCCCGATTCTGAGAGTGAATGGGGCAGTTGCAAGGGCCTAAAATGCTGTGTTTTTTTGTAGAGAAAATGAAATTACTGGATGAGCTGAGAACAAAGATGCCTTTGGTTTCTAGTTAAGTCCCGTTATTGTTCCGGAGATGAGATTTTGGCCCAAAATACATTGTTTTAAATGGGAATTCCGCGTAGTGACGTCACAACGCATCCAATTTTTTATAACTTTACACGTGTGTATCTCCGAAATCGGGACACCTAGGAAAAAACCAAAGACGCCATTGTTCTCAGCTCATCGAGTACTATCAGTTTCTTCATAAAAAAAAAACACAACATTTCAGACCCTTGCAACTGATGCCCCATTTCGTGATTTTTACTTTCTTCAAAAAAAAATGTCTAAACCTAAAATAGGGTTGAAATAATAAAGCGTCGGAATGACGTGAGATATTATTGTAAACGTTAATACTGTCACAATAATAACTACGGCATCAAAATTACTGCCCCCGCACATCATGTTTTAATTTCAATTTCAATTTGAATTTTTTATTGTTAATTTTAAATTTAATTTTAACTTTGATTCTGACTGTAATTTTAATTTTAACTTTATCTTGTGTGTAAATTGTGACAATGGATTGATCATTGGATCAAACATATATGTATATAATATATAGTTAAAAAAAAATTGTATAGTGCAACAAGCACTGAACCTTTAGTAATCGGTATGTTTATTATAACCAAACATGCAATAAAAAAAAAAAAAAAAAAAAAAAAAAAAAAAAAAAAAATTCTCACTATGTAAAAAAAAAAAAAAAATTGAGAAAGTATTGCGATGGCGCAGAGATTTTCCAGAAGTTTTGTTTCGATACTTGTCGAGTGTAGTCATCGTCATTTTTTACAAGTTTTTATGTAAGAATCAACTCTTCAATCCCTTGTAGCAAAAGTTTGGAAGAGCCCCATTCCGTCGATTTGGCAACGTTGCTCCGAAGGAACTCGCCGATTCATGATACTCGAACTGGGAACAAGGAGTAAAGCTATCCGGCGGGCGGCGCGTCGCGGCGCACAGTGGAGCGACGTAATAGGAGGGGTTGGACATGGAACATTTTACTAAAAATGATAATTTGAATGTTTTTACCGTCAAAAAACAAATTATATAGGGTGATTTTGGTAGGAAATTTTAAAATAAAACCAATGACATTACTTTAAAACTTCTATGTAGCGTATTAAAAAATATATACACATTTAAAGTTAACGCACTATGTCCGGCCTTTCTCATTGACTCGCCCCACTGTGCGGCGTGGCGTGGCCTGGCGGCGGGCACAAACTTCACTCCGAGGGTCGAGAGAAGAGGGGAGGAGAGGTGGGGGGGGGGGAGGAGGAGGGACATCATTGAGAGGGGACAGAGGGGGGGGAGGGGTGTTATAAAAACGACTTAGCGGTATCATGTATCTTCGTTATTCTCAAGCTTTTTACACGCTTTTTCAACGCCGCCGCGTCGCTTTTTGAGGAATAGGATTTTATATACACACGCGTATAACTATTTTGCGGAGACGCATATTAAATGCACACACCCAGCCATGCTTGCCTGCCCTCCTCTTCACCCCCCCCCTCTCCTTCCGGCTCTTTTCACACATCCAATCACCCCGCAGGGTTGTTTCAAGAGGGTGTGCATTTCAGTGTCTCTTGTTCTTCGTATTATCTCTATCTTTATGTGCGTCTCCGTTCTTTCAATCTTTTTTCGACGTTAGAATATATAGAGGGCGACGCGAGACGGTGTCGACGCAACGTGAGGTTTCCCCTGAACCTGTGAGGCGCTTTTTTAGATGCAGCTCGGTAAAAGTTAAAATACGGTGTGGCTGTCGTGAGTGGGAAATTATGCCAACGGTTCTACTGACGCGACGTTAGCTAACGATACCTCGCCGTTAATGGGTCTGTTGCAAACTTTTGCTACAACGATTAACAGTGTTTAATCTAATGTAAAATTGCCTGAAAAGGCCTTTGGTGGCTTCAAAAAGTCATGAAATGCATTAATAAACTCACAAGAGGCGTTTGATGAAATCCAAGATGGCGGATAAATATCGAGCAATTTGTATGTATGCATACCACGAACATCCAAGGATAGCCAACCTCACTGTATCAATCACAACCAATCACAACGTAAAGAAACACATAACTTTTACATGCAGTGAGGTTGTCAAAGTTGGCCATCCTTGGATGTTCACGGTGCATGCATACGGATTTCTCGATATTTCTCCGCCATCTTGGATTTCATTAAACGCCGTTGTGAGTTTATCATTGCATTTTATGACTTTCTGATGCCACCAATGGACTTTTCAGGCAATTTTACATTGGATTAAACACTCTTAATCGTTGTAGCAAAAGTTTGCAACAGACCCATTAAACGATACTTTTACTCTTCTGTAATTCCTTTAAATTGAACTGACCCATTATACGATACTTTTACTCTTCTGTAATTCCTGTAACTTGAACTTTAGAATAAAACTTGAATTGAAATCTTATAATCTGAATGGAGCTGTTGCAAACTTTTGCTGCAGGCTTATTAATATTTGGTTAAGGGGCAAAACTCTATAAAAATGACGATAGGCCATCTAAAAAATCACGAAATCTACTGCCAATTTCATAAAATGCTTTCAAACGCGAGACCGTCAGCGCGGTGATTACCGCCTTTCACTTTGGGTTTTCCTTAGCTTAATAAGTTCCATCCTCACGAGGTGTTTTCGCGACAAAACACAAGAAGAAGAAGAATACAATTATTGCCATAAGATTTAGGCGGTGATCGCAGCCATTACGGTCTCGTGGTTGGAAGTATTTCATGAGTTTGGGAGTAAATTTTGTGATTTTAAGAGCGCCTTTTTGTCATTTTTTCAGGGTTTTACCCCATAATCAACTTTTAATAAGCATGTAGCAAAAGTTTGCAACAGCTTAATTGAACCATGCCTGATGGAATTTCGTTCTAAAGCGTGTATTTGAACTCACTGAAATCCATTTTCGCCTCTGTTTTACATTTAATTAACTCATTTCAAATTCGGAAAAAAGAAGTAAATCCATTTTTTCAGAATTCCTTATTTATCTCATTCTCTACAAATAGATCTTCGGTTGATCTTCATCTTCGCTTTATTCTCCACGTATTTCAAACCGTTTTTTTCACGGCGAGGAAGTTTCGAGGGAAAGTCAAGCAACATGTTGAATTGTTGAAATTACTCTACGGTCTCCAAGTGAGTCAATTTTGGGAGTTTGAGGTTCCTTAATCCCCCCCCCCCCAGTAGATTTTACCCTCTATATCTCCTTAGTAAAAGTTTACCACAAATCCATTTCCGATCCTTCTTAGGAGTCGCAAATCTTGGCGGAACATTTAGCCATATCCCGTTCAGAGACGTATTCAAGAGTTCGTGCCAACGACCAACGAGTTATAGTTATAGCGTTATGTTGAGGCAGCTCAGAGACAGCCATGATCGATTTCTCTTTTGGACGTTTTTCACACAGGCTCGGTTTGTTTAAATTTTTGAAAAAAAAAAGAGAAAAAAAATGGCGACAAATACATTTGAAATTGATTATAAAAGAAAGTGCAAGTGTTTTAGAGAGGCTATCTGGACACAGAATTGGAATAACTGTTTTCTTCTGGAAGGGTTTGCCCGAAAAAGACACTGACACGCATAACAGAAAAGAGATCTCGGAAACTTTTGCCGCAGGGGAATGCACAGGCGGACTGTATCAGAAGCTAGGGGGGCTCTAGCCCTCCCCACTTTTTTTGGGCGGAGGGGTTAAAAATCGGGAAAAAGTCATCACTTGAGACTTGAGTAGAAAAAAAAAGAAGAAAAAAAAAAAAATCATCAGTTTTCAGCCCCTTCCCACTTGTTTTGGTCACGGTCCGCCTATGGGGATTGAAGAGCTGATCATTGCATAAAAAACCGGTAAAAATAACGATGAGTACACTAAGAAATCACTTAATGGCGGAAAGACGCAGGTATCACGGGAGATCCTATCTAAATTGAGACATACCTCTGTGTTTCCTTACAGGAACTGATAAATTAGACCGGAATCTCCTAGGATACCTGATGTTGAACCGCCATTACGAAATTGACGTTTTAGCACTTATGTGAGTTTATTACTAAATTTTAGACTTTTTTATTGTTAGTGTGACCATCGTGATTTTCGCTGGTTTTTACATCAGATCGACAGTTCATTTGCTCACAGCAAAAGTTTGCAAGAGCCCCATTGATGAATCTTAGCGAAACATTTAGCCATGTCCCGTTCAGAGGCGCAATCAAGAGTTCGTGCCAAGAGTGCCTGATGACGCACTTACGACATTATGAATTTTCACGCCTTGTGTGCTCGCGATAGATTGAGATACGAGCTTAAGTCAAGTGATAGCTAGCCGTTTCCGCTTTCCCCATCTTTTTCTGCAAGCATCTATTCAAATAGGCAAAGAGAGATAAATACAAAGTCTAGGATATCTGGTCCCGTTTACCAAAATGGAATTCAGTTATTTATTCAAAATAACTTGGATACATCTCGTAAAATAGTAAGTAAGATTAGGTCAACGTTTATAGGTTTATCCCGAAGAGGCGCTCATCCAGACGTAGTCCGGCTCTCCTCTCTTCTCTTCGAAGCAGGGGCTTGGGTTCATTGAATATTAATATTTCAAGTCCCGCGTCATGAGAGGAAGTCGATTTTATTGGAAGATGAATTTTGTATCTAGGACTCCAGCCTTTAGCCGCCGCCCGTCTCGTTTTGCATCATAGGGCCAATTCAGCAGCTGCCTAGTTCAGCACATTGAGTAGGCCACTGTCCCTAATATTTTTGTGGTGTGCCATTCAGAGTATTTTAATGTGATCCCGTACCTGTTTGACGTAAGATTCTAGCTCAAGGCTCATTTCACTGAAAAAAAGTAGAATGTGTCGTAGGAACAAATTTGGGTTCACCGGCCACAATTTGGATCAGTTTTTCGCAGGGGACACAATCAGATTGTGTCAGCGACAAACTCTGATTGTGTCCCATGCGAAAAACTGATCGAAATTGTGGCCGGTGAACCCAAATTTGTTCCTACGACAAATTCTACGTTTTCCGTGTCGAATTAGGATATTACTGATCGAAGCTTTGGGTAGGGGGTCTTTTCATCCAATTCTTTTCACCCATCTGCTTTCTTAGATCTGCTCTAAGCCAAATTCCACAGGGACTTTTTACCCAATATCTACTGCAAGTTACACCCGCAGTTATTTTTGCCCAAATTTTTCACCCAAATTTCACCCAAAATACGAATAATATGTTTTCCTCAAAAAACACAATCTGAGAATTTAAAACACAAAAAAATGAAGGGGGAGGGAACAGAAAGGACACCGCGCTTTGCTTATGGGAACTGGCTCCCAGTCAAATTTTTTTAAATCGAAATATGTTGCGGAAAAGTGTCTCCTGAGAAAAAGCTCTCACGGGCGGAAAAAAAATAATGACAGGATTTCGAGATATTCGCGTCTAAAGTTGGGGACTATTTGCCCGGTGCTTCGTATTCTCGTACGTAGCAGGCCGCTTAACTGCTACGCCAACTGGAAACCTTCTCGGTCGAATCGCCCGACTCAGCGCGCATTGATAGAACTACTTCCTTTTGCAGTCCCTCCCAACTGCTTATTTGTTTACCCCACACACTGCTCTGCCTCGACGGCTATGCTTCCCCCCCTCAATCAATATAAATAAATCAATGAATAATAAAAGAGAAATAAACAAATAAACAAAAAAAAGGACGCAAAAACTAGATGGCAGATATTGCGAGAGAAACAACAATGAACTATTATTAATCGGAACTACATTTACAATGAGGGAGAGAGAGGGAGAGAGCAGATAGTTTGCAGAGAAAAAGAAAACGTTGATGTAGGTAAGTAATCAGTTTAGGGAGTGGTCAAGATGAAGCATGGCCGTCGAGGCAGAGCAGTGGGTGTGGGATAAACAAATAAGCAGTTGGGAGGGACTGCAAAAGGAAGTAGTTCTATCAATGCGCGCTGAGTCGGGCGATGCGACCGAGAAGGTTTCCAGTTGGCGTAGTAGTTAAGCGGCCTGCTACGTACGAGAATACGAAGCACCGGGCAAATAGTCCCCAACTTTAGACGCGAATATCTCGAAATCCTGTCATTATTTTTTTTTTCCGCCCGTGAGAGCCTTTTCTCAGGAGACTTATCTGCAACATATTTCAATTAAAAATATTTAACTGGGAGCCAGTTCCCATAAGCAAAGCGCAGTGTCCTTTGCAGATCCAGCTTCTTAATAACTTAATACGTGCTAATGACTCCCACAATTTGAGTTTGAGTAATAATAATTCAAATTGACTAAGATTTGGTTCAAAATTTCTAGTTTTAAAAGTACTGTCTAAAAATAGGACTTTTATTGGTCTACTTAAAATTGCCACATTTCTTTCTTATGGTTTCCCACGCCGGCAAGAGTGGCAGAATTTCGGAAGGAATAACTTCCACCAATTTATTGCGAACTATGCCACTTATTGTAGAAGCCTCAGCAGGTCTTTTGGCAGCGTCTGCCTTTAGTTAAGAATAAACCTGTCTAGCCTCTATGCTTCCTCATGATTACAAAATTTAGGTTTCAGAAATAAATATGTTTATTAATGTGGCCGAAATTATACTCAAATTGTTGTCATTTGAATAAGACAATTTTCATAACTGTACATTGTACAACGAGAGTGATGTCATGACAACAAAGAATTTCAAAAATTGCATTTTTCGTATCAAAGCTAAACTCAGCTGACTGTTTAAAAATACTCGTCTTCTCTCGGAATAATAGGCTTCGTTGGTAATTGCCTCTTGGTGCAATGCCTTGGGCGAAAAGTTCTTGGGTGATGGGCACCTAGGAAAAAATTCCCTTGGGTAAACGGAATTGGGTGATCAAGGCACAAAATCGAAGCTTTGTAATGGAGGTTAGGTTAGGTTTACCGCCGTGCTACTGCAAAATCTCAGTTTGAATCGCGCGCAGTAAGAAACATACCTGTTCTCCATCTACATTGCACTATTCTAAGTTATAGTTCGGTCCGCCACTATGGAGGGTGGGCAAACTGAATCTTGGAATTAATTTCGCACGATGAGTTCATTCAGGCATCCCGTGGTTGTGAGCTTTCTGTTCATAATCTTGGCAGAGCTGCCGTTTTGCGTATAATCAATGCTATTTTTCTATTCACCGATGATTCCACCAGTTGAGAAAAGATTACACAGTTCAGCTCTATGTATGACTGTAATGCACGAAAATACTGTGGTCTGTAATCTTCCCTTAATCGGTGGAAACTCCGTTACTCAATTAAAATATCCGCAAGTTTTTTAAAGTCATCGACGACTCAACCGGTTGAGAAAAGATTACAGATGCGAGTATTTTAGTTCATTGCAGTAATTCACTGAACTGATCTGTGTAATCTATTCTCAAGCTGTGAAATCATCGGTGAATAGAAAAATAGTGATTCAATTCCATATCCAATTGCTTTTCTACGGTTAGAAGATGTGCATTGAAGACTGAATAGAGGACGAGTTGATATACAAATTCATACATTCACACAAGCCTCGTGGGCCTTTTCCCGCGCATCGTTCGTGTCTTGCGCTTTGCGGTTGAGATGTTGCAGGCGCATTTGCTGCTCACAGTGCCCTCTACCGAGCTCGCTAATTAAACAGAAACATACTTCTACTGCTGCGCACGTGATACATAAATGTAACAATTCAATTTCAGCCTTTCATTCCGAGAAACGAGCTCGTTTCCAGGAGAGGTATCAAAGGATAACCCCCCAATAACAGGAGGCTGATTATGAACGATCGTATCGGAATGCTATCGAGCCTATGATCGAGCTCGTGTTATCCTTTGAGTGGTGCCATTTCCGAAAGGTTTCATTCCAATAGAAACCCTCCCATCTCTACGGAAATTCTCCTATGACTCCTGAGCTATCGGAGAATTTCCGGAGAGGTGGGAGGGTTTCTATCGGAATGAAACTTTTTGGAATGGCGCCACTCATAAGATAACACGCACTCGATCATCGACTCAATAGCATTACGATACGATAGTTCATAATCATCCTGCAGGACTTTTCGCTGACGCTGTAAGGTGAACATAGCCGTAACCAGGATGTTGTGTTTCTCTCTCTTAGCCCATTTGAACGTATGCCTTAAAAAAGGACAGATCCAGAGGCTGAAGCCATATGACAGCTCCTATATTCATCATTTTCTAACACATGCGTTCAAATGGGTAAAGAGAGAGGAAGACAATATCCTGGCTACAACTATGAAGGTGACTTAGAAATTGAATCACAAACAAGTCTAAGCCACCTAATGAATTGATTTTTCTTTAGCAGGCGTCCACTTGCAGCAAGTTCTACATTAACGGCCGGTAAATATGACTCGTTGACATTATACGCAGCTTTACTCGTTTTTTGTACTTGCGGGGACACAGATACCTGGCCAGAATATGCAACACGCAACACACCTAAGACACGTGTTGAATGGGATGCTGTGTATTGCTTATTGCATACCCTGGCTATACGTAATACGTATACGCATAAAATACAAGAGACGGAAGTTGTACTTTTTCATCCCTTCCACCTGATTCTGCAGTTACTATTCTATTTTTCTTACAGGATACGATACTTGTTTTCAATTTAAAAATGTGCCCCCCCCCCCCCCCACCACTCAAAACCCTCTTCGTTATTCTTTTCAGAATGTTCGACCACTGAATCAGAAAGAACGTATAAACTTGCCCCCAGTTTTCAAGTTTGATCAATTTTTACTTTGATTCGTGGCTAGAATGGGTCTGTTGCGTACTTTTGCTACATCAATGTAACTCATTGTTTCTAAAGGAAAATTCGGCGGAAAGAACGATGCGCACATTAAAAACTTTCAAAATTCACTCATTAACTCAGAAAATACCTTCCATTTCAAAGAACCAGCGCTACACTAGACACTATTTCACCGACTTATAACGACATAGTTGGAACCATATCGTTCATGTAAACAGGAACAGAACTTACAAACATTCGAATGTTTCGTTCAGATGCGTACATTTCTTATAATATTTTGTAATCTTTGATAAACCGAAAAAACCCAGGCAGCAAATGCAGCCAATAGTTCATGTATTTAGAACGGAATTCCATCATTTTGTAGTTACGATGTTGTTTACTAATGCACGGTGGTTCCGTCTATGCAGTAGTATACCGGTGCAAATAGTGTCTAGTGTAGCGCGGGCTGTTTGAAATTGAAGTGATTTCCTGAGTGAATGAGTGGATTTTGAACGTTTTTAATGTGCTCATCATTATTTTCGCCGAATTTTACGTAAAAATCGAGGTTCTATATTGTTGTAGCAAAAGTATGCAACAGACCCATTGAAGAAAAAACGAGTGTTTCAAAAACCGAGCATATCCTCTGACCTTCTGTTTTCTACGTGGTTTTTCTAATAAACTCCTCAATTATTACACGCCTATCACTTCTACGTTTGACAACGCATTCTTCATTACGTGCACTCTGCACATTACTTGTATGACAATCCGTTATAATGGAATTCCTTGCCTATATATACCTCTTTTATTTTTGCCGGGTGTACGAGCAAATTTCAAGTACAAATTAGACGTTTATTACGCGGAGCCGGGCGGCGCGACTTGAAAATGGAGCGTAGTAAAACTTCAAAATTAGTTACTTTCATTGTTTGACGTTATTTTCTGCGCGCTTAACGTGCTCTTGTCTTTCTCTTTTCAGCATGCAGTGTTTCTCACTCTTCCTTCTCTCTCAGTCGTTCTTTTGTGACTAGCCTATTCTTTCATGTCTCTCTCTTGGTTGTTACACGGTGCCACGAAAGTTACGCATCATAACCTCAATATTCTTATAAATAAGATGTAGGATTGATTTATTCAGCATTTCTCAGTACATCGGAAGGGTTTAATAATTTCGCGTTTTTTTCTGCCTCTATCATCGTTTTTAAGGTGATTTTCAGCCGAAACATTTCCTGATTACAATCCGATGGATAGAGCCACTTGTTGCTTTTGGGAAAAATTGTGTTTTTGGTATTTTAAATTTTAAACAAAGGTAAATTGAAAAATCCAAGAGCGTTCACTGAGAGAATTTTGTTTTTAATCCAAGGTGTATTTCGTTTTTGCTGAAGAAACTGCGCAGTGAAGTATTGACTAAGGGTGAATTCCTTTCACCCAAGAAAAATGTCTGCTGCTATAAAAAAAAAAGGTTCCTTTGTTGTGACAGTGATTCTCCTTCATGCAATCAGAACTTTCCGTCGCATAAAGAAAACTGTCACAAGTAAACGTCTTTCCTTGTTTTTAAAGACGTGATTTCTCTCGGTGTTAGCACCTGTAAACTTTTTTAATAGATTTTTCGAGCACAAAACGAGCAAAATTGGTTAAGAATTGAAGGCGTAATCGATAAAATTCATTTCGCTGCAAGCTTAGTGCGTGCGAGAGGTAATGTGTCTATCCACTTCACTCGCACTCATTGAGGCTTTTAGGAATTCTCGTCTTTCATGATTTCCGGCTTTATTTTTGAGTATTTTAGCTTGAAACCTTGAGGGTATCTTCCTGAAGTATGCTCGCAGGTGCTGACATTTCTCAATTTTGTACTTTTGGTGTAAACTTGTCAACATTAGCCAAAAATTGTGGAGTTTTTTTTTTTTTTTTTTTTTTTTTTAGCAGCGCTGCGTGGTGTCCTAGGTTCGAACTAATCGACCCTGGAATCATCTTAAGGGAGGTAGGAGCAGATTGAGGTAGGTCAGTAACTAACATCGAAGGGGACAGCGGAACTCCCGCTGCATCCTGTACCGTCGAAAGATCTTCGCGGGCACTCTTGTCAAGATATTTCCTCCCCAAAACGAATCGAATTATAAGCTGCAACTAAACAAAATGTGAACGAAAATCGCGCATAAGGGAACTTTTAACGCGCAAGCATTCCTCTACTGATGTACGCGCGCCCGGTGTAATTTCCATATTTTCAAAGTAACTTAATTAAGATGTAGTCCCGGAAATGATTAAAATTTGCCTCCCCCCCCGCCCCCTCCCTTTGTAGCCCCAGCTTTGTCCCTGTATTCCTCTTCTCTCTCTCTCTCTCTCTCTCTCTCCATCATGAAATGGAAATTAAAGTAGATCAAAGACGAGTCCTCTAGCCGAGGAAGAATTGTTGGGGAATGTGAATTAATTATGATTTTTTTTCTCCCCCCCCCCTTTACTCCCTTACTCTCCTTCAACCAATCTTTCCACCCGCATCCCGAAAAGGCAGAAGATTGAGGAAAGGGTTGATTTTAAAATGAGGAAAGTTGGAGATAACGGAAAAAAAATTATTTTTCGGTGATGGTGTTTCTTAATCCATCGAATCGTTGGGTGTTATCGGGATGAGAAGAATTTCGGACGTCATATTTTTTAGACAAAGAAGGACTCGAAGTTTTATTCTTCGTTGTTTGGTAGTAAAAAATTTGGAAAAATGCTGTCGCTTGCACTTTGAATCTCATACGTAGGTTTTCACATCATGAAAAGTTGGATGTAAGGAAGATTATTAATCACTGATTATTTGAACAGGCAAGGTTATTTAGATTCTGATTGTGAGTTGGAAGCTCGAAGACAGTCGTGTAGCACGAAGTGGAAATGGATTCTGTTTCGTTTAAAATGACTGTTCTAATTCTATGAGAGGGTTCCCAAAAAAGCGAAAGATTTGTATTTCCAGAAACCCCCCCTCCCCCCCTCTTCTCTAGTTTTTTTGCCGTTGAGTAGAGTTTCTCTCGGTGCTGCCATTTTGCATTTAATTAATGACATTTTACTTTCCATCGGTGATCAACCAGTAGAAGCAATGATTACAAGTTTATCTTTTAAGTTCCCCTCGATGTTGCTATTTTATGTATATTTCATGACATTCTACAATCCATCGGCGATTCAACCGATAGAAACAAAGATTACAAGTTTCTGTTTTAAGTTCCTCTCGATGCTGCTATTTTGTGTATACTTCATTACATTTTACAATCCATCGGTGACTCATCTGGTGGAAGGAAAGATTACAAGTTTCTGTTTTAAGTTCCTCTTGATCCTGCTATTTTGTGTATCCTTCACGACATTCTACAATCCATCGGTGATTCAGTTGGTGGAAGCAAAGATTACAAGTTTCTGTTTGAAGTTTTCCTCCGTGCTGCCATTTTGCGTTTACTCAGTGAAATTTTACAATCCATTGGGGATTCATTGTCAGTCATTTGAAGCAACGATTACAAATTTTGAGTATTTATTTGAGACATCGCAATACTTTTTAAATTATAAATATAGGCTTTGCTTAACCGATGACTCACTGATGGCTGGTTGAATCCCATTTGAAAAAAAAAATGCAAAACGGCGGCACTGCCACTGGTGCCCCTATAGCATAACTCATCCCACATCCCTCGTTTTGAAGGTCTCTCTTTCCGTTTTCTTGAGGATGCAATTCAATCATTCCCTTCTCATATTAAAATAGAAAGAAGAAAAGGCACGGGGAAATAAATCCAACGTTTGAATGTTTTTCTCGCTTTGAATCGACCTTGCGTTTTTCCTTTTGATCTTTACGAAATACGTATTTTTCTTCGCCCCAACCTCCAACCTCCCGTCCCTCTTTATTTTTTTTCGAATTGATTTGAAACTGAAGGTTAAAACGAAAGAGGCCGTCCGAGTTTTGCCGAGTCTCTAGAATTAACTTCCTTTCTCTGAAATCTTCATCTCAATATCCGTTTCGTTTTTCCTCGTCTGCTCTCTCAACGCCAAACGGCTTAAATGACGACTTTGAAGCGTGATGTTCTCGTCTTTGCTGTATTTATTCGCAGTTTTTTGTTTGAGGAAGTTTATGCGGATGTGTTTCGATGTCCACGTGTCAGAATTCTTCGAAATGTTACGTTATGTTTTACGTTATTATCTTACGTTGATATTACGTTTTTTATTACATTTTTATTTTAATTACGTTTTTTCATACGTTTTACGTTATTTCTACGTTTATTTTACGTTTGTTTACGTGTTTTTTTGTTCTTATGTTATTTCTTTTTTTACGTGTATTTTACGTTTTTTTACGTGTTTTTGTTCTTACGTTATTTACTTTTTATTTTTACTAGTTTACTAGTGGAGACAAGTAGAGGTCCAGCACATGCTATGCTTCCCGTGTTATGAGAATGACGCCAGTAAAATGGGTTCATTTTTGTTTGGAAGCTCATCAAAACAACAGCCAATTAACAGTTGCTTGCTGTTGAGTGGTGGACATTGCTGCGATTAAAATCTACCTGAAAGGTTGAAATGTTCGCTTTAGAGTCAAAATCAGAGTTGGGCAAATGAAGTAATATTCTAGTCCCGAGAATACCAGTTGTCGGAATTCGTAAATTCTTTGAATCGTATTTTAACGGTAGTTAGATTGGACTTTTAACGAATCAAGTATGACCTCATGTCTATGCTGAAAAAAAAGATCACCAGAAGCATGGCAATATGTGAACCTATACACACAAGGGATCCCCCTAAGATCCCTATAAGGGATAGTTGAAGTACCAGAATTCTATTGTCTGTACCATAGTTCTTGAATTTTTTTTTAGGAAGTTCTAGTTCTATTACCATATTCTGGTATTAGCACCAGAATTTTCTGGTCAAAGGACTAGACTTTCTGTCGTTCACATATCGTTGTGCTTCTGAAGGCCGATCATTTACTTCATCGTTAAACCGATCGTTAAAACTGTCTACGAGTGATGCTATTGGTCGAAAATTGTAAAACTTGGCTGTTGCTATGGTAACCATCGTTAAGAGTCTCGTTTTATAAAGGCTATTCATGAGCAACATTTTAAAAATGGACACTATAACGATGGTTACCATAGCAACAGCCAAGTTTTACAATATTCGACCAATAGTATCACTCATACACAGTCTTATCGATCGGTTTAACGATAAAGTAAATGATCGGCCCTCTGGTAAGATGACTAGAATCGAATCGTGTATTAAGACTATCGTTTTTTTTTTCAGTGCGAAGTGTTTTATTCTGGGTTTTTTTTTTTTTTTTTTTTTTTTTTTTTTTTTCCTGTGTGTGTTCAATCTAGTAACGTTGCATTTTTCTGTTAAAAACCCATGTAAAACATAGTTGGTCAGAAAATTAAGGGAGTGAACAGTGCACCACCAATATGTCTACTTTCGTCATGACTTTAAACGTACTGAACGCAACGCCATGCCAGTGCCCCGATAGCTGGTTGTAAAACCAAACGTATCGTAATAACCATGAAACATTTTTGTGTGTGATAAACCCATTTGGACCATTCAACACGCCGCGCCGACACGACGCTAGCTTACGTAGGGGGCTTTCAACGTCACGTAAACACAAGTTCTATTACCTTACGGTTCTGTTGACGTTGCGCTGGGATCGTGGCTTAAGAAAAGCGCGCGCCGACAAACCAACCGAATCCTCCTTTTTCATCGAGACTCACGGCACGGCGGCACCAGTCACGCCATACTTGGCTCCAACAAATAACACACTTCACATTAAATCATATAGAAAATTAGTATATTTTATATGCTACATGTGACAGCACTGTAACGGCAAGGTACAAAGCTGCCGCTCCTCGTCTCGTGAAAACCTCGGCTCACCTTCAAATTAGCAAGCGCACAACATGGCTTTATATCCGGACAAATTGATATCAAAGGCCCCTCCCCCCTCCCCCGCCCTATTCCTCCTCTCCTCACCCTTTCGCTACCCATCCCTTTACCTCTATATTTCTCTGTCATCCCGCTTCCTTTCATCGAGCGAAAGGGATCGAGAGACAGAAGGTGTGTGCCAGTTCATAAGCTGCAATCGACCGACATAATAGAGAGGGATGCATCTCTCATTCTCTCTCTCTCTCTCTCTCTCTCTCTCTCTCTCTCTCTCTCTCTCTCTCTCTCTCTCTCTCTCTCTCTCTCTCTCTATCTCTCTCTCTCTCTTTCTTTCTCGGAACGCAACCTGCAATGCATATCGTATACCCCCTCGTCTGTTTTCATTTATTCCGTGTTAATTATACGAGCGTTTAGCGCCTCTTGCGCATTTAACCAAGGCAGCGAACGAAATAGCTTCGCTTGTTCTTGAAACGCATTCTCATTTCCCCTCTATCGTCATCTTGACATTCGGCTTGAATACAGAGTGTTTGTTTTGTTTCGGGTGGTTTCCCCCCCCCCCTCCCCCCCGAAAGGATGATTTTTTTGCAAGGTTTTCGGAGAAGGAGTAATGGTCGTAATTTTAAGAGGTATTGAATGTAATGTTTTTGTGAACAATCGAGAGCTTGCTTTGAGGTCACGATAAAGTTGTTTGAATTTGGAATACTAACACAGACTGAGCAGTGTGAAGTCAGCCTTTATTTTGTCGTATGGAATGATGTTGGTTATTCCTTTTAAGAATGGTTGGTTTTTTTTGCCATATACTAAGTATATGGCAAGCTTCTTACTCTCGTTTTGCTGTATATAATGAATTATATAATACAGTGTAAGAGGCGCCCTCTGGTGGCCGTGTGTGTTTTGGGGATTTAGTTTGCAGGATATGAATCAAACATTAAATGCTCGGGTCGTAATGTGTATTTTCAAGAAATTTTTGAGTACGTACAATCACACACTCAGACACGTTTAAATTTATTTTTTTGAGTCATTTGATGCCTTCTTCGTTTTTATTTTGTTTTTTTAGACTTTCCCGTTGAGATATCAGCGCTGACTTGAGTAGTATTTGATTTGTCTTCGATGCACAGACACACAGATTGATAAGTGTGTTGGTGACTTCGTCGCACAAGCACAGAAAATATACTGATTGTGAGTTTACTCACCCTTCTCAGTTTTAAATATACTGATTGTGAGTTTACTCACCCTTCTCAGTTTTAGACAGTTTTATGATTGACCCCGCTATTCAAACCCGCAGTTTTCATAGCCCAGCATCGCTGCGTTGTAAACCGACGAGCCCGCCGAGTGAGAGAGACTAGAGATTGGCGCTGCCTCTCGCTCTCTATTTGCGCATGCGCGCACTATAGTTTAAATATTCTTTCAAGACAGACAAATCCAATGGCATTATTCATTTTTCCAATAAAACTCAAATTAGGGTAGTTAAGGGAGAGGAGGTAGGGAAATCGCGAAAAATTTCCATCTCCAAAAGCAATACAGTGAGGATTTTTTTGAAACATGGTGAAAATATACTCCAAAGACTGACAATTCGAATTAATATATCCCAGAGTTAGATCTTTAAAATCCTGCTGTGTTCGTTACTCGCTCCTCTTTAGTTTAAGAGGTTTTTTTTTTGCTTCTCTGTCCTTCAAATAAACTATATTAAAAATGTTTTGTTCCAGGAAGTCTTTGTCCTTTGCAGCACAGACTAGATTACAAGACTTGTTGTCCTCTTTTGCTTTTATTTGATTTGTTTCACTTAATGAAGTATCTCAAAGAAAACCCTCACTAAAATATAACTCAAATTAAAAAGAATGTTTCTTCCGACACGAGTTATTCAGTCTCAGGTCGAGTGCCAGAAAGATGAAACTAACTTGAGGCAAAGGAGATTTGGATTCCCACACGCGAGAGATAGTTTTGCCTATACCAATGAATGAAGGCGCTTTTAAATCTTACTAACTTGAGCTAACGGAGATAACTATTCCAGCACGCGGGAGATGGATTTGCCTATATCAATGAATGAAGGTACTTTTAAATCTCACTAACTTGAGGTAAAGGAGATAACTATTCCTTCACGCGGGAGATGGTTTTGCCTATACCAATGAATGAAGGCGCTTTAAAATCTCACTAACTCAAAGGAGTTTCCTCCACCTTTTACGCTGATGAGTCATATTTTATTGATCCACCAGTAGGCGTCATTCCTCTACAATTTTTACTAATGGGGTATCTTACACGAAGTCTCTGCACACTTCTAAGATAGTGACTGGTTTGAGGTGAATCGTTCATAATTCTTGGTTTTCTTCATTGGGGATGTGATAGAGCCGTAGTACTTACAAACAGTGGCGTAGCGAGCAATTTGGCAACGTTGTATTGTGTCCATTTAAACCCGTGAAAAAAGGTTGAATGCGAAGGTGTTCACCGAACATCCAACTTTTCGATATTTTTGATGGGTTTAATCGTACGAACTGCAACGTTGCCAACCTGCACGCTACGCCACTGACTTACAAAATAAGATGTCGCGTGTTGAATTTTACATGTTTTCCCTTATTTCCTTAATTATTACTCACCTGAAATAATTAACGATTTGCTCGTCTTTATCAGTGATGTGATAGAACCGCAGGACAGTTAGAAATTATGGGTTCTTTACCCAGAAACTTCGTTTATATGATTCATCCTTGTCTGATGAATGTGTTTATTTTTGAAACGTCATGTCGCGTCGCGTCGTCACCAGTGGCGTAGCGTGCAATTTGGCAACGTTGCATGTTCTTCCATTTGAACCCATGAAAAAGATCGAACTATTGGGTGTTCGGTGAACACCTTCGCATTCGACCTTTTGTATGGCTTTAAATGG
The DNA here is from genome assembly GCA_011764245.1 of Trialeurodes vaporariorum. Taxonomy (NCBI): domain Eukaryota; kingdom Metazoa; phylum Arthropoda; class Insecta; order Hemiptera; family Aleyrodidae; genus Trialeurodes; species Trialeurodes vaporariorum. The sequence continues at coordinate 62,287,586 of VMOF01000369.1, forward strand.
ACACAGTACAGCGTTGCCAATTTGCACGATACGTCACTGGTCGTCACAGTTGGTATTTTGCTGATTTACAAACCATCCCAAAGAGAAATTTGTCAGTTTGAACTTGATTGTTCAGACAGCCCTCTTGAAAGTACATCATGAAAAATCGAAAGTTTCATTGAAATTGAAAATGAAGAATAAATTTAACAGTAAGAATTTCGACCAGGGTACTTTCTTTTGAAAGGCATAGTACGTGCTGATGACAAAATTTTGAGTAACATGATCAGATTTATTTTCAGTCCTTCCAAAAACTAGCGAGCATCAACCTTCAAAGTAATTAACGACTTTGTTAAAAACTTCTCTTGAATTAAAAACCAAACTGGTAAAGGGAGCCTATTGAAATGCCAACATCGCATTGTTAGTCCGGGGGCAGGGGGGGGGGGGAGGAGAAAAAATAAGCACGAACAGGTGTAAAGAAGAATGAAACTTTGGACTCTAAGATAAATTTATTTAATGAAGGGGGAGGAATACACCAACAGAAATAAACCCCTGCTAATATAACCGCGATGTTTTTCCCGCGACAATGAAAGTAATAAAGTATTTTTTTTTCTTTCTTTCTCTTTTTATTTTTTCTCGAGGGTTCGCTCTTTCTCTTCTGTCACAAATAGTTACTTTAATATGAAAGCAAGCTTTAAGTTTCAAACTAATTTGCAAGAGGAGGGAGAAAAATAGATACTTCGTACCGCTGGTATTATTTAGGTAGTAATTTTGTTATTTTTCCAAGAAATGAGTGTCCCTAAAAAAAGAAAGAAAAAAAAAAATATAGTTCAAGCAGTATAAGCTTATAATTCCATTTTTTAAGAGTTTAAAACTTGATAAGAGCTCCATCCTCGAAGCGGAGCCAAGCGGAACAAAAATAAAAAAGGGGAGAAAAAGAAGAAAGCAAAAAAAAAAAAAATGAGCTGCAATCCTCCTATTAGATAGGAGTTGAGCTCAAATTCGTGTTTAAAAAAAATAAGAAATAAAATTAAAAATAATAAATTAAACTTTTAAAGTCGCTTGCGCTGTAATCTCGAATCTCCTCTTGAATGGAACCGAATCTGGAGTTTATTTAGGGACTAATTGTTTCTTGCACCTCCTCATTTTTATTCCATCCTTGTCCTCTCCTTTCAATTTCTTGTTCCGCCCGGCGCGGCCGCCGCTCGCTGCAAAACTTGGCAATCAAGTTTTGCTCCTTTTTTTCCCCCCTCCTTCTTCTTCTTTTTTTCCCAAACTCCAATGAAGTGAACTCAATTTCGAGTCGAAGGCACAAGATAAACTTCGGAGCCTTCCTGCGATGGAGGGAGTGCTGTGCTTGCCCGGCTAAAAATTAATGTCTAAGGGATTATAAGGGATGATATCTCGACGAAACTTCAATGATACTCGGGGAAAAATAGTAGATTAAAATTCACAAGATCCAAGCATAAAATGCTCTTATCCGCGCAAGTTGTGCGAAATCCAACCCCCTCTCCCACAAATCCGACCCCCTCCCCGACAAGGTTAAATTTGCGACTCAACTGGGACACCTACCTTATCTAATATCAAGTGAGTCAAAAATTGAATGCTCCCGGCTCTCGACGGCACCCTAACTCTTTAATTGTTGACAATATTGTTTAAAGCAAACTTTAAAACTTCCGACCTTATTCTGTCAGAGGCGTAAGGTGCAATCTATGCTATTGTTGATTTTGGTCTCTTTAAACCCATGGAAAAGGTCGAATCCGAGGTTGTTCGCATTGCGCGCCTAAGAGTTCGATTTTTTTTCGTGAGTCCAAGTTGATTAAATGCAGTGCTGCCAGATTTCTTGCTAAGCTGGTTGTCTAGCGTAATTTTATATAAGAAGAAAAATCGCGAAAAATGTACTGTAAAAAATAATAGCCATAGTTATTTTGCGGTGTGTTGGAATAAATCGGTTATCTTGGTTTTAATTGTTTTCTCCTTTGAAAAAAATCGAAAAACTACTTTGAAACTTTCAAATTAGTTTTTCTTAAAACTGTGCATAAACGCCTTTCTATCGGTAATGTCCCTTTTATCGGGTAAAACCCTTTTTCCCCACTGGAGGAGCAGGTCGATGTGACGTTTATGTTCTTTGTCTCCACTCTCCATGCTTAACTAAGTAGTGAAGTTTAGAGACCCGAGTATTCCCGATCAATGCTACTTATGAGAGAGCCGAGGCTAACCGAAAATGGCGGCGATCAGCATATCAGGAACGTAACATTGAGTGAGAAATCGTGTTTCTTCAGTCGTGTCGCATTTGTTAGTAATTTTTTCGGTGCAAAATTAATCGTGATTGTATATTTTAAACAGCAAAATGAGCTAATCAACATATTTTTATGGCAAGGGAAGCGTGTCTCGTCTTATTTGAATGACGCGCCAAAACTGTCTTTTAATCGCGCGGTCGATTTCGCTGGGCGAACATGGCGTCGTCGAGAAATCGAGAATACTCGGGTCTTATAGTATACTCTAGTGAAGTTTTCCTAGCTTAGAAGAAATTGTTCCACGAAGGCAACGATTTTTTTTTTGTTTATACTCGGAATAAGACTGTATTTCCAAGTGACAAAGAGCGAAGTGCGCGCAAAAAACACACAATTTCATCCATAGGGCCGTATAGGTTCGTTGTCGAGAGCAGATGCGGGATTTACTTGTCAAGTTTTGTGTACACTGAAAAAAAAAGATTACCAGAAGCATGACAATATGTGAACAAAGGCGGATCCAGCAATCTGGCAGCTGTGTATTATTTCCATTTGAATGCATGAGAAACAATCGATTGGTAATAGGGCCATGGCCCTCTCAAGAATCGATTGTTTCTAATAAGTTCAAATATTAGCGCACTAAAAATCACGAAATCCACTCCTAAACTCACAAAATACTTTTAAACGCGATTCCGTAATCGCGGCCAAGGCCGCTCAAATCTAATGGCAATTGTCTGCTTCTTCTTCTTCTTGTGTAGTGTTGCGAGAACACCTCGTGTAGATGGCGCTGATTGAAGATAGGGAAACCCAATGCAAACCGCGGCCCCGGCCGCCATTACGGTCTCTCGTTTAAAAGCATTTTGTTAGTTTAAGAGTGGATTTCGTGATTTTTTAGTGCCCTAATCGTTATTTTTGCAAGGTTTTACCCCGTTATCAACTGTTAATAAGCCTGTAGCAAAAGTTTGCAACAGCCCCATTGCGACTCTTGTTAAAATCTCTGCTTTTTTCGGTGCAGAAACAGTTGGTTGGTATTCTAAAGGTTAAGCTTTATTGAAGAATAAGAAGTATTCTTCATAGTGAGATTTCGTTTGCGGATGTCGACTCAAACGATCAATTCATTCCACCACTGTGCGTCGTTCGATAGATCAGCTGGAATTCATTCGTTTCTCAGAGACTGATTGCGAGTTAAAAAATTCTTAGTACAGTGCGACCGAATCACATTTGAGGGCGCCGATGATTGGGCGCCACACAGTAGGACGAGTCAATGGGAGGGGTCGAACATGGAATAAATTATTAAAAATGCCAATTTGAATGTTTTTACAGTAAAAAAAACAAACTATATACAGTGATTTTAGTAGTAAATTTTACAATAAAACCAATGAAATCACTTTCAAACTTCTACGTTGCGTATTATGAAAGATATACGCGTTTAAAGTTTCGATGCTATATGTTCGGTCTCTCCCATTGATTCAACCCAATGTGCGCCACATCGCTCCGCTTCGCTCGATCTCAGTTGCGGTAAACTTCGCCCCGCGGGAATGAGAATGAAAAAATAAAGAATAAAAAAATCGCGAAGAACGGATTAAAATCCGTAGAAGCAGGGATCGATCTTTGCGAGCGAAAGCGCGCCAAAAACAATCACCGCGTTGCGCCCGTTGCGGTGGGAGCACTCGCGCGGGCGCGCGCGCTCGACGGTGGAGCGTCGCGTCTGAGTCGCGGCAGCCGTCACCTTTAATGACTCAAGCGAAAATGTTTTCTGCTGAAAAGGCGACTTTTGCGCCGTGGCAATTCGAGTTTAAGTTCGAAATCGCAGCCCTAATCGCCTCCCGAATCTTTCGTCGCACAGTCGTCTCGAGGTATTTAATCAACTGACTAATCTAAGAAAGACCAGAAACTTCCATCGATTGGCAACGAGCTGTACCAACAGTGTTGCCAGATCGAGGGTAAAACCCGTATCATCCCCCATTTAAATCAATGTAAAACGTACGGCTTTTTCACCCCAATCTGGCAACACTGTGTGCCAAAAGAGGGAATGGAGCTAGGTTGCACACTTTTGCTGTAAGCGATTTAATAGTCGATTCTGGTGTGAAAACCTCGAAAAATATATAAATGGCAGCACTAAAAACTTACAAAATCCACTCCTAAACTTAATAAACGCTGTTATTTGCGCGAGCGTAATGTTGGCTGAGGGCAGTAATAATGGAATATATTCCTATCTTAATTTTCTCATTCTTCCTATGCTGACAAGAATGATTCACAGAGTAATTAGTCACCAGAGAAGTGATCCTTATCCGATGAATGGTGCTGTGACACCTAGTGACACTGGTGTCACATGAAAGTCGTCTCTTATTAGTCACTTCCTAATGGAGTTACTGCATCGTTAGATGGGAATCTCCCATTATTACTACCCTCAGCCTCCATTACGCTCGCGCAAAATAAAAGCGTTTATTGAGTTTAGAAGTGGGTTTTGGAAGTTTTTATTGCTGTCATTGTTATTTTTCGAGGCTTTTACACCAAAGTCAACTATTAAATCGCTTAGCAAGAGTGTGCAACAGCCCCATTTGTAAGACCCTCGTCAAGGGTAACCTTCATCAAGTAAATACCCTCATCATAAGGATAACATAATCAATGAAATTTCTGCTATTTATCTTGCAAAAATTAGTTTCGGGGTGAAAATAAATTCACCTCCTCTCAGGCGCACAAGTGTTAAGTTCAACGGATGCCTTCAAGCTGCACTGCCGACCAATCAGAAACAAGCATTAGTGGAAAAATAGGTTATGCTCAACCAGTAGCGGCCCGTGAGATTTGGCAACCATGCATTTTACCCACTTAAACTTAGGTAAAAAATCGATTCAAGCGGAGGCTGGCAGCCTCCGCGAGTTTCGATTGTTTTCCATGTATTTAAATGGGATAAAAACACTGTTGCCAAATCGCACGAGCCGCCACTGTGCTCAACTAGCTACAGCGATAGAGAGGATTTTTGGGACGTTATGTTGAGGCGACATGGAGGCAGTTATGTCCGAAATCTCTTATGGATATTTTCACTCACGCTCTGTTTGTTTGCCTCATATTTTTTATTTTTCATAAATTAAAAAAAAAGAAATATTTAGGATAGATCCATTTGAAATTTGTTTTAATCGAAAGTGCTTGTGTTTTAGAGTGGCTATCCGGACAAAGAAATCGACGTAACTTTATTTTATTTATTTTTTATTTTTATTTTATTTTCCAAATTGATACATATAATGTCTTACTTACTTAACTTTTTCTTTTGGAACGATTTGCACGATGAAGGAACTGCCGCATAGCAGGAACAAGGAAAACTTTCTAATCTGGATAGTTGTTATGGAAATCTGTGTCCACACATACTCGCTAAAACTATTGCACTTCCATGTAAAACCAATTTTTACTGAATTTATAATTTTTGTTTGAAGGTTAAAAAAATTAGGCAAACTGACCAGAATCGGATCGTCCATGCTGCCTCCTTTTGAGATAGGACTTAAAACATATACTAGCCCTTCTTACAGGTATAGCTCGTTGCCCATAGGATATGGGTGCAATTTATGGGAGAAAATATGGAATGGGTCTGTTGCGTACTTTTGCTACATCAATATAACTCATTGTTTCTAACGTGAAATGCGGCGAAAATAACGATGCGCACATTAAAAACTTTCAAAACCCACTCATTAACTCAGAAAATACCTTCCATTTCAAACAACCCGCGCAACACTAGACGCTACATCACCAACTTATAACTACATAGACGGAACCATCTCGTTTATGTAAACATGAACAGAACTTACAAACATTGGAATGTTTCGTTTAGAAGCGTACATTTCTTATATTATTTTGTAATCTTTGATAACCGAAAAGACCAGACAGCAAATGCAGCTTATATTTCACGTATTATAAAAGAAATTCCATCATTTTGTAGTTACGATGTTGTTTACTTACGCACGGTGGTTCCGTCTATGTAGTAGTATACCGGTGCAAATAGTGTCTAGTGTAGCGCGGGCTGTTTGAAATTGAAGTGATTTCCTGAGTTAATGAGTGGTTTTTGAACGTTTTTAATGTGCGCATCGTTATTTTCGCCGAATTTTACGTGAGAATCAAGGTTCTATATTGTTGTAGCAAAAGTATGCAACAGACCCATTCACCAAATATGGAAGAAAGGTGCGATTCAGAGACTCAACGAAAAAATTTCCTTGAGATGGCCTTGGCTTGAGAATTCCTTGAGATTTCCCCATTTACCACCACTAATACGCCACGGTAACAATAGCCCGTCACAGCTCGGCATTGATAAGGTTAAGAATTAACGCGTAGGCCAATCAGTGCAGTATGTATTTCTCTTGACATCAACTTTACGTGCCAATTCGCTCGGCGCTCAGTGGAACGAAAAGAAAAACTTTCCGGTCATGGACAGTTTTTGCTATTTCTTTCAGGAGCATTTTACTGCTGATATTTTATCGCAAAACCCGCGTAACCAAACTCGTTTTATGCTGAGAAATCATGTTCCAACTCGTTTCTTACATAGCTACCTTTATTATTCATTGTTCATAATATTGATACATGATATTGTTAATCCTACGGCGCGCTATGGTCGGAGGTCGTCAAAAGAATGGCACAGATCAGAAAGTTAATGCCACTTGAAGAGTTGATACTTCCATAAAAACCTGTAAAAATGACGATGAGTACACTAAAAAATCACGAAATTCACTCTCAGAATCGAGCTTAGTGGCAGTTCGACGCAGGTATCATGGGAAAATTGATTCCTATGTAAATTGAGACTTACCTCTGTGTTTCCTAAGAGAAAGTGACATATTAGATAGGAATCTCCCATGATACCTGCGTCGAACCACCATTACGATCTTGCCATTTATGTAGTTATGTAAGTTTATTACTGTATTTTAAACTCTCTCAGTGTGATTTTCGTGATTTTTGCCGGTTTTAAGTAGATTCCATGAATCTACTTATTGCGGAGGGTGCGATGTTGGATTTTTCGGGAAATTTTATCAAATGAGCACGTTTCATGGTCCCCTGAGTGAGAAAATACCACTCGTTGAAAATTGTATATATATATATATATATATATATATATATATATATATATATATATATATATATATATATATATATATATATATATATCTTTATATGTATGTTTCAGCCAGTTTTACCGTTTTTATGTCCCACGATCCTGTTCGTAATTTTTGGTTTTTGTTCTTGAAATTTTTCTCAACTATTCGTTGGGTTTAATTCTTGGATGAGTTCGAAGATGGTGTAAATCCGACAATTAGTTTTCGCGTTATGGGCCGTGTTTGAGTCGTAAAATGTGTTTTTGAGGTTTATTTTTAGGAGTGTTTGTTTTGAGTATTTTTTTTGGGAAAATTTATGTTAGCCGTTTTGTTACGCAGCTTTTTTACTCGAGTCATTTTTTCGTGTTTTGCGTTGTAAGCGAGTTATAGTGATGTGTTTTTCGGGTTTTTTGGCGGTGTTTTTATATGAAGAAATTGTTTTTTTGTATCGTAAATTTTAGTATATATCGTGGAGGATGTTTTTAGTTCATATGCTCTTTTCCTTAAATTTTCCTTGTGTTTTACGTGTTTTACGAGCTATTTAGTTTCTTATGGGATTTTACAAGTGAAAAACAAGGATGGTGTACTGGTATAAATGCTCTTTCTTTGTTTTATACGTACACTGTTGCTTAGGTACGTTATTTATTTATTTTCTTATTTTATCAGCTGCTCTTATCAGATTTATTCCTCATTAGCGTTACAAAGATTAGACATTTTTCTATCTTGGTACTATAATCTTTTTTCATGGGCATTTTTATTTAAATGTTGAACAGCTGATAAAAAAAAAGAATTGAATAATTCAAATAAAATCATAATATAACCTATTTATTGAAATTTGTGAAAAACTTATATAACCTAGCTTTTATTTCTCACTTGCATTATAAAGATTACACATTTCTCTATTGGTAATATAATCTTTCTCACAATAATATTTGGATTTTGAGCAGCTGATTAAATAAAAAAGAAAAATTCAGAGAAAAATTCAACAAAAATTATAACCTATATTTAAATTTGTGAAAAAATGATTTAACCAAGTATGGAATCTACTTCGTCTTACCGGCCTGCCGGGAGGCATTTTTACATTAGAATAGACTATTCATTTGCTCACAGAAAAATTTTGCAAGAGCCCCATTCCGATGACTGTATTCCACTGATGTCTGCCACTTTCTTTCCGATCTGAGACCACTGCGTGGCGGCTGAAGTGAGCAATGTGTTTAATTTGCGTCTCAGTCGTACTTTGGGGGGGGGGGGGGAGGTGGTGACAAGGGGACGAATGCGGAGGGATGCGGAGGGGGGGGAAGCGCGGCGGATAAGGGGGTGACCGCAGCTCTGCCGAATTTTCGCGCCCCGATGGATTCGTCCCGGCGTGTGGTGGAAGAAGGGGAGGGAGGGGGGGGGATTGGAAGGCGCGGTGGGGCCCTCGAAACGCGAATCGCAGTCGCATCACGCGGGACCTGAGGCGAGTGCACTGTGCCAATGCTCTCGAAAACTTGGTGCGCGGTGCGGTCGGATCCGTCGGCGGCGCGGCGATGACTCGAAAGGTGTGGGTGTGGCATTGTGGCATTGCCACAGTTTCCGCGGCAAATGCAAGCTTTTAACCGTAGTAAGTTGAACGGATTCGAGAATCTTGCGGCATGACCTATACCGAAAGAAAATAAACTGCAGGGAATACCTGCAGAACAATGTCTGACATCAAACGTCACCTGGTGGGACCCCTAGACCCCCTTAAATTATCTGAGTGAGACCCCTAGACCCCCCCCTATTTATTACTCTGATTGAGACCTCCAGACCCTCCTTTATTACTCTGGGGGAGACACCCAGACCCCCCTCCCTCTTTTCATTCCGGGGGAGACCTCCAGCAGGCTGATTCTCCCTATTTGGACGAGACGAGACGAGATAGGAAGAAACGATGAATCCCATTGGTTTAAACGGCGTCACGTGACAGATTTGAAGTCATCGGCGCAAGCTCCGAGTCATGAATTTCAAATTCATGACTTGCGCCAATCCCGCCTCCAATGACTTCAAATCTGTCACGTGACGCCGTTTAAACCAATGGGATTCATCGTTTCTTCCTATCTCGTCTCGTCTCGTCCAAATAGGGAAAATCAGCCTGCAGACCCTCTGCCACTAGATTCTGGGAAAGACTCCCTAGACCCCCTTTAAATTTTCTGGAGGAAACCCCTCAGACCCCCATTTATTACTCTGAGCGAGACCCTCAGACCCCTCTTTGTTGCTCTGGGGGACACCCAAGACTTCCCCCCCCCACTCCATTCTGGGGACGACCCCGAGACCCGCCATTAAGGGTTAATTTTATAATAGACTGGTTGCAGAATGTTTTTACCAATTTTCACCAAAATTCAAAGAGCCTGATTTGAAATATTCACTTGTTTCCAGTGGCGGCTCGCGCCATTTAGCAACATTGTTTGCCATCCATTTGAATCTATGTGCTACAATCGATTGTTAATGAAGCAGCGCTTCACTTTCGAATCGATTGTTTTACATAGAATCAAATGGAGGTAGCATCTTGTTGTCAAATCGCACGAGCCGCCACTGATTGTTTCCCAATGTTCAACCATTTTCTCGTTGATTTTAATGGAAACCTTTTATCCACCATAACTTACTTACAATTTAAAAATTCGACGGGGGGAAAAAAAAAAAAAAAAAAAAAAAAAAAAAAAAAAAAAAGCCTCTTTAGAGAATGTGAATTGGAATTTCTCTGCAAAATCTGGATGCATAATTATATGGACAATTGGTCAATAGTTATGTTGGGGTACAGACAGACTTTTGCGCTATCACAATAGTTTCTCAATTTCAAAGTTTGTTATTTGTGAGAAAGTAAAAAAGACGCTGATAACTTGAGATCCGTGTGGCGAATCCTCACCAGTAGCGGCTCGTGCAATGTGGCAACAATGGACTCCCTCCATTTAAACCTATGTAAAATAATCGATTCTTTGGTGAGGCGCTGTGCCTCACCCAGAATCGACCTTTTAGCACAGATTTAAATGGCAAAATAGCACTGTTTCCAGATTGCACGAGCCGCTACTGATCCTCACCTGTCTAAAAGGAGATTCTGGCTGACTGGATCGTGTCACTTGTCACGTGTTGAGAATTTGACTTTAAGGTGATTCCAGGTAAACATTTTCCAGATTTCAATCCGATGGATAGCGCCACTAGCGCTGTTCAAAAAGTTAACAATTCTTGGGTGAAATTTATTAATTAACGCAAAAAGTAATCAATTGAGGAAAGTCAGCACCTGCGAACATACTTCATGAAGATACCCTGAGGGTTTCAAGTTGGAACACTCAAAAATAAAGCCGGAAATGATGAAAAAAAACGGAAATGATGACAAAAAAAAAAAAAAAGTTGTAAGCCTCAATGTCCATAATATGCGGCTTTCATTCTCTACCAATGTTGCTCGTTTTGGGTTCAAAAAATCTATACAAAACTTTCGCAGGTGTCAAGCTTCTTAATTCATTCGCGGATTTTGTTTTTTTTTTGTTTTTTGTTTTTGTTTTTGTTTTTTTTTTAACTTAATATGCTAAAAACGCCTTTCCTTAAAATCGACTGATGGGTATCCATGGCATTGTCTGGAAAAGTTTTGCCTGGAGTCAACTTGGAGGCTCATAAATTGTTTTATGAAAGCGTTAATCGAAAAAGGCGTTCTTACAGGAACTGCATAATTTTCACTCAAATTTTAAAGCAAAATTTCAACAAACAATATTGGTATTTAAGATTGACGGAAAAATCAAGCCCCGAAAATCGAAATGTTGGCAAAATACTATGCTATATAGGTGCGTTTCTTTCTTATTTCTATAGTTTTAAAGATCCCGAGTGAGCGCAACTGGCTGTAGAACTCAAAGGGCCACGTTGCAAAGTTGTGCATTTCTTTCTACACCTGAATCGACAGGTCTCATCGTATCCTGAACGCTGAACAGAGTATTCGTTCAAAGTTCAACAGTTTCTGTAATCTTCAAAGTTTAACAGTTTCTGTAATCTTTGTAACACCTTACCGAAGACTACCTGCGGTCTTGAGTCGTATCAGCGCAGTGCTGAAGATCGATCAAAGGCGTAGCGTGCAATTCGGCAACGTTGTATTGTGTCCATTTAAACCTATGTAAAAGGTCGAATGCAAAGGTGTTCACCGAACACCCAATAGTTCGATCTTTTCCATGGATTTAAATGCACAAACTGCAACGTTGCCAAATTGCACGCTACGCCACTGAGATCGATGGTTTCATTCGTGCGGGGGGGGGGGAGGAAAGCGCAGAGCGGGACTATATTGTTCTCGCTCCTAAGCGAATCAGGGCTGCCGTTTTGCGTATAATACTATTTTTCTATTCACCGATGATTCCACCGGTTGAGAAAAGATTACACAGTTCAGTTCAGTGTATGACTGTAATGCACGAAAATACTCTGATCTGTAATCTTTTCTTAATCAGTGGAAACTCCATTGATTAATTAAAATATCCACAAGTTTTTTAAAGTCATCGACGACTCCACCGGTTGAGAAAAGATTACAGATGTGGGTATTTTAGTTTATTACAGTCATGCACTGAACTGAACTGTGTAATCTTTTCTCAACCGGTGGAATCATCGGTGAATTGAAAAATAGCATTGATTATACGCAAAACGGCAGCCCTGTAAGCGAATAGCTCTCTTTGGAATCAACTCACAGTAGAACCGCTTGTCCGCTAGAGCGAGATCAAATCTGTTGGGCAGTAAGTTTGATTATTGCAACTAGGTGCCATGAAAAAGTAGTATTAAAAAATTCGACTCGGAGATACTAGAGAACTCTGATGTAATTTCAGCTTCGCCTGTATAAATACACGGGAAGATCACATTTTTGGCGAAAGAGGACTCTTAATCACCGGGGGGGGGGGGCTAATAAGTGTGCAGGGATCACACTTAAATCCAACGTTTTACATGGATTTGACGGAGAGAGGAGGGTGCAACGTTCAAAGATTGCAAGTTACGCCTCTTTTCTTGCCAGAGAAAAAGCAGCGAATCTTATGATGAAATTCGGATGAAGATTTTCACTCGAACCAACGGCTGTGCATTTTCTTATCTCACCGGAACCGGTTTTTTTTCAGCAACGATGGATAACACCGATGTTGTACCCGAACCTCGGAATAGGGCTCTTGCAAACTTTTGCTATAGGAGATTGAAGAGTTGATTCTTGCATAAAACCCCGTAAACTGACGATGAGCATACTTAATAATCATGAAACTCGCTCTCAGAATCGGGCTTAGTGGCGGAGAGACGTAGGTATCATGGGAGATTCTTATCTAAATTGAGACATATCTCTGTTTCCGTAGAGAAAGTGGCATAATAGACAGGGATCTCCCATGATACCTGCTTTGATCCGTCCGCCATTACGATCTTGCCGTCATTGCAGTTATGTGAGTATATTACTGAATTTTAGACTTTCTTAGCGTGATGTTCGTGATTTTCGCTCGTCTTTACATTAGATTAGACTTATTATTTGCCTACAGAAAAAGTTTGCAAGAGCCCCATTTGTACCCATTCCTTGAGTTGAAGGCGAAAAGAGTGTAACTCAACGGTGAGAGACAACAGAAAACAACGCTCCTGATTGGCTGAAAGTGGTTTCGTTCACTTATAGACTGTTTTAGTAGAGCGATATATCGTATCGATTGCCGTCCGAGGGCTTCTGGTTCCAAACAAACTCTGGTTCAATGTAATTTCCCCATAAGCAAACTTTTGAACGAAAATTTAAGGTATTAAATCAAACAATTAATGCGACCTTTTTGCGATTATAAATTCTAGGTCCTCAAAAATGCTTAATTATGCCTGGTTCCTTGACTAAAACTGCCGAAATCAATAAGATATTACAGATTCAATGTTGCATTTGTAGGTTAGAATCACCCGAAATCCCGCCAATTTTACAACGACAACAATAATATTTGGGTGATTTCAAACTCCAAACGCATCGTTTAATCTATGTAATATCGTGTTGATTTTGGCAGTTTTACGAGTGGAACCAGACAAAATTAAGCATTTTCGAGGACGCAGAATTCATAATCCCCAAAAGGTTGCATTAATTGTTTGATTTAATAGTCTAAATTTCCGTTCAAAAATCCGCTTGTGGGGAAAATGCATGGAATCAGAGTTTGTTTGGAACCAGAGGCTCTCGGACGGCAATCGATACGATATATCGCTCTACTAAAACAGTCTATTGGCGTTCGGTGTCCCCCAGAAAGTTCCGAACCTCGAACCTTCGTTCGAACCTCTAAATAAAATTCGCTAAAAGGAGCAACGAATGATCAAGTGTAAGCAAATATTGACAGCTAGCACGGAATGCGGAAATTAATTTTTTAACCATTTTCGGCAACTCCGCGGATACCGAAGTGCAGCGCGTAAGCAATTCAGCCCCCCCCCTCCCCGTCCTCGCGCTCTCGAGTTGAGAACTATTGGTTTTGCTAATTGCATACCTGCGCCTGCGACTTCTCCATCGCCATAGCGTTACTTCATCCACTATCGGGATTACCCTCTCGTCCTTATTCATCACCGTTGCGCATCACCGAACATCGGTGGCGGTGAGCACTGCAAGATGAGTCACCCTAGAGATAAAAGACATGTTCGTCGTTCGCGACCTATGGAATAGGATCCGATGCTTGCTTGCATTAATGCGGTTATGGATACTGAAATAGTCGACTGGGGCTCTTGAACACTTTTGCTATAAGCGTATTAAATTTTTAAGTTACCCTACAATCATCCATGCAAAGAAATATTTATCAAGAACAAACTTCTCACGTTGCCCTGTTTATACTGTCTGGATCTTTTAAAATATGCTGTCAAAAATGCCATTATAACTCCATCTGATCTTAGCCCATCTCATAATTATAATAGCCGCCATCTTTTTATAAAAAATACTAAGATCAGATTAGAATCATCAAAAAGCAATGCATCTTTTTCTGCAATCCAAGTATTTAACGCTCTGCCTAAATCCTTAAAAACCCATTTTAAAAACGGAGAAATTAGTAGTTTTTTTCATGCATTAGAGCTGTTTCTACTATCCCATGCTTTTTACAGCCTGGATGAACTGTTAAGCTATAAGTAAACTTTAAAATATAAATATAGTAAAATATAATGTTCTTAATGATCTCTAGCTATAAGAAATCAAATGTATCGTTTCTTATATGACCTGCACCCAGTCAGTTTTTCTGGCTAACTATGTACCAAAAATGAAAATAAAATAAAAAAATAAATTAATAGTCGATTCAGTGTAAAATTCTCCAAAAATAACGATGGCACCACTAAAAACTTCCGAAATCCACTCGTGAACTTTAAAAAAAAAACGCTTTTATTTGCGAGCGTAGAGGAAGGGAACCAAAACCGGACTGCTGTTTTGTTTTTAGGCTATAACTCAGCCAAAACTTGATCAAATTTGAAAAAGTTTATATCAATATTTACATGAAACCGTAACCTTTAAGAAAATTGCGTTGTTTTAATTTTGGGCCCTTAACATTTTTGTGAGGAAGAAAATTGCGGAAGAAGTCAATAACACCGTCTGGGAAAAGGGGCTCCAAAACCGGACCGCCTGGTTAGCTTCATAATTAATTACCTAAGTAAATTTCACTCATAATCAATATGTTTGACCTTGACAACTATGGCTAAGGCACGCCATGAGAGAAAATGAAACAAGTCAGCATTTTTGCCTTGGAAAATCAAAAAATGAATTTTTTTGAAAAAATGTTGAAGCGAGAAATGCGAGAAATCGTGTGAAAAATGGAAAAAATAGCAAAAATAGAAAATCAATTGAAATAGAAACAGAAAATTGAGCTAGAAGATTGGAAACATCTGCAAACCGAAAATATATCCGCTAGGTAAGCCTGTAACACTCAGAATATCATGAAAAATTCTTAATCTATGTAGGACAAAAAGCTAAGCGGTCCGATTTAGGGAATTTCAGTGTTAGAACTTCCTAACCTCACAACGGTAAAAGAAATGGGACTGAAGTAAAAACTAAGACAGATTTACAAACCAAATAACATCAAATCCAAATAATTACTAACTTTTATCTAAAGCATAACTTTCAGACCCCAACAATAACCAACTTGGGACCTTTGACAGTCAAGAATCGCCGAATTTTAACCTTAAATGCGTTTCACAACAAAACCGATGAATGAACTTGAGGTTTCGATGCATAAGCGACACCTACATGAACAGCATGAGGCCTAACTATAGCGATTCGTCATCAGAGCTGCCGTTTTGCGTATAATTAATGGTATTTTTCAATTCACCGATGATTCCACCGGCTGAGAAAAGATTACACAGTTCAGTTTAGTGTAGAAGTTTAGTGAAGTCGTCGATGACTTCAAAAAACTTGTGAATATTTGGATTAATTAACGTCGTTTCCACCGATTGAGAAAAGATTACAGATCATAGAGTATTTTCGTTCATTACTGTCATACACTGAACTGAACTATTTATTTAATCTTGTCTCAACCAGTGGAATCATCGGTGCATTGAAAAATACCATTGATTATAAAGGCAAAACGGCAGCTCTGGAAATCACCCATATTAGTGATTTACAGCAGTCATGCACATCTATACTGCTGACCTGGGCTGTGTAATCTTTCCGTAATCCGGTATAATTTATGTACTCACCGGTGAATTAAAATACTCCTTTTGCAGATCCGGAAACCAGTCCGAGGCCTAAACCATAGTCCTTTTCGTTTCGATTCGTCATTTACGATCACCGGCGTCCGGGTCCTCTCGACGCAGTTGACAGTGCTCTTCCGCGTCCAAGTAGAGATCGTGGGAGAATCGGATGGGGGTGGAGTGGTTGCGGGTTAAGGGGGAGGAAGGGGGGGGGGTAGGAAAGAGCTCCAGAGAGATGAGGACATGACCGTCTTTTTGCCGACTTCCGTCAGTATGAAAAGGGAGGGGATTGGGTGATACCGCGCTGTCCCCGCCCCTGCCAGTCCCAACCCCAACCGTTACCCGCGCCCCCGTTCAATTCTGAGTTCGTTTCGTTCTCTCTGCATGGTTAATTAACTCCGTTTAACCGGAAATCATCGCTCCCGTCCTCTAAGTGTTTTATCTATTTCCGTTCGTTATGAGCTTCTCTCGCCATCGTCAGGCCACAGCGGCACCGCTCGGTGGACCGAAAACCAACGACCAGTATAGCGTACGCAGGAATTTGTCTTTCTCTCTTTTTCCCCATTTGAACTCGTGAGTTGGGAAAGGACAGAAACAGGGGCTATAACGTGCAGGGCTGCCGTTTTGCGTATAACCAATGCTATTTTTCAATTCACCGATGATTCCACCGGTTGAGAAAAGATTACACAGTTCATTTTAGTGCATGACTGTAATAAACTAAAATACTCGCATCTGTAATCTTTTCTCAACCGGTGGAGTCGTCGATGACTTTAAAAAACTTGCGGATATTTTAATTAATCAACGGAGTCTCCACCGATTAAGGAAAGATTACAGATCAGAGTATTTTCGTGCATTACAGTCATACACTGAACTGAACTGTGTAATCTTTTCTCAACCGGTGGAATAATCGGTGAATAGAAAAATAGCATTGATTATATACGCAAAACGGCAGCCCTTATAACGTGTCTTCAGCCCTTATCTCTTTCCTTTTCTAGTGCGTACACTCAAACGGGAAAAGAGCGAGTGCGACTGATTCCTGCGCACGCCATTGCCAACGAGTCATACATTTATCCGAATAGGAAGTCGAATGGGTAAACCAGCGTAACTCATGACTCATGGCTTGTGGCGCCTTGAAAAGTCCTTGAATGTCCTTGATTTTCGTTTATTAGCTTGCCGTTTTGTTGATAATTTTATTTGTGTGCTAGAAGAATGTCGTGTCGTTTAGGTCGCAAAGTCATGAGAAGAATGCAGGAGTTAGCTCGAACTTTTTTCTTTCTTTGTGCACTATTCTCTTCTGTCTAGTGCACCCTCGTGTAAGAATCACCATGTGGTTTTTCTGCCTCTAGAAAATTGGTATAAAGTTGGATTGAAGTCCAATAATAAGTCCTTAAAATCATGCAAAAAGTCCTTGAAGATCCTTGATTTTTTTTTTTTTTTTTTTTTTTTTTTTTTTTTTTTTTTTTTTTTTAAATCTGCCATGAAACCATGTAACTGAATTGGGGGAGTTTTAGATTGAGGCTGCGAGCTTTGACCAACGTAATGGGGCTCTTGCTAACTTTTGCTATCAGCGATTGAAAAGTTGATTCTTGAGAAAAGTCAGCGGAAATTACGATGAGCACATTGAAAAATCCGTTCTCTTAATTCTTGAATTTGCCGTTTCGAGTTTGTTTCCCCTCGACTATCTTACATGAAATTTTTTCAAATATCCTTTGTGAGAAAATAAGGGTCTTTTCGTTTCAAATGGTAGCTGAGCGTGTATACTAAATTTATTGTCAATGTATGCAGTTCAACAATGCCGTTAAAGCTCCTTGATATCTCGTACGTCACTCACCAGTTAAATGCTTCTGTGTGGAACATTTGGAATAGGCACAGGCTCTCGGGTTTTGAAGAAATTTGAGCTCAAAAAATATCTCTTATTGATTCTTTTAAAATTTGCCTTTAAATGTTTGCATTGAACGGCGTTAGTTTCATTTTTAATCTCCCTTCTTTCTTCTTACTTTTTTTCTTTTTCTTACCCAAAAATCATGTTGCTACCATCCATTGACTCAAAGTATTGTCATTTAACTGATTTCAATTGGTCTTTTCTTTGTTTCTGTTTATTATACCCTTTTTGTAATTTAAAACTATTTTCGTTCTTGTTACTTTTGAGTTCGCCAACTTACAATAGGGCTCTTGCAAACTTTTGCTATAAGCATATGAAACGTTAACTCTGATGTAAAAATCATCAGAAATCACGAATAGCACGCTAAAAAAGTCTAAAATTTAATAATAGACTCAATAAACAGCTGCAACGATAAGACCACAATGGCGGAGCTACGCGGGTATCATGGGAGATTCATGGATGGTCGCTTTCTCTATAAAACTCAAAGATACATCCTAAATTAGATAAAATTCTCCCACGATACCTGCGTTATCAAGCCCGATTCTGAGAGTGAATTTTGTGATATTTTAGTATACTCATCAGGGCTGCCGTTTTGCGTATAATCAATGCTATTTTTCAATTCACCGATTATTTCACCGGTTGAGAAAAGATCACACAGTTCAGTTCAGTGCATTACTGTAATAAACTAAAATACTCACATCTGTAATCTTCCCTCAACCGGTGGAGTCGTCGATGACTTTAAAAAACTTGCGGATATTTTAATTAATCAACGGAGTTTCCACCGATTAAGGAAAGCTTACAAATCAGCGTATTTTCGTGCATTACAGTCATACACTGAACTGAACTGTGTAATCTTTTCTCAACCGGTGGAATCATCGGTGAATAGAAAAAAAGCATTGATTATACGCAAAACGGCAGCCCTGATACTCATCGTCATTTTCACAGATTTTCATGCTAGAATCAAATCTTCAATCGCCTATAACAAAAGTTTGCATAGAGCCTTATCAGGTTTTGAAAGGTAAATAATCCTTCAATTATTATCGTACTTGGAACTTTCTTGAACACTCCTTGTTGAGAAAATGATGATTCCAACACTGGGTAAGGTTCTAGCCGTTTCGAACGCAACCTGAAACGTTTCAGAATCAGAGGACCATTTTTTTTTTTTTTTCCATGTTCGAAGAAATCCAAGTTTTCAATCAGTGTGCGATGTGAGTGATGCGAACTCCTCCGGAATCGTAGCTTCCTCTGCTGGCCCCGGCCAAAGCCCTATAACCATACACATCCATTCGTTCGCTCCTCATGTAAACCACTGGCCACTTTCCTCGGCACAAGAGGACAAGGGAATGCAATAACCAGAGACTATGAATTTAATCATGGGGCTTCACGCTCACGCCTTACAATGGGATCGAAACAACGGATTTCTTGGACATAATTTTACGAATTAAAGTCAAGATAATGAACGATGGAGCTCTTGCAAACTTTTGCTGTGAGCAAATAACTTGTACAATCTGATGTAAAAACTAGAGTCCCTATATATGTAGAGAGTTCAGACAAGTGAAACCATGGGCGCCGCCAATGGATGCGATTTTGCACATTTGTTTACATTCTGAGGGCCGTTGTTGTGTTTTCGTCCACTGCAAAGATTACAGTGCCGCTGAGTTTCTAACGATGTAATCTTTTACTGCTTTTTTGGATCGACATCTATTTACGCTTTGAAAGATTCTTTTGGGATTTATAGACATTCCTGAGGTGTATCATGATTAAAATTAACAGAGTCGTCGAAAATTAACTCTTTATCCGTAAAATACCGTTGGTAAACAACTCCGATTGTAAACAAAAGTTCAAAATCGCATCCAATGGCGGCATCCGTAGAGCCTAAAACTCATCAACAGAAGTTGACTACCCTCTTGTCTTAACTCTCTACCTATAGGGACTCTAGTAAAAACCAGCGAAAATCACGAAAACCACGCTAAGAAAGTCTAAAATTCAGTAATGAACTCAGATAACTGCTATAACGGCAAGTTCGTAATACCGATTTTACATTTACATTTTTACAGGTTTTTATGCAAGAATCAACTCATCAATCACCTGTAGCAAAAGTTTCCAAGAGCCCCATTAGTGATTCAAGATAACTTAAAATATGAGTAAAATCATTCATTTCAGAGCTGAAATCAAATAATATATTATAAATTTTGAAGGAAAATATCATACGTAAAAATGTTTTTGAAGCAAGACACAAAGATTTTTTACGTCCAGAAATATCCAAGTTTTGGTCCAATGTGCGCTACGCCATGCACGTGTGCACTACGCTGTCCGCCGGCCTAGGATATCCGCCTCCGAAAATTTCGTGGATTACGCGATTTCACTCGCGTATTGAGAGTTATAGGCTCGAAACAAACTCACTTTTAAACCAAGCTAATCAGTACAAGTGTTATTGATTATTAGCGCGAGTGTCCAATTCTCCTTGAACTTTAAACCGCTTATCAGAATCAAAGGGTAAACAAGAGTCGAAATATATGTACGTATATATTTGTACATAATATTTAACATGCGTGGTAACTCCAGAGTTTAGGAGACTGCCATTTATAACCACAAATAAGCGTATCAATTTTGAATCTGATGGGGGCTGTCACACACTTTTTCTGTAAGCGCTTTAAGGGTCGATTTCATAGTAAAAACCTCCAAGTATAACAATGATAGCGCTAGAAACTCACGGAATCCACTCCTAATAAAGTCATAAAATGTGTTTGAAATCGCGAATGTAGTGTCAGTGTTAGGGACTAACCAGTAGTGGCTCGTGCAATCTGGCAACAGTGCTATTTTGCCATTTAAATCCTTGCTAAAAGATCGATTCTAGGTGAGGCACAGCGCCTCACCAAAGAATCGATTATTTTACATAGGTTTAAATGGGGGGAGTCCATTGTTGCCACATTGCACGAGCCACTACTGGGACTAACAATGGGAGATTCTCATGTAATAATACTGTCACTCCATCAATAAGTGACTACGAGTCCCTAAATACTATGAGATTTGCGCCGATGCCTACAAAATGAAGAAGAAGAAGCGGGTCATCAATGGAGCCCCCAAGAGGCAAAATGCATATGGCGGATGGCCATTTGCCTCTGCGCTGTTGCCGCTATTTTGCTATCTCTTACGGGTTAGGTTCTGATTCTCGACAATAACGGCCGTTATTGAAAGAGATAATGTTCTCCAGAATAACATTCAAGTACTTAGAGGAAAACTTAAAAAAAATTACCGCGGTCACTATTACTGCTAATGTGTAGCGTGAAAGCGAGTTCGCGAAAAGTAAACAAACCCTCCGTCATTTGCATTTGCCTCTTGGAGCTTTCTTGACAACCTAAATCTGAGAGCCAATCAGAAATGGATTCAGCAGTGGCGCAACTCTCATAGTATATAGGGACTCTAGAAGTGACCAATAGAAGATAAATTTTGAAGTGAGTCTAGAATTTGTTTCTAAGGAGTGTTATTGCGAAGGCGTGTTATTTGACGATGGATGGTGTGCCATCTGTTCAGTGTTCACAGCTTCCAAGTCAACAAAACCAATAAGATCCCTTTTTGAGGTGTCAAAAATGTTGAATGTCGGATGTTTCAATTTTGGAAATTCAAGTTGGCAATCCTGCAGTTTGAGCGTGTACGAAGGCCTGAAATCCAACGTGTTCTGATGAAATGTTTGCATGTTTGTGTTGCAGATCGGCCGAAAGTCTCACTTCATCTGGGCAGCACTCTAAACGGCGAGGATATCAAGGAAGGCGATGATGTCTATTTTGAGTGCATCATTCGGGCGAATCCGCGCGAAAATAAAATCTTCTGGTACCTGAACGTAAGTGCACCCGTACAACTTTGCTGTACTGTTATCAAAACATATCTTTTACTCTTCGCACTTTTATACGCGGGAAGGTCCAGACTGGAGCATTGAACCAAACCGAACCGCGAACGGGGCTGTAGCCCACTTTTGCTACAGGGTGTCCCAAAATTCATAGTAAACATTTTTATCACCTAATTTTAGAGTCAAAATAAGACTTTTTTTCCCCTGCAATGAACAAATGTCCAAAAAAATTCCCCTCCCCCTCGTAGCTACAGCCGCCGAAGTTTTTTTTTTTTTTTTCCCCTTCAAATCGGATTTTCTTCGATTCTAGCTACGAATCTCAGTAAAAAGGGATGGAAATTAATCACCGGGAGTGATTTTATGGGCTTTTTTGATTCTGTAGATAGAATTTTTAAAAAGGGTTAAGAATATGGGATTTGAGGGGGTTCAAGTTTTAAATTGAAAAAAAAAAATTAGCTCCGCAAGAAAATGAGAAAAGTATGACTATAGGATCTAATACTACGGATCAAAAAATTCTGATTTCAGGGGCAGGTATGCAACCCACTCAACAAAAATTTCAGAATTTTCTTTTAAAATGCCCATCATTCAACTGCAATTATTTCAAACTGATAAAATTACAGGGGTCGAAAAGAATTTGTTGCCTAGGTTATACCCCCTTTAAAAACTTCCCACTCAACAACCGCGAAACGCCAGACGTGTCTCCGATATCATCTCGACAACTTCTGCATTAGTAGTCAACCCAACATTCATTCCTACGTAAAACCGTGGCAGCTGTTGTCTGAAGAATTGTGCATGTGCAAGACTGGTTAGTTTCATTAGACTTAACATCAAGCTGAGTCCTTCCGGCAGAGATTCTAAATCCAAGGGCAATGAATTAGGCATTGAATATCTCGTTGGATTAACTTTGGGAGGAGCAGTAAACGAGACATCGTCGGCAACACCCTCTGGCTTGTTTCACAAGGTTTAGTAACAGGCTTACAAATTCCTAAGTGAGACAATTCACGCGTCCCGGAAATATATCGGGAACATGTTCTGGGCGGGTGGATTGGATCTGAACCCTCGATCCCTCGGGCCGGGCTGGCTGGCTCCTCCACGCTCTAACTTGGCAGACAAGGAAGTGCTAGTGTAAAGACGTTGCCAAATGTGAAGGTTTATTCAAAGCAATCTGAGTATTTATTTATTTGTTATTTATCAATCAGTGGCGAAGCGTGACTTTTGGCAACAATGTACTTTCTCCATCTAAATTCACCAAAAAAGTCGAGCACTTCAGTCATCGGCGGTGACCAGGCATTTCGACCTTTCTAATGAGTTTAAATGGCGAATAGGGAACGTTGCCAAGAAGCCTCAAATTTTGCCTTTTTTCTTTAGAAAATAGCCCGAAATTGCTTCCGCCAACGCTTCAAATTTCAAAATTTAACAGGCGTGCCCCCCCCCAAAAATATTTTCTGGATCCGCCACTGCGTCGACAATTATAGTCTGACGAGGGTTAGCACTCCTACGTTGCCACAGAAGGCAAATCTACCAGAATCTCCAGGTCCCAAGTTAGAACGAACAGACTGTAGTCACGGCACTTCCGGGCGCATACACAGAAATGAAAAAAAAAAAAAAAAAAAAAAAAAAAAAAAAAAAAAAAAAATCGAAGGTTTTTAGAGAAATGTGAGAAAATCGAGATTTGGGTCAGCTATTCGTCAGATTTTTTTTTACTATACAAGTAGTAAGATAAACGAACGTGTGCAACCAGGCCCGTCTCATGGGGGGGGACAAGGGACCCTCAGGTCCAGGGCCCGGGCGTCAGAGGGGCCCGGCGCCCTACCCAGGACCCACCAAAAGGGGGCCCGAAAGCCCAGTCGGTACCAGGGCCCGGGAGTTAGATGTGACGGGCCTGTGTGCAACAGTCCCATTTTCAGTTTTACTTTCTCGCTATAACGAAGTTGGAAATTGATAAGGTATTGTGATGGCGCAGCGCAGGTGTCTCTCTGTCTGTCTGTCTGTCTGTATCCCGGCACAAGTTTTGAACTAATTGTCTATTTACATCCAAATGTTGCAAAGAAGTTGCTTTCAACATTCCTCAGAGGGATTTTTTTTTTTTTTTTGTATTTTTTTGTTTTTGTTTTTGTTTGTTTTTTTTTTTGTTTTTTCGACATTTGAAATCGTAAGCAAGTTATGGAGGATGAAAGGTTCCAGTGGCGTAGCGTTCAAGTTGGCAACATTGCAATTCCTTCATTTAAACCCATGAAAAAGATCGAATTATTGGGTGTTCGGTGAACACCTTTGCATTCGACCTTTTACAAAGGTTTAAATGGATACAATACAACGTTGCCAAATTGCACGCTACGCCACTGAAAGGTTCCCGTTAAAATGAATGTGCAAACAATGGGTAAAATGGGTGAACGAAGGGAAAAATTAGAATGTTTCAAATTTAGCTGTTTGAATTTTTACGATTTGCAGAAACATTCTGCTACCAGCTTACTATAAAATTGACCCCTCAAGGGGGGGGGGTCTGGGGGTCTCCCCAGGAATATTATAGGGGGGCCTTGAGGTTCCCCAGAAAATATAAGGGGTCTAGGGCTCCCTAGATTAAGGTTTAATGTGAGAAAGTGTTCTTGGGGGTATTCTTCACAGTTTATTTTGGTAAAGTCTCTGAATTGGGCCCTGACGTTAGAGACTATCTCCAAGTTACTAGAGAGTAAAGGTAAAAAGTTTCCCGTTGAGTTTTGAGTTGCTGGAACACCTTTATAACGAAGGCTCGGATCGAGCTCATTCAAGTGCTAAGGAACTCGCGAGAGAGACTACGGTCGACAGGCCCAGATGAGGAACGTCGGCAAAATGTTGGGTCATAAAAAAGATTAAAATTAGCATTAAGTCTTCCCTTTAATCTGCAGCCCGCGGAGGACGGGACCGGAGTTCTAATTCTATTATGTCGGGTCCTCTCTCTCTCTTTCTCCTTGAGACTTGAGAATTAAGACGGTGGCGAGGTACTCTAATTGATGTAATAGGGCAGTGTTTAATCTCCTGGGATCAGTCTAACAAAGGACTCCCGCGCTCTGCTCACATTCCGACGTTTATGTCTCAACCCCGGTGACACGCAAAATTTTCAAAAGAGGCTTTGTCGGGTGGCATAGTTCATCAAGTCTTCTAAATGCTCGCTGCAAAAAAAGGTAAAAAAATAAAAAAAAATTAGGAAAATAAAAGTTTTCTGATTAAATTCCTCATATCTTTATCCTTTCTTTTCGTATCTTTGTTTAGTTTTTTTTATGAAACATTCTTCTTTTAAATTTCTATTAAAAATGAAGTAACTAAGAATGTTCTGGAGAGTTAAGGTATCTCCCCTCTCCATAGAAGTGCGTGTTTTTATTACATGTGTTTTGGAGCTATACTTTTACTGCCGTTTGTGAAATCACTATCTTTAAATATTTCTCTTTAAGGATTTATGAAAGTGCTTGCTGCAAAGAAAAACAAAAAATTAAAGAAAGAAAAATTAGGGAAATAAAAGTTTTCTCATTAAATTACCCATTTCTTTATCCTTTCTTTTAGGATCTTTGTTTAGTTTGCTTTTTTCAGAAACATTCTTCTTTTAAATTTCTATTAAAAATGAAGTAACTAAGAATGTAGTGGAGAGTTAAGGTATATCTCCCCCTCTCCACAGAATCGCGTGTTTTGATTACACACTGAAAAAATAAAGTTTAAGTAGAACTGAAGCAGCTTCTTAAAATAGCTTCGGAAAGCGAAAGTCCTAACTCTAACGGAGCAAGTTGCGGTTATCGTACTGAAGCACTACTTTCGGTATAGCCGAAGCAAGAAAAGAGACTGTTACTCTAAAGAAGTAGTGCTTTGATGGGACACCTGAAAATTTTTCCGATACAGCTTGAATTTTTGCTCTGCGAAGCTATTTTAAAAGGCTGCTTCGGCTGTACATAAACTTTGTTTTTTCAGTGCATGTGTTTTGGAGCTGTAGTATCAGAGCTACACTTTTATTTTCGTTTATGAACTTTTACGAGCCTTTTTACCGTGGGATGCCCTCAATAGCCAATAGACGGTTTCAGTGGCGCACCGAGACTTTCTTCATCTCTCTCTTTTCTCCATTAAGAAACGTATGTTAAACAAGGGATGAACAACGGGATAAAACCTCTTTCTGTCCTTTTCCTACTTATACATTCAAATGGGAAATGAGAGAGATGGAAGAAATCTTGGTTGCGCCAGTAGTGATGATGTCATTCGTTCATGAGCGTTCCAATCTATCTATCTCACTCTCGCGTAATCCTGATGTAAGTACTGCTCTCTCACTCCCATAGCGAAAATCGTATACTGAGACATTCTCTGTGAACTTTTTTTTTTTCTTTTTTTTTTTGGCAGAAACGAATTTCTTGGGTCATTTGAATGCGATTTTAATAATTAAATGTCATGTAACAAAGGCCACGCATACGATTTTCTACATTTGAAAGGAGATGGCTGTGCATGGGGGGTCACGGGAGAGTGAGTGAGATAGTTTGAAACGCTACGCGAGGTTTGTCACTGCTGATTACGACCGTCGGCTAACCGTTCCCTGGTACTAAAAATCCTCATCAAAAATCGTCAAAAAAAAATCTCAACATGAGATTTGGAACAATTTCATGTTGATCCCAAATCTCAAAATAAGATTTGGATTCTAATTTCATGTCGATCTCATTATGATTTCATGATGATCTCTAGCTGAGCTCACATGATTTCTACTCATCTGGAGATCATCGTGAGATCATCATGAGATCAACATATAAATAAATCAACATGATATCCGGTTCCAAATAACATGCTGAGATTATTTTGATGATTTTTGATGAGGATTTTCACCCAGGGTTGACTTGCACTAAAACCGTACATTAACCATTTACGGACCAGGTTTGATCAAAAGAACGCCACCATGAATTGAATATAGGGAGGGTAGTTAACTGTTCGTACTCGGGGGAGTTGGAATTGCATATACGACGAATTGAAGGCGCCCGAAAGAAACCTTATATTGTAAGTGTCAACCTCCAGAATCGCGTTTATTGTGAATCGCTAAATACAGGAGCAATGTGAAATGGACCAAAGGAGAAAAACGAGTATACTCGGGCTTGGTCTATAAGAGGTTAAACATGCTGCAAGCCGTATTGAATCTCACCGATTGGAAGAATAATCCTATAGCCAACACTCAACAACCATCGCTCGGTCGCTCCGTCACGTGACAATGTAGCGATTCTCTCCGGCTGTCAGCGAGCGGCGCGGCGCGGCGGTGGCAATACACCTTGGCCTTATTTCCTCAGGTCAATGAACAATGAATCATTTTAATTACCCGTGCCTTGCTCTCCGCTGTACCGCAAACCGCACAGCACGAGGCCTCGGGGTCACCGAGGGAGGGGGAGGGGGAGGGGGAGGAGGGAGGGGGTGACGAAAAAATGATTGATGGACGATTCTCGTCGTACTCTCTTTAATAAAAATCCCGTGTATTATTTCTCTGCGGTAACCATCACCCCCCCCAGAAAAGAAGTGGTGGAATAAAGGGGGGGGGCTCAATTTGGGCGTGGCGTTTTCGAACTTGTAGCGAAGGAGTCTACACTATTTACAACTAGCATTTCATAGCTTATAAGTCTCTCTGTGGCCGTTAGTGGAGAACGGGAGGTGTGCGGGGGGAGGGGGGTGAACGGACGATTGGACGAACCGCGAAGGGAGCGCGAGGAGTTTGCGATGCTCCTGGCGCCCAATGTTGCCAAATCTTATAGGCATATGTACGCGGACACAGGGATTTGTATTTATCTTTCATCGGAACGTGTGTGCTAGAGAAGGACGGGGATGAGGAATATAATCACGCGATGGTCCCCTCTGCTATCATTTTTTAACACATGTGTTCAGATGAAAAGAGAGAGAGAGAGAGGAAGACAAATTCTTGTATCCGCCCATGATCATGGGTTGAAAGTGGTGTATTTCGCATTGATTTAAAGTGATTCTTTATAGCGTTTAGTGCCGATTCCTGCCAAGTGAGCGTAACTAATAACTTTTAAATGCAAAACTTGACAAGATATTACCTTGAATTCTTTAGCAACAAGATATATAAAACCAACCAGCGACAACAAAGGATTTGAGTGGGCTTGTAATCGACGACAAGGAGAAGGGCTCTCAAAACGTCCCATCTCAGCTCTTCCAGGGCACCGCCAATGTTATTTTAAATGGGAAAATAGACCTACGAGCAGATCTGTCATTCTGGTGGGCTTTTAATAGCTGACAAGGGGCAAGGCTCTCAATACGTCCCCTCTGCTCTTCCAAAGCACCGCCAATGTTATTTTAAATGGAAAAACAGACTTACGAGCAGATCTGTCTTTCTGGTGCGCTTTTAATAGCTGACAAGGGGCAAGGCTCTCAATACGTCCCCTCTGCTCTTCCGGGGCACCGCCAATGTTATTTTAAATGGAAAAACAGACTTACGAGCAGATCTGTCTTTTTGGTGCGCTTTTAATAGCTGGCCAGGCGCAGAGCTCTAAAAACGTCCCCTCTGCTCTTCTAGGCACCGCCAATGTTATTTTAAATGGAAAAACAGACTTACGAGCAGATCTGTCATTCTGGTGGGCTTTTAATAGCTGACAAGGGGCAAGGCTCTCAATACGTCCCCTCTGCT
The DNA here is from genome assembly GCA_011764245.1 of Trialeurodes vaporariorum. Classification (NCBI taxonomy): domain Eukaryota; kingdom Metazoa; phylum Arthropoda; class Insecta; order Hemiptera; family Aleyrodidae; genus Trialeurodes; species Trialeurodes vaporariorum. The sequence continues at coordinate 62,315,841 of VMOF01000369.1, forward strand.
CTTCCAAAGCACCGCCAATGTTATTTTAAATGGAAAAACAGACTTACGAGCAGATCTGTCTTTTTGGTGCGCTTTTAATAGCTGGCCAGGCGCAGAGCTCTAGAAACGTCCCCTCTGCTCTTCCGGGGCACCGCCAATGTTATTTTACAGGGAAAAAACAGACTTACGAGCAGATCTGTCTTTTTGGTGCGCTTTTAATAGCTGGCCAGACGCAGAGCTCTCCATACGTCCCCTCTGCTTTTCCCGGGGGCACCGCCAGTGTTATTTTACATGGAAAAACAGACTTACGAGCAGATCTGTCTTTTTGGTGCGCTTTAAATAGCTGGCCAGGCGCAGAGCTCTGAAAACGTCCCCTCTGCTTTTCCCGGGGGCACCGCCAATGTTATTTTAAAGGGAAAAAACAGACTTACGAGCAGATCTGTTTTTTTGGTGCGCTTTAAATAGCTGGCCAGGCGCAGAGCTCTAAAAACGTCCCCTCTGCTCTTCTAGGCACCGCCAATGTTATTTTAAATGGAAAAACAGACTTACGAGCAGATCTGTCTTTCTGGTGCGCTTTTAATAGCTGACAAGGGGGCAAGGCTCTCAATACGTCCCCTCTGCTCTTTCGGGGGACCGCCAATGTTATTTTAAATGGAAAAACAGACTTACGAGCAGATCTGTTTTTTTGGTGCGCTTTTAATAGCTGGCCAGACGCAGAGCTCTCCATACGTCCCCTCTGCTTTTCCCGGGGGCACCGCCAGTGTTATTTTACATGGAAAAACAGACTTACGAGCAGATCTGTCTTTTTGGTGCGCTTTAAATAGCTGGCCAGGCGCAGAGCTCTCCATACGTCCCCTCTGCTCTTCCGGGGCACCGCCAATGTTATTTTAAATGGAAAAACAGACTTACGAGCAGATCTGTCTTTTTGGTGCGCTTTTAATAGCTGGCCAGGCGCAGAGCTCTAAAAACGTCCCCTCTGCTCTTCTAGGCACCGCCATGTTATTTTAAAGGGAAAAACAGACTTACGAGCAGATCTGTCTTTCTGGTGCGCTTTTAATAGCTGAAAAGGGGGCAAGGCTCTCAATACGTCCCCTCTGCTCTTTGGGGGGACCGCCAATGAAATTTTTAAAGGGAAAAAACAGACTTACGAGCAGATCTGTCTTTTTGGTGCGTTTTTAAAAGCTGGCCAGGCGCAGAGCTCTAAAAACGTCCCCTCTGCTCTTCTAGGGCACCGCCAATGTTATTTTAAATGGAAAAACAGACTTACGAGCAGATCTGTCTTTTTGGTGCGCTTTTAATAGCTGGCCAGGCGCAGAGCTCTAAAAACGTCCCCCCTGCTCTTCTAGGGCACCGCCAATGTTATTTTACAGGGAAAAAACAGACTTACGAGCAGATCTGTTTTTTTGGTGCGCTTTAAATAGCTGGCCAGGCGCAGAGCTCTAAAAACGTCCCCTCTGCTCTTCCGGGGCACCGCCAGTGTTATTTTACATGGAAAAACAGACTTACGAGCAGATCTGTCTTTTTGGTGCGCTTTAAATAGCTGGCCAGGCGCAGAGCTCTGAAAACGTCCCCTCTGCTCTTCCGGGGCACCGCCAGTGTTATTTTACATGGAAAAAAGACTTACGAGCAGATCTGTCTTTTTGGTGCGCTTTTAATAGCTGGCCAGGCGCAGAGCTCAAAAAACGTCCCCTCTGCTCTTCTAGGCACCGCCAATGTTATTTTAAATGGAAAACAGACTTACGAGCAGATCTGTCTTTCTGGTGCGCTTTTAATAGCTGAAAAGGGCAAGGCTCTCAATACGTCCCCTCTGCTCATTCGGGGGACCGCCAATGTTTTTTAAAGGGAAAAACAGACTTACGAGCAGATCTGTTTTTTTGGTGCGCTTTTAATAGCTGGCCAGGCGCAGAGCTCTAAAAACGTCCCCTCTGCTCTTCTAGGGCACCGCCAATGTTATTTTAAATGGAAAAACAACTTACGAGCAGATCTGTTTTTTTGGTGCGTTTTTAATAGCTGGCCAGGCGCAGAGCTCTAAAAACGTCCCCCCTGCTCTTCTAGGGCACCGCCAATGTTATTTTACATGGAAAAACAGACTTACGAGCAGATCTGTTTTTTTGGTGCGCTTTAAATAGCTGGCCAGGCGCAGAGCTCTAAAAACGTCCCCTCTGCTCTTCCGGGGCACCGCCAGTGTTATTTTACATGGAAAAACAGACTTACGAGCAGATCTGTCTTTTTGGTGCGCTTTTAATAGCTGGCCAGGCGCAGAGCTCTGAAAACGTCCCCTCTGCTCTTCCGGGGCACCGCCAGTGTTATTTTACATGGAAAAACAGACTTACGAGCAGATCTGTCTTTTTGGTGCGCTTTTAATAGCTGGCCAGGCGCAGAGCTCTAAAAACGTCCCCTCTGCTCTTCTAGGCACCGCCAATGTTATTTTAAATGGAAAAACAGACTTACGAGCAGATCTCTCTTTCTGGTGAGCTTTTAATAGCTGACAAGGGGCAAGGCTCTCAATACGTCCCCTCTGCTCTTCCGGGGGACCGCCAATGTAATTTTAAATGGAAAAACAGACTTACGAGCAGATCTGTCTTTTTGGTGCGCTTTTAATAGCTGGCCAGACGCAGAGCTCTCCATACGTCCCCTCTGCTCTTCCGGGGCACCGCCAGTGTTATTTTACATGGAAAAACAGACTTACGAGCAGATCTGTCTTTTTGGTGCGCTTTAAATAGCTGGCCAGACGCAGAGCTCTCCATACGTCCCCTCTGCTCTTCCGGGGCACCGCCAGTGTTATTTTACATGGAAAAACAGACTTACGAGCAGATCTGTCTTTTTGGTGCGCTTTAAATAGCTGGCCAGGCGCAGAGCTCTCAATACGTCCCCTCTGCTCTTTCGGGGGACCGCCAATGTAATTTTAAATGGAAAAACAGACTTACGAGCAGATCTGTCTTTTTGGTGCGCTTTTAATAGCTGGCCAGGCGCAGAGCTCTAAAAACGTCCCCTCTGCTCTTCTAGGGCACCGCCAATGTTATTTTAAATGGAAAAACAGACTTACGAGCAGATCTGTCTTTTTGGTGCGCTTTTAATAGCTGGCCAGGCGCAGAGCTCTAAAAACGTCCCCCCTGCTCTTCTAGGGCACCGCCAATGTTATTTTACATGGAAAAACAGACTTACGAGCAGATCTGTTTTTTTGGTGCGCTTTAAATAGCTGGCCAGGCGCAGAGCTCTAAAAACGTCCCCTCTGCTCTTCCGGGCACCGCCAGTGTTATTTTACATGGAAAAACAGACTTACGAGCAGATCTTCTTTTTGGTGCGCTTTAAATAGCTGGCCAGGCGCAGAGCTCTGAAAACGTCCCCTCTGCTTTTCCCGGGGGCACCGCCAGTGTTATTTTACAGGGAAAAAACAGACTTACGAGCAGATCTGTCTTTTTGGTGCGCTTTTAATAGCTGGCCAGGCGCAGAGCTCTAAAAACGTCCCCTCTGCTCTTCTAGGCACCGCCAATGTTATTTTAAATGGAAAAACAGACTTACGAGCAGATCTGTCTTTCTGGTGCGCTTTTAATAGCTGACAAGGGGCAAGGCTCTCAATACGTCCCCTCTGCTCTTTCGGGGACCGCCAATGTTATTTTAAATGGAAAACAGACTTACGAGCAGATCTGTCTTTTTGGTGCGCTTTTAATAGCTGGCCAGGCGCAGAGCTCTAAAAACGTCCCCTCTGCTCTTCTAGGGCACCGCCAATGTTATTTTAAATGGAAAACAGACTTACGAGCAGATCTGTCTTTCTGGTGAGCTTTTAATAGCTGACAAGGGCAAGGCTCTCAATACGTCCCCTCTGCTCTTCCGGGGACCGCCAATGTAATTTTAAATGGAAAAACAGACTTACGAGCAGATCTGTCTTTTTGGTGCGCTTTTAATAGCTGGCCAGACGCAGAGCTCTCCATACGTCCCCTCTGCTCTTCCGGGGCACCGCCAGTGTTATTTTACATGGAAAAACAGACTTACGAGCAGATCTGTCTTTTTGGTGCGCTTTTAATAGCTGGCCAGACGCAGAGCTCTCCATACGTCCCCTCTGCTTTTCCCGGGGGACCGCCAGTGTTATTTTAAATGGAAAAACAGACTTACGAGCAGATCTGTTTTTTTGGTGCGCTTTAAATAGCTGGCCAGGCGCAGAGCTCTAAAAACGTCCCCTCTGCTCTTCTAGGCACCGCCAATGTTATTTTAAATGGAAAACAGACTTACGAGCAGATCTGTTTTTTGGTGCGCTTTTAATAGCTGACAAGGGGCAAGGCTCTCAATACGTCCCCTCTGCTCTTTCGGGGACCGCCAATGTTATTTTAAAGGGAAAAAACAGACTTACGAGCAGATCTGTCTTTTTGGTGCGCTTTTAATAGCTGGCCAGACGCAGAGCTCTCCATACGTCCCCTCTGCTCTTCCGGGGCACCGCCATGTTATTTTACATGGAAAAACAGACTTACGAGCAGATCTGTCTTTTTGGTGCGCTTTGAAAAGCTGGCCAGACGCAGAGCTCTCCATACGTCCCCTCTGCTCTTCCGGGGCACCGCCAGTGTTATTTTACATGGAAAAACAGACTTACGAGCAGATCTGTCTTTTTGGTGCGCTTTAAATAGCTGGCCAGGCGCAGAGCTCTCCATACGTCCCCTCTGCTCTTCCGGGGCACCGCCAATGTTATTTTAAATGGAAAAACAGACTTACGAGCAGATCTGTCTTTTTGGTGCGCTTTTAATAGCTGGCCAGGCGCAGAGCTCTAAAAACGTCCCCTCTGCTCTTCTAGGCACCGCCAATGTTATTTTAAAGGGAAAAAACAGACTTACGAGCAGATCTGTCTTTCTGGTGCGTTTTTAATAGCTGACAAGGGGCAAGGCTCTCAATACGTCCCCTCTGCTCTTTCGGGGGACCGCCAATGTAATTTTAAAGGGAAAAAACAGACTTACGAGCAGATCTGTCTTTTTGGTGCGCTTTTAATAGCTGGCCAGGCGCAGAGCTCAAAAAACGTCCCCTCTGCTCTTCTAGGGCACCGCCAATGTTATTTTAAATGGAAAACAGACTTACGAGCAGATCTGTCTTTTTGGTGCGCTTTTAATAGCTGGCCAGGCGCAGAGCTCTAAAAACGTCCCCCCTGCTCTTCTAGGGCACCGCCAATGTTATTTTACATGGAAAAACAGACTTACGAGCAGATCTGTTTTTTTGGTGCGCTTTAAATAGCTGGCCAGGCGCAGAGCTCTAAAAACGTCCCCTCTGCTCTTCCGGGGCACCGCCAGTGTTATTTTACATGGAAAAACAGACTTACGAGCAGATCTGTCTTTTTGGTGCGCTTTAAATAGCTGGCCAGGCGCAGAGCTCTGAAAACGTCCCCTCTGCTCTTCCGGGGCACCGCCAGTGTTATTTTACATGGAAAAACAGACTTACGAGCAGATCTGTCTTTTTGGTGCGCTTTTAATAGCTGGCCAGGCGCAGAGCTCTAAAAACGTCCCCTCTGCTCTTCTAGGCACCGCCAATGTTATTTTAAATGGAAAAACAGACTTACGAGCAGATCTGTCTTTCTGGTGCGCTTTTAATAGCTGACAAGGGGCAAGGCTCTCAATACGTCCCCTCTGCTCATTCGGGGGACCGCCAATGTTATTTTAAATGGAAAAACAGACTTACGAGCAGATCTGTCTTTTTGGTGCGCTTTTAATAGCTGGCCAGGCGCAGAGCTCTAAAAACGTCCCCTCTGCTCTTCTAGGGCACCGCCAATGTTATTTTAAATGGAAAAACAGACTTACGAGCAGATCTGTCTTTTTGGTGCGCTTTTAATAGCTGGCCAGGCGCAGAGCTCTAAAAACGTCCCCCCTGCTCTTCTAGGGCACCGCCAATGTTATTTTACATGGAAAAACAGACTTACGAGCAGATCTGTTTTTTTGGTGCGCTTTAAATAGCTGGCCAGGCGCAGAGCTCTAAAAACGTCCCCTCTGCTCTTCCGGGGCACCGCCAGTGTTATTTTACATGGAAAAACAGACTTACGAGCAGATCTGTCTTTTTGGTGCGCTTTTAATAGCTGGCCAGGCGCAGAGCTCTGAAAACGTCCCCTCTGCTCTTCCGGGGCACCGCCAGTGTTATTTTACAGGGAAAAAACAGACTTACGAGCAGATCTGTCTTTTTGGTGCGCTTTTAATAGCTGGCCAGGCGCAGAGCTCTAAAAACGTCCCCTCTGCTCTTCTAGGCACCGCCAATGTTTTTTTAAATGGAAAAACAGACTTACGAGCAGATCTCTCTTTCTGGTGAGCTTTTAATAGCTGACAAGGGCAAGGCTCTCAATACGTCCCCTCTGCTCTTCCGGGGACCGCCAATGTAATTTTAAATGGAAAAACAGACTTACGAGCAGATCTGTCTTTTTGGTGCGCTTTTAATAGCTGGCCAGACGCAGAGCTCTCCATACGTCCCCTCTGCTTTTCCCGGGGGCACCGCCAGTGTTATTTTACAGGGAAAAAACAACTTACGAGCAGATCTGTCTTTTTGGTGCGCTTTAAATAGCTGGCCAGACGCAGAGCTCTCCATACGTCCCCTCTGCTCTTCCGGGGCACCGCCAGTGTTATTTTACAGGGAAAAAACAGACTTACGAGCAGATCTGTCTTTTTGGTGCGCTTTAAATAGCTGGCCAGGCGCAGAGCTCTCAATACGTCCCCTCTGCTCTTTCGGGGGACCGCCAATGTAATTTTAAATGGAAAAACAGACTTACGAGCAGATCTGTCTTTTTGGTGCGCTTTTAATAGCTGGCCAGGCGCAGAGCTCTAAAAACGTCCCCTCTGCTCTTCTAGGGCACCGCCAATGTTATTTTAAATGGAAAAACAGACTTACGAGCAGATCTGTCTTTTTGGTGCGCTTTTAATAGCTGGCCAGGCGCAGAGCTCTAAAAACGTCCCCCCTGCTCTTCTAGGGCACCGCCAATGTTATTTTACATGGAAAAACAGACTTACGAGCAGATCTGTTTTTTTGGTGCGCTTTAAATAGCTGGCCAGGCGCAGAGCTCTAAAAACGTCCCCTCTGCTCTTCCGGGGCACCGCCAGTGTTATTTTACATGGAAAAACAGACTTACGAGCAGATCTGTCTTTTTGGTGCGCTTTAAATAGCTGGCCAGGCGCAGAGCTCTGAAAACGTCCCCTCTGCTCTTCCGGGGCACCGCCAGTGTTATTTTACATGGAAAAACAGACTTACGAGCAGATCTGTCTTTTTGGTGCGCTTTTAATAGCTGGCCAGGCGCAGAGCTCTAAAAACGTCCCCTCTGCTCTTCTAGGCACCGCCAATGTTATTTTAAATGGAAAAACAGACTTACGAGCAGATCTGTCTTTCTGGTGCGCTTTTAATAGCTGACAAGGGGCAAGGCTCTCAATACGTCCCCTCTGCTCTTTCGGGGGACCGCCAATGTTATTTTAAATGGAAAAACAGACTTACGAGCAGATCTGTCTTTTTGGTGCGCTTTTAATAGCTGGCCAGGCGCAGAGCTCTAAAAACGTCCCCTCTGCTCTTCTAGGGCACCGCCAATGTTATTTTAAATGGAAAAACAGACTTACGAGCAGATCTGTCTTTCTGGTGAGCTTTTAATAGCTGACAAGGGGCAAGGCTCTCAATACGTCCCCTCTGCTCTTCCGGGGGACCGCCAATGTAATTTTAAATGGAAAAACAGACTTACGAGCAGATCTGTCTTTTTGGTGCGCTTTTAATAGCTGGCCAGACGCAGAGCTCTCCATACGTCCCCTCTGCTCTTCCGGGGCACCGCCAGTGTTATTTTACATGGAAAAACAGACTTACGAGCAGATCTGTCTTTTTGGTGCGCTTTTAATAGCTGGCCAGACGCAGAGCTCTCCATACGTCCCCTCTGCTCTTCCGGGGCACCGCCAGTGTTATTTTACATGGAAAAACAGACTTACGAGCAGATCTGTCTTTTTGGTGCGCTTTAAATAGCTGGCCAGGCGCAGAGCTCTGAAAACGTCCCCTCTGCTCTTCTAGGCACCGCCAATGTTATTTTAAATGGAAAAACAGACTTACGAGCAGATCTGTCTTTCTGGTGCGCTTTTAATAGCTGACAAGGGGCAAGGCTCTCAATACGTCCCCTCTGCTCTTTCGGGGGACCGCCAATGTAATTTTAAATGGAAAAACAGACTTACGAGCAGATCTGTCTTTTTGGTGCGCTTTTAATAGCTGGCCGGGCCCAGAGCTCAAAAAACGTCCCCTCTGCTCTTCTAGGGCACCGCCAATGTTATTTTAAATGGAAAACAGACTTACGAGCAGATCTGTCTTTTTGGTGCGCTTTTAATAGCTGGCCAGGCGCAGAGCTCTAAAAACGTCCCCCCTGCTCTTCTAGGGCACCGCCAATGTTATTTTAAATGGAAAAACAGACTTACGAGCAGATCTGTTTTTTTGGTGCGCTTTAAATAGCTGGCCAGGCGCAGAGCTCTAAAAACGTCCCCTCTGCTCTTCTAGGGCACCGCCAATGTTATTTTAAATGGAAAAACAGACTTACGAGCAGATCTGTCTTTTTGGTGCGCTTTTAATAGCTGGCCAGGCGCAGAGCTCTAAAAACGTCCCCTCTGCTCTTCTAGGCACCGCCAATGTTATTTTAAATGGAAAAACAGACTTACGAGCAGATCTCTCTTTCTGGTGAGCTTTTAATAGCTGACAAGGGGCAAGGCTCTCAATACGTCCCCTCTGCTTTTCCCGGGGGGACCGCCAATGTAATTTGAAATGGAAAACAGACTTACGAGCAGATCTGTCTTTTTGGTGCGCTTTTAATAGCTGGCCAGGCGCAGAGCTCTAAAAACGTCCCCTCTGCTCTTCTAGGGCACCGCCAATGTTATTTTAAATGGAAAAACAGACTTACGAGCAGATCTGTCTTTTTGGTGCGCTTTTAATAGCTGGCCAGGCGCAGAGCTCTAAAAACGTCCCCCCTGCTCTTCTAGGGCACCGCCAATGTTATTTTAAATGGAAAAACATACTTACGAGCAGATCTCTCTTTCTGGTGAGCTTTTAATAGCTGACAAGGGGCAAGGCTCTCAATACGTCCCCTCTGCTCTTTCGAGGCACCGCGACCGCCAGTGTTATTTTAAATGGGAAAAGAGACCAAAGTACCAAAAATGAATTCTCGCATTCCGATGCGATAATTGATTCGCGATATTTCATTTTTTTCTTCTTTCAGCCTTCCTGTTTTAAGTTATTGAATAGTTATATTTTGCAGAGACGTTATTCAGTAACTGGCACTCCATTTTCTTAAATATAAATTAGTTTTGGCCTGTAACTTGACATTAATCAAACGGCAGAAATTGGCACAAAACGCTGGAGAATGGGTCTGTTGCGTACTTTTGCTACATCAGTATAACTCATTGATTCTAACGTAAAAGTTAGCGAAAATAACGATGCGCATATCAAAATTTTTCAAAACCCACTCATTAACTCAGAAAATACCTTCCGCTTCAAACAACCCGCGCTACACTAGACACTATATGCACCGACTTATAACTACATAGATGGAACCATCTTGTTTATGTAAACACGAAGAGAACTTACAAACATTGGTATGTTTCGTTTAGATGCGTACATTTCTTATATTATTTTAAAATCTTTGATTAAACCGAAAAGACCAGACACCAAATGCAGCCAATAGTTGATGCATTTAAAAGGGAATTCCATCATTTTGAAGTTACGATGTTGTTTACTTATGCACGGTGGCGGTGGTTCCGTCTATGTAGTAGTATACCGGTGCATATAGTGTCTATAGTGAAGCGCGGGCCGTTTGAAATTGAAGTGATTACTGAGTGGATTTTGAACGTTTTTAATGTGCGCATCATTATTTTCGCCGAATTTTACATTAGAATCAAGGTTATATATTGTTGTCGCAAAAGTATGCAACTGACCCATTTTTGGGGGGATATGGCATTGTATTAATTGGACGTTTGGCAACTTTTTTGCCTCCGAATGCGAGTTGCGACGCGACGCGACGCTGGCGTTTTAATGTCGCCCGCAGGGGAGGTTTTTCTTAACGCACGCGGCCACCACCTCTTTCCTCCTCACAGTCCCATTCCACGAACAGCGGAGTTTTCCTGTCCTCGAATCGCGGGCGGCCGCCGTCGCTGGACTTCGTAAGAGTGCGTGAGTGTGAGTGCGTGCGTGCAGTTGGTAATGGCCGCGGCCGTCCGGCCGCCGCACTATGGGCTGAGATCGTCAAAAAGTGGCCAAAAATCAGTAAGTGAATTTCCCATAAATTCATCATTTATAAACTTTTAATACCAAATTCAACTACAGAGAACACTTTTAACAAGTAATTTAAACTTAAAAGTGTCACCATAAAGTCTTAAATTAACCTTAAAAGGTCGAAAACGATGATTTTTGATGACTATTTTTCACTGGATTTTTGGCCACTTTTTTCGATCTCAGACCATAGTGCGCCGTTGCTTCCCTCGTCCTACTCTCAATGTTGCCGTATAGTGGTGGACCAGGATATGTCAACCGCTAAGTGCAGAAACCGGAGTAGTCCACAAAACTGACTTTTATCCAGGTGGAACCAAAAAAACTATTTTAGGGCCAAATAGTCGGTTCCAAAGTTAAAAAAACAAAGTGTATAGGGAATACCCCGCATAAACACTTTCTCACAACAAACTTAATCTGGGGCCTGAGGCCCCCAGACCCCTTTATATTTTCTGGGGGAGACTATGTTAGTTTCCATGGAAATGATATTATTCTTGGCTAGAATCGAACGTCACACGCTGCTCACCTTTCGGTTGTCTGACTCCCTTATTATCCCTCTTTAAACCTTTTTAACTGTGATTAATTATAATCAATAAATATATTTATATAAATAGTACATTATAGTTAAGTTATTAATATGTTTAGTGTGTAAGTAAGAACATGGGTGACCTCGACGTGATCGTCCTTCTGTTCTGGATCTGGTACGAAATATTTTATCAATGAAGCTGTTGCAAACTTTTGCTACAGGCTTATTAATAGATGATTATGGGGTAAAACCGTGTAAGAATAACGATAAGAGCGCTAAAAAATCACGAAATCCACTCCTAAACTCACAAAATGCTTTCAAACGCGAGACCGTAATGGCGGCCGGGGCCGCGGTTTTCATTGGGGTTCCTTATCTTCAATCAGCGCCATCTACACGAGGTGTTTTCGCAACACCACACAAGAAGAAGAAGAAGAAGAAGCATACAATTGCCATAAAAAGACCGCGGCCTCGGCCGCCATTAAGGTCTCGCGTTTAAAAGCATTTTGTGAGTTCAGGAGTGGATTTCGTGATTTTTTAGTGCGCTAATCGTTATTTTTACAGGGTATTACTCCATTATCAACTAATAATGAGCATGTAGCAAAAGTTTGCAACAGCTCCATTGCACTCTTCAACTCTCTGTAAAACTTACTGGCCAATATGAGTGAAATTTTGACATGGATCATTGGATAATCCATAATTGATTACTGAGGATATTGGCAAGGTTAATTTGCAACGTGAATTACACATAAGGCAGTTTTCCACAACTCAATTAATTAACTAATTACCTTCTCAATTTTACAAATACTATGCTCTGTATTTTTAACAATGGCGTCATTTTTTTTTTCTTCTTTTAAATTTAACTGTAGCAATTTTTCGTACAGCGTCGTGCGAGAAGCGTCGAAAAATGAATCAGCTGTTTTTATTTTGTGACGTTCGATTCTAACCAAGAATAATATCATTTCCATGGAAACTAACAGACCCCCAGACTCTACTTCACGATTATGGGGGAGACCGCCAGACCCCCCTATAATATATACTGGAGGAGACCCCCAGACCCGGCCCCTTTAAAAAATTAACTTTTCAGTAGGCTGGTTGCAGAATTTCTATTTTTCACGGGTAAGTTGAGGTATTGGCATGCAATTCTCAGGGAATACTTTTGAGGGTTTAAGAAAGAATCAATTTCACAGATTTCCGAAACATCATATGCTGTTTACTCGGAAGGTCCTAATTTTGGGTCAGTTAAAGTACACCATCATCATCATGAGCCGCCACATTTTTCAGCATTAATATACGGTTTTAGTGATGACTTCGTGATGACGTCATCCGGTGATGAGCATTCCAAACAAAGACAAACTGTCTCTCTTGCTCTCACGTAACCCCCATGTAACTGCTATCCCACTCTCATTTCAAGAATCATTGTAGAGACATATTTTGTTAAATTTTTTGGCAGAAATGAATTCTTCCAGACATTTCAATGCGATATTGATCATAATATGTCGTTGAACAAGGCCCTGTATACGAATTCCAAAACTAGAAAGAGATGGGTATTCATGGGGGTCACGATATAGTGAATAATACATATAGTTTGAAACGCTACGCGAGTTTTGTCACAACCGATTGCGACCGATGAGTGGATTGCTGTGATTGTTGGCTAACCGGTGACTTCGCACTAAAATCGTCTTTTAGTGGAAAAGATTTTGCACGATGGTATATAAAAAAAAAAAAAAAAAAAAAAAAAAAAAAAAAAACGATATTTGGCAACACTAGTTTTGCCCTCTAAGCATCCCTAGGGATAGTGGATACCCGCTTCATTCGCTGTTGCGGCCCCTAGGACTCGGTTCACACGAATTTATTTTTACGAGCGCCCTAAGGCCCTAAACCCCCCCCCCCCCCATGCCTCGTTCAGCAGCTTCTCTTATCTTGTCAGTGGTCGGGAAGGGTATACGCGCGATGAGAGGTAGAGAGAGGGAGAGAGAGAGGGGGAGAGAGAGAGAGAGAGAGAGAGAGAGAGAGAGAGGGAGAAGGGGGAGCGAAACTAATTCCACCTCTTAATCTCACTAAATGTCTCGATTCGTCTTTTCTCTCTCTCTCGCTCGTTAGCTCCTCTGTATCGCGCGCTCCTTCTCTCTCTTTCATCCCTTTTCCAGAGAACTGTTCATTTGTCTTTTGAGTTAGCTCCTGCTTTCCGCGGCTTCTCAAATGAAAGCAATCCTCTCGGATTTCTTTCGCTCTGTGTACAAAGTTTGTTAACACGTTTAATCAGAGGGCTACGATATCTCCTCCCCCCCCCTTCCCACCTCTTATCACTCGAATAAACACGCAAAGAAAACAATAAAGAGCTTCTACCTTTCCGAGGGCCTATCGGTCCACGGCTGCATCCTTATTCGAATCACCTCTGAATCCTTACCCAATATATTTTGAAGGTTCTGATTCTGCTCATAGATTATTATTTTTCGTTAAAATTCGTGAGATTCCGTGATGCAATTCGAACTTGTAGTGTGAAGCGTTGACTTTACAAGTATTTCCAAATGGTTTGATTTTGGAGTACCTCAAAATTAATTTTTGTCCATAATGTATCAATCAAAAGTTCTACATTGTCTAGAAGTTATAGCTTATCGGAGGAGGTTGGTCAGTTTGTGTACCAATGTCCCATCCGTTGTAGGATAAAACTTTGGATTGAACTTTGTATGGTAAACATGAGACTCTGATTTGATTTTAAAAAGTCTTTGGTAAGCCTTGATCATACTCAAAATGTCTTGCACACGGAAAAAAAACTACGGTGAAATTAACCATACGATAGCTGATTTTGGCACCTGCTAGATGTTATGGCAATGTTAACCAAAAGTATACTATGTTTTGACTAGGTACTAGGTGATGTTACCTGATTGCATGGCGAATTTACTCAAAGTATCGGTAAATGTACCATACTTCTGGTCAAGTTTACCATAACATCTAGCAGGTGCCAAAATCAGCTATCGTATGGTTAATTTCACTAATCTTTTTTTTCCGTGCATGAGAGCAGAAGCGGCTCGTGCCATTTGGCAACACTGTTTTACCTCCATTTGAATCCATGCACAATAATCGAATGCCGGTGAAGCGCCGCTTCACTATCGAATCGATTGTTTCACACAGAATCAAATGGAGGAAAAACAGTGTTGTCAAACAGCACGAGCCGCCACTGCATGAGAGACACTAGCGCATGTTTATCGTTAGACTCTGAAGTTCTTAACCCTTGTGAGCCTAAGGTATTTCGGTAACACAAAGGACTGAGGGGGGGGGGGGGTATTTTTGTACCCCAAGGATATTTTCATGTAGCACAGTCAGTATCAATAATTTTGAAACTTTAATGGATGGATTATGTACTTAGTACCCTAAGAGAGTTCATGTGAAATTTGAGTAAATTTTTTCTGCGTTGCCAAATTTACACCTACTTTAAAAAAAATGTCAAAATAAAAAAATGGAAAAAATGAAATGAGGTACCATCTTATTTTTCCATTTTTGATAAATTTCCAATTTTTTTTCAATGATCTGACTTAATATTCTTAATCTACATAAAATTTCTGTAAAATTCACTGTAATAGATGGTTCCAAACTTAAAACTGGCAGGACGAAGGGGGGGGGGGGGGGGGGGGGTATATTTGTACCCCAACATTTTAAATTTCTATAATATCCATAAAAATTCATAAAAATTAATGAAATTTGGTGGACGTGTTCTAAGTATCCTAACTTAAAATGTCATGAAGTCCCAAAATATTTTGAGCAGTTTTGACAAAACGGCGTCAAAAAAACTGGCCTGGGGTACAAATCTACCCCCCCTTAAGCTCACAAGGGTTAAGGTGTAAAAATCGTTAATTTCCCCCAATCCGGTCAAGGTTAACCCCTTATGGGCCAAGCCCGAGTATACTCGTTTTCTTCTCTAGTCTATTTCACATTGATACAGTCTTCATTTCGGATAAACGCAATCATAGATGAAAACACTACAGTAAATAAGGTCTCGTAGGGTGCCTTCAATTCTTCGTATAGGCAATTCCAACTCCACCGAGTACGAACAGCTAACTACCTTCCCTTTATACACAAAAGGGTGCTGTGTTCCATTGAAATAACCTGGTTGTTAAAGGGTTAATTAAAACTAATGAGTCCGTTTGCGCTTTGATATTGTACTCCATTCAGTGAATGCCGGCAGTAGGAGATCTGACCACACCGGGAAATCAGCTCCTACTTGAATACTTCGCAGTATCCCGATTTGGTCACGAAGGCTACACAATTAATCTGACTGACCTGTTCAAACGAACCTTGCCTTTAAACTAGAGCTGGGGAAAGGAAAGAATGGACAAAGTATCAAAATAGGCCGAGGCACATCGGTAACCGTCAACATTTAACAAAGTTATACTAGCCTTGTTGAAAACAACATGACACGCTTGGACGACTCGTCCGCATGCCACAATTGCCACAAATTCAATGGTTGATTGAATGATTTCAAACTGAAGCAGAAGCCAATATTTCTAAAAATGTAAATATAATGAAACTTGGTACATTTGTTGAGCGTTGTTGGTTACCGGTGCGACTCAGCCCTTTTCGCCCTTTTTGACATTTGTTTATTCCAAACAGTAAACAAGAGTCGCAATTGAATGGAAGGCCTGCGTGATCAACGCAGATAAAGGATCGGAAACGCGGGCTGGCCTCTGATTGGCTGTAATCGTGGTGCCAAACTGTTTTAGGCCTTATGGAAATTAACACGAGGTTTTCGTTCCGGGACGTTTATCTCGAAACCTGCGCAAAATTGTCTCTGAACAATTTATGCGAGTCGATTTAGCAGAATTTTCCGAGCAAATTGATGGGTCACAAGTACCAGTATATTGCAAAGTCGAGAAGACTGTCTCAGTTGAAAAGTACACATAATAGTGTGTTTACATGCTTGGCGTGTATTTGAGTAACTCACTATTGTGTGTACTTTTCAACTGAGACAGTCTTCTCGAATATGCAATAAACTGGTACTTGTGACCTATCAATTTGTTCGGAAAATTCTGCTAAATCGACTCGTATTCATTGTTTAGTGACAATTTTGCGCAGGTTTCGAGATAAACCTCCCGGAACGAAAACCCTGTGTTAATTTCCATAGGGCCAAAAAAAGTTTCGCGCCACGATTTCCCTCCATTTCTAGCCAATCAGAAGCCGACTCTTATCAGCATTGACCATGCTGGCTCTCAATGCAATTGCGACTCTTGTTTACTCTTTGGTCCATATTTTCTTTTTCCAACTCTAACCTAAAAATCCCCCCACATCGGTTACGCAGCTTACCCGTCCGTTACACAGCCACTCTAGGTATAAAGTTCATTGCTCGTTGAATGGAAATCCTCTCTTATTTCTATCCTCCTTCAACTTTTTACATTCTTACGTGTAAAAGAGAGAGAGAAATAAAACGTATCCCTGATGCGCCACCGAGTCCGTCGCTTCACGTCACGTCTGTCGCGTCAACGTGAGCCACCGAGCCACACACATGACGCGAGACGTCGAGACGAAAGAGGAGGAGAGAGAGAGAGAGAGAGAGAGAGAGAGAGAGAGAGAGAGAGAGAGAGAGAGAGAGAGAGAGAGAGAGAGAGAGAGAGAGAGAGAGAGAGAGAGAGAGAGAGAGAGAGAGAGAGAGAGAGAGAGAGAGAGATAGAGACTGAGCTAAGGAGAAGGGGGCGAGTGAGGGGGAGGGGGAGGCGTTCGCTCCCTGTCGTCTGTCTCGTGTCCCACCGGTCTCAAACCAGCTCTTCTCAACTTTATCCTGTCCCTTGTCCCCTTACTCCCTCTCTCCTCTCCCCTCTGCCCACCTCACCCCCCATCTCCTCCCTCCTTCAGCCCCCTCCCCCCCCCCCCCACCACTCCCACGCACAAGTCTCTTCCGGGGAGGTTTATTCTCGCTCCTTCCTCCGTATGACACGTATTTATTTTTTTCCCCCCTTTAATTCTTCCTGAGAGAGAGAGGAAAGGGGAGGGGCGGAGAGGAGAGGAGAGGAGAAGGGAGGAGAAGGGAGGAGAGGGAAGGAGTGAGGAGGAGAGAGAGGAAGAGAGGAGAGATAAGATAGGGTCGACGAGTGAGATGAGAGGCTGGGTAAAGAGAAGAGGTACTGAACGTCAAGGAAAGCGGCGATTTTCCTTAATCTTCAATTTTAAGTGTCCCTGTACGCTAGTTTTAAAAATCCTATCCTCCCTCCGCCCCGTCTTTCGACCGCTCATCCTCTCTTTTTTTTTTCTTCTTTTTTTATCATTATCATATTTTCATCATTACTATCGATCATCAATATTGAGTGCGTTTCATTTCCGCTCTTTCCTGTTTGGTTTCGGGAGCGAGGCCCATTGCACCCTTCTCGCTCCGCGTGCATTCTTGAATGTCAAAATTGTTGCGTTTGGTACGACATAAAGGTTACACAGTCCAGTTTGTTAGTGTGACTACAACACACAAAAATACCAATCTGATGTAAGATTTTTTTCCATTATTTTCTCAGGTCCGAGGCCCTGGTCCCTGGGGGCCGATCATTTAACTCATCGATAAATCGATCGTTAAGACTCAACTTATCGACAGTTATAACGATTGGTTCATCGATGAAGTAAATAATCGGCGCCTGATCTTTACGAAGGAAAGTTTGAGTTAACGGCGACTGGTTTTTAGCTCTCCTAACCTTATACTCACAGTTTAAAAAAAAAAACAAAAAACAAAAAAACAAAAATACAAACAAAACAAAAAACAAAACAAAAAACAAAAACACAAAGAAAACGAAAAACAAATAAATAAATAAATAAATAAATAAATAAATAAATAAATAAATAAATAAATAAATAAATAAATAAAAAAATAAAAAAATAAATAAATAAATAAATAAACCACCAATCATGAATGAAAGCTGAAAACTCCAAAACTTGTTGAAGGACTGAGAAAAATTTCCGATCGTTTCAATGAATGTTCTGATAAGTATTAATCGCACTATATTTGGCATAAAGACAACAGGCATTCGTGTTGATTCAAGCGTCCTAAATATTGCAACGAGAGGTTATGATTGTAATAAAGGGGAAAACAGGTATGATTTTTTTCTTGTCCACGAAAAAAAAAAAAAAAAAAGAATGTAAAAAGAGGGGTAGAATTTACCATCTGAATAGCTGATTTTGAGCCAGCTAAAAGTATGGTAAATTTCCTTAGATCATGGTACAATATACCAACAGGTTAACTTAATTAACCTGCAAAAGGTACGTTTCATTTATCCTAAGATGGTGAAATTTACCATACTTTCTATCTGACTTTAGAATCAGCTATGCATGAGATGGTATAAATTCTACCAGTCTTTTTTTTCCCCGTGTAGTTTTATCAGCCACTTTTTTCGCAGTGAGTACAATCGGCGAATTAAAGACTGTCGCGAGCTTTTCACACATTTTCAGTTACGTGTGTGAGTGTGGGACTGATCTGCAACGGATTTGGCGCCTCATCCGCACTGGCTTCTCGCCTGCAAAGTGTGAGGAGTATGAAAAGTGACCGAACCGAAACCTTGAAGGCGAAACTTAATATCTCGTGAAAATCTCGCGACGATCTTTGATTCGTCGATAGTACATGATGTTTGCTGCTTCAGCCATCAACGTTCGAGACATAACGTTTCACCGTCTCCTTTTTTTCTTGTTTGTTCACAGGGTGTTCAAATCTGGCAGAACGTTTCGTTGGGCGTGATAGTGAACACGCACAATCTGGTGCTTCAAGGTGTTAACAGGAAACACGGCGGTTCTTACACGTGTTTAGCGAGCAACGCACACGGAGAAACAGCCAGCCAGTCAGTCAATCTACGTGTCAAATGTAAGTACTCTTGTTACTTGGCTCTCCTCGTTTAACCACCACTTAGTCCCTGCCCCCGCGTTTTAAGCCTTCCCCTTTGTCTCCTCCCACTTCTCACACTGTTACTGTTCTTCTGTCGAGTAATTCAGCAGTGGGAGCTCCTTGAATTAATGATTAAGGACTTGTGAAAACGTAGGTTAGCCGCTCCCCTCTCTGTCTCATTTATTGCGGGATTAAGTTGATTATCATTGTGTTCAAATTAAGTGACGTTGCGTGGTGACCAAAATTTTTACGAGTGAATTTTTTTTTTTTTGCTTCGTTGTTGTTGTTTTTTTTTCGTTGTTTTTTCTTGCTTGTTTTTTCCCCCCACTTTTATGGACCTAGTATTAACCCTTTAATGCCCAGGCCCGAGTATACTCGTCTTTTTCTTCTAGTCTACTTCACATTGTTTCAGTCTTCATTCCGGATAAACACGACTATTGCTGAAAACGTGTACAAGATAAGATGTCTTCGGGCGCCTTCAATGTATCATTTAGGCAATTTCGACTCCCTTTTGTACAAACAGTTAACTATCTTCCCTTTATGAGCGGAAGAGTGGCGTCCTTTTTGAAATAACCTGGCCCTTAGGGTTAATGTATGCAACCATGCAGCCAACCACGAATTTATGTATTGTGCGAAGTCTTTCACGCATTATTTACATCCACGCCAATCCGAAGTACTATAAGACCATAGAATTAAGATAACCTCGCGATAGAAGCGTCACTGCTATTAGGCTCTGTATAAACTCCTTTCGTTGACCTTGATCAAATAAGCCGGCCCGCGAGGATGGATTCAAAAAAGCCGGTTGAGTGTGAGATTGAGTTGGAAATCGGCCTCAACACTCAACAGCACTGTCCGGGCTTTCGGCAGTTCTTATTATTTAGTATGATGGACTATGAGGGTAACTCATGGCTATGCAACATGGGCGAAAAGGTGATGACGCCAAAACCCAGCTTGTGACCCCTCTATCTATTCAGCTTGGCAAATTGAGTCGATCGCCCTCAAGGGTTTTCATATCTTTTGAAACTGGGGCCGCTTCACTGGCAACTCATGCCTATATAACATGGGCAAAAAGGTGATCGTGCCTAACCCCAGCTTGTGACCCCTCAATCGAATCAGCTTGGCAAATTGAGTCGATCGCTCTCAAGGGTTTTCATATCTTTTGAAACTGAGGCCGCTTCACTGGCAACTCATGCCTATGTAACATGGGCAAAAAGGTGATCTTGCCAAACCCCAGCTTGTGACCCCTCAATCGAATCAGCTTGGCAAATTGAGTCGATCGTCGCCCTCAAGGGTTTTCACATCTTTTGAAATTGAGGCCGCTTCACTTGCAACTCATGCCTATGTAACATGGGCAAAAAGGTGATCTTGCCAAACCCCAGCTTGTGACCCCTCAATCGAATCAGCTTGGCAAATTGAGTCGATCGCTTTCAAGGGTTTTCATATCTTTTGAAACTGGGGCCGCTTCACTGGCAACTCATGCCTATGTAACATGGGCAAAAAGGTGATCTTGCCAAACCCCAGCTTGTGACCCCTCAATCGAATCAGCTTGGCAAATTGAGTCGATCGCTTTCAAGGGTTTTCATATCTTTTGAAACTGGGGCCGCTTCACTGGCAACTCATGCCTATGTAACATGGGCAAAAAGGTGACCTTGCCAAACCCCAGCTTGTGACCCCTCAATCGAATCAGCTTGGCAAATTGAGTCGATCGCTTTCAAGGGTTTTCATATCTTTTGAAACTGGGGCCGCTTCACTGGCAACTCATGCCTATGTAACATGGGCAAAAAGGTGATCTTGCCAAACCCCAGCTTGTGACCCCTCAATCGAATCAGCTTGGCAAATTGAGTCGATCGCCCTCAAGGGTTTTCATATCTTTTGAAACTTGGGCCGCTTCACTGGCAACTCATGCCTATGTAACATGGGCAAAAAGGTGATCTTGCCAAACCCCAGCTTGTGACCCCTCAATCGAATCAGCTTGGCAAATTGAGTCGATCGCCCTCAAGGGTTTTCATATCTTTTGAAACTGGGGCCGCTTCACTGGCAACTCATGCCTATGTAACATGGGCAAAAAGGTGATCTTGCCAAACCCCAGCTTGTGACCCCTCAATCGAATCAGCTTGGCAAATTGAGTCGATCGCCCTCAAGGGTTTTCATATCTTTTGAAACTGGGGCCGCTTCACTGGCAACTCATGCCTATGTAACATGGGCAAAAAGGTGATCTTGCCAAACCCCAGCTTGTGACCCCTCAATCGAATCAGCTTGGCAAATTGAGTCGATCGCCCTCAAGGGTTTTCATATCTTTTGAAACTGAGGCCGCTTCACTGGCAAATCATGCCTATGTAACATGGGCAAAAAGGTGATCTTGCCAAAACCCAGCTTGTGACCCCTCAATCGAATCAGCTTGGCAAATTGAGTCGATCGCCCTCAAGGGTTTTCATAACTTTTGAAACTGAGGCCGCTTCACTGGCAACTCATGCCTATGTAACATGGGCAAAAAGGTGATCTTGCCAAACCCCAGCTTGTGACCCCTCAATCGAATCAGCTTGGCAAATTGAGTCGATCGCCCTCAAGGGTTTTCATATCTTTTGAAACTGGGGCCGCTTCACTGGCAACTCATGCCTATGTAACATGGGCAAAAAGGTGATCTTGCCAAACCCCAGCTTGTGACCCCTCAATCGAATCAGCTTGGCAAATTGAGTCGATCGCCCTCAAGGGTTTTCATATCCTTTGAAACTGGGGGCCCCTTCACTGGCAACTCATGCCTATGTAACATGGGCAAAAAGGTGATCTTGCCAAACCCCAGCTTGTGACCCCTCAATCGAATCAGCTTGGCAAATTGAGTCGATCGTCGCCCTCAAGGGTTTTCACATCTTTTGAAATTGAGGCCGCTTCACTTGCAACTCATGCCTATGTAACATGGGCAAAAAGGTGATCTTGCCAAACCCCAGCTTGTGACCCCTCAATCGAATCAGCTTGGCAAATTGAGTCGATCGCCCTCAAGGGTTTTCATAACTTTTGAAACTGAGGCCGCTTCACTGGCAACTCATGCCTATGTAACATGGGCAAAAAGGTGATCTTGCCAAACCCCAGCTTGTGACCCCTCAATCGAATCAGCTTGGCAAATTGAGTCGATCGCCCTCAAGGGTTTTCATAACTTTTGAAACTGAGGCCGCTTCACTGGCAACTCATGCCTATGTAACATGGGCAAAAAGGTGATCTTGCCAAACCCCAGCTTGTGACCCCTCAATCGAATCAGCTTGGCAAATTGAGTCGATCGCCCTCAAGGGTTTTCATATCTTTTGAAACTGAGGCCGCTTCACTGACAACTCATGCCTATGCAACATGGGCAAAAAGGTGATGTCCCCAAAAACCAATATGATGTGGTTGGAATAAAATTCCAAGATGGCTTTTTGTTCCGCTAGTCACAGTGGAGAATCCCATTTAATCAGTCTGTTACTGTGTGATGGATCGTTTTTCCTAATATACGTAGAAGCTGCAATTTGACGCGACTCACTGTGACTAACTACACGACAGTATTTTTGATGTCCCACGTGTTTCTCCCCCCTTCCCCCTCCTAGAAGATACCTGTAAATAGTATGAAACTGCGCAAACGGCTCCTCTCCATCTTCATGAGTTCCTAAGAGATTAAGCCGTCCCAGTAATTATTTTAATACATTCTGTATGGGTGTACGCCTTCATTTTGGGATGTATGCAATTACTGAACAGACGCGTACGAATAGTTATTCCTATTGATACACGACGATCCCACGTAATCAGGGCTGCCGTTTTGCGTATGATCAATGCTATCTTTCAATTCACCGATGATTCCACCGGTTGAGAAAAGATTACACAGTTCAGTTCAGAGCATGACTGTAATAAACTAAAATACTCGCATCTGTAATCTTTTCTCAACCGGTGGAGTCGTCGATGACTTTAAAAAAAACTTGCGGTTATTTTATTTAATCAACGGAGTTTCCAGCGATTAAGGAAAGATCACAGATCAGAGTATTTTCGTGCATTACAGTCATGAACTGAACTGTACTGCGTAATCTTTTCTCAACCGGTGGAATCATCGGTTAATAGAAAAATAGCATTGATTATACGCAAAACGGCAGCCCTGCACGTAACCTACGCAAGCTCTCACTTTATTTCGCGGGTGATGATCAAAGCTATTCTTGCCCATTGTGACTAGTGTTTCGATAGCCATCTTGGAATTTCGCTTGAATGCATTCATAGCATTTGTTAGTAAATGTGGGAATTTTTCAAAGCTCCTGGCGTTATTTTGAAGTGATTTCATGTTGAAAAGCAATAGTCTGCAGCAAACCAGTGAGTGGCTTAGCGCATAGTTTGGCCACGTTGCTGTTCGTCCATTTAAGCCCATAAAAAGATCGAACTATTAGGTGTTTGGTAAACACCTTCGCATTATACCTTTTACATGGGTTTAAATAGACACAAAACAAAAATTTCTAAATTGCAAGCTACGCCACTGCTGCAAAGCCATTGTTCGAGCGAGTCGGGTTCACTCTGGGTAAAAAGACAAGTGAATTACTACCACAAAAAAAACATCGGTGAGCCACGACACCGCACCGTCACCATCCAACCGTCTTTCCACCACTCACCTTCATATCGCGTTCGCGCGGGAGTGGGGAGGGGGGCTGACTCGTAGTACGAGGGTCAAGCTTGATTATTATCCTCTACTGTGCACTGTAATCTCCTTATTCACCTGCCTGACATCCTTTGGTCAACAACCGTAGCATTACATAAACTCTTTGTTTTTGAAAAGGATCACATGTAAGAAACGGGGGGGGGGGGGGGTTGACGAGCTGTTTGGTTTTAGAATGCTCCCCCCCTCCTTTCTGTAAGACGGGGGAAGATGAGAGGCAGCCATTGTCGCACTGTGGGAAAAAAAAAAAAAAAAAAAAAAAAAAAAAAAAAAAAAAAAACATTCGAAATAATAACCGGCGCGTCTGAACTTAAAGCTCTCGCTCTCGAAAACCGCAGTTAACCTAGACAATGTGTCCTTTGGAACTTCCTCTAAGGCGGAATAATTTCTCCCCCGCAGAGTTAAAATCCAGCGGAATTACCGCTTGGATTTGTCGAGGATCGCAGTTCCCGGGAAATTTGGGAAAGGGAAACGATATGCACATTTTACATTGATTCTAATGGCAGTCAGGAATATGGCAACTGTGTCGGAGAAAGAGCAGTGGAGTCCGAAGGCAGGTTGGGAATTCGAAGGATGAATGAAAAAAAACGAGTACCATACTGAGTAGACGTTCAAACTATGTCCGTATTGAAAACAATTTTCTTGGTCACTTACTTTATCGAAGCCATTTTGATGAACCGGAATAAAATACTTATGTTTGACTGGATCACTCCAAATGTATCTATGGTACACGGACTATATGTTCACTTCGTTTACGGCCACTTTTTTAAGTGCAAAGTCTTTATGTTCACTTTAAATTGTTTGTCCATAACTTATACGTCCACTCATTCTTCATGTCCACACTTTTAACCCTTAACTGCATGATTTTTTTTTTTTTTTTTCAGTACAATTTTGATTCTTGAGACAGGGAAAAATAGTGAAAAAATTCTTTCCATTATATTTCAATGGTAAATAGCCTGAATATTAATTGTTCCAAATATGGCCTTACCCGAATTTAGGTATCCATGCAACTGAAAATAAAGTTTTCAGGCTAAAAAAAATAAAATTAAAGTAGTAAAAAATAAGTTAGTAAGTTTCAATAGTTGTTTTTTTTTGTATATGGTACCCCTGCGTTACTCCCAAACATAACAATGAAAATCGGAAAATCTCTATCAGATTTTCAGTAAGCTATTTTCAACCACTCTGCACGTTCTTAATCCTGTGCTGCGCGCTCTAGGACAAAATCGACAATTCTTACTCGTTTAGTATCTGTTCCAAATGTGACCCACCATGCAGCGACAGTACAACTCAAGTCCCCTACTTTTATATAAGGCTTCAAAGTAATTGTTCCAGATCTGGGCTCATCTGCAGTTAAGGGTTAAAGTCCACTCGTTAAGTGACGTGGAATAGTCGAGGAACGTGTTAAAATTCGGCCCTTGATGTACAAAAAACAAAACAAAACAAAAACACGTGGAAAAAGTAGTAAAGTAGAGTCGCTGATAATTTTGCTGGATTCAGAATCCAGCTGAATCATATACTTCAGTGAGGGCTGCGAATCAGAGTTTTGAATTAATAAGCTGAGCTATTGAACACTAGAAGTAAGAGGTTTCCTCAGACATTTGCCTCGGCTGGTACTCCATTAGCTTTATCATCATTGGAAATTAATAAAATAGTAAAAAAAAAATTAATTTGAATTAAATTAAATTTTAACAACAACAAAACGAAGTTTGAACATGTTTGAATGTTTGAATTTATGGAAAGAAGTTAAGATTTGGAAATAATTAAATAATACAAATAAAATGAATTTGAATTAAATTGAATTTTAACTGAAAAAAAAACAAACAAAAAACAAACAAAAAATGAAGTTTGAACACCCGTAGCGCAGTTGTAAACCTAGATTTACGGGGAGAAGTTAAGATTTTAAATTTGTAAATATCGGAATGCTCTTATTTCAAAATGTGATTTTCTATTTCGTATTCTTTCTCCGGTGTAGTGTGTGGCTGTAAATTATTAACTCCAACCAATGGAAACAGTTTACGTAGGAAAAGAAATAAATCGCGCATTCAAGAAACTCTGAATGTTTTCATCCTGGTAATTCTCTTTCCCCGTTTAATTTCTCTGTTGGTTTCGCTTCGCCGGGTGAAAGTATTTCGAAAACATAATTCCGATGTTTTCGAACTGCCTGCGCGCATATTGAAAAACCTTTACGGTTTTATATGGTTGCATCCCTTTTCCTCGGTCCCATTTTTAAAGTATCTGTCTCGATCCCTCCCTCTCCTCTCCTAAACAAATTCCCAGTACGGCGATAATGTACCAAGATTAAATCGGTTGCTTTGGCGACATTATCGGCATTTCAATACGAATAACCTTCAAACGTTTATATTATTCATACTCGATAAAGCTGAGTAAACTTGGAACCGTTCCATTCTATCGAGTAAATAGATCCTCCCCCCCTCCCCCTCCCCCCACCCCCCTTGAATGCGAAAAAAAGAAGCTGCACACGCTCCCATCTCGCGAGGGTATTAAAAACTTCCTTTCTCAGAAATATTTCATCCCTCCCTCGATACTTTCATTTTTCTTTTCTTTTTTTTCTCTATTCCTATGTATCCTAATCGACTGGTATTCGCCAAAGACCTATAGCGAAAATGGAACTCGGCGAAATCCTCCCCCGAACCTTAAGTCGATATATCCTTCCTCGGCAGTATTTTTCAGCATTATCATCATCAAGGGAAGATTTTTCAGTCCAATTTGCGTGGCGAGATGAATATCCTTTAATTATCTTAAAAAGCAATTCAAATATGCATATTAATTATTCAACCCCCCTCCCTCCCCCCTCCGACCACCCTTTTGAGTCACTTTGCTACCGAGGTTTATTCAAAGGAGCCCTCTGCTGTTGACTCAAGCGGAAACTATACAGAACTTGATTTATTAAAATGTTCGTGCCGGTTTTGAAGAGGGGGAAGGGGGAGGTGGAGGGGGAAGGAAGGGTTTGCTGAATTGGTAAAATTTAGTTTTCGCCCATCGGACTTCAGCTCCGCTAAGAAATTAGACCCCAAGATTTAAAAGATTATGGTTCGGATATTAAATGCGCATTTCATTTGAATCTCATATTACTACTCTTGCGAACTTTCGTTAAATGTGTATCGGTCTTTAAGTGAGTGACCGTAAACCATCAGGGGTTTAAAGCCCTCTCATCTGCTATATCACTCGATGTGAGCCTCAAGTAGGATTCGCTTTCCAATGTAATTCCGTCGATTCCGTTGGATATTTATCCTTTTGTGGGTAAACTTTACAAGAGGGTATTTTTGGGCATTTTCTGTTTGCTGTTCGAAGGGTTTTCGAAATTATTCTCCCCTCCCCTCGCAGAATAGTTATTTAATAGGTAGGTTTACATACAGGGTGTTTCACGTAACCTATTTGCGATGGTTTTTTTTTCCAAACGATTAGTAATCATAAGATAGGGGCCATAATTTGGCATTCTTAACGTGTAAAGCCCCTCCCCTTTTTTCCAGCCCGAAAACCTATTTTTCATTTGTTTGATTTTCAATTCAGTATTATTTCAAAATTCTTCACTTCGCAGAGTATTTTTAAGCTGTCAGTTTCATCCATAACCGCTCTCTCACAGACAATCAAAGCTTCCTAAGTTCACACAGGGTCTTAAAAAGTCCGAGGACGTCCCTGTAACTTGTAGACGATTAAATTTTGAAAAACGAAATTTTGCCGGCACGGCGGCACATTATGACACACTTTGTGACACGATTGACTTTTTCAGCCCCCCCCCCCCCCCCCCCCCGCCCTACCGAAAAATCGAAATTTTCAAATGACAATCCTCGATTTATGCTGAGAATTTTGGGGGCGAAAGATCGACATCAGTGTTGCCAGATCGAGGGTAAAAAGCCGTATCGTCCCTATTTAAATCAATGTAAATCGTACCGCTTTTTCACCCCAATCTGGCAACTCTGATCGACCTAACGATTTGCCCGAGGACCTCCGCCCTGGGACCACCACATTCTTATAGTCGATGAATTGAATGGTATCGGTTGACGCCTTAAAGTTCGGCTCAGATAGGCGACTGGTAATACTTATTGCAGTGATTTGAGGCGTTGCAGATGGCCTATCTGAGCCAAAAACTATATTATTATAACAGCCTTATTATATGATTTAGAGTCATTTCTCAATCAAGCTGCCTTGCCTAGTAACCATATTTAAACATACGTACATTAGAAATTGTAAATTAATTTATTTTTCTCATAGCTTATATAATCATCTATTTTGTATCTTCTGATTTCGTAACCAGTATCGTAGCCGCCTCGGCTCTATCTTCAAAAAAAGTGAATAAATAAATAAACAAATAAATAAATAAATAAATAAATAAATAATAAAAAACTAAGGCGTTGACTGACACCACTCAAATTGCTGACTTTAACTCTGGGCCTCATCTCTGTCCTCCTCCATCAAACGCATTTGCTTGGATGGATACAGGAATTCGCCTTTCTCTCTCTCTCCGGCTATTCGAACTCACGTGTTAAAAAAGGACAGTAGAGGGGGGCCATCAAGTGATTTTTACCCCTATCTCCGTCTTTCTCTAATGCACGCGTTTAAATTGAACGAGAGAAAGACAGACATATTCCTGTATCCGCGTTCGACAGAGAGAGAGAGAGAGAGAGAGAGAGAGAGAGAGAGAGAGAGAGAGAGAGAGAGAGAGAGAGAGAGAGAGAAAGAGAGAGAAAAAGAGAGTCAAATTTTAGAATACACTGCGTACGTATAACTACGAACGGACTCACACACTTACATATTGTTTCAACATTTATTTCACCTGAAACTAACCATACCTCTCCCCTCCCCCGCACGCTCAACCGAAGGGATTTGCTCTCCCGAGGACGAATAGTTCATCGTTCATCTATGAAGCCGCACCAATTTGTAAAGCTTCCAACGATCGGGAGGAAGGGGCATGGGGGGGGGATCCTCCTTGCCTTTAGCCCCGGTAACGACGAGGCATTTCCGTATCCGGAATTGAAAAACGGATAGACGAGATTACCGGTGTGTATCGTGGGTGTTCGATTCGCCAAAGCCGCCGGTAGGTCGCGGTCTAAAGGCGGGGGGGGGGGGGGGGAGTGAGTGAGTATAAGTCAGAGAAGGGGTTGTTACAGAAAGGAATAAGGGAGGGGACAGAGGGGGGGGAGAGAGAGAAGGAGAAGAAATAGAGAAAAGGAAAGATACAGGTAGAGAGAGAGGGGGGAAAAAGGGGAGCATTTTTTTTTCCCGCAACTCTCATCGTTTCTTTTCCACTGTGCGCGCGCAGATCCGACACCGCGACGCGATTTAAGTTCTTATTTAAATTTATTTTTTTCTCCCCTCCTCCCTCCTTCCCTCCCCCCCTCCCTCCCTCCCCCCTCTTTCTTCCTCCGCGCCTTTTGTCTAACCACCTCTCATAACTTATGACTGACGCATCCCTTTTGTCTTGTATTCATTACGGACCCCCGCCATGCCCCACCCTACCCGCTACACAGCCCCCTCCCCTCTCGTTCCGAATCTCTCTTCTCTTGTCCTTTTACCTCATCTCCTCTTTTTCGGTGTCTTGTTTCATTTCCATTCCACCACCACTCTTCGGATTTTTACCACCGCCTTCCTTTTTTTTCCTTCTTTCACCATCAAAACAACCCCCGCATTTCTGCATCTTCCGGGTATATTTGACGGGATGAGGCGGGGATGAGCGGATTAGCATTGCCCGGCACACTGTAAGCCCATTTGTAAAGCGGAGAGGGGAAGAAACCTGCATCAAGTAGACTCCCCTCGCCCTCCAAAAGAAAATCAAATGGAGGGAATACCTCTCGAACACTTTCTCACATCAACCTTAATCTGGGGGCCCCCAGACCTCTTATATTTTCTGGGGGAGATCCCCAGACCCTCTATAATATTCTGGATGATACTCTCATGGGTCATTCCATGTCAAATCATACCAAAAAAGAATAAAATTTTTCCTTGACCCCTTAGATTTTCATGAAATTTTGTGTGCTTATTCTACCTACTGAAAATAGGCAAAATCCAAATTTTCAGAATTTTTGGGTCACCCATTGCCGTTTTATTCAATTTTGAAAATTTCAAAATTTTGCCAATTTCACCGGTTTCAGCAACATTCAAGTGGCCATAACTTGAGACACATTTGGAATTTTCCGAAACATGTGTATATCATTTGAAAGCTCTTTTTATGCTCTTTTTAATGATGTTTAGTAAAAACAAAAATTTCCCAAATTTTTTGGGGAATTTTTTTTTGAAAATTTGAAAAATCAAAAAATTTCGAATTTTCAAAAAACGACAATTTTAAAATTCTGAAAAAATCAGGAAATGTGGGTTGGTACTATACAAGCCTGTCCCCCAAGTTTCATTATGGGCCGACGATTCGTCTCCGAGATATGATTGATCCAAAACTGACTTTTTCTGTAAATCAAAAATATCCCTTATTCTACAT
This sequence comes from Trialeurodes vaporariorum, assembly GCA_011764245.1. NCBI lineage: Eukaryota > Metazoa > Arthropoda > Insecta > Hemiptera > Aleyrodidae > Trialeurodes > Trialeurodes vaporariorum. Next base: position 62,345,524 of record VMOF01000369.1, read on the forward strand.
AGTGAAAGGAAGGGTGGAGATATGGGCCGTATCCGGCCCACACAAATTTCACTTTTTCAGGTCCCATTACATGTTCTAGAGGTAAAAACAAGTGGAAAAACCTCTATAGACGCAACCCCTGAGATGCATCCTTCTTGAGCTGTAGCCTCTCAAAGTTGATACTTTTACGTTGAATTTTACCGACACATGAGTGACTACAGCATGTTGAATTTGAAAAGTATAGACAATTTATCCTCCTAAATTTTGTTAATTACCACGGATAATTACCACGGATGATACTTATTTCTATGTTACAATGATGCGCACTGCACTCATAGAAAATTAAACGAAATACCTAACGAGTTCATAGTGAAGATAATTGAAGACGTATCAATCCGGCATGTTCCTAAAATTATTCCTGGTAGCACTTCTAACTGATACGATCAAAAAATATGGGTAGTTGCAATTTTAATCATAGCACGACCGCACACATCCATAAAATGGTCATTTGGACATGCTTTGAATCGCGCTGCTACATCTAGCTACGGTAAACTAACCACGTGGAGACTTCTAACCACGAACGCAAGCAAGTGCAACTTCAATTTTTTTATATGTTTCCCTAATATACTCGTAAATAACATACTAAAAAAATGTCTGATGCTTGTTGGTATCAATGTCAATCTTGCAATTTACTGCTGAAAAGAACCGTGATTTCTACAAGTTTTTTGGGTAAAATTCAATTTTTCAGGTAAAATCTCGGGAAAACAAGTCTAACCTGGGACTTTACCATGGCCAATGACTCTCTTAAGACATACTAACAAAATTTAGGAGGATAAACTGTCTATACTTTTCAAATTCAACATGCTATAGTCACTCATGTGTCGGTAAAATTCAACGTAAAAGTATCAACTTTGAGAGGCTACAGCTCAAGAAGGATGCATCTCAGGGGTTGCGTCTATAGAGGTTTTTCCACTTGTTTTTACCTCTAGAACATGTAATGGGACCTGAAAAAGTGAAATTTGTGTGGGCCGGATACGGCCCATATCTCCACCCTTCCTTTCACTGTGTAGAATAAGGGATATTTTTGATTTACAGAAAAAGTCAGTTTTGGATCAATCATATCTCGGAGACGAATCGTCGGCCCATAATGAAACTTGGGGGACAGGCTTGTATAGTACCAACCCACAATTCCTGATTTTTTCAGAATTTTAAAATTGTCGTTTTTTGAAAATTCGAAATTTTTTGATTTTTCAAATTTTAAAAAAAAAAATTCCCCAAAAAATTTGGGAAATTTTTGTTTTTACTAAACATCATTAAAAAGAGCATAAAAAGAGCTTTCAAATGATATACACATGTTTCGGAAAATTCCAAATGTGTCTCAAGTTATGGCCACTTGAATGTTGCTGAAACCGGTGAAATTGGCAAAATTTTGAAATTTTCAAAATTGAATAAAACGGCAATGGGTGACCCAAAAATTCTGAAAATTTGGATTTTGCCTATTTTCAGTAGGTAGAATAAGCACACAAAATTTCATGAAAATCTGAGGGGTCAAGGAAAAAACCTTGGTATGATCTGACGTGATATGACCCTCATACCAACTTCTTAAGGGCTCAATTTTACAGTTGGCCGGCTGCAGAATGTCTCTGGAAAATTAATCAAAATGCAAACAGCTGTACTTATATTTGAGTTATTCCAAGTTTTCCTTATGTTTACCCATTTTCGATTTATTTGATGGATTGGTGGAAACCTTTTATCCTTAATAACTTGCTTTAAATTTAAAATGTCAAAAAAAAAAAAAAAAAAAAAAAGGTCCCTCGGAAGAATGTGGTTAAATGTGGCTCGCACAGCCATTTCGGAATTTGTCCAATAGTGATTTTAATCATTAGAATGGACACAAGCGAGTCCAAAAAAAAATGTTCTCTCTCTCTCTCCCCTCTCTCTCTCTCTCTCTCCCTCTCTCTGGTCATTTGAATACATGTGTTCGAAAAAGATAGACGAGGGAACAAAAATCACGCGACTAGCCCTGATCTGTCCTTTTCTAACACAGGCGTTCTTATGGGGGAAAAAAGGACGAAGGAAAAATTCCTGGATCCGCCTATGGGAATCGACCCTAGAGGATTTGTGGGGCGTGATTTTGAAACCTCAAGGAGGTAGCCATGATGAAAATATTTTATGGACATTTTCACGCAGGCTCGGTTTGTTTGCCTCACTTTTTTTAACCTTTAAATTTAAAAAAGAAAAAAGGAAAAAAAGAAGTTGTGACAAATACCAATACCATCTATTCCATGCCTGGTCACAGGGGTTTGAGGTTATGTAGCTAGGTTGTCTACTTTTACATTGGCTCTTATGGGAGGTAGTGGATTTATTGCAGTTTTCGACATTTTTCGGTCATTTGGAGGCCGAATGGGCCCAAATGACCCTCTTAGTAAAATACTCCCCTTGATGTCCTAAACATTTAAAAAAAAAAAATGTTCAGAACATCAAGGGGAGTATTTCACTAAGAGGGTCAATTGGGTCAATGGGTCTGTTGCACACTTCGGCTAGAGCGTTTTAAAGTATCAATTCTTATGTAAACAGCTGTAAAAATAACAATGACAGTATCAGAAAACACCAAAATTCATTAATAAACTAACAAATTGCATAAAACACTAGACACTATTCATCCCTGTATCTTTCCACCTCGTGCACGATATTTCACGAAATTAGCGCGGCACCTTCAAATAATCACGGCCGTCTTTCATCACAGCTGACTTCATAAACAGATAAACAGTAAACACGGACGGTGTTTGTTTGAATTCTTACGTCTCAATATCCTCAATTCCTCAAAAAAGATTAAGAAAGGTTCGGAAACCGACATTTGTGTCGAAAACTTATCAAAATGAAACAGTAACACACAGGAGTTCCAAGTATAATTCCAACTTCGATCATATAATCTTTGGAACTCTTGTGTGTTATTGTTTCATTTTGATAAGTTTTCGACACAAATGTCGGTTTTCGTACCTTTCTTAATCTTTTGTGAGGAATTGAGGATATTGAGATGTAAGAATTCAAACAGACGCCGTCCGTGTTTACTATTTATTTGTTTATGAAGTCAGCTGTGATGACAGTCGGTCGTGTTTATTTGAACGTGCCGAGCTAATTTCGCGAAATATCGTGCACGTGGTGGAAAGATACAGGGGTGAATAGTGTCTAGTGTTTTCCGCAATTTGTGAGTTTGTGAATGAATTTTGGTGTTTTCTGATGCTGCCATTGTTATTTTTACAGCTTTTTACATAAGAATAGATACTTTAAAACGCTCTAGCCGAAGTGTGCAACAGACCCATTTGGCCTCCAAATGACCGAAAAATGTCGAGAACTGCACAAAATCCACTATCTCCCATAAGAACCAATGTGAAAGTAGACAACCTAGTTACATGACCTCAAACCCCCTGTGACTAGGTATGGAATTAGATGGTATTGCAAATACATTTGAAATTGGTTTTAAACGAAAGTGCAAGTGTTTTAGAGTGGCTATCTGGATACAGAAATCGATATGACTGTTTCTTCTGGAAGGATTTGCACGATAAAGAAACTGCCACATAACAGCTGAACAGCAAACGATTCTCACCTGGATAGTTGTATTAGAATGCTGTGTCCAGGTAGCCACTCTAAAACACTTGCACTTTCGTCTAAAACCAATTTCCACTGGATTAATTCAAATTTTTGATTCAAGGTTTAAAAAAATGAGACAAACAAATCAGATTCAGATCGTCGATGCTGTCACACTTTGAGATAGCACTTATAACATGTGTGACCCCCTCTATCGCTATAGCTTGTCGGCTTTAGCCAGTGGCGTCGCGTGCTATCTGGCAACAATATAACTGTTCCATTTAAACTCATGAATCATATTGAATTTTCCTTGTGCACTGTGCACCCTCTGAATTCGATATTTTACATGAGTTTAAATGGATAGAATACATTGTTGCCAAATTGCACGCGACGCCACTGGCTGTAGCAAAAAACGATTTACTGGAGAAATCATTGGAACAGACTTATCGGAAGTCTGAGACAGGATCTCCTTTTGAAATTTTGGAAACGGGTACGCAGCGGATTGGTAACCCTCTACAGATTGCAGCTGACTTTTACGGCTCTCAGAGTAAAGTTGGCTGGGAAGAGCCAAAGTAAACTAAACTGAAAGCAACTCTTGAAGGCGAAGATTGAATTAGAGATCATGAGTCAGAGTGGACTTGTGTTCTTAAGATCTCTCGTCGCAGAGTTTTCAGGTTCCGAAGCCTCTTTCCCTTGTAGCGAATTAAAAAGAATGCAAGGGACTGATATTGAATTAGGAGTTAGCGCACTCCGCACTCCCGTGCTACAAACTAAGCAACGACTCCCTGAAAGCTCGGTTGCCAAATAAAAAGGCAGCTGTCGATTTTTCTGTTTTCTTTTTCCAGTTTACTTGCGGATTAATGGGGCAGTTGCAAGGGTTTAAAATGGTGTGTTTTTTGTAAAGAAAATGAAAGATACTTGATGAGCTGAGAACAAAGATGCCTTTGGTTTCTAATTTCGTCCCATTGTTCCGGAGATGAGATTTTGGCCCAAAATACATTGTTTTAAATGGGAATTCCGCGTAGTGACGTCATTCCACACCCAATTTTTTACAACTTTACACTTGCGTATCTCCGAAACCGGGACATCTAGGAAAAACCCAAAAGCACCATTGTTCTCAACTCATCGAGTACTATCATTTTCTTTATAAAAAACACAACATTTGTTGACCCTTGCAACTGTCCCATTGTTTCCTCTGTATAATGAGAACTTGAATAATAGTAAACAGCTTATATTTCATTTAGCGCATTAGATTAAATAAACGTCACCAGAATCTAAAATTGACATTATGCCTAGGGCCTGTGGGTTGAATGGAGAATTTGTGACTTTTGAAGGCTTCCGATCGTGGTGGAGCATAGTATTATATCCGGTGGATAGTTGTTAGTTAAAATTGGATTTGGATCGTTTTTCAAGAAAATCGCACTTTCAAAATATGCCATTATTTTGAGAGAAAAAAATCAGGGGCAAAAAATTGGCATCAGTGTAAATTATTGTGTGTAGTATAAAGTTTTCTTTTTAACCGAAAAATTCTTGTTTCTCTGAAGTACTTCGATCTTTGAATTCCGATCTTCTTTGGTAAATTTCTGACTTTTTGAAAACTGACCGATATTTTCGAGGTGTTCGGTGGAAATGTCCAATTTGAAATGTCCAATGTACAAAATGTCTAACAAGAAATGCCAATTGCAACAATGCCCACTCTAAAATGTCCAATGCACAATTGGTCCATGGTTAATAAATGTTCATAAAGAAAAATGTCCCAACAGTAGATTTTGTCCATGAAACTAAAAACCTCAGGGTACTTAATGTCGCGAAAGAGGCGGCTAAAATTAGAAATGACCGAGAAGTTCGAAAGTAGGAATGAACATAAGCTTTTACAAATCCGCGCGAATTATTGGCCATTTACATCTTCCTGCGCTTTCGCCTCCCGCGAGGGGTGCGGAACAACCCCCCTTGAAAGATTCCCACCCATGTCAGCGATTTCCCCCCCCCCCTTCAAAATTCGACTTATCTGAGCATATTCATCTGTATCGAGTATTCTGTATTCTTTTCGGCTTATTTTTTATCTCAATATTTTTGAAAGCAATCCGATTTATATTTGTGCATTAACGTGTGTAATATTGCACTTTTGTTCGGTGTTTTGATAAATCTATGAGGCTCACGTGAGTGGCGTAGCGTGCAATTTGGCAACGTTTTAATGTGTCCATTTAAATCCATCAAACAGATCGAACTATTGGGTGTTCAGTGAACACCTTCGCATTCAACCTTTTACAAGGGTTCAAATGGACCCATTACAACGTTGCTAAATTGCAAGCTACGCCACTGGCCCACATGATAAAAATGATCTAGAGATGAGCTTCGCCGGGCACGTTCCCTCTCGAGATAAGGCTAACTTGGCAACGGAGTGGAAGCTTGGCTACCTAAAGAAAGAGATATAAGTCGGCGGAACTAATTAATTCACGTATTTTATAATTCTGCGCGGTTCTCGCTCTACAATGTCGGGTTTCTTGAGCATTGTTGCCAAATGTCAAGCCACTTAAATATTTCGAACACCCACCAGCGTTGTGTTTTATTAGGACATGTGTTTGGGTTTGAATTATTGTGTTTTTCAGATAAAAGTACTCAATGAATCGAGAGTAAAAGTAAATTTGGTCCTTTCCTAAGAATTGTTGTTTCGGAGGTGTGTTTGTGTCAACAAGCTATAATTAAGTATAGAAGGGTTATGCTCTTTCATGAGTCCTATCTCAAAGTATGACTATTGACTACATCAACGCGCTATAGCGAAAGAGGGAGCCATACATGTTTAAGTTCTATCTCAAAATGTGACAGCATGGGTAATCCAATCTGAATCTGGTTTGTTTGCCTCACTTTTTTAAACCTTAAATCAAAAATTGTAATTAATTCAGTGGAAATTGGTTTTAAACGAAAGTGCAAAAGTTTTAGAGTGGCTATCTGGACACATAATTTTAATACATAACTATCCGTTTGAGAAAATTTTGCTTGTTTCCATCATGTGTCAGTTTCTTTATCGTGCAAATCCTTCCAAAAGAAACAGTTATACCGATTTCTGTGTCCAGATTGCCATTCTAAAACACTTACGCTTTCGTTTATATCCAATTTCAAATTTATTTGTCACAATTTTTTAAAAGTTTAAAGGTTAAAAAAAAGTGAGGCAAACAAACAGAACCTGTGTGAAATCATGGCTACCACCGTGAAGCTTCAATATCACGCCCCACAAATCCTCTCTATAGCTATAGTTCGTTGGACAACATGGACAATGTTTGCCTCTTATGTTTTAACCTCAAAACAAAAATCGTATTCAATTCAGTGGGAATGGGTTTGAAAAGAAAGTACAAGTGTTTATAAGAGTGGCTATCTGGACATGGAATTCTAATACAATCATCCATGTGAGAATAGTTTGCTTTTTTCTGTCTTTTGCCAGTTTCTTTCTTTTACGATCGTGCAAATTTTTCCAAAAGAAATAGTTTTATTGATTTCTGTGTCCTACTAGCTACTCCAAAACACTCTCCAATTGCATTTCTAAATTATCGATGTGTAAAAATTGGGTTTAAAATTTAAAAAAAAAAAAATGGACGTCATTGAACTGGATTTTGAAACAGAGTCATCTCGGTTATTACTGATAAGATCGCTACGGAATCGTTGCCGTTGAAACCAGTGTTGCCAGATTGAGGTGGAAAAGTCGTATGTTTTACATTGATATAAATGGGGGACGATACGGCTTTTTACCCTCGATATGGCAACACTGGTTGAAACTCAGCATCGCATTTTACAGAAGAAGTAACCACTAAAAGTGAATCGGATCAGCAGGATTATTTTAGAAGTTTTTCAAAGAGAATTTTTATTTTTTAAGGACCCTATACTCTACAGTCTATATGTATACCTACCCACTCCTTGTGGAAGTTGGTTACTGCGGTAAAATTACCTTGGTTTGTATCATGTGTACAAGTGTTTTCTGGGATAACCAGGTTTTGAGTCATTAGCCATATTTAAGACGGTTTGGTTCCACCCGTAGTTGAACTAAACTTTCCTTATGGGGGATGTGTAGTTGCATGGTCAGCTCATTGCAATATACTACATATTGATGCACATTGAGAGTGTTGTGAACGAGTGCTGAATGAGGGGAAGAAAATGAATGCATTTCCTAGTAATTATGATTTTCTCTGAAGAGTATATGCTGGCAGAACCAAAGATGAACCAGTCTTCATATTGCGAATCCTTCGGTTCATTAAATTTGTCTTGCTGTGTTGCTCTATAGTTTTGCGACCATTCCTTTATTCTCTTTCTCGTGAAAGATGGAACGAAATCGGAGTTTTTCCTCTTATTGCGGTTTCAAGAAATTTTCCTTCTCTCTCTGTCTGTCTCTCTCTCTCTCTCTCTCTCTCTCTCTCTCTCTCTGGCCATTTGAATACATGTGTTAAAAAAGGATGGAAGAGAGGGTGAAAGTCACGGGACTGCCCCTATTCTGTCCTTTTCTAGCACACGCGTTCCAATGGGAGAGAGAGAGAGAGAGAGAGAGAGAGAGAGAGAGAGAGAGAGAGAGAGAAAGATAGAAAGATAGAAAGAGAGAGATGGATTTCCTGGATCCGCCAGTAAACTTTTCCTTGAAAACACTTTTGAGACCGCGAGGGATTTTTACAGTTAAAAATTAAACTAATTACTTTTCCATAATATCTGTTGAAGTTTAGAAAAGTTGCAAAATTAGTCCAAATTGGCAAGTGACTTCTCACGGGTTCTTTTCTAGTAGCCTTTAATTATTTCAAATTCAGGTAACGCAGCCAGCTATTTTTTTTCTGCTAACGTGATGACGATTTTGATTATTTTTGTTTGCGCGCTCGGAATATTTTCACTTTGATTCTGTTTTTTTTTAACCACTATGAACTTTACAGTTGTTTAAACGGCAATTTTTGAATTTCTCCGATGGCAAGTTTCGGTGTTGGATGGTCATCCCCCCCCTTCCCAGCTGGCTGGGTTTCAGGGGTCCCCCCTGACATATTTGCTGAAAATTGAGTGCTCTCGAGACGTTTTTCTACTCTGTTTTAGCTTTTAAATTCTGTTTCTCCCCACGAAAGAAAAGAGCTAAATTCATTTTTCTGGTCGCTTTTTAATATGCATTTAATACGACGGAAAATGCATGGCCAAACCACATCTAACGGACCAACAAACCGGCTTCTTTTACTTTAAGATTATACTGATTTTTTTTCTCCTCCATCTTAATATTTATTCTTTCAAGTGTCATGTTTTGTCAAATACACAGATTAGATATGTAACCAGGGGGCCCTTTAGGGAGGGGGTTGCGGGGGCCTCCGGTGCGCCTTCGCTAGGGCCCCTATTCTCATGGATATCAAATGCAGAGCTGCCGTTTTGCGTATAATAAATAGCATTTTTCAATCCACCGATGATCCCACCAATTGAGAAAAGCTCACACAATTCAGTTCTCTGTATAACCAGAATGCACGAAAATACTCTGATCTGTAATCTTTTCTCAATCGGTGGAAACGCCGTTAATTAATTACAATATCCGCAAGTTTTTTAAAGTCGTCAACGACTCCATCGATTGAAAAAAGATGAGAGATGCGAGTATTTTCGTGCATTGCGCAGTCATGCACTGGACTGATTTGTGTAATCTTTTCTCAACCGGTGGTATCATCACTCATCGGTGAATTGAAAAATACGATCAATTATCACGCGAAACGGCAGCTCTGGTCAAATGACAACACGAGCGAACAACTTCGCAAATATAATATCCACTCTCTGGGAAGAACAGCGGATTTTGAAATTTATTCAGTGGCGGCTCGTGCAATCTGGCAACCGTGCACTTTTACCATTTAAACGTATGCAAAAAAATCGATACTAGGTGAGGCGTAGCGCCTCACCTAGTATCGATTATTTTACACAGTTTTAAATGGAGGAAATCCATTGTTGCCACATTGCACGAGCCGCTGCTGAATTTATTTCAAAACGCGCAGTCCGAAATTTCTCCGAAACAATTTGTCAACGCTGTACAAGGTGATCGTTCATCGCGGCGCCGCATCGCGGACTCGCGGACTCGCGAAAATATTTCTGCGGAGCGAGAATCGCATGACAATGCGAAGTTACATGACTAGAACCAGAAAAGAGGACATGGCAAGGAATTGTCACGTTCGAGGGGAGGAATATCCGGCGGGGAGGGGAGGGGAGGGGAGGGTGGGCTAAAAAAACTAAAGTAGTAGCGCAGGGGCGCATTCAGGAGGAGTCCATTACTCAATAATGGTTCATTTAGTTTAATTAAACTTAGAGTACAGGCTTCTTATCGGGGAAAGCGAATGCGGAGCAGTGTTGCCGCGTTTTTCCTGGAGTGGGGAAAAACCACGCGGAGTTATCTGATAATTTCAACAGGCTATAGTGATAGAGAGGCTGATACATGTTATAAGTCCAGTGGCGATGCGTGCCAACTGGCAACGTTGCAATTTTACCATTTAAAACAATATAAAATATCGATTCGAGGAAGTGCACTGTGCACCTCCAACAGTTCGACCTTTTATATAGATTTTAATGGCCAAATTGCAAAGTTGCCAGATGGCACGCGACGCCACTGTATAAGTCCTATCTCAAAGTAAGGCAGCATGGGCGATCTGACTCTGAGGGCCGATCATTTACTTCATCGTTAAACCGATCGATAAGACTGTCTATGAGTGATGCTATTGGTCGAAAATTGTAAAACTTGGCTGTTGCTATGGTAACCATCGTTAAGAGTCTCGTTTTATAAAGGCTACTCATGAGTAACCTTTAAAAAACGGACACTATAACGATGGTTACCATAGCAACAGCCAAGTTTTACAATTTTCGACCAATAGCATCACTCATAGACAGTCTTATCGATCGGTTTAACGATGAAGTAAATGATCGGCCCTCTGGTTTGTTTGCCTCACTTTTTTTAACCTTAAATAAAAATTTGTAATTGATCCAAGGGAAAATTGCTTTTAAACAAAAGTCCAAGTGTTTAAGAGTGGCTCTCTGGACACAGAATTCTAATACAATTATCCAACGGGCCGATCATTTACTTCATCGTTAAACCGATCTTTAAAACTGTCTGCGAGGGATCCTATTGGTCGAAAATTGTAATACTTGGCTGTTGCTATGGTAACCATCGTTAAGAGTCTCGTTTTATAAATGCTATTCATGAGTAACCTTTAAAAAACGGACACTATAACGATGGTTACCATAGCAACGGCTAAGTTTTATAATACTCGACCAATAGAATCACTCATACACAGTCTTAACAATCGGTTTAACGGTGATGTAAATGATCGGCCCGCAGGTGAGAAAGTCTTGCTTTTTTCTGTCATGTGCCAGTTTCTTTATCGTGCAAAGCCTTCCAGAAGATGCCTCACTTTTTTTTCTACCTTAAATGAAAATTTGTTATTGTTCACGCCGAGATGTGAACTGTCTCGGTGTTTGAATTTCGCGCGCTCGGCCGGCCCGCGGATACACAGTGCGTGGATCTCGGACCGGCTGATCGCGCGAAAAGTAAGCGAAACCCGGTGTCCAGTCTCCTGTCTCGTGTGGTGTTAGTGTGACCAATCTTTTCTCGTGAGTGCGTTTACGTATGATGTGGTGAAGTGAATAAAGTGATCGAAAGTGAAGTAAAGTTAAAAGGTATTCTCCCCCCTTATTCTTTAACACCCCTTTTCTTTATTTCCCGATTTAGGACACCCCCCCACCCCCATCATGTTTTAGTTTTCCCCCTTTTCAGGCGTCATGACGGGATTTGGCTAGCGATTTAATGTGATATATTCAGACGGAGAAACTTCTTTGTTACACATGGTTTTAAGGTAAAACTGGCTCCCCCTTTATTTCTTTGGTGATGGATTGATACCCTGGTCCTCCGAACCCCCCTCTTTTCATGTCTCCCCCGGGCTCCCAAGAATCCCACGTACCGCTCGTGGGACGTCGGGCCCCCCGAGGCCCTGGCGGGAACAGTTATTGATCCAAGTAAAAATTGGTTCTAAACGAAACTCCAAGTGTTTAAGAGCGGCTATCTGGATACAGAATTCTAATACAACTGTTCAGGTGAGAAAAATTTGCTTTTTTCCGTCTTGTGCCAATTTCTTTATCCTGCGAATCCTTCCAGAAGAAACAGTTTTTTGGATTTCTGTGTCCAAATAGCCACTCTAAAACACTTGCACTCTCGTTTACAACTAATTTCAAATGTATCTGTCACAATTTTTTTTTTTTTTTAAATTAAAGGTTAAAAAAAGTGAGGCAAACAAAATGAGCCTGTATGAAAAACATCCATAAGAGATTTCGATTATGGCTGCCTCCCTCCGTGAAGTTTCAATACCACGCCCCTCAAATCCTCTCTGTCGCGCTATAGCTCGTTGGGTAATTTAGATTGTTCATGCTTATTTTTAAACTACCATCTTTGGAAATTGGCAGGATGTATGAGAATAGGTGTGAGTGTGGGTACTAGCCGGAAATTTAAGGCCACTGGAGTTCGGTCTCGGCTATAGTCTGTTCGTTCTAACTTGAGACCTGGAGATTTAGGTAGATTTGCCTTTCGTGGCAACGTAGGAGTGCTAACTCTCGTCAGTCAGCCGATGTGATAGGGCTGCTGCCCGATTCTCGGGCTATGAAAACCTATTGAAGTGTTGCCATTTTCTATTTTTCGAAATCCATTTATCGCTCGCTCAGGTCTCAAGTTAGAACGATCAGACTATAGTAACCAAAATCGCGAATCCCCGATCGCGCAAAATTGATTCCCCAAAAACGCAAAATCTAGATGCGCAAAAGTGTAGAAGTCAATGACCGGAAACAGAAAAAAACCTAACCTAACCTAACCTATAGTAAAATGACATCGTTGGAAATTCGAGGCCAATTTTTCGAAAGAAATTAACCTTTTAACAACCGGGTTATTAAAACTAAATTCAGTACGACATCTCACTAAAATTTACAGAGTAGATAAATATTCCAACTCTGCTGTGTTGGTTTTGCCTATTCGTCTAATTGAAGGCGCTCGATCAAAAATCATTTCGCAATCGTTAACAATTTGGGATAGCTTTCACTGTTAATAAGTAATTGAAATAGTGCGCGGTAGACCGAGTTACGAATACGAATGTAAGTCGGGCGTGGTATGAAAGGGTTAATGCATGGACCTGTATTCGTTTGGGAAACCAAACAAGCAAAGTTGTCTGTGCCATGATTGACCCAAATGAAAGCGACAGCATCTCAGAACACTATTTGGGAAATTTTTTGTGTTAAAATTATAAGATTCAATTTCAAAGTCTAATAAAATTGTGTTTGGGTAGCATTTATTACCCTGTGTCAAAGTTAAAATAAAAGTCCACATGCTTTCATACATGGAAGCCCGCTGAAATATTTCCAGAGGGGGGGAGGGGCAAAATTGTTGAATCTCAATGGAGGGTCTGCTCCCCCCCTTCCACCTTCCTCTGAGAATAAAAGAGACACAAATATATGAGGAAGTAAAATAAATCAGATGAAAGGAAAACATATTTGAGATAGTGAAATAGAGAAGGATGGAGTTGAAAACACACTATCTGAGTTTATTCACCTCCCAAAATGGAGAACATGTTGTAAATATTTAAGACTTAGTCAAATAGAAATTAACAGCCAGACGAACTAAGTAATAGTTAAAATTATTTATCGGAAAACAATGGGTCTGTTGCAAACTTTTGCTACAACGATTAAGAGTGTAAAATCTAATGTAAAATCGCCTGAAAAGTCGATTTGTGGCATCAGAAAGTCATAAAATGCTATAATAAACTCACAAGAGGCGTTTAATGAAATCCAAGATGGCGGAGAAGTATCGAGCAATCTGTACGCTTGCACCGTGAACATCCAAAGGATGGCCAACTTTGACAAGAGGTTATGTGTTTGTATACGTTGTGATTGGTTGTATTCAATATTGTGAGGTTGGCTATATCCTTGGATATTCGTAGTGCATGCATACAAATTGCTCAATATTTCTCTGCCATCTTGGATTTCATTAAATGCCTCTTGTGAGTTTATTATTGCATTTTTATGACTTTCTGATGGCACCAATGGACTTTTCAGGCGATTTTACATTAGATTAAACACTCCTAATTGTTGTAGCAAAAGTTTGCAACAGACCCATTGTAAGATAGTGCGTAAACAATAGTTTAAATATGTAGCCCATGTACACCTGTGAAAATAATAAGAATAGTAAAATAATTTCGGACGTGATGAATTAACAGGCTCAATCCATCAGACTCTTATTGACAGAACCTACTTTCAAAGCGAGTCAGTTTGATAAATACATCGTTTTCTTTGTTTAAATTCTCTAAGCTTAGAAAAAAGCGCCAGAGGGAGGATGGGCGGATGGCGCAACAGAAGGAGAGGGGGAGGCAGGGTTGGAATACGATTAGATGGGAGAGGCGCGCGATGAACAACACAGATTCTATCGGGATGAGTTGAAGATGCACTTGTTATTTGCATTATTTTCCTCCTCTTTTCTTTCTACCCCCCACCTCCCCCACCCCACACACACCCTCCACGCCCATCCCATATTTTTATCAGGAAAGATGAGTGGAGTGGAGGACCTGTTGAATGCGCATTGTGCCTTGTCCGACATTAGTCATTGTTCCTAACATTTAAAAAAAAAAAAAAAAAAAAAAAAAAAAAAACGGAGTAGCGATTAAAATCGCGCTCTCCCCTTGGTACCGCGGAGGATTGCGGGTTGCATAAACTGACGGGCTCAGGCGAAACTTTACCACCCGCCCGCATCCCGCATCCGAGGCCGCGAGTTCTTTATTATTACGCTCTGTCATCAGATAGGAAAAATGGCGTGGTTGTGGACCTCGCAGTCGCGCGTCTGTCGCCAAGTGCGGGCCTGGCCTGGCCTGACCGAGCTGGGATCGGACGCTCGCGTAACTTTTTATACGACGGTAACTTGTTGCAGCTTTCGACAAAATACGGTTCAACAATAGCCGTCAAAAGCTCGGGCGGAGAGGGCAAGTAAATGAAACGCCTCGCGGCAAATGAAGGAACTATTGCGAGACGAAAGTTGGGGCTGTGTTGAGGGGGAGGGTGGTTGATTGAAGGGGGAGGAGGGGAGTTGAATAAGTATGAGCGTTCTGATCAAATGATCAGCTTTCTCATTGACGAATAGAAAGCCCAGCTCATGTTATGCTTACCGTGTTATGGTAAGTAAAGTGGGCATAGAATAAAAATTATTTCGTAAAAGAAGCGACACTGTCACCGAATCTTCTATCGGCACTCGTTGACCTTGAACGGTCTCGAAAAGATTATGTTTGGAAGGATGTTTCAAATCCTGTAACCTTTTCATTCCACAACAACATAATCCACCATCAGCGCTGTGGTTGACTTATTTTGAATTTCGCGGTGACTGGCTTATTTTAGATTGTATGCGGTGGTTGGCATATTTTGAATCGCGCGGTGGCTGGCTTAATTTAAATCGGTCGTTCGGTGGCTGGCTTATTTTGAATTTCGCGGTGGCTGGCTTATTTCAAGGTCAACGAAAGGAGTTTACACAAAACCTTATGGAAGCGTCGCTTCTATTACTAAGCAATCTGTATTCTGTGAAATGGGTTCGTTTTTGTTCGGGGGCTCAACAAAACTAGAGTCCCTTTACGTTGATAAGACAAGAGGGTATAGACAACCTCTGATTGGTCGATGAGTCTTAGGCTCCATACGAGAGCTGCCATTGGATGTGCTTTTACACATTTGTTTTCATTCTTAAAGAGACTTATTGTTATTATTTATATTATCAATGAGACGAGTCTTTTAGAAGAAGTTGCTAATTTTTTCAAGCGAACTAAGAATCCATCCGTTACACTGAGATTATTGAGACTCAATATCCTAACGAGCCCTTATTTATTATAACCCCTTGTAATAATTATAAAGCATTGGCACTTGGGTTTTGAAACACTCTGTACCCCCCTCCATGTAACTACCTTGTGTGTTATTTTGATCGCTGATTCTACTAATTTTCCACCAGTTTTCCTGCCTTACATCTAACAGTCTCACAATTTCATTTTTTTTTTTTTTTTTTTTTTTTTAAAAGAAATAATATGTGCTAGGTATTGATAGTAAATGAACTCAAAAAGTTGAAGTTATAGGACTTTGAGTTGCGTTAAAGAATGACAATCTTTTGCCGAGTCCATATGAGCAAATGTCTGCTTGATGTACCGAAAAAAAGAGAAAAAAACTGCTTTGGTAGAAAAATGACCCAGAAAAAATCTTTAGTAGAGTCAACCAAAGGTTTTGTACGCCTAAGTAAAGAGATTTTGCTGAGTGAACCAAAGACTTGATTGGCTCATTTGAAGTATTTCGCTTGGTTATTTTTCTTCCAAAGGTTTTTTTCGGCGCTACCGAAGTGGTTTTTTCGGTATTTTCCTGTGCAAACCAGTCATGACACCTCAAGTTTGAGCCAGCAAGCCTAAAATCGAAGAACCTAGGATTAACACCTTATGGACAAAGCCCGAATTCACTCGTTTTTCTCCTCTAGTCTATTTAACGTAGTTCCAGTATCATGATTCTGAATAAACGCTATTCGGGATGTAGACATTACAAGTAAAGATCTCGCCAGGCGCCTTCAATGCTTTGTTTAGGCAATTCCAACTCCTCCGAGTACGAACAGTTAACTACCTTCCTTTTTTATGAACGGAAGAGTGCGGTGTTTTTTGAACTAACCTGGTCCTTAAAGGGTTAACACGTCTCATATCAGATAATATTAAGCGAATTGGGGGATGAGCGGGGGAGGAGGAGGGCGAAGGGGACTTGAACAGTGGCGTCGCGTGCCATCTGGCAACTTTGCAATTTGGCCATTAAAATCTACATAAAAGGTCGAACTGTTGGAGGTGCACAGTGCACTTCCTCGAATCGATATTTTATATTGTTTTAAATGGTAAAATTGCAACGTTGCCAGTTGGCACGCATCGCCACTGGACTTGAATTTCAGAGCCTCAACTCATTTCATTCATTATTTTTGCGTTGCTATAAAATGCTAATTTTGCTTACAAGTTATAGTGGGAGCCGCACGAAGAGGCGTTTACTCACAGGTTTCCGACAACGAAATATAACCTCTTTAGAGAGAACAGGAACAAATGGTTTTGTTAAAATGGGATTAGCAGGACTTTTCAAAGTTGGAGGTTAAACTAATTTTAAAAGGGCGCGATGGAAACTATTTTTATCGCGTGGATGCGTGGATTGCTTTGGATCTTTCCCTCGCTGGAGTTCCGAGTTTCATTTATTAACGAAGAGTGGGGTTGTTACCCGCGTTAGTCTTGTTAATGAGACTAATTACGCGATAAAAATAATTATTAGACCATCTGACTATTAGTCACAATTGATATTAGATCCTCTAACGTTCGTCCGTTGAGGATACCTTTATGGTGCAATGAGAATTGAGGCTGTTGCAAACTCTTGCTGCAATGCTCCATTTAATTGTGAAAACTCCTGTCTATCCTTGTCTAGCATACGAGTCTTAATGGAGGTTAGAGAGAGATAGTGAAGCAGTGGCGCAAGTAGGATCCCTCCCATTTTCCCTTTGAATGTATAAGTTGAAAAAGGATAGAATGAGAGGGGGTTTTATCCTCTAGTCTATCCTTGTCGAACATACGTGTTTCAATGGAGGAAAGAGAGAGATAGTGGAGCAGTGGCGCAATCAGGAACTCTTCCATCTCTCCCATTTGCCCTTTGAAGACATATAAGTTGGAAAAGGACGGAAAGAGGGGGACTTAATCCTTCTAATCTATCCTTGTCTAACATACGTGCCACCATGGAGAAAAGAGGTAGTGAATCTCTTCCATCTCTCTCATTTGCCCTGTGAATGTATCAGTTGAAAAAGGATGGCATGAGTGGGTTTTATCCTCCTGTCTATTCTTGTCTAACATACGTGCCTCAATGGAGAAAAGAGAGAGATAGTGAATCTCTACCATCTCTCTCATCTGCCCATTGAATGTATAAGTTGAAAAAGGATGGCATGAGGGGGTTTTATCCTCCTGTCCATCCTTGTCTAACATAGTGCCTAAATGAAGCTAAGAGAAAGAAAGACGATATATCTCGTCAAGCTACTGGTTCTATACGTCTTTTCCTGCTAACATCTCCCATAACAACAAAGACCCTCTCAGATCCAAGATAGAGGGTGCACGAAAATTAATTCGCGTGTGTTTTCACTATATATACATATAGGCTCACCACTCAAATTTGGCAATGCTGACGTTAACAATGCCCGAATGAATGAACGTCCTCGCAAATCCTCCCCCTCCCACTATTTCGGAAGTTTCACGAATCGGTAGGATTGTGTCGGGAAAGAGGTTGAGGATGTCTAGGGGGTGTGGTGGTGGGGGTAGCGGGGTATTAATGCGTTAAACAATAGGCGAAGCCCCTTTTCGCCTTTCGGGTTATGCAAACCGGAGATACGCAATTGCTGAGCTCATGGTTTGGTTTTGAGTCGCAGGGTCTGTCCGCGAAGTCGCGCGGCGCGGAACCCCATGCACAACCCCCCCGCGGAAGTGGTCGACTCGGCGATACGCGCGCGCTATCTAGCGCGAATGATCTGCATGTAAATCACAATCGGGGGTACGGGGGTGAACTATCCCCCTGTGCTGTGAGGGTTGC
Source organism: Trialeurodes vaporariorum (assembly GCA_011764245.1). NCBI lineage: Eukaryota > Metazoa > Arthropoda > Insecta > Hemiptera > Aleyrodidae > Trialeurodes > Trialeurodes vaporariorum. Next base: position 62,363,707 of record VMOF01000369.1, read on the forward strand.
CTATTGTGAGACGGAGGCTAGGCGCGGCGCGGGCGCGGGCGTTTGTTTTAAGAAAGTTGCCTAGGCAGGGCAGGGACAGGGACAGGATAGGATATGATAGGATAGGATAGGATAGGTCGCAGCATATCGCGTGGAGTGGATAGTAAATATACGAATAATTCAGTAATTTCAGGTCAGTCGCATCTACCACCACCATCAGTGCCAGTGTTATGCTAAAACTATTGCGGATTTGCATTTAAATTTGACGGAGGGCGCGAGTGACGAGGGAAGCTTCCATTGGGGAGGGGGTGAGGGGTGAGGGGGAAGGGGGGTAGATGCCCCACAGTAAAGGCGGGATAAGAGGAAAGAGCGGGCCTGAACTTGAGCTTGCCAGATTTCTGAAAGAGGGAGAAAATAAAAATAAACTGTAGGGAATACCCTACGAACACTTTCTCACATCAAATTTAATCTGGGGGAGACCCCCAGACCCCCTTTTAATATTCTAGGGAGGCAGACTTCCCTTCAATATTCTGGGAGAGACCCCCAAAACCCCCTTTAATATCCTGGGGGAGACTCCGAACCCCCCTTTGATATTTTTATCCAGATCTAAAGATTCAGTTTTGAAATATTTAAATTTGTCCTTTTTTTTCTACCCTTTTTTCCATTGATTTTAATGGAAACCATTTTTCATCCATAACTAACTTAAAAATAAAAATTTCAAAAAAACAACAAAAAAAAGTTCCTCTGGGGAATGTTAAAAGCAACATTTCCGCCAAATTTGGATGCATATGGATCAATAGTTCAAAAAGTTATGCTGGGTTTCATGTTTTATTGCTCCGGACATAGACAGACGCCACAGAAAGTTTGTGCATTTATACCTCCAAGCCACTTATAGTTAAATAATATTGATACTTCATGGATGAATATTCTTGAGGATAGTACTAGGCGTAATGAGAGCAAATTATTTTGAAATTATCATGATTTACTTAGTCGTAGAGGGCCAAGTATCGATACAAAATACCTTGAAAATCTCTGCACCATTGCAATACTTTTTCTATTTCTAACTTTGTTAGTAGTGAGAAAGGTAATGATATAATCGGTTTGCCTTGATTTCTTTAATGAGTTTTGAGCAGTTTTCATCACTTATAGATCAAACAAAATCCATCAGAGATGAATAGAGGCCCAGCTTAACGCGTGTAAGCCCATCTGAAGTCTACTTGAGACGCAAGTCTCATTTAGTGCCTAAAAATTCCTACAAAACATTATCGGATCCAGCAATCTGGCTACAGTGTATTCTTCCCATTTGAAAGATATATTATTACATTATTTGGTTTTCAAACCCTTTGAAAATAAATTCATAGACGCAATGGGTCTGTTGCAAACTTTTGCTTCAACGATTAAGAGTGCCTAAGCTAATGTAAAATCGCCATGAATCGCTGAAAAGTCCATTGGTGGCATCAAAAAGTCATAATATGCAATAATAAACTCACAAGAGGCGTTGAATGAAATCCAAGATGGCAGAGAAATATCGAGCAATTTGTATGTATGCACCACGAACATCCAAGGCTAGCCAACCTCACAATATCGATCACAACCAATCACAACGTAAACAAACACATAACCTCTGCCTCCAGTGAGGTTGTCAAAGTTGGCCATCCTTGGATGGTCGTGGTGCATACATACAAATTGCTCAATATTTCTCCACCATCTTGGATTTCATTAAACGCCTCTTGTGAGTTTATTATGCATTTTATGACTTTCTGATGCCACCAATGGACTTTTTAAGCGATTTTACATTCGATTAAACACTCTTAATCGTTGTAGCAAAAGTTTGCAACAGACCCATTGAGGTAAGTACATAAATCGACCTGCTCGAAATATGTGCTTTACAAGAGTTCAAAAGTATGGCTAACTCTACTATGTGTAAATCCAGATCTATTCGAGCAGAATCTGAGAAAAGAAGCAAAAAATAATACAAAACAAAACAAAAAAAAACAAGAATAATTGAAAGGCGTATTTCAACGGAAGCCCTGTTTAAATCCTAAAGGCCCTTTCTATACACTAATGATGAACAGCATTTTGATGTTGCCGAAAAGACTGACGGGCAAAATTAAAAAACTGTGTTCAGAATAAATTCCGAAAAAAATTTCGTACTATACTTACATGAAAACTCTCGAAAATTTGTTACAAAGATTATTCATTGCTAAACGCAGCTAGAGACAGACAATGCACTATAGTCTGAGACTGAAAAAAGTGGGCATAAACATCAGAGAATAAAAGGCGTCATAAATCATTGTTTCCTACTTTTTGAAGCCCAATTTAAAACTTTCCAGTGACATTGTTAGGTTTAAATTACTTGTTTACAGTGTTTTCTTAGACTGAATTTGGTCTGCGGGCCGATCATTTACTTCACCGCTAAACCGATAGTTAAGAGTGTGTATGAGTGATTCTATTGGTCGAAATTTGTAACTCTTGGCCGTTGCTATGGTAACCATCGTTCACTGAAAAAAAAAAAAAGTTCTGGCTCTACCGAATACATGCTTCGGGAAGCTGAGGGAGGCATATTCGAAGCAAAGTTCTGTGACTAGCGTGCTTTCCGTCGGTAGTAGCGAGCCACATGCTCTAGCAGTCCCGAACCTCTTGCTTCGGCATTGCGATGTAGGCGGGCAACACGTGCAATGACATACAATCAGCAGGACCTGTCGCCATCTTTTCTCTGTTAAGTATCAGAGTAGATCGGGCTCACTCTTGAAATCAATTTACTCTGAGAATTTGTCATCGGCGATCTCTGAAAAAACGCTACAATACAATTTAGGAGCATATTCACAGAGTTTGCTCACTTAACTCAGCGCGTCGTAAAGGGTGTGCGCCTCGGAGCGCTTCCCCTATATACGCACTACGCAGCAATCACTCCTCTTCTTCCACAAGCACTAAGCAGCGCAGTGGTAACGCACTGGACTTCGGAATGATATTTCCCCGGATCGATCCCGCCTTGCTCTTTTTACACTCTTCTTTTTATACATTCCCGAAGCACGTGCTCACGTGCTACCGAACTTTGCTCCGCGAAGCTATCTGAATCAGCACGTGCTTCGACTCTACCGGAGCAATAGGTGTACTACCGGAGCACAGTCCTTTATTGTTATAGTGCCCGTTTTAAAGGTTACTCATGAACAACCTTTAACTAATGGGACTCTTAACGATGGTTACCATATTAACGGCCAAGAGTTACGAATTTCGACTAATAGAATCACTCATATACAGTCTTATCGATCGGTTTAACGATGAAGTAAATGATCGGCCCACCGGCCCACTGCTGGAAAGTTTATGAATGAAGGATTGATGAGAAATTTACTTTCTGATTTTTGGCCATAGTTTTTGACGATCTCAGCGGGCCGAAATTTACTTCATCGTTAAACCGATCGTCAAGACTGTATAAGAGTGATTCTATTGGTCGATAATTGTAAAACTTGGCCGTTGCTATGGTAACCATCGTTAAAGTGCCTGCTATTTAAAGGTTACTCATGAGTATAGCCTTTATATAACGAAACTTTTAACGATGGTTACCATAGCAACGGGTAAGTTTCACAATATTGGACCAATAGAATCACTCATAGACAGTCTTATCGATCGCTTTAACGATGAAGTAAATGATCGGCCAGCTCAGACCTTAGGGCAACGTTGGCACTGAATTTATCCTGATAGTAGCAGCAAATGGCAAACAGACGCATTTTCACTTCCGTGAGTCTGCCTATGTGTTCTCTGCAAAGAGGATCAGCGGGGCGAGGGAAACCACTCTTTCTATTTGTTCAGCGTTTGTTGTCTCGGCATTCGACACTCTGACAGTGTTGCCAATTTGTCTATCGAACAAAAGAATCCAACGATATCGTCGTTTTATTCTTGCTGCTTTTTTTTTTTTTTTTTTTTTTTAAATTGGTACTTCCAAGTGGTTTCATGAGGGTCAGAGTGCTCGTTTTATTGAAAATAATTACGAAAAGAAAAGAAAAAAAAAATTCTGAAACGCAAAACATATGCAGAAACAAGCAAAATTTTCTCACCTAGATAGTTGTGTTGGAATTCCGTGTCCAGATAGCCACTCCACAAACACATTCAACTTTCGTTTAAAACCAATTTCCGCTGGATTAATTACGATTTTTATTTTAAGGTTAAAAAATATGAGGCAAACAACCCGCAGTCGCAGATCGCCCATGCTGCCTCACTTTGAGATAGGACTTATGAGTTAGGACATGTATCATTGTCAGTGGTGTCGCGTACCATCTGACAACAATGCAACTACCCCTTTAAACTCATTACATATGTCGAATTTTTCTTGTGCACTTTGCACCCCCTGATTTCGATCTTTTACATGAGTTTAGATGGAAAAAATACATTGTCGCCAAATTGCACGCGACGCCACTGATCATTGTATCAGCTTCTCTGTTGTTTCCAGTGTTGCCATATTGTGGTGAAAAAGCCGTACGTTTTACATTGATTTAAATGGGGACGATACGGCTTTTTACACTCGATCTGGCAACACTGGTTGATTCCCACAGTTTTTAAGTTTGCGCTGGCTCGTTAATTTGAGGTTAGGTTTTGATATTATTTCCGTTTCTTTTTAAATAAACAACGTGCTGTATTAATTCAACTACTTCAAATGGTGAAACGAAACTAATATAAGAATTTTTCAGTTTTGTTCATATACTTTTGAGTATTCAAACAGTTAAATTCAGCACCTTTGTATCAGTTTGGGTATACTTGTTATGATCTGAAGTCCGAATAAGATCAACTCTATTTGCACGGGGGCGTTAGTAGTTAAGTCGGCCCTTGAGGGACTCTTGCGGGACCAAGCCCTTGCTGGACTCTTGCTGGACCAAAACCCCATAACATAAAAAATTATTAAAACCCTCAATTTTTTTTTTTTATTTCTCTAAACTTTTAGAGAACTTTCATAAAACTTTTAACTTTTTTATGTTTTGTTTCAAAACTTTAATTTTTTTTTCTTTTTCTTTTTTACACGAAGACTCTTCAACAACACGTTTTCTATTAATTTGTTTTCTCTAAAAACTTTTTTACAGAATTTTTTTTTTTTTACTCGAAAATGTTTTTCTCTATAACTTTATAAGTTTTGAAACAAAACATAAAAAAGTTAAAAGTTTTATGAAAGTTCTCTAAAAGTTTAGAGAAATAAAAAAAAAATTGGGGGTTTTAATGATTTTTTATGTTATGGGGTTTTGGTCCAGCAAGAGTCCAGCAAGGGCTTGGTCCCGCAAGAGTCCCTCAAGAGCCGACTTAACTACTGGCGTTATTTCGATTTCAATTTCAATTTCTGCGACGGTGGACAGCAACGGTAAGTTTTATGACGTTGGTTGCAAGGAGTTTTACCCCCTCAGAACAGCGTAGAAAAGAGGCTTAAATATTTAAAGGTAGGCCGTAAAAGGCCGCAAAAGGACATATTTCTTTCGGATTGAACACCTCTCGCTCTCGCACCCACTCTACTGGCGCGTAGACTCATTTCAGAGAGTGGACAGAGAGAGTGGTGGGCTCGGCTAGGGCAGCGTGCGGTCACGTGATTCAGGAACGGCGGAGTTTCCGTTTTACGCGCACCTCTTTCGGCCGGAAATCGAAATTAAAATCGTATCTTGTGGCTGACCGGAAACGGATACAGGTTGGCTATATATAGGCCCCCGGAGGAGCGAGGTTTCTTCCTTTGCTCTTAAATGTAAGTGCAAATGCAATGCACGCCAAACCGTGAAGTGGGATTAACGGTGAGGAGGGGGAGGGGGGGAGGGGGGTTGCGATGACGCCAGTTACACTGAAAACTCTATCGTTTGCATTACAACTCAATATTACTTAACTATTTTAAATAACGCCACTGTGCGATTAGAGTTGGTTTTATTTGGACTCTAGACCATAACAAGTGCCCAAACTGATATAAAACAGAGTCTCTATATACTATGAGAGTTGCGCAAAAGTTAAATCAATTTCTGATTGGCTCTCAGATTTAGGCTGTGAAGATATAGCCCCAAGAGGCAAATGCAAATGGCCGAGGGTTTGTTTAGGGTGCACGGCTTTTCCGCACAAAATTTTGGTGTCATCTTTTCCGCACAAAGTCTTTACCGCACAAGCACCGTCGCTGCAAAATCTGACAACGCTGTTTATCTAAATACTAAGAGAAGATAAGGTGGACGCAATTTGATCAAGTACGATGCGTGTGACCTCTGACCACGCACGAGACAAATCAGTTTCGCGTCAAGTTCACTACGGTACTATGTTATAACTTTCTCACCGCGTTAATTACGTTTTGTTTTGTTTTGCTTTGTTACTTGTCGCTTTAGTCTAATTTTTTCCCTGTAACTATTTTAACTTATTTTTAGCCCTTGTTTTTAATATTTGACTGCAAAACACGAGAGTGTTGTAAATGTACGAGTGAATTTTTTGGTGGTCTTTAAATTTAAATTTCTTTTTAAAATGGACACAAATTTTGCAATTATAGAAAGCAATCGTAGTAAAGACCTGTTGGTTCATGCGGGAGTGAAATATCGGAAATTTCGTGTTCTGAAGATTGGTGTTGTTTGGTCAGGGAAATTCGTTTCGATTAAACAATACAAACAACATACTTAAATGGAGCAAAATGGCGGCTGGGTGGCCGACCCACTACAATAAACGTACCTAGAATTAGGTACGTTTATAAGCTAAGGGGTTAGACGTTACCTTCTTTTGAATAACAACGAATAACAACTTGATACTTATTTTTTGCACCCAAGTGCGTCATGAGAGTTTGACGGTACAATAATCTTTGCTTGACTCGACGTTGAAGGCGCTCAACAATTTTTTTTTATTTTTTATTTTTTATCCGTGCCGTATCTTTTAGTAATCTCTGGACTGACCCATCAAGCTCGATGTCGTCTCCACTAACCCCCCCCCCCCTTCATTCGTCTGTCTCTCAAACCATTGCCCCTATCAAGGCTCTCGGTGTGAATCAAACGAACGGATTCGCCGAAAATGAGCCAATCTAAATGGAGGCCACATCCGAATCGTTATCTCGATCGAGAAATCTTTGTTAGATGGCTGATGGGGGAGGGGGGGGGGGTGGTTAGGGCTGGAGGTGGTGTATCCTCGGCGTTTCGCGCAAGAAATCGTGTTGAGAAAAGGGGGGGGGGAGAAAAAAAAACCGTTTCGTCGCTCGGAAGTAATGAGGGGGCCACAACGATGTCCCAGACCCCCGTCATCCCCCCCGGTCACCACCCGTCCCCCATCCCCATCATGAAGAACAGAGGCACTTGCATTACGTTAAGAGATGTCGAGATAAAAAGTAGCCGGAGTTGTTGTTGAGCGAAATCGCCGGCGAAATGCAGCGTTGCCAATCTCTTTGAACGCGGGAAAAAAAATAGATTTAAAAAGAAATATTTTTGAATTATATGGAAAAAATACGTATCTTAGAATTGAAATCAAGTTTTGTTAAATTAAAAAAAAAAAAAAAAAAAAAAAAACTTTTCATTTGATCAAAATACCGAATTTCAGTTTTAAAACAATTATTTTCAATTTAAATACATTTAAAAAAAAAAAAAAAAAAAAAAAAAATCGTTTCTACTTTAAAAACAATTTTTTTTAAAAGTGTGTCTCATTGTCATATAATTCAAAAATATTTTTTTTTAAATCTAAAACTTTTTTTTTTCTGTAAAGTATTTTGGAATTTATTCGTAGCATGCAAGAGACGATTCTTCTTGTTACTATCCGGACAAATTAGGAGCTTTTAATTTTTTTTTTGGGGGGGGGGTAAGGGGGAAGGTCACCGTAATCGGAAATCTGTTGAAACTAAGGACGGCGTAAGAGAGTTTCCGTCCCCGTATTAACCTACTAGAGGCTGTTTCAGATAGCTTCGGTTCTGACAGTTCGTTCTTTATATGCGCGGAAGGTTGATATCAAGTCTTCAATTACGCTTTAATGTTAATATTCACTAAGTGCGACAGTTAACCGAATAACCGAGTCTATTTTGCGTCAAAAAGTGCTATTGGTTTACGCACAGAGCGGCGTCAACGTTTTCACGCATGTAAAAAAAAGAGCTGTCAGAACAGAAGTTATATGAAACGGCCTCGATAAAACATAATATTCTGATGAGCAACTATTCGTACCTGTCTGTGCTGGTTTTGCATAACCTCTTATTTGAAGGCGCTCACCAAAACGCTCAGAAGCCGTCGCTTTTATTTTCCTCTTTCATCAGCATTGACCCCGCAGACTGTCCGTTCTATTTGCGACTCTTGTTCACTCATTGTTTTAAATTGAGTTGTCCCTATTACTGTTACTGATATTACACCCAACTTGGTGTGATAACCTCAAAATATGGCGAGTTTAACTAAAAAGGCTGTCGGTTCGAGAACGACAAATGTTGACGCGATTTTTTCTCTCCGATTATCAACACTAGTGTAGATGTAATTCGTTTGTCAAATTATCATAGGAAAACGATGAAAGTATTGGGAACGTCTACAGTCCGCTATTCAACCCAAGAAAAGCTTTCAAAGAATGAAATATTGTTCAGACGGTGTTGATCACGTTATAATAGATTATTTTTACTTCCTCACTGTAACGAAGTTAGACAAATTGAGAAATTATTGCGCTGGCGCAGAGATTTTTCAAGGTATTTTGTTTCGATACTTGGCCCGCTGCGACTAAGTAAATCATGATAGTTGTATGTAAAATAATTGATTCTCATCATGCCTAATACTATATTAAAGACCATCCATTCATTACTTTTCAATATTTCTTAACCATATGTGATAGGGAGGAGTAAATGCATAAAATTTATGTGGCGTCCGTCTGCCTGTCTGTCTATGGGTGTGAAACGTGAAACCCAGCATATTTTTTGAACCATTGATCGGTATGCATCCAAATTTTGCAGAGATGTTGCTATTAACATTTCCCAGAGGTACTTTTTTATTTTTTGTTTTTTTTTTTTTAAATTTTAATTTTTAGGGTAGTTATGGATGAAAAATGGTTTCTCTTAAAATCAATGGGAAAATGGGTCAAAAAAGGGAAAAACTTAAATATTTTAAACATAGATAAGGGGGTCTAGGGGTCTCCCCCAGAATATTAAAGGGGGTCTGGGGGTCTCCCCCAGCATATATTAAAGGGGGTCAGGGGGTCTTCCTCAGAATATGGAAGGGGGGTCTGGGGGTCTCCCCCAGAATATTTTGATTAGAGGAAAAGTTCGTAGGGTGCTCCCTACAGTTTATTTTTATCTCATTGAATATTCATTTTTTTCTCAGATCTCCATTATCTGCATGGTTAAAGTGACTAATCGACCCTGGAATCATTTTAAACTTCCTAATTAAATGGGGAAAAAAAGGAGAGAGAAAACTATTTTTTCGGTCAATCGGTGGATCATCGGTGGGTTAAACATGTCATTACGTATACGCAAAACGACAGCTCTATCGTAAGCCGAGGTATAGTTTATGGGGGACCAAAGAGATGATGGAGATCTGAGAAAAAATTGAATGTTCAATGAGATAAAAATAAACTGTAGGGAACACACCTTACGAACTTTTTCTCTCATCAAATTTATTCTGGAGGAGACCCCCAGGCCCCCCTTTCATATTCTGAGGGAGCCGAGGTAGTTTATGGGGGACCAAAAAGATGCGATTGTTAAACCATTTACGAAACGTATCATCGCTTGCGTTGAGTTCTAGGATTTCTCAATTTTTATTGGATAAGCTTTGAAGGTATCGGTTTGTTTTCTCAAACCACGTTCAGTCCCTATCTTCCAGCATTCCTTCCCCGGACGAAACATTTTGTTGGTCGGGCAGGAACATTGAGAGCATATTATACGAAATCTAAAATAAACCTGGAATCACCGGCAATTTCAGTTTGTGCCTCTACGGTCTATACCGTCGCCCGTGTTCTTCTAGATTTTTTCGTTTGTTTTTCGTTCTCGAGCACGCTTTGATGTCACGTGTTTTCTCTTCTTTTTATACGTTGAGTCACACGGGGCGATTATTATCCCCCGCGCGGTCAGCACACAGAGGAAGGAATCGATTACCCCGCGAATGCAATCGCGGATTCATTGCATTACGTTGCATCGCATGCTTATCTAGCTTAGATCCCGGTTCCTCCCCGGTTTCTCCCCAGTCTGTCCTGTCGTCCTGGTCGAGTCTGGTCGGGTCTGGTCTTCTAGCGTGCAAAACGATGCGAATAAAACCGCCTCGAGAGTTGTCTAATTTAAATTCATGAATATACAATCGCGGAAAAGCAAGGAGGGCTCGCGCGTCGAGAATCGCGGGTAACGAACGAGTAGCCTTGTAGCTGTAGCTTTGGCCGGAGCTCGATTTATCTTGACGCTCTTTCTCTCTCTCTCTCTTTCACTCTCTCTTCCTCACTATCTCTTTCACTGCTCCTCTCTCTCTCTCTTTCCCTCTCTCATCCACTTTTTCTCCCTCTCTCATTCACTCTTTCTCCCCGTCTCTCACTCCCTCTTTCTTTTTCTCTCCTCCTCCCTCTCTCTCAAACTCTGCTCCTCTCTCACTCCCTCTTTCTTTTTCTCTCCTCCTCCCTCTCTCTCAAACTCTGCTCCTCTCTCACTCTCTCTTTATTCCTCTCTCTCTCTTTCTCTCACTTTTTCTTTCTACCTGTCTCTAACTCTGTTTTTCCCTTTCTCTTTCTCCTTCTCTCCCACTCTTTCTTTCTATCTGTCTCTCACTCTCTCCTTTTCCCTCTCTATTTTTCTCTCTTTCACCCTCTCTGTCACTCTCTCTTTTTCTCAATCTTTTTCTCCCTCTCTCTCAACCTCTCTTTCTCCCTATCTCTTACTCTACTTTCTCCCTATCTCTCTTTATCCTTCTCTCTCACTCACTCCTTCTTTCTCTCCAATTTAATCTTTCTCCCTCTCCCTCACTCGTTCTCTCTTCCTCTCTCTCATTCTTTCTTTCTCCCTGTCTCTCACTCTCTCCCTCCCTCTCTCTCACTCTCTCTTTCTCACTCTTTCTTTTTCTCCCTCTCTCTTTTTCTCTCTTTCTTCCTCTCTCTTACTCTCTCTTTTCCCCCCTCTCATTCACTCTTTTTCCCTCTTTCTCTCACTTTCTCTTTCTCCCTGTCTCTCACTCTCTATTTCTCCCCTCCTTCTCTCTCTCTCTCTCTCTCTCTCTCTCTCTCTCTCTCTCTCTCTCTCACACACACACACACACACACACACACACACACTCACACTCACACACACACACACACTCACTCATAAACCCCTCCTCTCCCGTCACTTCTGGACCCGTGTAGCACAAAGCTCGTCTCCTCTCGTTGGTGTATGGTCGCACAAAAACCTGCCCTTAAAATTGCGCGCCCATTCAGGTTTCCGTGTACAGATTGATTCAGTAGAGCGATCCATCGCATCGATTGCCATCCAAAATTTTATATTTGGGGCAATTTTTTTTTTTTTTTTTTTTTTTTTTTTTTTTTTTTTTTTAACGCACCGATGATTCCTTCGATTGACTAAACGATTATCCAGCTCAGGTCAGCTTACGACGAATGCACGAAAATACTCGCATCTGTAGTACTATCTAAATCGATAGAAGCACTGTCAACCGTCAAATTTATGCAATTTTTCCGAAGTCAAAGACGACTCCGTCGATTGTGAAAATATTGCAGATCAGAGTATGTTCGTGCATTAGAGTCATATACACTGAACCGAACTGAGTTTATCTTTTGGTCAACCGCGATAGAACTATATCGGTGAGTTGGCCAAAAAGCCACGAAACGGCGATGGATGCAGAAAACAGTCTCATAGGGGAGACTGAAACCTACTTTTCCACAAAAAGCCAAAAATATCCTCCAAAGTATATTTGTAGGTATTGTAAAATATTAGCTCAAAGAGGCTGAAACCCCCTCAGCAACCCTCTTTGATCCGTCTCTGCATTGAAATATACTCAAATTGGCAGCTCTCCGAGTTTCATATTAAGATATAGGAAATGACATATCTGTTTAACAATGAAAGGTTACTTCGAGAACCAACCCTTTTCCGTCTTCAAAAAGTTCCAAAACTTGTGAACTGTCGTACTTGACTTCTCACTTGATCACTGTCTGAAACAACTCTTAAAAATGTGGACATTTAAAAGAAAAAAAAACAAAATAAAAAAAATTCTAGAAGGTGCAAAATTACCAGTGCAATGATAGACGCGGTTGTCCGACGAGCAACTATTCGCACTGACCTGTGGTGGTTTTGCCTAACTTATTTTTTGAAGGCATTTTGAAAAACTTGACTTGTATTGGATCTATCGGAAGGCATATGCTAAGCAAGGCTTGGGAGCCGGAGCCGTGGTTGGATCTGAATTTTATGCTCTGCTCGGAAAAAAACTGTGGGAATACTAAAATGAGTTACAATTTATCATTCAAATACTGAATCCAAAGGCTCTTGCACCAACAGAACTTTATTTCAAAGATTCGGTTTCAAGTTATTGCGTTGGGAGCTCTTAGGGAGCATGACCTCCAAAAAGTGCTCCCTAAAGAGCTTTCAACAGAGTGTGCAACAGCCCCATAGTTGTTTTTTCTAGTTGTTTGCTGAGTAGTCGTTTATCCAAGTTGGAACCACGAATTTTCTGTTTCTTATGTTTTTGTTCGTTTGTCTGTTTCAGTTGCCCCCGTCTGTTCGCATGAGACGCCGACAATAATTGGGGCTTCGCTCCACGAGTCCATCCACGTCAGATGCTTCGTCATCGCCGATCCGGCCGAGGTCTCGTTCGAGTGGTTCTTTAGGAACAGCGGCGAGGCGTGGGCGGTGGCCGCGGGACAGTTCCGGCCAGAAAACGGCTCCTCGAACGAGCTCCTCTACAGGCCGTCATCCGAGAGAGACTACGGAACGCTTACGTGTAGAGGCATCAATAGTATCGGCAAACAAATTGATCCTTGTGTCTTCCAAATTGTACCTGCAGGTAAGAACTGAGAAATCGTATACATTTTCAAGCTGATCAAATAGCGTGAACAGAGACAAATAGAGGCGGAGCACTAACTTGCTGCAGCAGAGGCACCCTGAATTCTCGCGGATTCAACAAAACAACAGTCAACGTCGCATGGTGTTGAATGGTGAGCACCCTCCTCTTCACTTCCCGCCTATCCCCCCCGTGTTTTCCGAATGTCACCGTTCAACACCATGCGACATAAAAAGGTGTTGATCGTTGTTTTACATGTTATTTTGTTGAATCCCCGAAAATTCAGTGTGCCTCAAATCTTCCCTGTGTATTTTAGCGCAGCTCCGTTTCAATTAGTCTCTGAGCGTGAAGGAGATTTTTGAAATATTAATTGAGGCATTGAGGCGGTAATAAAACATGGTGTATGCTCGTTCTGAGTAACTGCACTGAGAAAAAAGTGACTGTTAACCCTTTCAAGGGAAGTGGTACACATATGTACCATTTTATGTAACATAGGTTTCAATGAAATTTAAACCGACATTTTTGGAAAAAATTGTGTGACCCATCAACTTTTTTTTAGAAAATGATCCTCTTTTGAACAGTCTAAAAAAAATCTAAAAAAAAAGTCGAATCCCAAAATGCGTGCATGAAAGGGTTAAAACTACAAGGAAAAAATCATAGTTGTTTTTCCTTTATTCCAATCATAATACCTGCCGTTGTAATAGTCAGGACGCTTGAATCAACACGAACTACTGTTGTCTTTATGGGAAATAAAGTGCGGAAATATACTCTTAGAATACTATTACACTAAATACTATTACTACTACTACTATAATACTATTATACTAAATATACTATTAGATTTAGTACTAAATATACTATCAGAATAGAAACAATCGGACATTTTTCTCAGTGTGACATTGTGAAAGTGTGTTGATTTCTTTGGAGGTGCTTATCATTGGTTTTATGTACTTCCACGCAACAATTCCCTTCAATTGCGAATTCTCTTCAATGAGTGCTCATAAAACCAAAAGTGTTCTCCTCGGAAGATATCCTCTTCTTTTATAGCGTCAATTATTCAGAATGAGCATACCCCATGTTTTATGTGCTGTTATTCCAGCCACCGCCTCAAACAGGATATTTTCCTGATGCATAAAAGTGTCATAGAAATCGCTTCATAAAAACATCTAAAGCCTCTAAATGAAAGAATATTTCTACTAAAGGCGTTGCTTTCTGCAAGTTCTACAATAACGGACCGTAAATTAAATGAATCGTGGAAAATATACGTATAGGTTTGAATTATCAAAATGTTCTCTCGGTTCAATAGGAATTTTTGTGTTTTCAAATGGAATTTCTACTTTCGTGTGAAAATTATTGAGAATTCCAGTTGTTCTGTAAAAGAATTTTCTTCTTAGTCCATGCTAAAATTAATTTTTTTCTGCGTGTCCCTTTAGTAACCTCTGCGGGTTATAAGATTATGATATTTAAGTTAATGGTTAATTTTGTGTACTAATGCCTATTATTGATATTACAATACTTATTATTGAAATTATTGCGATGATATGATCATCTTTTGAGAAAGTGTTGCAATGACGCAGATGTCTGTACGTCTATATCTCAGAATAACTTTTGAACCAATGGTCCATATACATCCAAATTTTGAACAGAAGTTGCTCTTAATATTCCCCAGAGGGACCTTTTTTGTTTTTTCGAAATTTTAAACTGTACGCAAGTTATGGATGATAAAAGATTTCCATGAAAATTCAATGGGGGTAAACAGGGTGAACATTGGGGAAAATTGGAATATTTGCAACGTAGTTGTTCGAAGTTTGATGAAAATTTGCAAAAAAAAAAAAAAAAAAAAAAAAAAAAAAAAAAGTCTGCTACCAGCCTACTGTAAAATTAACTCTTTAAGGGGGGTCTGCGGGTCTCCCCCAGAATATTATAGGGGGGTCTGCGGGTCTCCCCCAGAATACAAAAGGGTGGAATGAGGGTTTTATCCCCAGAAAATATAGACCCGTTTTTTTCCCCATCCGCTGCCCATTCGCTTCAGCGGCTGGCATCCAGCGAACCGTTTCTTTTCTCTCAGCTTGATTCCATTCGCTGCCAGCAGATGCCAGTGGTCCCAGCGGTCTCCTGAGGCCGCTGGGCGTCCGCTGGATAGGCCTTTTTTGTTTACATCTGTGTTTACAAATGGGCGAACCTAACCTCTTCAAGCAAAATCGTACGAATCGACAGAAACGGTAAGCTGGACCGATGAATCAGTGCAGTTCCAGCTAAATTCTCGCTGGATTAGTGCAGTAGATGGGGGAAAAAAACGCATCTTATATGATGGGGGTCTGCCCCCCCCAGATTAAGTTTGCGTGGGGCATTTCTTACGGTTTATTAGGTATCTCCAGAGATTACGAAGCCTAAGAGATATGGCATAACGATTCAAAAGTGTTGTTCGACTCCTACGAAGTATGCAATGTGGCGTACGCTGGTGACCGTAAACATTGTTACTACTGTTGTTGTTTGAATGAGATTTGACAGCAACGCCACTATCTAAATTAATAAGATTAATAAAGTGTTTGGGAAGTTTAATGAGCTCTGAGTATATTTTGTACGTGAATCTGAAAATCTAAATCACTTTAATCATCCCATCGGCCATTAAATGACAAACATTTAGATGCCGCAGAGAATCTAACCTCATTTCCAACAACATGAATAACAACAATGTTTACGGTCACCAGCGTACTGCACGTTGTATCACGGCCATTCTGCAGGCGTTTTTTACGGAGCCCGGCCAACGGTTTTTTAACACGGCGGAGATAGGAAGTGCCATATCTCTTAGGCTTAGTAATCTCTGGGTATCTCATTGTTGCAATGTTTTTGTTGCAGTGCGGCCGAGCGGTGTGCGTAACTGCACGCTTCGCTCGACGGTGAATGCGAGCGGCGATTGGCTGGAGGTGGAATGCGCCTCGGGATACGACGGTGGTCTGCCACAGTTGTTCCACCTAGAGGCGGTCGACTCGGACACTCTGCGCCTCCGTTTGAATTTGACCAATTCCGAGCTCCCGTTCTTCCATCTAGATCTGGCCTCTCTCACAAATATCCCCGACATCCTTCAGCTTATCATCTATTCATCTAATCAGAAGGGGAGGAGTGAGCCCTACGTCCTTGAAGAGATCGTCTTGAGAGACGCCGAGAGGAGGATAGGTTCGTATTAGAGTTTCAAAGCCTCAACATTTCAATGGGTCTGTTGCAAACTTTTGCTACAGCGCTATAGAGTGTGTAATCTAATGTAAAATTGCCTGAAAAGTCCATTGGTGCCATCAGAAAGTCATAAAATGCCATAATAAACTCACAAGAGGCGTTTAATGAAATCCAATATGGCGGAGAAATATCGAGCAACTTGTATGCATGCACCACGAACATTCAAGGATAGCCAACCTCACAATATCCATCACAACCAATCACAACGTAAACAAACACATAACCTAAACCTCCAGTGAGGTTGTCAAAGTTGGCAATCCTTGGATGATCACGGTGCATACATTAAGATTCCTCGATATTTTGCCGCCATCTTGAATTTCAATAAACGCCTCTTGTGAGTTTAATATTGTATTTCATGACTTTATAATTCCACCAATGGACTTTTCAGGCGATTTTATATCGGATTTTACACTTGTTGTCGCTGTAGCAAAAGTTTGCAACAGACCCATTCGAAAATTTTTGAAATGGGGCTCTTGCAATATTTTACTACGGTCTACGGGTGATTGAAGAGTTGATTCTTGCATAAAAACCTGTAAAAATGACAGGAAATACACTAAAAAAATTCACGAAGTTCACTCGAAGAATCGGGCTCAATGGCGGAGAGACGCTGGTTTCATTCGAGAGATTCCTATCTAATTTGAGACTTATCTCTGTGTTTCCTTAAAGAAAGTAACAAATTAGGCAAGAATCTCCCGTATGATACCTGCGTTAAACCGCTGTAACGATCTTGCTGTCATAGCAGTTTTGTGAGTTTTTTTCACTGACAAGGGGAACGTCTCAAGTGTCCGCCTCCGATTTTGATGAAATATAGCTCAAAATCTTCATTGAGTGACGCTGATTAACACCCTGTATTTACTTTTTGCCAATGCGCCTTTAAAGTTGGTGAAAAAAAAGTTCAAAGTTCACAGCTGAACTGCGTGAAATCGTCGGAGCGCGCTAAGGGTGGCAAAATCGTGTTCCTGACTAATAGTCAGCCTGTGGTATAGTGGCTCAGGCGCTCGACTCGCAAGCGCGCGGTCCCTAGTTCGATCCCCAGTGAAGCATATACGTTTTTGCACATACTTTTCCTCCCGTTCTGGAGTGTTCCTCGCTCAACTATCCTTCGAAAACCTTCTCAAAATTATTTTTACCTTATTTTTACATCATTCCTGTGGATAGAAGGTTCGTTGTAAGTACGTCGAAATCAACAATTTGACCGCACTCGTGTGGGTGTTCGCGATAAATATTACAAAAGGAAAGGATAACATACGAATAATTTTGGAGCTACCCATCGCAAATTAGGAAGAATCTTCTCTCTAATAACTATGGTTTTTTATTCATGCCTTCATTTTTATAAATTATTTTTGGAGGGTATTTCAGTGTCCATGTAAGTGTCAGAGGTGATTCGTGAGAGACGTTTCCAAAATTATTCGTTTGTCATTTTTTCCTTGTGTAACATTTATCGGGACACCCACTCAAGTATGGTCGAATTGTTGATTTCGACGTACATACAACGAACCTTCTATCCACAGGAATGATGTAAAAATAATGTAAAAATAATTTTGAGAAGGTTTTCGAAGGATAGTTTGGCGAGGAACACTCCAGAACGGGAGGAAAAATATGTGCAAAAACGTATATGCTTCACTGGGGATCGAACCAGGGACCGCGCGCATGCGAGTCGAGCGCCTGAGCCACTATACCACAGGCTGACTATTAGTTAGGTACACGATTTTGCCACCCTTAGCACGCTCCGACGATTTCACGCAGTTCAGCTGCGAACTTTGAACTTTTTTTTCACCAACTTTAAAGGCGCATTGGCAAAAAGTAAATACAGGGTGTTAATCAGCGTCACTCAATGAAGATTTTGAGCTATATTTCATCAAAATCGGAGGCGGACACTTGAGACGTTCCCCTTGTGAGTTTTAGAGCGTGATTTTCGTGATTTTCGCTGGTGTTATCATCAGATTGGGCTATTTATTTGCTTATTATAGCAAAAGTTTGCAAGAGCCCTATTGAAATATTTCATCACCATTGACATTTTTGTTTTGTTTTTTGTTTTTTGTTTTTTTTGTTTCTTTTTTTTTTGTTGTCGGTTTTTTTTTAATATTTTAGATTACTTAACACTATGCTGCTTTAATAATGAATTATTGTCATTATTAAATTCATGAATTAGGAAGTACAAATACTTTTTACACTTGAATTTGTTATTTATTTCCATTAGAATGGTTTTTTTTTGTAAGGGGGAGACCTGCCTCCACAACGATGTAATAGTTGATTCTGGTGTAAAAACCTCCAAAATTAATTATGGCATCTCTAAAAACTTCCAAAATCCACTGCTAAACTCAATAAACGTTTTTATTTGCGCGAGCGTAATGGTTTCGTAGGGTAGTAATAATGGGAGATTCCCATCTAATAATTCAGTAAATCCATTGAGGGGTGGCCAATAAGAGACGACTTTCTTTTGACACTGGTGTCACCAGGTGCGTCACATTGCGATTAATCGGATGTGGATCACTACCCTGGTCGAGAGAGTGGCGATATTAAGATAGAAATCTCCTATTAATGCTGCCCTACGCCACCATTACGCTCGCGTAAATAAAAGCTTTTTTTGAGTTTAGGAGTGGATTTTGGAAGTTTTTAGTACCTACTGCCACGTTATTTTTGGAGGTTTCCACAGCACACCAGAAAAGACTGTTAAAGCGCTCATAGCAAAAAAGTGCAACATCAGTGAATCAAAAGCTACACCTTGTATCGCGAGACCCTTGAATATACATGGACACTAATCCTGTTATTTGTGTCAATTAAATGGACCGAAACTGAATTTCATGTATCCACCTTCAGCCCTTTTTTATTTTGATCTCATCTCTCTAATTTCAGAATGGTTACCCAATGGGACCTCGAAATTGGGTCTAGGTCATATGGCTGGCTTTTTGATTGGAGCTGCAGCGACTCTTTGCATCGTTGTTTTGGTTGTCATTGTGATCGTGACAAGGCGCCGCCGTCGCCAGTTCACTCACCAACTTCACAATGACACAAAGCAGTTAGAACTGATCAACAGAGATGATCAGAGATACATCATTTCGTACCAGCTCAAACCAGAGCCCAAGCAGCCTGATATTCTTAGCCGAGGTAAGTGTAAGTCTGTGTGTCGAGTCTTTAGACTCCATTGGACCATCAGTAATGGAAATGCATTTAGATTTTGAATTTAATTTAAATCTCGTTTTTTTGGCCCCATTAGCTTTCATCTTTCTGTCCTTGTCCGATTTTCTTTTTGGATTGATGGAATATACATACAGTGGAAGCCCGCTAATTCGAACGCCGTTAATTCGAATATCTCGTTAATACGAAGTCGATCCCCGTGAAAAAATCGCTTTAATTCGAAGAAAATCGATGTATTTGTCCCCCCTCGTTAATACGAAATTTTTGGGCTCCGAGTAGCGGATGAATCAGCTCTATAATTCGACGTTGCGAGACAGTGCAGCTCTGTCCCAGATAGCAGACGGATATCTATAGGATATCCTGAGAATATCCAAACAAATATTTAAGATATCCTATGGATATCCTATGGATATTCGGCGATATCCATAGGATATCCCACGGATATTCATTTGGCACACCTTTGATATCCGTGGAATATCCTATGGATATCCTAACACCCGCAGATATCCAGCGGATATCTCACGAAGATTTTAAAAATTCGGTTAGATATCCTCAGGATATTCTGAGGATATCTGTAGGATAGTCGAATATCCTACAGATATCCTACAGATATCCTTACGATATTTGCAAATCCTCATGATATTTTCCGGATATCAACAATCAACGCCGAGAGCAATTCAAGCAATATTTTTACCCGCTTAGTCACTAACCAAAGACACATCAGTGGTTCTATCCCAATGGATTCTGAAATCCGAGAATGGAACTTCTATTTACTCCAGGATCCCCCATTAGGTAAATCCGTGCAGATTTTACTGCAGGTAAACTAATCTTAACCACGAGGCGTGTAATTCGCTCAGAAGATTAGTAGAGAGTTACGAAACAGACTAACAATATGAGTCGTAGTTATTTTGAATGACGAGGAAGAAGGCGCGGACGCACTTAAATCAATTCAGTTCCAAACTTTGAGAATTTGAAGTTCAAATGAAAATTTACGTTACAAATCTGAAGATTATCGAAACCCGATTTCTTGACATTATAGGAAACAATTAAACGCACCTTGTAATAAAATTTATTTAAAGAAAAATATTGAAAGATAAATTAGAAAAGTCAAAAAGGAAAAGATATTAGATTGAAAGGAGGCGAGCGCTATCTAGTGGTAGCGCTTGGAAGTAGAATCATTGAGGGCGTTCTCTGCGGAATAATCGGAGAATATCCCCAGGATATCCTAGTGTGTTTTCAGATTTTTTTCCCCATAAAATTGTTTTTGAAGGTAAATATACCTACCTACTGTAAAGAATATTCTGAGAATATTCTCGGCGGAATATTCTGGCTGGAATATTCTGAGAATATTCTCATTCTGAGTTTGCCTGCAGGGTTACCACAGAACACACATTACCATAATAGATATTGATGATGTGAGATGCCACCAAAAAAAAAAAAAAAAAATATCTGTAAATTATTCGAAGACTTTACGTTTTACCGAATCATCCCAAGATATTCTGAGGATATCCTGGCAATATCCGAAATAGTCTGATTTTGTGAGGATATCCACAGAATATTCTGACAATACCCGACGATGTCGGATTTTGTCCGGACATTGTCAGGAGATTGAATGCTATCTGGGGTAATTCGACGTTCCCAGAATGACGCTCTGTAATTCGAATTCTTGAAGACACGCGCGCGCCCCGTGAGATTAGCGAAAAGAATGACCGAACTTTTGTTTACATCCGCACCTATCCATGCTAGTTTGTTACCTGTTCTCGCATAAAAAATATATTTTGTAATAAAAATCCCACTCTAGCGAGAAGTGGGTCCCTGTTCTCGCAATAATCTCGAGTTTTTATTTATACATTTTACTCTTATTGTTTTTTTGGGGGGGGGGGGTTAGTTATAGTATGTAATACAGTTATATGTGATTTCGATTTATTGAGCAGTTGAACGCAACACTTCGAACTATAGAGCTGATAAAAATCTCATTATTTCGAATTTTCTTAAGAACCACTCTCCATAATTCGAATGCTCCCTAATTCGAAATCCCGTAAATTCAAAGAAGAGCATCGGTCCCTTCAACTTCAAACTATCGAGCTTCCACTGTACAGGGTTTAAATGAACTCACAATCAGTGGTTTAGCATGCAACTAGGGAACGTAGCAGTTGGTCCATTCTCCCCCTTAGAAAGATCAAATGGGTCTGTTGCAAACTTTTGCTACAGCGCTATAGAGTGTGTAATCTATTGTAAAATTGCCTGAAAAGTCCATTGGTGCCATCAGAAAGTCATAAAATGCCATAATAAACTCACAAGAGGCGTTTAATGAAATCCAATATGGCGGAGAAATATCGAGCAACTTGTATGCATGCACCACGAACATTCAAGGATAGCCAACCTCACAATATCCATCACAACCAATCACAACGTAAATAAACACATAACCTCTGAAGCTGTGAGGTTGTCAACGTTGGCAATCCTTGGATGTTAAAGTTGCATGCATACAGATTGCTCGATATTTTACCGCCATCTTGGATTTCATTAAACGTCTCTAGTGAGTTTATTATTGCATTTCATGACTTTCTGATGCCACCAATGGACTTTTCGGGTGATTTTACATACGATGAAACACTCTTTATCACTGTAGCAAAAGTTTGCAACAGACCCATTGTTGGGCGTTCGGTGAACACCTTCACAATCAACCCTTTTACACGGGTTTAAATGGAAACAATACAATGTTGCCAAATTGCATGCTACGCCACTGACTGAACCCTGACCACCAACTTCTACAATGTATTTTTGAGGTCAAAATAAGACTTTTTTTACCTGTCAACATGGGTCCGAAAATATGCACTCCTTTTGAGTTTCAGCCCACCAGTTTTAAAAAATATCTGGTTTTGTTAAGATAGCGACCACAAATCAATCAAATTTCATGAAAATTGGTGTTCGGAGGTAATTTTCAGTGTAGAATTCAATCGTGACTTCGAGGCATTTAGAAATTAAGTTTGACTGAACTTCTCAGGCAATTTTGTACCTTTACTTAACTGCACAAATTTTATAGCAAGGATTAAAAATCTGAAAAATAATTATTATGATCAGATGGGAAAAACTGTTGGAAAAATTTTTGGTCTCCAGAATTTTTTCGATACGAAGCGTGTATAATAAATGTTGAAGTACTGACCTATAACTAAAAAATAGTTTGAATTTAGTGTTTTTAGACTTGACCTTGAGGTCAAGGGCCGCTTTTAAGATATTCGTGAAAAATGGATGTTAAACTGACTGACAGTTTTAATTTATTTGTATACTAATAATTACTATATAAAATCTTCTGACTCAGTTTCAGATGACAACCTGCTCGAAAGAGAGAGCCCACTATGTGATTCAAAAATTGCCACCACTTTTGTAAGTATTTTCACTCTAACATTTTTTCTGCTTTTGTTTCTCTTGTTTCAATATCGCTAGAAAGCTCCTATTTTACTTAAAGGGAAACATTTTAGATAGCCTTAAAAACCTGTTTTATTTCATAATTTTAATTTTAAGCTACCAAAATAAGGAGGGTTACTACTGAACGTCCTCCATGCCTATTGTGTAAAGAATTTACTGATTCAGAGTGAAATATCCAGTTTAAAATTCTCATACAGGTACAAATTGTTACAGAGATTTTTAATATAATTATTTTGATTGAAAGAATGATTTTTGAGTTAAATTAAAAAGTCAGGTCCGGGCCGACAGGTCTTGTGATGATATGCCGATTTGCTGAAAAGTCATGGAGGATGTTTCACCAAGTATGTAAAGTTCCTTCATTTTTGAATGATGCGACAATCTGTACACTTGGTAAATTGTGTTTGCTCGGGAAACGAACTGTTTGAAGGTACCCAACTTTAAGGAAATGATGCAGACTCGAAGAAGAGTGGCAACAAAAAGAATGAAAATGGCAAAAAAAAAGAATAAAAACCGAGCACTTCATGACAAACCACAGGCCAACGCCGTTTTTCTGTTCTCAAGACAAGGAGGGACACAGTTCGGTGCCATGATTTGATGAAATTTAGTAAATATCAAACTTTGACCATTGATATCTCAGGAACAAAAAAAATATCAATCTTTAATCTGCAAAAAAGTGCTTTGTTATGCTCTTTATAATAGGTAATGCATCACAAAATAAGGGTACTTTGATCCTATTTTATTGAAAGAAATCGAGTGAATGGGGTGGAGGCGACTCCGGTGCGGAGCAAAATAATCCTATCTCATGGCTCAGTTAGTATGGTACTTGCAGGGAATATTCTTGGGAGTACCCTCACACCCTCGATCAATTTCACCAATTCTCAGGCAAACCGTATACCTATACGGCTATATGCTGTTATGTCGAAAAAGTCCTCATATATCGTAATAATTTTATGGTGCCTGTATGTGATAGTAATGATCAAACAACATGGCAATGTTATCGAGTCCATTTAATAAAAATATTAAAAACTACATTGCTCTTTTCAGATTTTTTATTGGAAAACCGTATACCTCACCACCTTTATAATCTTCTCATCTTCTTTTTCAGTGTTGCTACTAAAATAATTAAAGACCATGTCATTTCTGTTGCAGATTTCTCCTAGCATAAGTCCAATAGTTAGCGAAAGGGGCGAATCATCCTCTAATTCGTATCAGGACTCACCTCATGCATCGAGACCTCAGACAATAGCCTTAAACAGTGTCCATTCCATGAATTCTCTCAAAAAGACCTCAAGCAATGGTACACTTAGAGCAAAGAATCAAGTAATTGCTACAAGTATTCCTGGTCCTGAAAGTTGTGTATAATTGTAAATTTATATTGCTGTTTTCCTATAGTTGTCTAAAATTAAGGAGTTGATTTCATCCTGTCTTTTCAGAATTTTAATCGCAGCTGACGTGGACGCTCACAGTGTCCACCACTAACAGATGGTTGGCACACAGATGGGTGCGGCTTGGTTTTTGCAATAAATACACCTGTCTGCCTGATCTAATAGTTCATTTTTTTCGTAAGGCCGGCACGCTTTCGTTCACGTTGCAGTAACCAATGGGGATTCGGAGAAATTCTATCTGGATCAAAGGAGCAACTCAAAATGCTCATTATTAAGTAATTAGTCAATAAATCAAAACAGACATTGTTTTATTATTTCCTCCATTGGTAAAGATCTGTTTTCTGTTTTGAAGTGAGACTTGATGTTTTGTTCCAGCTGGTTCCATTGTCCTTAAATCCTGTCTTTCTGCATCTTAGATTTTTTTTTTCGATTTTCTCAGGAAAATGTGAAAGTTGCCACGTAATGAAATTCATGCGATACATAGAAAAGCCAGAAAGATGAAGTATCTCTAAACTAGTTATTTAAGACACTACCCAAAATTCACTCCATTAACTGACTGAAATCAGAAGGACTGCACATGCCTTATGGAATTGTTCGCTTGTGAAATTTGTTTAAATTGAAATATGTTGTGTCTGAGTCTCGTGAGAAAAAGTTCTCAGGTCAGAAAAAGTTTTGTTGGACAGATTTAGGGACATTTAGAATATAAGATTCATGAAATGTTTCAATTTTCCTTTTAGTTGGAAATTGTGTGACCTTCAAATTTTTGATAAAAGCAGTACAATGTGTGAGCCTATATCCTGTGGAAAATGTCATAACTCCCTTGCCTGGCAGGGTGAAATCAGTCTGAATGTACTATAGTTACCTTCTTTTATGTCATGTTAAGTATTTTATATTTTGTAGACAATTTCTTCATAAAAATCATGGTAGAGTCAAAGATTACATATTTTCATAACTACAGACATGGTCTCCTTTCCTGTAAGTCGAGGAACGTGAGGAGAAAAAATTACCTAAGTTATCAGAATGAATTTTGGTGTGAGCATGTCATGGTGTAGCGTTTTCCTTTGATAAAAAAAAAAAATAAAAAAAAAAAAAAAATAAATAAATAAAAATAATAAATACCTACCTAAAAATAATTTATTAGTTTTTGTAAATGACTTTATAGTTTTTCTGCTTCATCTGTTAGAGTATAAAAACTCCTTCAAAAATTTGTGCGACTGTTTGTTAGTTATCTGAAATGGTCCTTATCAAACTTGGGCAATATTTTTTAGGTCATTTATTACTCATTTATTCCCAATTCCCTGTCTACTAATTCAAGATTTCTGAGGAAACAAGACCAATAGCCCAATGAGAAAATAACAACAATTTTCCTTGGTTGGAATTGAGTTTTCCGGTGATTTTAATCAACACTTTTCCTTTTCTTCCTTTAGAGTTCATGGAAGAAATTCTCCTCTTTGGCAGCATTTTTAAAGCTTGGCATTTTGACTTTCTGTGCTTTAGAATATTTTTTTCCCCTTTTGCAAGAAAAGACTATGCAATAAATTTTGTTTTCTATAAACTTTGTGATCTGTTTTTTTATTTTCTTTTCAGAATTGCAAATTGTAATTACAAAATGAGTTTGATGTATAAAATTTGTAAATATTTTTTATAGATTGTTTGTATATTGTTATTACCAAGGCAAAACGGAAAATTTTACTTATTTTCGATAGTGAATTGTAAAAATCTAATGTTATGAATGGGCTTCTTACATTCAATATGAAAGAGCAGCAAAATAAATTGGTTTCTTTTTTATTACATCCCTTGTTACCGACTATTTTCTATCTAATTTCTTTCTTTATCAATGCGTGATGTGAGGCAGGAAACGGAACCTAACCATTTAGGACTAAATTTCTTCGGAGAACAAGATTAAAAAAAAATGTAAAATTAATTACAAAGGAAACTAAGAGCTACAAAGTTTACTCCTACAAATCATGCATAATTGTCAATGAAGATAGACATTTTGTAAGCAAAAATGTTATCTGAAGGGTTAACCCAAAGGAACGTGCGCCAGAGAACACGTGGGAGTCCTCAAAAGTGCCGATTTCCCAAGGCCACATCTTGGCCCTTTCTGGGGGTTTTTCAAGTAATATGCTCACAGTTGGAAAAGAAGATCTGATTCTTTAGGGCTCGATTTCTCGAGACCTGTGTATCTTAGAGAAAAACGAAGGCCAGATTGAAGGCTTAACCGAAGGGAACCCGACCCAAGGGACTCGCCTGTGCCATCAGAAGTGCCAATTTCCCAAGGCCTGACTTTGGCCTTTTCCGGGGGTTTTTCGAACAAAATGCTAGCAAAAAAAATTAAGGTCTGTTTCTTTAAACCTCCATATCTCGAGAACCGTGCGTTTTAGAGCAGATCTGAAGCCAGTTTTAAGGCTTAACGCAAGGGCACCCGACCTAAGGAACAAGCCTGTGCCATCAGAAGTGCCAATTTCCCAAGGCCTGACTTTGGCCTTTTCCGGGGGTTTTTCGAACAAAATGCTTGCAAAAAAAATTAAGGTCTGTTTCTTTAAACCTCCATATCTCGAGAACCGTGCGTTTTAGAGCAGATCTGAGGCCAGTTTTACGGCTTAACCGAGGGGTACCCGACCCAAGGAACACGCCTGTGCCATCAGAAGTGCCAATTTCCCAAGGCCTGACTTTGGCCTTTTCCGGGGGTTTTTCGAACAAAATGCTAGCAAAAAAAAAATTAAGGTCTGTTTCTTTAAACCTCCATATCTCGAGAACCGTGCGTTTTAGAGCAGATCTGAGGCCAGTTTTACGGCTTAATCCAAGGGAGCCCGACCCAAGGAACACGCCTGTGCCATCAGAAGTGCCAATTTCCCAAGGCCGCTCTTTTGCCTTTTCCCGAGGTTTTTCGAAAAAAATGCTCATAGTTGGAAAATAAGTTCCGATTTTCAGAGCTGGATATCTCGAGAACGGTGCATCTTAGAGCAAAACGTAGGCCAGTTTAAGGCTAAACTCAAAGGAATTTAACCCAAGGAACACGCCTGTGCTTGGAAAAGGCCAAAGTAAGGCCTTGGGAAATTGGCACTTTTGATGGCTCAGGCGTGTTCCTTGGGTCATGTTCCTTAAGGTATAGCCTTTAACTGGCCTTAATTTTGCTTTTAGATGCATGGTTCTTGAGATATCGAGCCCTAATGAATTGGACCTTATTATCCAACTGTGAGCATTTTATTCGAAAACCCACCACAAAAGGCCAAGAGGTGGCCATGGGAAATTGAGGACTTCTCGGACATTAAAGACCAGAGAAAAATTGGATAGAGAAGTTTACATAATTGATCAGTCGCATTGTAAACGAATCTGAATTTTCGAGTTTTCCATGCAGTAACTTCTGGTTAGCAAGTTGAAATTGATGAAGTCTTTGGCTTCTTCTTGGTTACATAAGTTGAAAAATGCATTTGCTTCTAAAAAGACATGGTTTTCAAAGAAATTCTCCGTGCGATGTCTGACTCCATCATTTGTCATTTGAAAGAGAAATGGATTAGCAAGGTCCATGAACATGTAAATACTAGAGTGTATATTTTGTTAAAAAACAGTACAAAATTTGCATAGTGTCAATCTCTCATCGGAAAGAAAAGAACAGAATGAAGTGAGTGGAGATGATATGATACTTAAGAATAAGTCTTAAATTAATTTCCTTTAATAGGAGAAAATGTCTAAAGAACGAATGGAAAAATTGCTTTGCGAGACTTCGGGTAGTTTGAGAATTCTTTTTTGTAGTTACGGTGTTTGCCCAGAGCCCAGATGGCCATTTGTCCTCCTCCAGCAATCGCAAAAAGAAGTCCTGGAATAAAAATAAGAAGAAAAATTAATTGATAAGGAATAAAATAAGAGAAACAAGAGCGTTAGAGAATATTATGAGGGTCTTCTCAAAAGAAAATATCAGTTTGGTTTTTCTAAAAAAAACTATTAACCCTAGAGAAAATCCGAAAATAGTGTAAGACATGTCGTATCTTCAGCTTCAAGACCCTTTTTCTGGATTTTCATAATCTTTAAAGTTCAGCATTGGCGGCGATTTTACCGCGACCATCTCCCGTCACAATGGGCCCGAAATGTTATGCAATCAAAGATATCGTTTTTAAGACAAGGGGAGACTTTTTGTCTCGGATTTAATTGAGAAGTGTCTAGCCCGACGTAAAATCGTCCGGCGAATCGATTGAGATGACTCCCGGCTCGATCGGATCAGCCGTTCTCGAGATATCGCACATTTCAGGATCCGAAGAGATTCTTGCATTCGTCCAAAATGTAGGCACCCGAAACGAACCGAAAAAACTCGATAACTCGGCCGCCGCGAGTCTGATCGTTCCGGGACCGGTCTCAATCGATTCTTTGGGTCGATTTACGTCGGAATCCACCGCTAACTCGAAATTTTTCTCCACACTCAAAATTGAAAAAATCGAAAGGGGTTACATCGTCGAAATTTTAGCCGAAAATTATTTTTCGAGACTTTTTGTCTCGGATTTAGTCGAGAGGTGTCTAGCCCGACGTAAAATCGTCCGGCGAATCGATTGAAATGACTCCCGGCTCGATCGGATCAGCCGTTCTCGAGATATCGCACTTTTCAGGATCCCAAGAGATTCTTGCATTCGTCCAAAATGTAGGCACCCGAAACGAACCGAAAAAACTCGATAACTCGGCCGCCGCGAGTCTGATCGTTCCGGGACCGGTCTCAATCGATTCTTTGGGTCGATTTACGTCGGAATCCACCGCTAACTCGAAATTTTTCTCCACACTCAAAATTGAAAAAATCGAAAGGGGTTACATCGTCGAAATTTTAGCCGAAAATTATTTTTCGAGACTTTTTGTCTCGGATTTAGTCGAGAAGTGTCTAGCCCGACGAAAAATTGACCGGCGAATCGATTGAGATGACTCCCGGCTCGATCGGATCAGCCGTTCTCGAGATATCGCACTTTTCAGGATCCGAAGAGATTCTTGCATTCGTCCAAAATGTAGGCACCCGAAACGAACCGAAAAAACTCGATAACTCGGCCGCCGCGAGTCTGATCGTTCCGGGACCGGTCTCAATCGATTCTTTGGGTCGATTTACGTCGGAATCCACCGCTAACTCGAAATTTTTCTCCCCACTCAAAATTGAAAAAATCGAAAGGGGTTATACATCGTCGAAATTTTAGCCGAAAATTATTTTTCGAGACTTCTTGTCTCGGATTTAGTCGAGAGGTGTCTAGCCCGACGAAAAATCGTCCGGCGAATCGATTGAGATGACTCCTGGCTCGATCGGATCAGCCGTTCTCGAGATATCGCACTTTTCAGGATCCGAAGAGATTCTTGCATTCGTCCAAAATGTAGGCACCCGAAACGAACCGAAAAAACTCGATAACTCGGCCGCCGCGAGTCTGATCGTTCCGGGACCGGTCTCAATCGATTCTTTGGGTCGATTTACGTCGGAATCCACCGCTAACTCGAAATTTTTCTCCACACTCAAAATTGAAAAAATCGAAAGGGGTTACATCGTCGAAATTTTAGCCGAAAATTATTTTTCGAGACTTTTTGTCTCGGATTTAGTCGAGAGGTGTCTAGCCCGACGTAAAATCGTCCGGCGAATCGATTGAAATGACTCCCGGCTCGATCGGATCAGCCGTTCTCGAGATATCGCACTTTTCAGGATCCGAAGAGATTCTTGCATTCGTCCAAAATGTAGGCACCCGAAACGAACCGAAAAAACTCGATAACTCGGCCGCCGCGAGTCTGATTCTTCCGGGACCGGTCTCAATCGATTCTTTGGGTCGATTTACGTCGGAATCCACCGCTAACTCGCAATTTTTCTCCCCACTCAAAATTGAAAAAATCGAAAGGGGTTACATCGTCGAAATTTTAGCCGAAAATTATTTTTCGAGACTTTTTGTCTCGGATTTAGTCGAGAGGTGTCTAGCCCGACGAAAAATCGTCCGGCGAATCGATTGAGATGACTCCCGGCTCGATCGGATCAGCCGTTCTCGAGATATCGCACTATTCAGGATCCGAAGAGATTCTTGCATTCGTCCAAAATGTAGGCACCCGAAACGAACCGAAAAAACTCGATAACTCGGCCGCCGCGAGTCTGATCGTTCCGGGACCGGTCTCAATCGATTCTTTGGGTCGATTTACGTCGGAATCCACCGCTAACTCGAAATTTTTCTCCCCACTCAAAATTGAAAAAATCGAAAGGGGTTACATCGTCGAAATTTTAGCCGAAAATTATTTTTCGAGACTTTTTGTCTCGGATTTAGTCGAGAGGTGTCTAGCCCGACGTAAAATCGTCCGGCGAATCGATTGAAATGACTCCCGGCTCGATCGGATCAGCCGTTCTCGAAATATCGCACTTTTCAGGATCCGAAGGGATTCTTGCATTCGTCCAAAATGTAGGCACCCGAAACGAACCGAAAAAACTCGATAACTCGGCCGCCGCGAGTCTGATCGTTCCGGGACCGGTCTCAATCGATTCTTTGGGTCGATTTACGTCGGAATCCACCGCTAACTCGAAATTTTTCTCCCCACTCAAAATTGAAAAAATCGAAAGGGGTTACATCGTCGAAATTTTAGCCGAAAATTATTTTTCGAGACTTTTTGTCTCGGATTTAGTCGAGAGGTGTCTAGCCCGACGAAAAATCGTCCGGCGAATCGATTGAGATGACTCCCGGCTCGATCGGATCAGCCGTTCTCGAGATATCGCACTTTTCAGGATCCGAAGAGATTCTTGCATTCGTCCAAAATGTAGGCACCCGAAACGAACCGAAAAAACTCGATAACTCGGCCGCCGCGAGTCTGATCGTTCCGGGACCGGTCTCAATCGATTCTTTGGGTCGATTTACGTCGGAATCCACCGCTAACTCGAAATTTTTCTCCACACTCAAAATTGAAAAAATCGAAAGGGGTTACTTCGTCGAAATTTTAGCCGAAAATTATTTTTCGAGACTTTTTGTCTCGGATTTAGTCGAGAAGTGTCTAGCCCGACGAAAAATCGTCCGGCGAATCGATTGAGATGACTCCCGGCTCAATCGGATCAGCCGTTCTCGAGATATCGCACTTTTCAGGATCCGAAGAGATTCTTGCATTCGTCCAAAATGTAGGCACCCGAAACGAACCGAAAAAACTCGATAACTCGGCCGCCGCGAGTCTGATCGTTCCGGGACCGGTCTCAATCGATTCTTTGGGTCGATTTACGTCGGAATCCACCGCTAACTCGAAATTTTTCTCCACACTCAAAATTGAAAAAATCGAAAGGGGTTACATCGTCGAAATTTTAGCCGAAAATTATTTTTCGAGACTTTTTGTCTCGGATTTAGTCGAGAGGTGTCTAGCCCGACGAAAAATCGTCCGGCGAATCGATTGAGATGACTCCCGGCTCGATCGGATCAGCCGTTCTCGAGATATCGCACTTTTCAGGATCCGAAGAGATTCTTGCATTCGTCCAAAATGTAGGCACCCGAAACGAACCGAAAAAACTCGATAACTCGGCCGCCGCGAGTCTGATCGTTCCGGGACCGGTCTCAATCGATTCTTTGGGTCGATTTACGTCGGAATTCACCGCTAACTCGAAATTTTTCTCCCCACTCAAAATTGAAAAAATCGAAAGGGGTTACATCGTCGAAATTTTAGCCGAAAATTATTTTTCGAGACTTTTTGTCTCGGATTTAGTCGAGAGGTGTCTAGCCCGACGAAAAATCGTCCGGCGAATCGATTGAGATGACTCCCGGCTCGATCGGATCAGCCGTTCTCGAGATATCGCACTTTTCAGGATCCGAAGAGATTCTTGCATTCGTCCAAAATGTAGGCACCCGAAACGAACCGAAAAAACTCGATAACTCGGCCGCCGCGAGTCTGATCGTTCCGGGACCGGTCTCAATCGATTCTTTGGGTCGATTTACGTCGGAATCCACCGCTAACTCGAAATTTTTCTCCACACTCAAAATTGAAAAAATCGAAAGGGGTTACATCGTCGAAATTTTAGCCGAAAATTATTTTTCGAGACTTTTTGTCTCGGATTTAGTCGAGAGGTGTCTAGCCCGACGAAAAATCGTCCGGCGAAGCGATTGAGATGACTCCCGGCTCGATCGGTTCAGCCGTTCTCGAGATATCGCACTTTTCAGGATCCGAAGAGATTCTTGCATTCGTCCAAAATGTAGGCACCCGAAACGAACCGAAAAAACTCGATAACTCGGCCGCCGCGAGTCTGATCGTTCCGGGACCGGTCTCAATCGATTCTTTGGGTCGATTTACGTCGGAATCCACCGCTAACTCGAAATTTTTCTCCACACTCAAAATTGAAAAAATCGAAAGGGGTTACATCGTCGAAATTTTAGCCGAAAATTATTTTTCGAGACTTTTTGTCTCGGATTTAGTCGAGAGGTGTCTAGCCCGACGAAAAATCGTCCGGCGAATCGATTGAGATGACTCCCGGCTCGATCGGATCAGCCGTTCTCGAGATATCGCACTTTTCAGGATCCGAAGAGATTCTTGCATTCGTCCAAAATGTAGGCACCCGAAACGAACCGAAAAAACTCGATAACTCGGCCGCCGCGAGTCTGATCGTTCCGGGACCGGTCTCAATCGATTCTTTGGGTCGATTTACGTCGGAATTCACCGCTAACTCGAAATTTTTCTCCCCACTCAAACTTGAAAAAATCGAAAGGGGTTACATCGTCGAAATTTTAGCCGAAAATTATTTTTCGAGACTTTTTGTCTCGGATTTAGTCGAGAGGTGTCTAGCCCGACGTAAAATCGTCCGGCGAATCGATTGAAATGACTCCCGGCTCGATCGGATCAGCCGTTCTCGAAATATCGCACTTTTCAGGATCCGAAGGGATTCTTGCATTCGTCCAAAATGTAGGCACCCGAAACGAACCGAAAAAACTCGATAACTCGGCCGCCGCGAGTCTGATCGTTCCGGGACCGGTCTCAATCGATTCTTTGGGTCGATTTACGTCGGAATCCACCGCTAACTCGAAATTTTTCTCCCCACTCAAAATTGAAAAAATCGAAAGGGGTTACATCGTCGAAATTTTAGCCGAAAATTATTTTTCGAGACTTTTTGTCTCGGATTTAGTCGAGAAGTGTCTAGCCCGACGAAAAATCGTCCGGCGAATCGATTGAGATGACTCCCGGCTCGATCGGATCAGCCGTTCTCGAGATATCGCACTTTTCAGGATCCGAAGAGATTCTTGCATTCGTCCAAAATGTAGGCACCCGAAACGAACCGAAAAAACTCGATAACTCGGCCGCCGCGAGTCTGATCGTTCCGGGACCGGTCTCAATCGATTCTTTGGGTCGATTTACGTCGGAATCCACCGCTAACTCGAAATTTTTCTCCACACTCAAAATTGAAAAAATCGAAAGGGGTTACATCGTCGAAATTTTAGCCGAAAATTATTTTTCGAGACTTTTTGTCTCGGATTTAGTCGAGAGGTGTCTAGCCCGACGAAAAATCGTCCGGCGAAGCGATTGAGATGACTCCCGGCTCGATCGGATCAGCCGTTCTCGAGATATCGCACTTTTCAGGATCCGAAGAGATTCTTGCATTCGTCCAAAATGTAGGCACCCGAAACGAACCGAAAAAACTCGATAACTCGGCCGCCGCGAGTCTGATCGTTCCGGGACCGGTCTCAATCGATTCTTTGGGTCGATTTACGTCGGAATCCACCGCTAACTCGAAATTTTTCTCCACACTCAAAATTGAAAAAATCGAAAGGGGTTACATCGTCGAAATTTTAGCCGAAAATTATTTTTCGAGACTTTTTGTCTCGGATTTAGTCGAGAGGTGTCTAGCCCGACGAAAAATCGTCCGGCGAAGCGATTGAGATGACTCCCGGCTCGATCGGATCAGCCGTTCTCGAGATATCGCACTTTTCAGGATCCGAAGAGATTCTTGCATTCGTCCAAAATGTAGGCACCCGAAACGAACCGAAAAAACTCGATAACTCGGCCGCCGCGAGTCTGATCGTTCCGGGACCGGTCTCAATCGATTCTTTGGGTCGATTTACGTCGGAATCCACCGCTAACTCGAAATTTTTCTCCACACTCAAAATTGAAAAAATCGAAAGGGGTTACATCGTCGAAATTTTAGCCGAAAATTATTTTTCGAGACTTTTTGTCTCGGATTTAGTCGAGAGGTGTCTAGCCCGACGTAAAATCGTCCGGCGAATCGATTGAAATGACTCCCGGCTCGATCGGATCAGCCGTTCTCGAAATATCGCACTTTTCAGGATCCGAAGGGATTCTTGCATTCGTCCAAAATGTAGGCACCCGAAACGAACCGAAAAAACTCGATAACTCGGCCGCCGCGAGTCTGATCGTTCCGGGACCGGTCTCAATCGATTCTTTGGGTCGATTTACGTCGGAATCCACCGCTAACTCGAAATTTTTCTCCCCACTCAAAATTGAAAAAATCGAAAGGGGTTACATCGTCGAAATTTTAGCCGAAAATTATTTTTCGAGACTTTTTGTCTCGGATTTAGTCGAGAGGTGTCTAGCCCGACGAAAAATCGTCCGGCGAATCGATTGAGATGACTCCCGGCTCGATCGGATCAGCCGTTCTCGAGATATCGCACATTTCAGGATCCGAAGAGATTCTTGCATTCGTCCAAAATGTAGGCACCCGAAACGAACCGAAAAAACTCGATAACTCGGCCGCCGCGAGTCTGATCGTTCCGGGACCGGTCTCAATCGATTCTTTGGGTCGATTCACGTTGGAATCCACCGCTAACTCGAAATTTTTCTCCCCACTCAAAATTGAAAAAATCGATTAGCCGAAAATTATTTTTCGAGACTTTTTGTCTCGGATTTAGTCGAGAGGTGTCTAGCCCGACGAAAAATCGTCCGGCGAATCGATTGAGATGACTCCCGGCTCGATCGGATCAGCCGTTCTCGAGATATCGCACTTTTCAGGATCCGAAGAGATTCTTGCATTCGTCCAAAATGTAGGCACCTGAAACGAACCGGAAAAACTCGATAACTCGGCCGCCGCGAGTCTGATCGTTCCGGGACCGGTCTCAATCGATTCTTTGGGTCGATTCACGTTGGAATCCACCGCTAACTCGAAATTTTTCTCCCCACTCAAAATTGAAAAAATCGAAAGGGGTTACATCGTCGAAATTTTAGCCGAAAATTATTTTTCGAGACTTTTTGTCTCGGATTTAGTCGAGAGGTGTCTAGCCCGACGAAAAATCGTCCGGCGAATCGATTGAGATGACTCCCGGCTTTCCTTCATGAACAGGTTTTTTTTCTTCAAATAATAGAAAAAACTTGTCTGCAACTTGGACCTTTTAATTCTAAAGTGTTTCTTCGTGAAAAGCTTTATTCGTTCAAATAATAAAAAAACTTGTCTGGAATTTGGACCTTTTAATTTTAAAGCGTTCCTTCATGGAAAGGTTCATTTCTTCAAACTATAGAAAAAACTTGTCTACAACTTGGACCTTTTTTTTTTAAATCGTTTCTTCATGAAAAGATTCTTTCGTTCAAATAATAGAAAAAACTTGCCTGCAACTTGGACCTTTTAATTTTAAAGCGCTCCTTCAGGAAAAGGCAATGCTTAAATTAATTTTCAGTCATTTATTTTGTGTAATAAACAAAAAACCGTTGGTAAATTCCGTTGATTATCAGTCTAGGTGTGCCTACACTTCTGAAACGACATCTACTGAAGAACTCTCCTCAATGCGTCTGTTGCATACTTTTGCTACAATCAGTATAGAATCTTACTCTTACGTAAAATTCGGCAAGAATAACGATGCTCACTTTGAAACCATTCAAAAATCACTCACTAACTCAGGAAATCACTTTAATTTCTAACAGTCCCCGCTACACTAGACACTATTTGCACCAGCGTATTACTACTTAGACGGAACCACCGTGCATATGTAAACATTATTGTAACTACAAACTGATGGAATTTCCTTCTAAATACATGAAATATTAGCTGCATTTACAGTATGGTCTATGCTGGCGTATCAAAAATTAGAATAGAATAAGAATGAGAACCCAGCTGCCCCAACTCCTTGCTATAGCTCGTGATGCTTATTTTTCATAGCAAACGGCTGGGCTGTAAGGGATGACAAGGGATAAGACACAGGGATACCAGAAAAATCCCTGTCACAGGAAGGGAGGGAGGGAGGGAAGAGAGAAAAGGAACACCAGAATGTCACCTTCGCGAACAATTCCTGCATAGGAAGGGTAAGACTGTGGCAACAGCCAATTTAGATGTAATGCTCTCTTCTCAAAAACAGACTAATCCTCTTTTTCTGACTTATCGATATATTATAAAAAAAAAAATACAAGAGTTGTATGCATCCATAGGAAACATTCAATTGTTTGTAAGTTATGTTGATGTTTACATAAACGCAATGGTTCTGTCTATGTAGTTGTATGTCGGTGATAAAAGTGTCTGGTGTAGTACGGGTTGTTTGAAATGGAAGAGATTTCCTAAGTTAGTGAGTGGATTTTGAAAGTTTTTAAAGTGCGCTTCGCTATTTTCGCCGAATTTGACTTTAGAATCAATGTATCATAAAATTGATTTACAAAATGGGGCTGATGTACACTTTTGCTATAAGTGGTTCAATAATTGGTTCTGGTGTAGAAACCTCCATAAATAACGATGGCAGCACTAAAAACTTCCAAAATCCACTCCTAAACTTAATAAACGCTTTAACGACGTAACAGTTTGCGTAGGGCAGTAATAATCGGAGATTCCCCATCTAACAATACTGTAACTCCATCAAGAAGAGACTGATAGGCGACGGCTTTCATTTGACACCCGTGCCACTAGATGTCACAGCACCATTCATAGGATGTGGATCACTACTCTGATGTCTAATTTCTCTGTGAATCATCCTTGTCAGCATACAGAGAGTGACGAAACTAAGATAGGAATCTCCTATTATTACTGCCCTACGCCACCATTACGATCACGAAAATAAAAGCGTATATTGAGTTTAGGAGTATATTTCGGAAGTTTTTAGTGCTGCCATTGTAATTTGTGGAGGTTTTTACACCAGCATCGACTATTAAATTGCTTACAGCAAAAGTGTGCAACAGCCCCGTTTAAAATTTATTAAAAAAATTACGACTAAAAACTAAACTAGGTTTTAGTGTTGAGCAGAAAGGAAAAATTGAGGTGTTTTACCTGGCGCACTCTGAGCCATGATTGAGAATGCTATCCAGCTCCCAATTTCATAAGTGTAGTTGGGACAGGAGACCAGATTGAACAACTGGGTGAGAGGATTGCCAGTTGGGTACGGAATTCGTCTGACTGAGGTTCCTGGCGGTCTTAAATTTCGCAAAGCAATGTGTATACTCAGGTTCCCAAGCTCACAAATCTGAGAACAAGATTAATAAAATAAACTGTAAGAAAAACCGCACGAACACTTTCTCACATGAAAATAATTCTGGGGGACTCCTCCAGACCCCCTTTATTATTCTGGGGGAGATGCTCAAACCCCCTTTAATATTCTGGGAGACCCCCACTCCCCAGACCCCCTTTAAGGGGTTTAATTTTACAGTAGGCTGGTTGCAAAATTTTTTAGCAAATATTCATCAAAATTCAAACAGCTATATTTAAAACATTCTAACTTTTCCCCACATTCATCTATTTTACCCATTTTCTCATTGATTGTAATGGTAACCTGTTATCATCCGTAACTTGCCTACAGTTTAATATTTCGAAAAACCAAAAAAAGTCCCTCTGAGGAATGGTAAAAGCAAAAGCATCTACGCCATCGCAATACATTCTCAATTTCTAACTTCGTTTAGAGTGAGAAAGTAAGAACATCAGGACAAGGAGAAAATGAAACTCAATTGGTGAGGGGGGGGGAAAGCTTACTGTTTAAGGTGATTCCAGGGCCGATTAGTTCAAACCGTAGACGCTGCGTCTCGCTGCTCATAGAGACTACAGTTTTTTGCTGAAATTGACGAATTCACGCGAAAAGTACACATTTGAGGAATGTTGGCACCTGCGAGCATACTTCAGGAAGATACCCAGAAAGTTTTAAATTGAAATACTGAACAAGGAAGCCGGGATTTAGGAAAAACAAAAATTCCCATGAGCCTCAATGAGTGTGAGTGAAGCAGATAGACGTAGTATCACTCTCTCTCACTTGCGCTCACTAAGCTTGTGGCGAGATGAATTTCGAAAATTACAGCTTTAATTCTCAACCAATTTAGCTTCTTTTGGGCTCAAAAAATCCATACAAAAATTTTGCAGGTCCTGCCATTCTTAGATGTTGCGTTTTTTCTATGTTTTCAATTTAAAACGCCAAAACGACTTTTCCCAAAAATGAAAGGTGGTGCTGTTCATTGGCTTGAAATCTGGAAAGATTTCGCCTGGAATCACCTCCGAACTATGTCTGATAGACGCTACACTAACTTCTTACACTAATCTTCTGTAAAATATTAACTCCACTTGATAACGGTATCAAGTCCTCAAAAAAATTTCTAAAACCATCATTTTAAAGAGGAGAAGATTCTCTAATAAAAATTAAAGAAATTAGAAAAAAATTCTAATACTTGCCTTGTGTACCCCCTTAAGATACATGGGATCCATTGATGCGAAAAATTATGCGGAAACCGCTAATTTAGTATCATAAATTAGCGTTTGAAAAGTTGGATCCCATTTATTCTAGGAAACTGCTTAAGAGTGAGTGAGATGAAACGTTTGTTGGGATCCAATATTTTTCATGATGTCCACACTAAATCGGTCTTTTATGATGGAAACTGTAAACTAGTTTGTGTTAGTCACCGATTACGAGGCGATACTTCAGTGATACTTTTCTCGATTCTGCTAGGCAATCGGGCTCCAAAAACGGTCCCTTTCGACTGAGCTTAAACCACGACTATCGCCAAAACTTATCAAACAAGATTGAGTTTGTGCCATGAGAACTTCAGATCACCTTCACCTAGGCTTCAATTAGAGACCAATAAATCAGGAATCATTCAGGGGCCATGACCCATAAAGCCAGAGCCAGGTCATTCTTTCGGTCTTCGAGAACTGTTACTCTTGACGATACGGAGAGCAACATTAAAAGCTCATCAAAAACTTAATGTACACAGTTGCCATAAGGAATGAGCACAGACTTTTGGTACTATCACAGCAAGCTTGCTAAAATGCTGTCAGAGAATTATAAGTTTCAGTTTCCCAAATACTTTTTTTTTTGGCCGAAGAAAGTTTTTATAACTACCTCTCTGATGGTCGAGACGGTTATTTGAGATTCCTCTACTTCCAAAAAAAACAGAAGTGTCCCTACTCACTAAAACTCCTGCCTTTCAGGCTCCCTACCCAGATAAGCACCGAGCCGTTACCCCCAGCTAGCTCTGGAACTGCCGTCAGGCATTACTTCAGCTAACTGAGGTCGCAGCTTAAGGCGAGGCGTCCATCCTCCCCTCACCTGACAATGATGGACCCATTGTCATTGTCCGATTTCTTGTCCCTTGGGGTCTTGTGGTTTGCTGGTCTTCTTCAACGTCCTAAGATTTCAGTCGGAGCACTTGGATAACGAACGTCTTGACTTCATGCCAAGACGTTCGTTATCCAAGTACTCCGACTGAAATCTAAGGACGTTGAAGAAGACCAGCAAACCACAAGACCCCAAGGGACAAGAGATTGGACAGGTTAGAGATGACAAAGAATCCAACAAGGGATCAAGGGATCCAACAAGGGATCAAGGGATCCCAAACACTTTGGTTTCAGCAAAAATAAAAAAATAAAACCATGATGGATACCAATTTTTGATAATCGCTTGGTCGATAATTTTCTGTAGACCTCATTACTGCCTACAAGCAATCTCATAAGTCTTGCATCAACAATTCCATGCAACCCACCTTAGACGTTACCCGAACTTTTCACGATTTTTACGGAACAAAAGAAAAGAGTAGATTGAGTGCTTTGGTTTTACGTCTAATGCGGTTGCGCCGGATTGCTGATGTAGGTATTATGCAACTGCTTGTGCATTAAGAACTTACGGTGAAAGCTGCCAGTCCCGCGTAAACTTGGATACAGCACGGAGCCGTGTAGAGAGGATGATTGATGAAATACGAAACGAATGCAGCGAATCCCCAGTAGTAGGCGCAATTCTTGAATAAATTCATGATAGGCATCGTCGCGTGAGAAAATCTGTGAATGAACAACGTCTCCAGAATTCTCTTTGCATAGTGAATGGTCCAACAAGCGGCTGCAATGCTGTGGAGGAAAAAATAAATAAATACCAGCCTTTAATATTTTTTGAAAAATTTCTTTTTCTTTTTTGACTTGTACTTTAGCCCTTGAGGCATTATATGTATCAATTGGAAAATAAATAAATAAATATTGGTTTGGATTTGAGCAATGAGCTAAAACTGTAGAGAGGCAATGCCCTGTAATAAGTCCTATCCAAAAATGTGGTAAGCATAAACGGAAAGTTCTATCCAAAAATGTGGTAAGCATAAATGGAAAGTTTGTTTGACACGCATTTTTCAACCTAGAATCAAAACTGAGGCAGTTGCAAGGGTCTGAAATAATGTGTATTTTATTAAGAAAATGGTAGTATGTACTTGATGAGCCACGAGCAATTGTGCCTTTGGTTTTTTCCTAAGTGTCCCCGTTTTGGAGATACTCACGTGTAAAATTGTAAAAAGCTAATGCGTAGTGATGTCACTTGGCGGAATTCCCATTTGAAACAATGTATTTTGGGCAAAAACCTCATCTCCGGAACAAAGGGACTTAATTACAAACAAAATGCATCTTTGTTCTCAGCTCATCAAGTACTTTCATTTTCTTTATAAAAAACACAACATTTCACAATTGCAACTGGTTTGGAATGAATGTGCAAGTGTTTTAAAGCAGCTACAGAACTTGATCAAACTATCAGCATGAGAAAATTTTGGTTGTATCAACAATAAATTTTATTTATTTATCTCGTAAATTCTTCCAAAAGAAATGAAATACTAAAAAGTGAAATCAATATCTGCGTCCTGGCAGCCACTCCAAAACAGTTGCTTTTTCATTTCAAACCACTTTCAAATGTATCTGTGAGATCTGTCAGACGTTTTAATTAATTTAAGGTGATTCTTCAGAGTTTAGTGCCGATTACGGCCACCACAGCGCTACTGTTCAATTACTGTCAAATTACAGGCCGAAAGTAATTTATATTTGAGAAAACGGAGTGTCAGTTACTAGATAATCATCTGAAGAACGTCTGTACAAATTATCTTGTCAATAACTTCAAAAATAGGGCTGAAAGTACCAAAACATGAAATACCGCATATCGATACAAGAATCGATTTGCGGAATTCCATGTTTCGGTACTTTCGGCCTTATTTTTGAAGGCATTGGCGAAATATTTTGTAGAGACAAGCTTCTGATGATTATCTAGTAACTGACACTCCGTTTTATCAAATGTAAATTACTTTCGGCCTGTAATTTGACAAAAATCGAACAGTAGCGCTCTGGTGGCAGAAATCAGAACTAAACTCTGAAGAATCACCTTAAGGTTAAAAAATAAGAAGCAGAGAAACCAAGTCAGTATAAAATAAGAGATTGATAAGAGAAATAAGAGTTTTTTTTGCCAATTATTTTGGATATCCATCCTCGAGTAGGTTAGTTGGTAAGTCCCTAATTATATGTAAATTAATAACATCATAGAATTAAAACAAAAGTGATTATTATCTACTTGGCAATCTTCACACCTATTTGACGGGGGGATGAGAATCAACTTACTGAACAACTTGGTCATATTTCTGAGTCGAAGCCGCTGCACCATAGATGAGGCTAGGTCTGGGATAAAAAATCAAATAGGTGAATAAAGGACCAGCATATTCACAAAGAAACACAGTAGACCACCCAATCTGAGGTCCTAGGTCCTTTATGTAAATTTTGGATCCATTTTTTACATCTGAAAAAAAACAATGCAAAATTAATTTTTCAGACTTGAAAGGAAAAGTGAATACTCTTCAAAACATCAACAGTGATATTTTGATAGTTTTAATGGAAAGCAGCTATAAAATAAAATAATGAGACTAATTTTGATTAATCTTTATAATCAGCATTCAGCAGTAAAGATCAGATGAACGTTTTATACATGCATAGAAATAAACAAAATTAAGGGCCGTACCTACATAATAAAGATGAAAATCGGTTTTAGATGAAAGAACCTAAATATAATTCCATAGTTACTTTGATGTTTTTGTTTGTTTTTAAAGTTTTATTAATTCTCAGGATTTAACCCATCTTTTTAAATTCAGAGTGGTCCCCTTTCATTTTAGAAACTATAATCCTTTGCTTGTCCCTCTGGCCCGTAACAATGTATTTTTTTTCTCAGTTTCAGTTAGGCTTATGAGATCCTGGAATGCCCTGCCCAATTTATTAGATCTTCTGATCCCCTTTCTCATTTTAAGTTTTATGCTAGGGGTCATATTTTTGAATTTTCTTAATCT
Organism: Trialeurodes vaporariorum; assembly: GCA_011764245.1. Lineage (NCBI taxonomy): Eukaryota > Metazoa > Arthropoda > Insecta > Hemiptera > Aleyrodidae > Trialeurodes > Trialeurodes vaporariorum. Next base: position 62,406,200 of record VMOF01000369.1, read on the forward strand.
TTGATTTTGTTCTTTTCTGTTTCTGTATTTTTCTTGAATTGGGCAGTTGCTCGTTTGCTACTTTGTATAAATAAGTAGTAGTAGTAGTAGTAAAGTCCAGCCGCCCAAACACGTGGTTCATTATGCTGATATTTCACAGCGAACGACTGGACTGCATAAAAAAAGAAGGGGTAGGAAAGACAATCAAAGTATTCTCAAAACAAAGGATAGGAAAGAGGAGAGTAACGGCGACCTGCCAGGGACTCTCAAATTGGGAAGGAAGTACTTAGAGCACTCAAGGAGGTAAAATGCTCTAAATATATTTATTTTTATTTTTTTCTCTCAAACGAAATATTTCTCAACTCTCTATTTCTCTCTATTTTGCTTCATTTCTTGGGTAATTTTTTTTATTTTTTTATTATTTAAAAAAAGGGGTATAACTCTGGCAACTCTGCTAAGTATAACCGCAAAAACTGCGGAAGAATCTTTTCCTTTCCATTTCCTCTCCATTTGCTACTTTATATAATAAATAAATAAATAAATAAATAAGTAGTAGTAGTAGTAGTAAAGTCCAGCCGCCCAAACACGTGGTTCCTTGTGCTGATATTTCACAGCAAACGACTGGACTGCATAATAAATAAATAAATAAATAAATACAATCCTTTCTTGCACAGCACCTTAGTTGAGGTGATTCTAGGCAAAACTTTCCCAGATTTCGATGCGATGGATTGTGTCACAATTCACATTAAGGAATTGAGTTTTCGGCATTTTAAATTGAAAACAGAGGAAAGACGTAAGACCCACGTAGATATCAGCACCTGCGTACTTTTTTAATGAATATTTTGAGCCCAAAACGAGTAAATTTGGTTGAGAATTAAATCCGTAATTCAGGAAATTCATTTCGCCATAAGCTTACTGCTTAGTGAGCACGAGTGATACTATGTCTATCTATCTCACTCGCACTCATTTAGGCTAATGGGAATTTTCGTATTTCCTGCATCTGGATAAAAATATCAAAGGGGGGTCTGGGGGTCTCCCCCAGAATGTCAATGGGGGGCCTGGGGGGCTTTTTTTTTTTTTTTAACAAATGATGACTATATAGTAAATGAACCTAACGTAAGTTCAGGTTACTTTTAAATACTATGGGAACTTTTATGAAACAAAAAAAAAACTGAACAAACAAATAAAAACTAGCGTATTTACCAAGGGACTGCAAAACGTCGGAATCTTTCAAGCTCCTTCCTTTGGGATCCAACTTTATCGACTGGCGTTCTGGGTAGAGATTTTTCTTGATCTTTTGAACTTCAGATTTGACATCCTGAATCGTACTTGATTTCTGGACCTGTGCAGAGATTACAGGATTAGAAGTCAATTTAAACCAAACGAGAGTTGAACATCGTGTACCATCGTTGTCAGATCATCTCTTGCTATGTTCAGTCAGATGTGATAAACTTCCATGGTATTTTTGTATTTAGACAACTCTTGTGACTGGTCTAACTTACATTGGCTAAGTTCAATAATTTTACTGGAAACTAGTCAAATGATGTGGCTCAGCAGAGATGGGCAAAAATCATTTTTTGAATAACCATGAATAATGAACTAAAATTATTCGCATTAATCTAATGTTATTTTTATAGTTAAATCAAAGTTTGAGCACTACCAGTCATTCATCTTATGACAGATGAATATGCTAGTTGCTGGTAGAGTCAAAACTTCGATTTACTAATAGGAATGACATGAAAATAATGCAAATAATTTGAATTAATTATTCACGGTATTCAAAAAATGATTTTTGTCTATTTTCGTTGGAAAAAGGCAAAATTTGAGGCTTCTGTGGGAGGAACTCCTAACCCCCCCCCCCCCCCCCCAGTGGATCCACCACTGGACTTACAAAACTAATCGTAACAATTTAACTTATTCTCATGTTCAACATTTGAAAAAAAAAAAATATGGATTGTAGTCGCGTGTTATTCTACAGGGTAACGTTCAGCTTTCGAGAAGGCATTCCAATGAAATTTTAAATCTTTCTGATGTACGCTCGATATCTCAAGAGTCATTGGTGAATTTCTGTCTATGAGAATGACAGCTCAAAAGGTAAGGCACTCATAAGAATGACACGCACCTGATAGCAACTCAATACGATTGCCCCAGCAAAGGCGTAAAACCTTAAGTAAACAACGAAATAAAATAATGTTCTATGCAAATTTACAGAAAACTGGAATTTAAAGCAGCTCTTCTGATCAGTAAACTTCAAAAAAAGCTCTTGGTACTTACTTTAATTCGTCCGATGGTTTTTCCGGATGATGATACTGCTTCAAGCTGAAAAAATTAAAAAATCAGACATTTACATTAGACACAGTATTATTTTTTCAAGGTACAGATTTGAGGAATCTTTTTGACGAGACAAATGTTGGTCTCACTGGTTAACGGTTTACCATGAATCTTTTATCTGTAAAGGAACAAAAACCAAATTCATGTTGCGATGAAAAACAGCGCGGGTTTGTTAAAATTCATGATATTACTTGCGTACTTAAAAATTATTGTAACTGTGTTCATTTATATGAGACCCAAGTTATAAAATATTTAGGTATCAGTAATGATTTTTTTCTTTTTTCGTTTTGAACTTTCTGCTAAGAAAGTTCGTTAGTACAGTATGCTATGTCTTTGTTCTGAAATAAACTATTACTGTTGGGAGAGTAACAGAATAATCAGGCATCCCTGTAAACAAAGTTCAGAAAGATTAATTCTATAAATGTTCTCTCCTTTTACATGTCATGAAGTTTTCCGTTCCTATCATCTTCATGCTTGTAGAAACTTGATCAGTGATGTAGCACACATCTGACATTGAACATTATGTCATATGTGAACTCTAAAGACTTAAATTGGTCTTTGATTCTGGCTTCTTGAGAACCCTGTATTTCAGCCTATTTCTGTTGATAGACTGAAATCATTGGAATCATGATTTGGGGGGGGGGGGGGTTCTAGAGATAACGTTTTTGACAAAGTTACAAAAGTGAGCCTTGAGGATTATTTTGATATCACAGTTCTGATAAATTGTTTAGTGAGTCCAATTCTCCAGATCTCAGAAAACTTTTTTTTTTTACAAACTATTTAATTTACTACCTCAAGATCTTCTAAAAGAAAGGAGTATCTCTGTTTTGTTTTAAAAAGAAAGTTGACCTCTGGCTGAAAAATAGAGACGTTTTATTATAAGATATCCTAGATAGTTCCTGTTATTTCTTTTATTATTTTATTATTTATTTTATATTTATACTGTCCTACTAATATTATGGTTATTATTATATTTTCATTTTTTTTAGTTACTCTATTTTGAAAATTTTTGAGTCAAATTCTTCTAATGTGTTGTTAGTATTATTGCGAGCATTTATTGCGTTATTATTATGAGTGTTTTTTTTTTGTCTCTCAGCCATCTTGTTCGTCGCGCAACACAAGTTTTTCTTACGATGATTCCAGGGTCAATTAATTCCAAATGTGGACACCACCTCACGCTGCTCAAAAAGTCAACAGTTTTGTACTAAATTTGACGAGTTCACGCTAAAAACACAAATTTGAGGAACGTCAGCACCTGCGAGCATATTTCAGGAAGATACCCTGAAAGTTTCAGGCTGAAACACTCAAAAATAAAGCCGGAGATTATGAAATACAAAACTTCCCGTAAGCCGCAATGAGTGCGAGTGAGGCAGATAGACTTATCATCACTCGCACTCACTAAGCTTATGGCAAAACTAATTTCATAATTTTCGGCTTAAATTTTAAACCAATTTTGCTCATTTTGGGCTGAAAAATCCATAAAAAAACTTTGCAGGTGCTGACGTAATTGGATTTTGCGTTTTATCTATGGTTCCAGTTTAAAACACCAAAAACACGACTTGTCCAAAAAGCAACTAGTGGCGCTATCCATCGGACTGAAATCTGGAAAAGTTTCGCCTGGAATCACCTTAAGGGTGTCAAATTGGATTCACTTTACTGTCATTTTATTGTTTATGTAAGAGTTTTCATTTGCATAATTTGAATGCATATAAATAAAACAATTAAAAAATTTAAAAAAATTAATTGTAAGTGACCTTGTACTGAATGTCTGCTGTTAATTTGAATGGGATTACCTACTGTAGTGCTATTTAAACAAACAAACAAAATAAAAAAACTGACACTTATATAAGATTCAGCTGGGAAAAGAAAAGAATGGACAGATGTCAAAAGAGTCCGAGTTGCATTGGTAACTGTAAGCAATCAACAAATGCACCGAGATCATAACATACTTACTTTCCCAAAAACATTCTTAACAATTTCTCGGCAAACTCAGGAATCGCGCTAAGCTTGCTACGTGATCAACGAGGCTAGTACAACTTTGTTGAATGTTGGCGGTTATCCGTGCGACTCATCCAATTTTTACATTTGTCCATTCTTTCCTTTCCCTGGCTCTAATGGTGAGATACTCTGCGATACATCTCACCGGTTAGTGACCGCCAGATGCAGCAAACACCGGTCTGACAATTCACAAATTGCTTTGTTTCAGAGCCGTCAATGTGTTACAGCTAAAACGGAAGCAACGGGCAAGAGAAGTTGAGAGTGAATAGTAAAACTTCAGAATACAATGAGCTGGAGACTACAGCAGGAGGAAATAAACAGTGAGGTGAAGATGCCTTTGTGTATATCTATTTGATGAAAACTCCATACAGACAGCTTCAAAACCTGTAAGGGATAATCTGATAGAGGCGTTATGCAGCAGTTATGAAAATATTATGTTGAATCGGCGGTCTGAACCAATTTGACTCTAAGACAGTGAAGTGGGTTTCAGCATTTACATTTAGAGGTCAAACCGGCAAGTCCGGTGCATTTATCAGTTAGACATTGTCAACAGATCTGGAATGAGATAAGGTGGTGATAATAAACAAATAACAATAGAAACTAACCTCCATTTTCGTGATGATACGAAAATTATTGCTCCGTCAGCGTGAATGACACACAAAACTGCAACTGATAAAGTGCGTAAAAAACCAGTTCCTCCAGTGACACGTTAAAAAAAAGCCACTACATCATTATCATTTTTTCTCCTGTGTAGTAAATAATTACAAACAACGGCTCCATGGCCGGTATTAACCTCAAAATGAAACATCACCGTTGCTCGATGACTCGTCGGCGATTTTCAGAGCACCGATTAGTGGCACGTGACAGAACGGCTCATTCCGCTGATCAGTTTGAATTTATGGCGGGAATCCCGAGCCGCAATATTTGCATCGCACGGCAGTGTTGCCAGGTTTGGACGGGGTGGAATAGCCACGCGTGGACAGTTTTCGAGTTGGTTACTAGCCACGCTGTGGATAGGGATGGAGGATGCCGGAGGAGCCGCAAGGACGGAGGCGGAAGCGTGGCTAAATTCTCATCAAAATAGTCCACGTGTGGTCGAATCTAGCCACTATTGGCTACTCTGTCGCACGGTGTGCGTTTGGAGTTGGGTAAAGGACTGTCGTTCAATAAATCAGTATTTAATTACAAATAATTTTGAAGGTGGTTTGGAGTCAATGATCGCCAAGGATCACTGCTCTGTTTGCCAGACTGGAGATAACAAGAAATAGTTTATGTCTCACTCTTATATCGGCATTAAAAAAACTGCCCAAAGAGTTAAGGGTGTCTATTTTAAAATTAAAAATTAGTTGTAGGAAGCCTCCTTACAACTTTCTAACTTGGTTTCGGAATCAACGGTGAAAAATATCTTGTTGTGGCTCAGTTTGAAAAGTATGGCTAAAGATCGTTTTTAGAAACGAAGAAATAATATGTACGTCTTTAAAGATGGAAAAAAAAAAACTGAGCAAATTTCTTAAATGAATTCAGTGAGGTTTAAATTTTAAATAGTACTTTTCTTACTTAGTGGCCCATCAATAGTTTGCGGCAGGTTGCTAACAATACATTAATTTCATATAATTGTAAATTTCTAATTGTTTTCAAATGTTATACACAGGGCCTTCAAAAAGTAATGTGCAGTTCCATTTTTTGAGCAAACTATAGCAGCTATCAAATTGCGATTTGTGCGTGCTACACGGACATCCGTCTCAATCTCAATACAGGACTGGCCAAAGGGGTTTCATGCAGATCAACCCAGCTTCAAACGACAGATCGATTAAGAGGACGCTGGAATGGGGCTGAGGTCGTCTGACAATGAGTGGTAGCCACGCGTGAATCCTGACCCTGACCTTTGCAGGACGGTGGCCATTGAAGTTGGCATCCACTAAAGAGGGTATAAAGACTCTCTTACTAGTGCCGGTGGTTCCGAAAATGTCTACCGCTAGGAGTACACGGCCAGGGAGGGAAGATATTGACATTACAGACATCAAAAACTGGAGACCACTGACTATGCTCTCTGAACTTGGAAAGGTTCTGGAAAGATTAATTGGAATCAGCGCCAATAAACATCTCGGAGGTGACGGACTATCGGAATGTCAATATGGGTTCAGGAAAAACAGAAGCTCTGTTCAAGCGATTCAAAAGGTTCTTGAAATCGCGAACACAAATCGCAACAAACACGTGATGTTCATCAGCTTAGACATCAAAGGAGCCTTCGACAATGTCCGATGGCCGGCTGCTCTTGAAGCAATCATCAACAAGGGATATCCAAAGTCTGAAGTAGGACTCTGGAGAAGCTACTTCAATCGAAGAGTAGTACAACTTGAGGACAGTGGGATCAAAGTTTACAAAAACCTCACGAAAGGGGCGCCACAGGGATCAGTCAGGGGACCTGACGCTTGGAACATAACATTGGATGTCCTGCTTAATAAGCCCTTCCCAAATAACGTCCAACTCGTAGCATATGCTGATGACATCATGTTCATAATCATAGGTAGAACCCGAAACGACATCCAGATAGCAGCCCGAGCAGCCATGCGCCAGGTTGAAGATTGGGCAACCGCCAACAAATTAACATTTTCCACCAATAAATGCTGGAAGATGCTGGTGCGAGGGAGCCTTGACCGGCCCCCTCTCGTAACACTGGCCGGGGAGGCAATTAAGACAGTAACAGAGGGCAAATATCTCGGGATAATCCTGGACCAAAACCTCAACTTTAATAAACACATCAGGTCGGTAACGGACAAAGCGGCAAAGCTCTTTGCAAGGATCAGGAGCATTCTCAGCAGAAAAGAAATCAATTTCAAAAGCTTACTCGCGATATACAAAGCCGCAGTCGTGCCCATGGTCACGTACGCGTGTGAGGTGTGGGGCCACCAGACTGAAGTCGGTGGCAAAAATTCTAGACAGGGTACAAAGGCTCTGCCTGATCACAGCCACCGGAGCTTACTGCACAACTTCCATGTCCGCTATGCCTATACTAGCAGGCGTCCTCCCCCTAAGCATTGAAACTGCCCAAATCGCATGTATCAAAAACCTCAGAGATGGAGAGGAAGCAGACCACTTCGGCGTGGCGATACCCGCTGAAGATGACAAGAACTCCAGGATCAGTCGCATCAAAAGCGCGTCCGCGGCGGAGTGGCAACTGCGATGGGAGCTCTCTTCAACAGGCAGGAGAACCTTCAACTTGTGTGATGACGCACCAAGCAGGCTAGAAAGCGAAGATAAGATGACTCCGGCCAGGGCTCAGTGCCTGAGTGGGCACGGGGGCTTTCTTGTCCACCTAGTCCGAATCGGGAAGGCCGCAGCAGGACTATGCCCGGATTGTGGAGTGGTAGACGATCCCTGCCACAGGTTCGAATCCTGCCCACATTTCATACACGCCCGAGAGCAGCTGGAAGGTCTTGTAGACCTACAGCCCAGGAACACATTCATCAACCGGTCCATGCAAGTGCCGAACCGTATATGGGCGGAATTTGCCGAAGATCGCACGGACGAGATCCTAGCGGTGGAAGAGGTTATCGCCTCAGCGTAAACCCACAAGATTCCGTAATTAGCGGAAATCTCACTGCACCAGCCCTCACGCCCATGGCGACCCTATTTCTGGGCCGGGTTTACCTTCGGGGATTAACACCGCGCCCCAAACGGTAAGCAGTAGCCCCCTTGTCAATGACAATCCTATTTTCTGGGCCGGGTTTCCCTCCGGGGATTAACACCGCGCCCCAAACTGCAAAGTAGCAGCTCCCACGCCACTGGCGATTTTATTACTGGGCCGGGTTTCCCTTCGGGGATTAACACCGCGCCCCAAACGATAAGCAGCAGCTTTCACGCCAATGGCGATCTTATTTTTGGGCCGGGTTTCCCTCCGGGGATTAACTCCGCGCCCCAAATGCAAAGCACCACTGTATAATAATTTTGTGTTATTATTGTATTGTATTGTATTAGATCAACTGTAGGTCCCCCACCAAATTCCCGGCCAAAGGCACGGTTTGATACTTGTAATGGTAGGGGGCCGCCTAGGATGAAAATTTAATTTAATAAAGAAAGAAATTTTAAAATAAAAAGAAAATAAAAAGAAGAAGATGGATGGGATATGTCTGCGCAGTATATTGTAAGAAAACTCTGGGTTTCAGTAAAGAAAGGATAGTAGTATCTAAAAAAGAGAAAGTAAGCGCAACGCAAAAGAAAGTCAAAGAGCGAAAGCAATTACCAAAAGGTAACAGAAAGAACTTCAATCTCCAACGCTTTAAGGGCGGAAAATCCTGCACAGGTATATCCGCCCACCGCCCGGACGGTCCGTTTTGCTGTCTAGACAGGACCCCCCGGGCGTTAAAAAAAAAAAAAAAAAAAAAAAAAAAAAAAAAAAAAAAAAAGGAGAACACGACCAGATCGCACTGACGAGATCCTTGCGGTGGAAGAGGCTATCGCTTCAGCGTAAACCCATAAGCTTCCGTAATTAGCAGTCTTTTTACTGCATCAGCTCCCACGCCAATGGCGACCCTATTTCTGGGCCGGGTTTCCCTTCGGGGATTAACACCGTGCCCCAAACGTTAAGCAGTAGCTCCCACGTCAATGACGATTCTATTTTCTAGGCCGGGCTTCCCTCCGGGGATTAACACCGCGCCTCAACTGCAAAGCAGCAGCTCCCACGCCACTGGCGATTCTATTTCTGGGCCGGGTTTCCCTCCGGGGATTAACACCGCGCCCCAAACGTTAAGCAGCGGTCTTCACGCCGATAGCGATCCTATTTCTGGGCCGGGTTTCCCTCCGGGGATTAACTCCGCGCCCCAAATGCAAAGCACCACTGTATAATAATTTTGTGTTATTATTGTATTGTATTGTATTAGATCAATTGTAAGTCCCCCACCAGATTCCCGGCCAAAGGCGCGGTTTGACACTTGTAATGGTAGGGGACCGCCTAGGATGAAAATTTAAATAAATAAAGAAAGAAATTTTAAAAAGAGAAGAAGATGGATGGGATATATCTGCGCAGTATATTGTAAGAAAATACTGGGATTCAGTAAAGAGAGGAAAGCAGTCTCTAAAAAGAAAAAGTAAGCGCAAACGCAAGAGAAAGTAAAAGATCGAAAGCAATTACCAAAAGGTAATAGCAAAGCAAGAACTCCAAAACTCCAACGCTTTAAGGGCGGAAAATCCTGCACAGGTATATCCGCCCACCGCCCGGACGGTCCGTCTTGCTGCCTAGACAGGACCCCCCGGGCGTTAAAAAAAAAAAAAAAAAAAAAGAGAACACGACCGTGCCCAATAAAAGACCACATCAGGGTGATTCAGTGTGCCAAATGCCAACTCATCGGTCACATGAGTGACGCCTGCACGGCAATAGGGGATAGATGCAGGTGGTGTGCTGAAGCCAACAAATCAGAGACCTACGCGCACTCCAAGCATCCCGAAAAGTACCGATGCGTGGGGTGCGTCAAGAACGGACTAAGAGGTCCCAATCATTGCAGCGACAACAAAACTCGATGCAGGTACAACAACATGAAAGTCTCAATTCTCGAGAAAGCTGTAGACTTTGGAAGCGACAAAATCAACGAACAACAGCGAACGCAAAAAGCAAGGAAAGATCACATAGAATCCCGGAAAAATCTGCGTACTGAACTAAGGTCTCTACATCGCCCTGCGATTGCTGACAATGGACACAGTCCTTCCGTCCATCATGACAGTACAAACTAACCCACAGTGCAACCCTCCGGGCCAAATAAGTCCAAATAAATCTACATCACTCTAAAACTGCAACTTTACCATTGATAGAAAAAGCCAGAGTAGCGGGAGTCCAGGTCCTCTTGATCACAGAACCCCTTGTGAATTCAAAGAACACCCCATACGGCCTCGGAAGCGAGTTATGCCAAGTCTACAGTGAAGAAGAAAATCTTACTGCAATTATAGTAGTCCTGAATACAAGACTAGGCTGTGTTAAACTCGAGTGTCACAGCAACATGGCGGTGGCAGAAATCGGACACGCCGATGCGCGATGGGCGCATAATCTTCATTTCTGCGTATATCTCCCCAGACAGGAACATTAACTATAGTGAAGCATGTGAAAGTATTACAGCCGTATGCCGCAAGTATAGAGGACTTCCCCTGATTATCGGGGGAGACCTCAACGCGAAGTCACCACTCTGGGGAGAAGACGGATTGGACGGTCGTGGCACAGAGATCGAGGCGCTAATGGCTGAACAACGACTGGACCTAACGAGGGATTAAAGAAGAGAAGGGAAAACTTGAAAAAATGTTGGAAGGGGATAATGTAGTATTTGCGGCTGGAAGGAAAGAAGTCTTTGAAGGGAAAGTGGACGACTTAGTGTCTGGACTGGAAAAACTGACCAAAATCGTTGAAGAAAATGGGATGGGTTTTTGGAATATGGGAATCACACATAGATTTGATTTGAAGTATAGCAATGTGATCAATAGAGGCATTGACAGAGTAAACAGTGAAATGTTAAGGACTTTGAAGAAAGTAAGAGGAGGAAAGTGCCTTGGTACGAATTATTTGGAGAGGGAGGATTTCCAGCTAAATGAAGGTTGTAAGTTAAGCCACCGAGGCAGACAACAAGTGTCGGGGGCTGTATTAGAATGTCTGAGGGGAGAGTTATTAGAATCGATGAATTTAAACTAATAAGTTTAAGACAAAAGCAAAATGCTGGCTTGGAATGTGAGGAAGTGGTGGAAAAAGAGTCAGTGGAGAATTGATGATTGTATTGATAAATATAAATGGATTGTATTCAAAGATAGATGAAGTAAGGAAATGGGTGGGTAGTACGATGATGGACGTGGTAGGCTGTGTAGAGACACACCTAACTAATAAAACAGGGGACAGTGAAATAAGTATAAGAGAGTGCGATGTATATGGGGTAAACTCACACAGCGCCCATACTGGGGTGTAGTAGTGCATGTGAACAAGAAACTGGCAGTTAGGGATCTGGGGGAATTTTTAAATGAGGAGTGGTGGGTTAAGAAGTTAGGGATCGATGATGGGGGTGAAATTATTCATCTTAATGTGCTCTATAGATCACCCTGTGTATTTTTTTTTTTTTTTTTTTTTTTTTTTTTTTTTTTTTTTTAATGGTTTGAGGATATAGCCGGAAAACAAATTGAACGGTATCGTGATGGGTTTTTTTTATGGGGAATTTTAACTTTAGGTGGGAAATGGAAAATGAGAGTAGAGTAAAGAGGGTGAGAGCGATAAGTGGTAACCTGGCAATGGAGCAGTTGGTGAGAGAAAGTACTAGAATTGTGAAGAACTCAGAATCAACTATTGATTAAAAGGCGAAGAAAGCATTGCATAGATGTCACCCCTACGACAGGCAAGCTTGCTGGGGACGCTTAAGGGGAGTCATGGCACTATACAAAGAGCTACTGGCTGACAAAAAGCGAGATCATTACTCCAAACTTTGGAAGGAATCACTCGATAGATATGGACCGTGGGGCATGATTACAAGACGGCAGCAAATAAACTTAAAATACAAACGTCCAGAGCAGCTCTGGATCTTGAGAACGTAGGTAGAGGCACGGCCATGGAGAACACATTAAAAGCCACACTCAACAGCAAGATTCCGGATGACTCATGTCCGGGAAATGATATTGATGACGAACTCACAAGTATCCTTAATGAGAATAGCCATATATTTCCAGAAACAGACGAGTTCAATATGGATATGCTCTACGAAGCCGTTGCGGACATGAAACCAGGCAGAGCCCCTGGCCCAGACAGAATCCCGGGTCAGGCAATCAAAGAAGGGCTCCCACTCCTGGAAAAAGAGCTATTAAGGATATACCGAGACTGTCAAAGACTAGGATATTTCCCCACTAAATGGAAGGAACGTAAGCCAGTTACCATCCCGAAGGGCAGAGATGACGTCGATATAGGCAACATCTAAATGGGCGTCCGCTCACCATGGTATCGGAACTGGGTAAAGTCCTAGAAAGGCTAATCGGGATAAGCACGAATATTGAACAAACACCTCGGTGGTGACGGCCTGTCAGACTCCCAGTATGACTTTCGGAAGAAAAGAAGCTCTGTGGAAGCCATTCAGAAAGTTCTTCAGATAATTGACAACAATCGAGATAAGCACGTCAGGCTTATTAGCCTGGACATTACAGGTGCGTTTGATAACGGCCGATGACCAGCGGCACTCAAAGCCATAATCCGGCAAAATGTATCCTAAGTCGGCAGTTGCTCTATGGCGCAGCTACTTCAGCGACAGAGTGGTCCACCTAGAAGACAGCGGCGTTCAAGTAGCCAAAAAACTTACGAGAGGTGCTCCTCAAGGCTCAGTCAGGGGCCCCGAGGTATGGAACGTCACCCTGGATATCCTCCTGAGAAAGCCCTTTGCTGCCAATGTCCACGTGGTGGCATACGCAGATGATATAATGTTTATCATTGTAGGAGGCTCCCGAAACAACATCCAATCCTCAGCTCGGGCCGCCATGCGCCACGTGGAGGAATGGGCTGCGGCAAACAGGCTGACGTTTTCTTCGTCCAAATGCTGGAAAAGGATGATGCACGGGACTTTTGAGTGACCCCCCCCCTCCCCCCAATCACACGGGCAGGGGATCAAATCAAAACGGTGAAGGAAGGGAAGTACATACCTTGGAGTGATCCTCGATCACAAATTGAACTTTCTCAGCCACATTCGCAGCGTAACTGACAAGGTGGCTAAACTGTTTGCCAGAATTAGAGCCCAACTTTCCAGAAAAGAAATAAACGCAAGTAGCCTATTAGCTATTTACAAGGTAATTGTAAGTAATTATTGACAATTAGTAGGTTTGTAGGGTAATTTTGCTCCTTGGATTTTGGTTTAGTTAGGCAATCTGCGATACGTAACACAATGAAGTGAATCATTACAGGTTGCCTACCTTGCTAAAATTTAAGGAGTCAACTGATGTTATTTAATTATTCGACTGTATCGAAGACAAAATTTCATGCCTACTATCCTTGACAGTCTTAAGCCGGGGTAAAATGGTAAGAAAAATGTTCTTTCGAAAATACTAGGGTACCTATACATATAGGAAGAGTATGGCGGTCTGTGATCATGGGAGCTCTTAGCGCCCAAAATCAAGATGGCGGCGGTCATGTTTGTTTGAGGTTATGTTACATTGTTGATGAAAACGGTGTCGGTGAACAGTCAGTTTGATGACCGTTTCCCGCTAGAAAATGTTCAACGGTTACAATGGTTACACGATCGACCCGGTCGGCCATCTTGAAATTGGGCCCTAAGAGCTCCTTGAACGCCTAAAATGTCGCAGCCAATCAGCGTAGGATACACAGACTGCTATATACTTTCTCTTATATAGGAACTCTAGAAAACACTTTCTACAATAACGATCAGACCCAATTTGATCGGCCTCTGACTGACTGGACCCAACGGGGCTGCTGCACACTTTTGCTATAATCGATTTAATAGAAAATTCTGATGTAAAAACCTCCAAAAATAACGATGGCAGCACTGAAAACTTCCGAATTCCACTCCTAAACTCACAAAAAGCTTTTATTTGCGCGAGCGTAATGGTGGCTGAGGGCAGTAATAATGGGAGATTCTCATCTGACAATACTGTAACTCCATCAAAAAGTGACCTATGAAAGACGACTTTCATGTAACACCGGTGTCACAGTACCATTCATCAGATGTGGATCATTACTATGATAACTAATTACTCTGTGAATCATCGTTGTCAGCATAGAGAGAGTGAAGAAATTAAGACAGGAATCTCCCATTATTACAACCCTCAGCCACCATTACGCTCGCGCAAACAAAAGCTTTTATTGAATTTAGAAATGAATTTCGGAAGTTTTTAGTGCTGCCATTGTTATTTTTTGAGGTTTTTACACCATAATCGACTATTAGATCGCTTATAGCAAAAGTGAGCAACAACCTTATTCGGATGTATCAAAAATATGTGCAAGTATTATTAGAGTTACCATGAACCATTTCCGTTTGGCTGTACGATTTAAGTCGAATGATCGGCAGCTCTTCGAGGTACGACGGACGTATAAGGGGCAAGGGCGAGGCTATCCACTATCCAGGCAATCTGGAATTTCAGATGGGAAGTGGATCCGCGGCTCCAGCGCTGTGTTGGACTAAGGGAAAACTCAGCGTCTACTTCATCATAACACGCGAGGTAGAGCTCACATTGTTCGCGGAGCACGCTATTCGCTGCTTACGCTCAGGTATTTTACCAACGGAAAAAAAAGAGCGAGTGCTTAAAAACACAGGTGCATCCATTACTTTCTCTTTCATCTATGGCACGAACAAATTCGTGATCCTTTAATTGACAATTGCGGCGCTCTCTACGTTAGAAGTTCCGCTTGCTCCCCACTGGTGACATGCCCACGGAGATAGCGTTAATATGGTGGTTGTTCACGTTAACCTGAAAATTTTGCTTCTCCTTCAAACCATCTTTTTATGGAAGGTACTTTTTCCCCCATTTTTCCTTGTTTCAAACGATTCCTTGAATTGCGCACTTTCAGACGAGGTTGAGGGTGGGGGAGTAAACAGGCGCCCCCATTTTTTGTCACTTGGGACTCCACTGAAAAAAAAAATGAAAAAAAAAGTTCATTTAAGAATTTCATTGTTAAAAGTGGTGACCTCAGAATGGTTTTGTTAATTTGGCAAAACGGAATGCTGAATCAACAACAAATTATTGTTAAACTGACAAAATAAACTGTTTAATCAAAAATTGTTGTGTGAATTTCACTTACCTACCAACTTGTTGATTTAAAAATATTTTCGGTAAGTTTAACAATACTATTTCATTCATTATCAGCACTCCTTTTTGTTGAATTAGCAAAACCATTTTGGGGTCACCGTTTTCAACATTTAAAATATTTGAACCAAACTTTTTTTCAGCGATAGTTTCTTCCGACATATTAGCAAACATTTTTACATTGTTAAATCAACCAAGTTTTCTCAGTGTATGATTTACAGCTCTTTTTTCAGAACGAGAACGTTTTCTCATTTTTCCTTGTTTATAAGAACTCCTAAAAATGTACACTTTCAGACGAGGTTGAGAGTGGAAAAGTAAGAATGCTTCCCGATACGACTCGCAGGACTACAGTTGCATTGCTTTCTCATAATAATAAAGTTTTGTGAATTCCTCTAAGCGTGTAGAATGTTTCCAAGGTAGAGGGCACAGTCTTGCCAGCATCCGATTTGTGTATTTGTCTTTTGTGTTGTTATTATATGTGTTTGAGAATGAAACAATATTGAGATGTAAGTATCTTCTTACTTAAGAAAGTGTATGGGAAGAGATTATGATGCCGGTTTTTTTGGTGTGATAGGTAACACCTACTCCTCGTCAATAATTTAACTTCATCGTTGTAAATCTGTAGAAAACAAAAGAAGTATTGTGCGAACAAACGCGACTAACATTCTGTCCAAACTCACTACCGCAATAAAATGGGACAATATTAGTGTAAAAACACTTGAAAATAACGTTCGGAGCATCAGTAAGTTCCACAATTATTGACTAAAATACTGAATAAATGCGTTCAGATAGAATTCTAAGGTGACCGTAAAGCGATTAGCAACATGGAGTCCCATTTGATTGCAGCGCGGCGGTCCCTATGCTGGGAATGTGGTGCATCACAGAGACAGCTGCAATTAGATGGGAATCCCTCATGGTGGCTATGACAGTCACCTTGGCATTTTATTTAAGACCATTTACTGAGTTTGGAAGTCATTTTCTAGAACATTTTACCCTCTTTACAACTGTGGCAAAAGTTTGCAACTGACATATTTTTCCTTCTCAAATTCAAGCTACCAAAAGTCAAATAGGTTTTTTTTTTTCTATTTCGTGAGAATTTCTAAGGAGTATCTGTCTTCATATCATGATTCAAACCTGAACGCTTCCTAAAAAGTATAGTCACAATATTAGAGAGTGAAGTCTATAGACAGGTGATTAATGTGACACGTCCGCAAGACCCATATCATAGGTAAGTACTATCTACAGGGCGTCTCAGACCAGAGTTGAAGTTCAGCCTTTTTTTTCTCAAGAACGAACTAACGACCTGTTACAAAATTACGGATAGAAACGCAAGTAGCAATTGATCTACAGGGATGAATATTTTTCCATTGTTTCAACACAGACTTTGCTAATGATATTTCCACTGATTATTTTTCACCTTGGATACGCCTTTTCCAGTCACTGAGCGCAGAAGTCATCAGAGGAGAAAGCACAAAGTCAGGCGAGGATGTTCTACGCCAAGAAACCAAGGTCGAAAGTAACATCGCGACTCCTGTGAATGGACGAGGGATCGAGTATCAGGATGATACTTCAAATGGAGATCAGTTGAAGCCTCCGGAAGGGAAAAGGAAGAGCATTTCTGGAAAAATACAACGCAGAGGATTTGAAAATTCCCCGAGAAGAGGGCTCCAAGAGACAAATAAAAAGTCAACGCCTCCGATGAAGGTTGAAGAAACAAAGAGGTTAGTTTGAAATCTTATCCCATGTTAAAAATGAGTCAGTTTAGAGGGGTGATCACTGATTAGTGATCATGGAGGAAAGAACAGTAATCGGATCGATACATTAAATAAAATGGGGTTTGCTATTGCGCAACTCAACCGCTCAGGTCAGAGCTGCCCCAATTTGCGTTGATTTAATGACATTTTTAAATTCACCGGTTGAGAAAAGATTACAAAGTTCAATTCAGTGTATGACTGTAATCTTTTCTCAATCGGTGGAATCATCTAGAGTCCCTATATACTATGAGAGTTGCGCCATTGCTGAATCCATTTCTGATTGGCTCTCAGATTTAGGCTGCCAAGAAAGCTTTAAGAGGCAAAATGCAAATGGCGGAGGGTTTGTTTACTATTCGCGAACTCGCTTTCATTACACATTTGAAGTAACAAAGACCGCGGTAATTTTTGTGAATTTTTCCTCTGCTTGAATTTTATTCTGGAGAACATTATCTCTTTCAATAACGACCGTTATTGTCGAGAATCTGAATCTAACCTATAAGAGATAGCGAAATAGTGGCAACAGCGCAGAGGCAAATGGCCATCCGCCATTTGCATTTTGCCTCTTGGGGGCTCCATTGATCCGCTTCTTCTTCTTCATTTTGAGAGTCTTGCCGCAACTCTCATAGTATATAGGGACTCTAGAATCATCGCCTTCAATTAATTAAAATATCCGCAAGTTTTCAAAGTTATCGACGACTCCATACCGGTTGAGAAATTACAGTCATACACTGAACGAAACTCTGTAATCTTTTCTCAACCGGTGGAATCTTCGGTGAATTTCAAAATGCCATTAAATCTACGCAAATCAGCAGCTCTGGCTCAAGTAACCACTTCCTCACCTCTTCGTACTTCAGTCGATAGAGATTCTGACCAGTCTCTGCTCGCTGGAGTCTCTGTCGACTGAAGGACGAAGAGGTGAGGGATTACAACTGGTTTGGTTCATAGGGAATTGTCTCTCTCTCTCTCTCTCCTCCCATTTGAAAACGTGCGTTAGAAAAGGATGGAAGAGGGGGCCAAAGTCACGTGATGGCCCCCTCTGCTGTCCTTTCCTAACACATCAGTTCAAATGGAAGGAGAGAGAGAAACACAATTCCCAGTATCCGCCAATGGTTTGGTTACCTGCGCGATCGAGTTGCACAATCGCAAATCAATTTGATTTTACGTGTTCGATCCTTCGTATCACCCCTCAGGATCAACAAAAAGAGGTATGCAAACAAAGTAGCCAGAAATAAAGCTATAGGCCGTGTACTCCATCCCCATAAGAATCGATGTAAAGTATACAGCTTTTAACCTCAAATATGGCAACAATGTACGCAAAAGCAGTTGCATACGTCCTTCGTCGACGATTCAACGCAATCCGTACAACACGTAAAAAACTACGAGAAGATTTCTTTATTTTCTTTTTTTTTCTCAAAACAAAGAGAGGTTATGGATGTGTGTACTACGGGTTGCGTCAAATCGACAAGGCAAGACCGATGCCACAGATATGAGAGTGATTTTCAATACTGACAATAAGCTCGATTTAATGGCGTAAGCACGTCAGTATAAATCATGCTGACGTCAGTAAAAAAATCAGATGGAAAAAATTTAACAAAGAGGAAGGGTTAAAAAAAAAAAAAAAAATTGTTAGAATGGTGTGTCACTTCGTTTTGTATAGACGCCGTGCATGCAAAATCATGCTGCCTGAGAAGGTCTTCGGTAGGATGCTACTGACCACTTCCGACCTTCAAAATGTAGAGATTTTAAAGCCCCCGATGAAAATTTTTAGGCGTCAAAGTATGAGTGGTGAGACATCAATCAAAATATTTTTGAGCAAAAATTAGGTAAAAATAATGTCACCACGTAAAAGTTGCTAAACTCACCAATCCATTTCATAATGGTGGTCTTGTAAAGATTTGCAGGTTAGGGGAGACGGGGGGGGGGGGGGGTTAAAAGGTCACAATTTGGCAATATCTGAGTAGCCAGTATTGTGTGATTGCATCATTCTTAGTGTTTAAAAACGTTTTGATCGATGTCGCATCAGTAGTGCTTAGACGGTTAAAAGTTTTACTTGGACGGCTTCGAAATCCCTAGATTTAGGAGGAAGGGAGCCCCATACAATTTTCGAGGTCACGTAAGCATGATCCAAACCGATTAAATCCCTTAATCAGCAATCAGAAAATTTCTGGTTTTTAGCAAATTAATAGTGAGTGTAGACAGGAATCAATTCAACATTATTTTTCAACCCCCCCCCCCCCAAATACTCAAAAAGTAAGAGATTCCGAAAGAAATTAACAGAACCAAAGGCGACAGCCTAGACCACAGGTGCCCGGTCCGTGGAGGTTTTTCTCACCAGCCATCCTCCTCCTATATGGATGTTTGAAAAATATCAGAGGCCGTTTTAGAGGCGAGTTTGCTGTTTACAAATCTTTTGACACATGAGTAAAAAGGCATATTTTTGACTTCCCCCCATGTTGATGTGACCAAAATCTACGCAAATAAAGTACATTCAATGTTTCTATTGGTTGCGTTGGCGGAAGACAAAAATAATCCCCTTTACGCATGTGTAAACAGAGCTGTAAACGATAAAACTCTTTTGAAACGACCTCTACTAGTCATTGCTCCATCTTCTAATAAGATGAATGAAACTTACCCTAATGGCAAACTTATAAAATCACCTATTAGAGACCTGTTTAGTGTGACGTCACGAAAAAAAATGGTTCCAAACAAATGCTCCATCTCACTCGCTCTCGTGGGTGCTCCCATATTAGAAACAGGATCCACATTTTCAAATGTAAATTCGTAACAGTAAACAACAAGTTTTCTCAGATTTTATTACACCATCAGATTCCACGTCTTTAAAAATTTAATCACGCTACAACAACATTTGTGAAACATCACACATTAATTTACAATCACAAATATTTCGAAGAAAGTCCAATGTTTTCCCACTCACAGTTTCTTATGAGCACAGCAGAATTCTAGGATATAGGCTCATCAGCACCACCACACCACGTTATACCTCGAACAAACTTCGATACGAAGAGAGGTTGGGATGATTGAGTGTCATGGCGTTGATAAGCCCATAAGAGACTGTGAGTAAGACAAGGAAAAAACATACAACAACACTCGGTATAATTGTGATTGTAAATTTACTTGTGATCTTTCAGGAACTATGTCGGGGTAAAAAGATACTTTAAGGTACGTGGAATCAAATGATGTAATAAAATTTGAGAAAACTGGTTGTTAACTAGCATGAATTTGCATTCAAGAATTTTAATCTGCTTTCTTATGAGCGAAATGGAGCATTTGTTTGGAACCAATTTTGATCGTGACGTCATCACTAAACAGGTCTATAATCACTGCTCTATCTTCTAGTAAGATGCATAAAAAGTGTCTTTCCTGTTTCTTTTTTCAAAGCGTGCGGGAGCTTCCACCGAGAAAATCCGAGCCCACTCGGTCTGATCGATCAAGTACTGGCGTGCGAAGATACGCGCGCAAAGATGAGGGCAGCACTGGCAATTCCTTAATCAATTCTGGTTGGGGGCTTTTATCGTCAATTTCAAACAGATTGGATCTTACCGGATCTCAAGAGCAGCAACGTCGACGGAATCCGATCGAGGATATCCCAATTTTGGGAGGTCTCGTGTCACTGGGCGGAGCTATTGGACTAGCGAGTCGCAAAGGGGTGGACCTTGTCGTGGACGGGACAAAGAAGTTTGGGGATTTGGCTATCGGAAGCATTACCAAAAGCAATTTCAAATATGCACCCGCGCCCTCATCGACACTGGGAGTGTCGAATGCTCTGAGCGGAGTCAGCGGACTGACGCGCTCTGAACTGACGGCCGTTGCAACAGCGCTGGCCCAAAGCAATGGACGAGGAGACTTCGTGAGGAAACTATTGGAAAAAGCTACGCCGGAATCTTCATACAGGATTGGTTTAGCGGCCGCCTCTCTAGCCGGCCTCTCGTCAAATCCAGCAGTCGGTTCTGCTACGAGTGTGCTCACACAACTGGTGGGATCTCGAGGTCCGAAAATTTAGTTTGGGATATGATAATTCAAGCTGGAGATTGGGCGTGGCAACACTGAAAAAAAAATTGCCTGCGATCAGAGACAATGAAAAGTACTTTTTTTCAACGAAATTTTGCGTCAGTAAATTATTAAAGAAGAAAAAACTTTAGTCAGAATGAATTCCGTTGATTACTTTATTTGTTGATACTTGGTATTACACCTCTAAACGTTTTGTACTTTTCATCCGTAAAGAAAAAAAAAACGTACTGTCGGGGACAAAAGGAATGTCAGACGACTCCTTAAATTTTATCTTAGGTAGGCCACCTGTGATACTGAAAGTCATTGAGGTAAGTATTGCGGGTGTCTTACCTTTAAGGAGTCGTCTGACGTTTTTTTAAGTCCCCGACAGTGTGTGAAGCTCATGAATGAAAAGAGCTTCATTTCAGACAATTTCATGAATGAATTGTATAACCATAATTTTCAGCGGGTTGTAAATCCCCCGGACAAAAGATATCTACGAGGTGGGGCAAACGTCATTTCCGTGGGAGGGGGGCTTTCTGACTTCAAAGATGAGACCTTGCTCAAGTGTACTTGAGCATAGGTTCGTGACAAATTGACTTGATTTGGCCTCAAAACCTTGATCATGACCGGAAACGTGTGAACAGAATGAAATCTAGGTCTCAGTTTTCCTCTTTTTTCCGCCTCTTTCGAAGTTGTATGTTAGAAAATGACAGATTCAGGCAGTCATATGATGGTTCATAGATCTATCCTTCTTTAACAAAGGTGTTCAAACGGACGGAAAGGGAGATCGATAGATTGAAAAATAGGAGGGACGGAGGGAGGCAGGACTTGCACGTCAACGAAGCTAAATCCATTGAGAACCGCCCCTCTCCTTTCACTTTCAAAACTTTTTTTTTCGGTGAAAACGCGGATAGTTCGTCACACATCTGCTCGTTTCAGAGGAGGTGTATTTGAGCGAAATTTTTGCGTGAGAACTTCGTTTAAGTGAGGTGCCAATAACAGGCTGGCTTTGACAATATGTCACCAGGTGTTCTCAGATGGATTCTGCTTTCGATCACTTTGACACTTCTTCTCTCGGTAAGAAACTTTCAGGATCATATTCTTTGTAAGTTGGTCCACCTTCAAACGACGTAATAGACGACATAATTTAAGCAATTACTTCGATGTAGCAGTTTTGATTAGAGATGGAGTGGATCATGCAAAGGGTCCAAAGTGCTTGGAATAAGCTGTTTACGTTATCACTATATTTTGGCTCTTTCATCCTTTTTGCCCCTTAAAACACTGTTACCTCAAAATGCCTCCTCCTATTTTTTACAGTCGTCTTCAAGAAGAAGGATTTAACACACAAATGATCAAAAATACTATCCCAACAGATTCATTAATGTTCGAGCAAATAACTTTTCATAGAGATGACGAGGTATACCATCCCTTCAAACATTGCCCCCTAAAAATGCCTCCCGCAATCTACTATTAGTCTGAAGAAGAGGCGGATTTCAAGAAACGTGGTTTTACAAATGATCAAAAATATATTCTCAAAAAATAGAGATTCATTCATGATTTTAAACCAGCAAAAAAGAAGATAAATTAGGATCAATCGTCAAAACCATTCTTCAAATAGAAGTAATCGGAGGGTCGGGGTCACAAGTTCTCTTCAAAATTTCAATTGAGCAAAGGTTATTAGAGACTCATAAAAGAGGGATCAGTTGCGCCTTTAATAGAGCTGCTCGTTTCATGGAACAAGTCACCTCATAATATAAAGGCCCTTCTTGGGAATTTATAAAATAACCCGACGATGTTTTAAACCAAAATTGCAAAGGTGTTCGGTCAGAGTTGGAGGTTAATACGATGAAAT
The DNA here is from genome assembly GCA_011764245.1 of Trialeurodes vaporariorum. Taxonomy (NCBI): domain Eukaryota; kingdom Metazoa; phylum Arthropoda; class Insecta; order Hemiptera; family Aleyrodidae; genus Trialeurodes; species Trialeurodes vaporariorum. The sequence goes on from VMOF01000369.1 coordinate 62,428,883, forward strand.
AACAGGTTGGGTGAGCCTATTTTTTTCCACAGGGTTTCGTGGTAATCCTGCGGACTTGCTTAAATAAGGTGATGTCAAAATATATTTCCGTAAATTTTTGGTTCCCCACTATATGTTTACTAAAGTTAAAAGAGCGACTGTAAAAATGATTCGATGGAAGTATTATTGGTCTCATTTGCAAAGGGTTTGAGTTGGAAAAGAGAAGAATAAGATCTCAGATTTAACAAATCGTGCTTTAGTAAAACGCTACAACATTACATCTTAGAGAGTCAGCTTTGCTTGGCATTGTTACAATCGGAGATATGTAAGGACTACACTGAGTTCGGCATGATGAAGACTTGCTAGACGTTTCTCACAACACGTATGGTTAATTGTAATTTTAATGAGACCTGGAATGATTTCATGAACTGTGTACAAATATGATATGTTTTTAGTTGATTTTGCAGTAAACTTTAAGCTTTTTGAACATTTTAAAAATTGGTTCGTGAAAAATTGAGTCACAATCAAGAAGAGATAAATGTCATTCGCAAAATTAGCGCCAAGATAGACAATGGACGCATCCATCAGTGTCAGACCTGGTACCATGTTTACGTGTGGTTGAGGGAAAAAGTCACTAAAATTATTAAACATTTTTTTTTCTTTTTTAATAGATTGAACCGTATTTTTCCTCTCACATGAAACTGTCAAAACAGAGAAAAATAAGCTTGATTTGATTGGAGGTTCCCCTTTCTTCAAAACATGCAAAACCCATCAAAACATTTGCAAATGTTTACCTTGCTGTTTTTCTATTTTTATAAGCGCGTGTCAATTTTTTAATTTGTATATAACTTTTCCGTGGCTCTACACGTCAGTTTTGAAACAGAATACATTTCAAGACGAATCTATCAAGCGAGTTTTTTTTTTTTTTTTTTTTTTTTTTTTTTTTTTTTTTTTTTTTGGGCGTCACAACTATTACGATAAATCATTAGATTACGGAATGACGCAAGCAGCAACACGATTTTGATTTTGAAGGCGTGACGCAGTGGCTATAAAGATCTGAAATTGGAATGATGTGATCTTCCGTTACTAATGCAAGTAAAGACAAATGCAAGAACACTTCGCGACAACTAGAAACGGCTAAGTTATGTGAATTCTAATAAAACCGGCTCCACTGTAAAGAAACTTAGCTAAGTCCTGTGATAGTTAGGATTCAGCCCATTTCACATTTCACAACAAAACGGCAGAGGTTAGCTCAATAAACCAAGTAGGTAGTTATATGCCAGGCACATTGTAAGCTGACCAAAATTTCGCGATTTTAAGCGTGCCGTATATATACGGTACGCTTTTTGTTTTCATTTTCATATCTAATATATAGGTTGCATGCTTTGCTTATGGCAAAACCTTGGCGGGAAAGGTTTGAAAAATTAAAAACGTGTTTTCTTAAAACTGGTTTCATTAATCGTTAATTTATTGCTGCAATCCAGGAGGTCTCGGCGTCTATTTTCTTAAAATTGTAAAAGTTTTGGTATTCCTGTTAATTTCAATAAGTTATTAAGCGTCAAAGTCGAATTCCTTTGAACGAGAATTCCATACAGGTCCAGCAACCTAAGTCATTTGTGCCAACCTATGAGTCAAAATTCCAAGGCAGGAGGGGGGTGGAAACATCTCCCGCAGGAACCCTCTTTGCCCCTCGCCTTTGGGCTCCATCGGTCACAAGATTTCTTCACGGTGCATTAAGCGGTCGGGCCGCGCACGGTCTAAAGACTCATAAATGTGTCAAAATCTGTTTGACGAGGGTTTCGAAAAGAAGTGACGGCGAGGTATTGATGAAGAGCGGGAGGGGTATAGAAAAGAGAGGGACTCATTCATATCCTTAAGTAGACCTGTTTAGTGATGACGTCACGATCAGAATTGGTTCCAAACAAAAATGCTCTATCTCTCACTCTCGTTGATTTATCTATAAGAAATCAGATCCAAATTTTCGAACGCAGATTCATGCTAGTTAAAGAACAGTTTTCTCAAATTTTATTGCACCATTAGATTCCACGTATTTTAAAGTATCTTTTCACTCTAACATAATTCCTAAAAGATCACAAGCGAATTTACAATCACAGTTATACTGAAAGATGTTCTACGTTTTGTCCTCGTCTTACTCACGGTCTCTTATGGGAGTATCTCCGCCATGACACTCAATCATTCCAACTTCTCTTCGTGTCGAAGCTATTGTTCGAAGTATAACACAAGTCGTGATGGTGCTGATGAGCCTATATCCTAGAATTTTGTGCTCATAAGAAACTGTGAGTGTGACAAGGACAAAACATAGGACTTTCTTCGATATAACTGTGATTGTGCATTGATGCGCGATGTTTCAAAAAGTTTGTGGTAGTGGGCTCATATTTTATCACTGAGAAAAAAGTGGTTGTTAAAACTGTAAGAATACAACCATGGATATGTTTCGCCTTATTTCAATCATGAGATCTATCGTTGCTATAGTCAGCGCGCTTGAATCTACACGAATTCCGATTGTCTCTATGGAATTTCAATTATTTCTATGGGAAATAAAGCGCGGGAAAATATATCCTACCGGTAAATTCATTGCAACAATCGGAAATTTTTATAAGGGACGTGGAACCCAATGGTGTGATAAACATAACTGGTGCAAAGAACACGTTGTTTACTAGCACTTGTATTTGAAAATTTGGATCGTGTTTCATATGGGAAATCCCACGAGAGCGCGAGTGAGGCGGAGCCTTTTTTAGGAACCAATTTTTTTCATGACGTCACACTAAACAGGTCTTGGTCATTAGAAACATTTGACATTCTGGGGGATCGGCAGATTGAAAACCCCTTAATGAGCGTCTATGCAATCAAGGGATTTTTGAGGAAATTTAGGGCGTTTTGTTGAAAAAAAGGTTTTTAAAATCCAGAACAAAGGGACGGGGGAAAATTCGCATTACTAGCTGTAAGAAGTGAGAGGGGCTGTCACGTGTCTTCCACCCCTGGACAGTCTGCTCGCTGCGGCTATGGAATTGACTCTGGAATAACTTATTTATCTATCCTAAAAAGTTTCTCGCTTGTACAGTATTTTTTACTGGAAGCTTCTTCAAATTTTGGAAATTATAGGTCCATATGGAACTTTGCTTTTCCAACACGAAAAATGATATCGACCGACGGCAACAGAAAAAAAAAATAATATTACAATGCGTTATAATGAATAATGGCTTAGTTTTAACTGTAAACTTTCAATACTTTTCAACAAAATAAATGGGGGAGAGGGAATTAAAATCCACAAACGTCTTAAACCTCCACACCTACTAATCTATACCCCTAGAATGCTTGACGTGTAAAGGGAATCTGAAATGGTTAGTTCTATATATGTATTAATGGATTATTTTTTCATGAATTTGCAAGTGTGCCATTTATGCATATTACATATCTACATCGTGACAATCTCAATAAGTGCTGACAGCACCTAAAACGGAAAAAAAGAAGAAAAAAAACTGTTTATTATTTAGAATCACGGCTTTCCCGAAAATGACACTTTTTGACTTCAAAAGAACGCAACCTCATTTTTGATCCCTGAACAAGCCGTTTAAAAGGTGGAGAGATTTAGAAATATCTATTGTCTATACTTTATGTGGGTAAAAAAGATCGAGCCTTATCAAATAATTTTCTCTTTTCAGCTTTCAATGGGTTTGTTGCAAACTTTTGCTACAGCGCTATAGAGTTTTGATTTTTATGTAAAATCGCCTGAAAATTACATTGGCGGCATCAAATAGTCATAAAATCCATTAATAAACCCACAAAACGCATTATAAAGAAAGCCAAAATGGCAGTCGTAAAACCGAACAATCTGTGCACGCGCATACGACGAACATCAAAGACAGGCGATCCATTTTCCCCTTTTTCGTTGAAAGGGGGGGGGGAAGAAAATATCTCTACAGTCAAACTGTGATTTTAAAAAATTGCATGGTCAAGATGTTGTGTTCTGCGAAGGGTGGCGGGGAGCAAAATATCAAGAATATAGGGTGTTGCAAAACTTAAGTGCCAAACTTATGGAGTGTATTTTTGGGGTCAAAATATACCTATATAAGGCTTTGTTTTCCTACATGAATATGTGCTGCAAATGTTTCTCTTCTGAGCTAGAGCCCTCCAAAGTTTTGAAAACAAAAAACAAAAAACAAAAAACAAACACAAAAAAACAACGCATTTGACTCATCTCCTTTTAGATACATCTGATCTTTTATTTTTTTCATCATTTCTCACCAAATAAGCTCAATTGGACAGCACTTGTCACAAAAGACCTGAGTGACATTTTTGATAAAATTGAGTTATTGATTGATAGACCTAGCCATACTGAATCTCGAAGCAACAAGTGCTTCTTCTAATGACAATTATTTCCCGTCAAAATTCCAGGTAAAAGTGAGCTGGTGAGCGTCATTGAAGTCATTGTCCATATGATGAAATTGAATGAGAACTTGGTTCCTTTTTCTTAAACCTTTATCCGAGTCACGTAAGGAACCAACTCCGACTTGGTTCCTTTTATAGAATTGGGAACGGACTTAAGTCCGGATTAACGGATTTTAAAATATCAACAGTGTAAACCAACTCTGCCGTTTGGTTTCTTTTAGAGATTTGGTTTTCGTGATTATGCCAAACAAAAAGAAGAAAGGAACCAAGTCACTTTAAACGCTAAAAATTAAGTAGGCACCTTTCCTGCATAGGAAATTCCACTTTTCCGGTGTTGAAATGCAAAAACATAACACGGTAGTTGAATGAAATCAAAACGTAAGTAATTCCGGAGTTTTTTGTTTAAATGCTAGCTCTTCAACTTTGGACTCAATTTTCTCGAGATCAGCTCCATGTCACGTGGTTCCTCTTTGATGAATTATCATTGCTAGCAAAAGCATTAAGGCTGTTCAGACTTTAGTGGCACGCTTTTCCAACACCTGCGTGTTGGAATTTTCCCTGCTTGTTTTTTTTTTTTTTTTTGGCGACTCAAATCCACGCCAACTTTCAAACAATGATTCGTAGATTGTGGTAAAGTGTTGAAAGAGCCAGCAGTTGAAAAAGTCTTGCAACTTGGAAGTACAAACCGCTATATGTCTTTGCATGATGACTTTCTATTCAGACTCTTTTTCATAAACTCAAGACTAATCATAAAACCAAAACTTCGGAGAAAAAAGCAAAAAGAATAGCTTTTAAGGAGAGCAATATAATGATTAAGGGTGCTGTTGTTAGTTGATAAACAAAGAACAAGCAAAGCAGCTACAGCGACGCCAAGCCAGTCTGTCTTGTCTAGGATCATGTTTGAGTGTAAATGCATCTCATCCCTCCGACATACTGATGAACTTTGTGATCAATTTATTACAACAAGGCTATGGGCTCACAAAAAGATTGAGAATTGAAATTAATTGTAATCGGTGTTATAAATAATCACGAAGTTCGATTAATGTGTCAGAGAGACGTCCTACAATTACACTCACACATGATCACAGAAAAGACAGACTGGCGTTGCTACAGTTGCCATGTATGAGAGAAAATACAACTCGTCTCTCTGACATACTAATAGAAATATGCGATTAATTTATTACAACAAGTTTTCTCCAGAATTGCTTTTACGAGTACTTAAGTAAAATCAGGGGTCTCCGAAATATTTCAAAGTTTTTTTCTTATATGTATGAAACGACCGATTTTCGCGGAAAATGGTCAAACCGTTATCAAGTGGACAAATAAGGATGGTCGAAGTCTTGCTGACGGCTTAGGACCCTTTAAAAATACTCCAAATTATCATTAAAACTCGAAAAACAGACCTGCACGGTGGGATAATCAGGATAGAACAGATGCTTTTTTGGGTTGAAATGGCAACTTTGAGAGCTTCCAAGCCGTCAGAAAAACTCAGGTTACAAAATTTGCAGTCCATACACTGAACATTTGATCATTTCTGCAACAACTGATAGTTAAAAATAAGATTTTTTTCCCTATAAACATGGGTCCGAAACTGTAGTCTTTTCGAGTTACAGTGTTACAAAGTTGCCGAAAAACAAATTGAAAAATTGTCATAACTCCCTCGTGAATTTCTTTTAATGCTCGTAAATAGGTATTCTGATGTAATTTTAGGCGCTGTTGCCAATTTTGGCGGTGAAAATGCTGTATGCAAAAATTTGAGGGGGGTTAAGGGGGTTTTTCTTGATTTTTCTCACTTTTTCTGGCCGAATTATATGAAAACATGCTTTAGGATTCATTGAACCCAAAAACAATTAGCATAACTCAAAAGTGCGTAAAAAAATGTGCATTTTTGGTAACTACAAGTTTTTCCAATCCGCAAACCATTTCCGAGAAAATCGTCCTTGAAGTTGGAGAATCCGGCCAAGAACTAACAAAATCAAAGGAAAGGTGATTATTGGCCGACTTCTTCAACTTCAGGGACGATTTTCTCGGAAATGGTTTGCGGAGTGGAAAAACTTGTTGGGACCAAAAATGCATATTTTTTACGAACTTTTGAATAATGGTAATTGTTTTTGGGTTCAATGAGTCTGAAAGCCTGTTTTTACATAATTTGGCCAAAAAAAGAGAGAAAAATCAAGAAAAACCCCATTGACCCCCCTCAAATGTTTGCATACAGCATTTTCACCGCCAAAATCGGCAAGATCTCCTAAAATTACAGCAGAATACCTATTTACGAGCATTTAGAACAATTCTTGAGGGAGTTAAGACAATTTTTCATTTTTTTTTCGGAAACTTTGCAACACTGTAACTCGAAAAGACTACAATTTCAGACTCATGTTTATGGGAGAAAAAGTCTTATTTTTACCTCTAGAACACGCCCCGAAAATTAATGAATATAGTTTTGTTACACCCTGTATACAGGGTGTCCCAGACCACCCGTGTAGGTACTTTTTCTCAAAAACGGCTGGGAGTAGAGAGCTGAAACAAAAAAGTCAGATAGGGAATTGACCCTAACACATTAACACATTTATTCATTTTTGGCGGGAAAAAGCCTATAAAAGGTACAATAATAAGTTCAGATTCTAAAAGAGCAACTCATTGCCGACATTTTTACTTCAGTAACTTTTTCCAGAAAACCCCACTTTTTGGGGTTATGGGCCCTTTTGGGGGGGAATTTTCATTCGGCCACTGTGACCACACTATTCAATATTTTTCAAAAAACTAAAATCCATCTGAAAGAGGAGATTAAGACCTTTCGATTGATGTGCCACATAATACCTATAAGTGAAAAATTAAGGCCCCCACGTAGAATCCAAAATTTGGGGGTCTTTGGGCGCCCCCCCCCCACGTAAAAAAAGTCAAATAGCACGGTATGGCTTGTGATACATCGATCGAAAGCCCTCGAAGAGTAAAATAAGATGACGCAATCCAAAATTGTCTACAATCTGCTACATTGCACTCCCACTATATTTTTTTAAGGTGTTGTTGGAAGGTGAAAATTATGAGATAAGGTGGGAGGCAGCGCACAAAGAGCACATTATAAATAAGTGACACAAAACGGGTTGCAAGTTAATAGAAATATAATCTGGGCTCGGTGGCTCCAAAAAGGCAAAAATTCAAATATCACAGTTCATCAAGAATATATCACAGATAAATTTTCAAATTGTTTTTTTTTTTTTTCTTTTTATCAAATAATTACCCAAAAGACACACTCACACTCGCATTCATACACTTTTAAAATTACAGATTACAAATAGACATTTTACAGGAGTTTCATAATAATCCATAATAATAATTCATAAATAATTCATAATAATATTCTCCAAGTCCAAAACAGAGAAAACTTCGCCGTAAAATTATTCGCCGTTCAGAAGGAAAAAAAAAAATAGAAAGTTATAGTTGCTGGTGGGGTGCAACCACTAATCCGGAGTTAGGAAACCATGATGTATTCTCCAAAGAAATTAGACAATAATTAAATGTCTGTCTAATCTGGTACTAGTGTAAAGGCAGAAAAACAAAGCCGAAATAAAAGGAAAAAAGGGACTCAGCCTGTACGATCGTGGCACCAATATTGATAAGCCGTCAGGCAAAAACAGGAATTATTCAAGACGTCCATTCAGACACAGTACAAATGGATTTCGGTCTCCCACTCCGGAACCCTGTGAATAATACAAAGAAACCCCACGGTTCAGAAAAAACATGAAAAACCAATGAAATACTTGCCGTGTGCTCACTCTCCAGCGCAGTGATTATAGAGAAAAATTTACAAACAAGAAAAGTGAAAAAGTGCACTGGCGCCGACAAGGTTTAAGTTTAAAGCTCGGATAAAAACATAGATGATAAAGTAAATGGACGATCACGAGCCAGCAAAGATTCTAAGAGAAATGTGGCACACGGTCAAGGACATTTCAGTAGCCGTGCTCAGAAGGAGCATGCTACAAACAAAATTGGTATCAAAATATGTCAAAAAGCGTACATGATTACTGGATTCGAACGGATCACAGAATTAGATAAAGGTAAAATGGACGCATATTGTCTGAGATGAGAAAAACTGAAAATACATGATAAAGATTTTGCTCCACAGGTGTTGAGGTTAGGAAATGGGAATTGACTTGGGGAAATTCATAGGCACGGCACAACTCAGGTTTTAAAAAGGAAAAATTACAAGGAGAGACAAAGGAAACGAGATCAAATAATTAGGAAAGAAACAAAAAGGAGAAAAGGGATGAAACAACTCGCTGGGCAACTGAAACATAATAGGGAAAGTGCAAAGTCCGGCATTGTAGGAAAATTGAGGCACGTGAAGTTGGAATCCCAAAGTACTCTCAAAAGATTAGAATTAGAATTAAAGATTAAAAAAAGACTTACCCAAAACGGGGATTTAATAAACAGCTTCAAATCAGCAGGACTCCCTGATCGCCATCCAAGAAAACAGAGAAATTCTCCAAAATATCAAAAGGAGAGAAATGAGACAATAGATAAAACAAAACGATGCGTGTCTCACAAGAAAGAAAACGGCGAATGAATCTCAGCTGGAATGGAAAATGACTCGAGACACCCTCCTATTACGTAACAGTACGCACCGACGCACAAATAGTACAACCAAAAATCCGCCAGGTCGCAGCACCTCACGGACACTGCACTGGCCCCGAATACCACCCGCCGTTCGCCCGCCAGCCGCAGTAGCGGCTGCTGGGCGAACCGCCGGCAGCAACGAAAAGAAAACCAGAAAAAAAGGAAAACAAACAAAAAAATAAAAAAATAGTTGCGTGTTGTACCGAAGGAACGGCACAAATCATTACTTTCAAAATGGCGGCCATTTGAAAATTATGGGTGTTCAAAGGAAAGTCCTGGGAAAAGAGTCCAAGGATGAACGGTACATAGATTCAAAGGCCTTAGAAAAAGCAAACGAATGGCGCAAACCCCAAATCAATCCGCCTCTTCAATCAAAAGTTATGACCGATTGAAACTTAAGGGGCTCAATAAGGCCTATTTAAGACTGCTTAAAATTCAATCAATATTTTTGAGAAAAAGTACCTACACGGGTGGTCTGGGACACCCTGTATAAAAAAAAAGTAATTTTGGGGCCCGATTTTTTTTCACAACAATGTTTGAGGACGGTTGTATAATTATCTATAATTACTAGCGTTTGTTTTGAATAATTTAAGATTATTATCAATGAAAGTCACGAGTTCTTGAGGAAGTGTCAACCTTTGAACTTTGACCTCCGATATCTTAAAAAACAAAAAGCGTTCCGGCCTGCAGTTCGAGTAAAAATAATCATTTTTTAGGCTATACTTAATAAAGTATCACGTTTTATGATTACTATTTGAAAATATTGAGGTATGGTGACGTCTCTCTCACATTTTACATGAGGATACTAAAGAAAAATTAACTACTTCCCGTGAAAGTTCACCTCGAAAAATTCCACGTAAGGTTGTTACAGAAATCGTATATTCTGGATCATTTTCAAAACTACAGGGGGGTATTCAAGATTTCTAAAACATACAGTATAGTAAAGTGAGCACTCGGATCAACCCATATGTATCATACAGAGACCTGAACGATCATAAATGATACAGGTGATTGATAAAAAATTGTTTTCGGTTACATTATCATTCATGGTTTTTTATTTCCTGGACTTCTTGCAGGGTGCGTTGAATGCGAAGCCTACAAAAATCAAAGATATCACAAATAGTTTGGACTCACTTAAGGCCCAATTGGATGCACCAAGGAGAAGGACCGGAAAAACATTTTCGAACAGCTTTCAGTCATTATCTAGGAATGTTCCGAGTTCTCTTAGAAGAAGAAGAAACGATGTTGACGAGCAAAGTATTCTCCCCAAAGACGTTAACACTATGAAAGCTCGAGTTCTTCCAAATGAAACACAAGGCGGGACACAAACACCAACAGAAGAAAAATCGAAAGGAAATTGGGGCGTGGATTCATCATGGGCGAAAGTTTTTAGCAGGGCTGGCGAAACAGAAAACTCAATGTCCGATCGACTGTCTTCAATGAAATCCTCGATTATCGATAAAATGAACACAGTGACGACACCCATCGACCAGTACACGAAAAAGGCTGTGGGCGGAGTCGGTTTAGTGTTGGGAATCGCAAACGGAGTTGCTTCAGGGATTGGCACACAAGCCTACAATTCTATAGTTAGAGTGCACAACACCAACATGGACAATTTTCAGAAACTTCGTGACTTGACGAACAAAGTCAGCCATTCAGCTTTGGATCTAGGATCGACAATGGCCACCGAGACGGTCAACATGTTGGACGCAATGCGACGTGAAAACAACCGCGTGTTGAAAAAAGTCACAGATAACATCCCAGTTGTACGTCATCTAGTGGCGTTAAAAGACGTCGCTGAGCTGTCGGCGACCAACAGTCTCACGAATCTTGCGCGAGGCACAAAAAGATTAGGAGACTTTGCGCTTAACGCGGTCTCTATGCAGAAAGCAAAGGAGTTGGAGGAAACAGCTGGTGGTATTTCTGGTCTCTTGAGCGGTATGTCTGGAATGGCTAACTCGAAGAATGTCGATTCACTGGTGGCGTCGTTTGGTCAGTCCTCAAGTATTGGTGGTATGATCAAGGGTATGGTTTCGGAAAATGAGCCGGTGGATACTTTCGATATCGGGAACTTCATCGGGAAAACATCTGGAGCAGCCAAGCTTGCGCACGCGGTAATCAACGACAATATGAATGAGATTATAACAGGTTGACGTAGGTAAGGTAAAATCGACTCAAAAGGAGATATTCTTATCTAGACAACGCATAAGTAACCAGAAGTGGAACTAGAATCTAGGATATACTCCGGCTGGAATCACACAGATATCGGACAGAGCTAGCAGTGCAGAGCATTTTAAAGTGTTAGATTTATAAGATGAAAAGATTCACCATGCGAAAAGACTTCATCAAACTGATTTTTGAAATCATTGGACAAGGCTGGTTGACTCAATTAAATGAAGAGCTGCTATTGGTCCCTCTAAAGCGTCTATCCAAAAATAAAACTCTGTAACCAAGTGTACCTCCACTACATTCGATAGGATATCCTTGTTCTAAGCAGAGTTTAACTCATCGAACGTAGCGGAAGGATACTTGGTTACAGATCTCTACTTTTCGATCCACATTTTAGAAGGACCAATAGCAGCCCTCCATTTATTCAGTCTACCAGCCTTTATCCTATGATTTCAAAGATCAACCAGCAGGGCTCGAATCAAGTTGGTGAAAATTTAGACAGAAGTTCGACTAGCCTATCAGTACAATCTAGAAGACACGTTTGCACTTCAAAGCGTTACAACAAGTAGACATCGCCGTTTTTGGCTACAGCAAGTCTGTTACCTATGCTAAAACACGCCCAGTTGCATCAATTATGTTAATTGCAGCGCAAGACTGCTTTTGATCAGAAGCTAGCTAGACTAACAATAGACTTTATTCGGCCCCCGACAAATGATCATCATAAACAAATTCCCGAAAATTATGAACCAAAATATTTACACACAGAAGAAACCACCATTGAAGAATTTGCACTGCCCGTATGGATGAGTAGTTTGACCAGGAAAGTATCCTACGCAAAACCGTGATTACCGAATATTCCCCTATTGAGTATAATAGAGATAATGATGATCGATATTATCAACGATAAAATATTCAATTTGTGACAAATTTAAAGAATATTGTAATATACTATATGACAAGCAAATACTTTTTTTTACTTCACGCTAACGAGCAATATTTCCAGGAACAAATGAGTGGAGACTGCCAATTCTAAAGTTCCACTTCTGGTTCATTATGTTGTCCATATGAGTATGTCACATCAAAAGAAAGGGTCTAATGGCAAGAATGGAGCTGTTGCAAACTTTTGCTACAGGCTTAATAATTGTCGATTAGGATGTAAAATTGTAAAACACTGCAAAAGTGACGAAAATTTCACTAAAAAATCACGATATCCACCTCCAATGTAATAAACTGCTTTCAAACGCGAGGCCGTAATGGAGGTGATCTTTTGGCAATTATATGCTTCTCCTTCTTCTTTTGTGGTGTCGCGAGAACACTTCGTGAGGATGGAGCTTGATGAAGTAGAGAAACACAAAGTAAAATGTAGCTACCACCGCCATTACAATCTCGCGTTTGGAAGCATTATACGAGTTTGGGGGTGAATTTCGTGATTTTTTAGTGTGCTTATCGTAATTTTTGCAGGATTTTACATCCGAATCAACTACTAATAAGCCTGCAGCAAACGTTTGCAACAGCTCCATTTGAGCTGGAAGAGACACTGATATGAAGGTTGAGGTCAGAGTTGCTTGAGTAGATTTAGAAAATATAATTTAAAAAAAATACGGGATGTTTTAAAACACATGTGCCAAACTTCGGGAGTGTGTTTGTTTTTGGGGATCGAAACAAGACCCAAACACAGCGTGGGTCAACCATGGGCCTAAAATTGTTCCTTTATCCAGCTGAAGCCTCCAAAGTTTTGAAAAAAAAACAAAAAATTTTTATAAATTTATTTTGGAGTAGTATCCGCAATTATGAACCAAATTTCGCTTATACCTAGTTGCTTGGGGTATTTTTATTGTAAGTAAAATTAGGTTGTGACCTTGGAAAATTCAGAAACTAAATCAGATTTTACTTTACAGGTAATTTTGAGCTTTTGGCTTAAAAAATTAAAATGCAGTTCGATTTCATTTCTAAACTTTTCAAGATCATTACTGAATCCTGCAAGTAAAAATGCGTTGGAAGTCTTTTCATAATATTTGGTGCGCAATTGAGGCCGCTTTAATAAAAAATAAAGAAAAAAAACACCCAGTGTTATAAACTTTGGGACGCTATTTCAAGAGAGGGGTTTTCCGGATCCAAGTTATATAAATGAACTTGATGTGGAAATGTTGTTTTGAATCCAACAATGCGCCCCCTAAGTCGGGCAGATGACTTTTGAAAGATACTGTGCAATAACACTGTGAAAAATAGATATTTCCTTTTCAGGACTTATTTCTATTTCAAAAGCAACACAATCCAAGTCAAATATACTAATACCTAATGAAAAACGAAATACAGGGAAACGGGAGTTTTCTTCAAACCGCACATAGTCTTCATGAAGTACGCCGATGCCGGACAATTTTATTTTATTGATAGATACTTTTTCAGCCTGAACAGTGCGGTACTAAGTTGGTGACTTACCACTCACCAATTACCAATCCTCGAGGCGTTTTCGAGAGGGAGAAATATATTTTTAAGCAGTAATTAAAATTTTAAGTATGTAGGTTAGGAAGCGCGCGCTTACAACTGACGCACTATTTTACACATTCAAGCAGCAGTACTTATACAAGTGATGAGAAAATAGTAAAAAATTAGAATAGTTTTAAGATGGGGAATATGGGAAATGCCACACTTGAAATAGATCAAACTGAGAAATGATAATGACGAGGTTGATACCGGACTGATTTTAAATCAAAATAGAAACTCAAAAAACTTTTGAAGCTGCATCATGTGCTAGTGCAGCGATTAGCTAGTTTTAGAAATCAAATGCTTTATGTTAGTTATATTCAAATTTTCTTCTACATCATTTTTCAATTTATTATTCACGACGGATCGAATTGACAACGATCAACTAAGCCCCATTAATTGTGATTGGATCAACTTTGTTCAGATTATTAATAAGCACTGGGCTAAAACAAAACAATAAGTCGATTCCTAAAAACGCGGCGAAAGTTTCGACCAAATAAAGAAGTTTTGCACTTTTCGCATCTTCAGCAGGTTATGGAACAAGAGTTTTCGTTCCGATTCTTTCTATCAAGACAGTAGAACATAAATCTAAGCTTAACGTAGGCCTTATGACTGTCAGTGTTTATTGGTTACAAGTATAAATAATTATGCCAGTAACTATCAAACAAATGACCTGGCAAAAGTTAGTGTAGGAAATTTGATAATTTAGAGAGACATAGCGGAATTTTCAAAAGCGTTTTGTCAAGGAGACAAGAAAAGGAGAGAAGGATTTCTTGCAACATGCAATACCCAGCACCTTCAACTCAAACATGAGGATGTAATGATTTAAGGCAGAGAAAATTAGCAAGCGTCCTTAATTCTTAAGTACTTCATCTTGCCAAAAGGTGATCGAACGACGTGTCTCGAAGATACAGTTTAGATGAGGAGGTGATCGAACGATATGTCTCGACGGTACAGTTTAGATAACGGATTGGGTTGAGTAGCGGTGGCTTCCCGATGGCCTGTTCGATAGGGAGACCAACGCTAGTAATTCTCTTAATAATTTCATTTAATGCTCAGAAAAGGTTAATTTCTGATTCGAAAACGATGTTGATGATACATGTTTGAATGCACTTCATTGCTTCAAATAGCAAATAAACTTTGGTTGAATGAACCATATTGTCCAAGGGTATGACCACCGACAGTAACAATAGAAGAGACAAAGCACGTACAAAATCGGCGATTCCGACTTCTCGGCTTTCGTGAGATTTAAAAATACAGCTGCCGGTCTGCAGCGAATGCAGAGTTACATGAAGCAAATTTAAAAACCAAAATAAGTAAGTTCAGAAAAAGCGACGAATGGTTTCAAAACAATAACTAGTAAAGTGGAAAATGCTACCGAACTTTTGAAAGAGGAAAAAAAACAGGAACAAAAAAAAACCACTCGGTAATAACTCTCTATTTCCACTACTATACCTTTATTTACTTTCTTTTCGGCAGATGTTTCGTTTCTGAAAATACGAGTGCAGGATAAAGAAAATACAAAGGAAACTAATGGGTACAACCAAATGAAACAGACGATTTCAAAAGAGTCAGGTTGAGTTCCACACAGTATCTTCAATTAGGACAAGATCACACTTTCGTCAGAATAGCTAATTTCCTCTTCAAAAACAAGATAACAATCAATTAATCGATCGTTCAGGATGGCCATCTAGTTTAAAGGAATAAGCTGAGCCAGAAATTCAGAGCACACCACGTTGAAGATACGACAGGCTTGTAAGGATCAGTGAATATCCAGCAAAATTGTTGAATCCAGCAATTGTTGATAATGAAATTGCACACATTTTCTATCGTTCTAACATCGTCTCCCACATAAGATACGGTATAACCCGTTGAGGCGCAAGCCAACATGCCACTGACATATTCACTGAACAGAAAAAATCATTACGTACTGTCTACAATCTCCCGTTCAATCATTCATGCAGGGATGTCTTTAAAAAAAATAAACTGCTCACACTTCCATCACTTTATGTCCTGGACCTGTTCAAGTACTAGCTGAACAATAAAATTATTTACCCATCAATGATTCAGCCATCTCACCGGCACATTTACATTAAGCCACCCCTTGTTGGACTTAAAATCCTTGAGGCTAACATCAGTATTGCTGTAATAAATATCTTTAATGTTCTCCCTCTTTCCCTCCGAGAACTTTTCCGAAGAAATGAAACTAATATGTTTCTAAGAGGTCTTCATAACTATTTATTAAATAAGGCAATTTATTCTATAGCTGAAATAGTATAATTAAGCTAAGCTTAGAAGCAAATCCTCTATATGTGCAAATACCATTGTTGTTTTATCTTTTTTTTTTATTATTGACTTGTATTATAGTCCTTAATAGGGTCTAATGTACTAGAAATAAAAAAACAAAAACAAACAAAAAACAAACAAAAAAATAACTCGTAGGGCAAGGCGAGGCCTTGTGCCATGTATTCGATAACGTGGGCGCTCGGTGAATATACTATTTTTTCCAACTAAAGAGCATTAAAAGGAGAACGTGTAGGAAAGGGAAAAAACAAATACGCGAGGATTTGTGACAAGACAGCGAGAGAAGCTGTAACGCTGCCCTAAAAGAAACATATTTTTTTTTTTTTATTGAGTGTTCTTTTTGTTTTGTTTTGTTATTTTTTGGCAGGAACGAAATACGGTTCGACCTTTCTTCCTTCAAAACTAAGAAAAAAATTGTAATGTTTGTTTTTTAATTATAGGTAGTAAAAGATAATGTAACTTGTAATTTGTAGAGAATTTACAGTAGAAAAATTGTAAGAAAAATCAATCGAAGAAAACGTGAAAAATAAACAAAATACCGTATGATCTGAATAATCATATTTATTTCCTCTGTTTTAAAATACCCCATTGACTTTTGCGTGGTTTGAATGTAAGGTTAAGATATTTTCCCTCCCAAAAATCATTTTGGTGTGAGAGACATCTCGAGCGCTTAGCATTCGCGTGACGGCTGTGTGCAATTTTAACATGAGCTGAGCAAACCCTAGTTTCCAATAATTAAGGAATCAAGGTGGATTTCAGCAGTGAGCAGGCGCGCCGATTTTAATGAGTCTAGTGTTTTAAGATGAACAGCAATTTGTTCCGTCTCAACAGGCGTACCGCCTGATTACTGCTGAAGTCCACATCAATTATTACTTTTGAATAAAATCGAAAAACGAGTAATTGATTACCATTTCCCCAGCTCTGAACTCAACTCGGATCTCTGCGCAGTATCCACGAAAAGGCACGTTTGATCGTGGAAGTCTACAATTTAGACAAAGAGAGGCCGGCTTCCTTGATCAAGAAGTCGCATCGAAGGAAAACATTAGATCGCTGCAGAAAAAAAATCCTGACCGTGAGACAAGTTCACAACAAGGGAGGGAACAAAAAGTGGGGAAACGAAATTCTGGTAAACCGAAATTCTAACAGCAGTGGCGAGATACATCCATAGAAGTTGATCCAGTACTTTTGGATTGAGGGTATCAAAAAAGACAGCCGTTTGAAACACAGTACGATGAACTGAACAGAGGTAAAGAGGAATATGGTCAAGGTACTTATATTTAACAGGTATGCTTGACTCACTTCCCGCCTCATCTTCAGTGGCGCGCAATTCAAAAAGCATTCCAAGATGGCCGAAAAAGGAAGAAAACATTGGGCTTCCATTTCCAGAGAAGCAGAAAATAGCCCGATGTTTTCTGGAAAGAGTATACAATGTTTTCTTCTTTTGTCGGCCAACTTGGAATGCTTTTTGAACTGCGCGCCATTGAAGATGACGCGGGAAGCGAGTCGAGCATACCTGTTAAATACCTATAAGTACCTTGGAATGTGGTAAGAAAGAAAATGAAGGTCAAATGCGGAGAAGAAGACCTCAGATTCCTCGTCCTCGAGCCCAGTGACAAGGGAAAGAATACCCGAGGAGCTAACGAAATTAACAACGTACAGGAGTATTTTAAAATATTATTATATGTTGTTCACAAGTTTCTTAATTTTGTTTAAGAATACACAATTCTAGTAAAAATTGATTATAAACGCCTTGTTCTACTAATGTTGAACCAATAAATAGTATTCGATAAAGCGTCTTTCACTGAATTAAAATTGTTACTAAAATATAAAAGCAATCTTGAATATTTACGTCGGAAATCTGGATATTGCTAAGTCAATCAACGAAATGATTCAAAACTAAGAAGGATGTTTTCTGCTTTTGTCGGCCATCTTGGCTGCAGTGATTTGAAACGGCGCGCCACTGAATTTGTGACGCGAAGTCAGAAGAGCATACCTTGTTAATTTATAACCTTGGGTCTTATCCTCGTTTTGGAGGAAAAAACAGTTCAAAGTTCTGAGAGTCGAAAAGTATAGAATCGTCGCCTTGGCGCCTCGATGTCTTACATAGCTGCGGGAAAACCTACCGCGTTTTCAACGATTTCTGCTGGGGGCTCTATCGATGGCCAGGGATGTCCTCTTCAGCATGAAAGCATCGAAAGGGGGGGGGGGGTCCTATCACCATATTTGAGAAATAACATTTCACACATCTGAGAGTCGAAAAGTAGAGAACCGTTGCCTTGATGCCTTTCGGGCAACGTTGTGGGAAAACCTACCGCGTTTTCATCGATTTCTGCTGGGGGCTCTATCGATGGCCAGGGATGTCCTCTTCAGCATGAAAGCATCGAAAGGGGGGGGTCCTATCGCCATATTTGAGAAATAACATTTCACACTTCTGAGAGTCGAAAAGTAGAGAACCGGTGCCTTGATGCCTTTCGGGCAACGTTGTGGGAAAACCTACCGCGTTTTCATCGATTTCTGCTGGGGGCTCTATCGATGGCCAGGGATGTCCTCTTCAGCATGAAAGCATCGAAAGGGGGGGGGGGGGTCCTATCACCATATTTGAGAAATAACATTTCACATTTCTGAGAGTCGAAAAGTAGAGAACCGTTACCTTGATGCCTTTCGGGCAACGTTGTGGGAAAACTTACCACGTTTTCATCGATTTCTGGGGCTCGATCAGTAGCCATAGAGAAGTCCTCTTCAACACGAAAACATCGAAAAAACACCATGAAAACATCGGTGGGTCAAATCACCGCTTTTAAGAAAAAAAATGTCTTAGGTACTTCTTTCTTAAAAAGTACTTACGCGACATAAAATATTAATAAGGTACCAAGTTCTTTTTTGATGGTTCCTTGAATATTTTCCTTTATTCCTACCCAAGGAGACTGATTTTGAAACCAAAGAGGAGGTGCGTTTTGATATCAAATTTCAACGCCCTTTTTTGTTGCGGATACCTGTTCCATTTTTTTTGTGGGGGCGGCTAAGGGACGGGGGTCAACCCCCCCCCCCCCCCCAACCCCGATCAATTAGATGTTTCAAGTGCCGGCCACTTTTCTCATAACATGGCGACAAAGAACATCAAAGTCTAAGCACTAGGCACAAAACAAGGGCGTTAACCTTCTCTTTGTTCGATATATCGAAGATAAAACTTCAACTTTTACCTTTTTGCAAAAATTCTAAGTCCCAATAAAACTTGCGGTTAATAAATATTGAAAGCATATGATACTCTATAGCAAGTGCTTTTCAGAAGAAGTAGGAAAAAAAACAAACAAAAACCCCATTCAGACTAACCAAACCCTGGTTTTTAGGGCCTTATATGTTTCTTTGAAGATCTTCCGACAGTTTTGAATCGGCAAATTGCTTTGAAAACAGTTCGACTCAAAAATGTTGGCTTGAAACTATCGGCTGCGTTCCAATTGGCAAAGACAAGAGCTCAGACGTCCCAAAAGTCCTATCCAAGCATCAAAGAAGGAAGTAGTCAGATTATAAATGTTTCCAAGATTTCAAACCAGAATTTTGTGATTCTGAGACTTTCGATAGCTTCAGGGCGCTTCAAGTGCTGACTAGATCCAAGCTGGCAGTTTTCAAGCCGACATTGTTGATTCCGACTGGATCATAAAATAGCCGCTTCCAAGTTTTTGAAAATCATAAAAATATTTTGGGCCCTAAAAATCAAGTTTTCGCAAATCTGTGTAGAAATAGTATTACTTCTTAAAAGTACATACTTGTTTTGTAGGATACTTCCAGACTTTAGTTCTAACAATTCCAAACGTTTTACTCAAAGTTGTAAACTTTCGAGAAAGGGTCAAAGTCGAAATCTAAAATATTTAAGATTGTACTTAGGGTAAATTACACACAAGAGTACGGATAATAACTATCACTCTGACTACCATGGAAATGATAACGAATGATAAGAAGAGGAAAATACGATATTAGCACAAAAAGAGTAATTTTATTGAAGAAGAATGTGTAACAGTAAGGAGTAAACAAAATACATTAGAACAGTGACAGGACTACAAAATTTAAATAATATCAAGTTCTAACTTCTAGAAAAGTATTTGGTAATAAAATATAACTATCTGTTTGAAAAGAAACTGGATCAAAATTAACCCACCCCAGACTAAAGGAAAAATGCCTAATTAAACTAGCAATAAATTGATGGGTGCAGAAAATTAAAATCATTTACGGGAGCCGATTTATTGCAATATTGCAACAACTCCCATTACTCAAAAACGTTTTGTTTAATCTGGCAACACCTTTTGACCACTATTTGAGTGACAATAGCTGTCTCAGCAGAATTTAGATAATTTCAGCGAAAACCAATGATACTCAAAATTCAGAGAAAATATTGGTGGTGTGGGTTGAAAAAAGTGTTCTATTTTTCGTTTGGATTTAATTTTAGTCTGCAGTTGAATGGTCTCAGTAAAGGAATTTGAGACACTGATTATGAAAGTAACTTCAGTACTCTTCCTTGCTAATTCTCTGATTTTTTTTGATTTTTTCATTTATTTCTATCATTACAGTAAAGTTTGGTAAGAGACCTAAAAGTTGAAAATGATTGAAGCAAAAAAAAAAAACAAAACAAAACAAAAAATCAGACCGCAAGAGTACAACAAACATAGATTTGAAATTTCCACCTCAACAATGTTCATTTGACAATTCCTTACTTTTTGACCTTTTCAAAAGCGACTCAGCAGAAAAAAAATAAAATTATTGTGACAAGCTCAGCTTGCTCTGTACAGAAGAAAAACAAAATAATCATTGAAAAATGTTGTAATGGCAAGAATATGACCTAAAATCGGAGTTAAATTGGAAATCTTTGAAAATTTAGCTTAAGAGTCAATATTAATGGTCAAAACCAATCAATGCAAACTAAACTTGCAGCAGCTATTCACTATTCGGGGTCGAAGGGCTAATATCAGGAATTTCAGGATAGATTCTTCTTGTAAGAAAAATATTTTTTCTCCCATTAACACAACTTTGCTCACTCCAAGGGCTACAATTTTACAAAAATCAGGAAAAAATGTTAGTTTTTCAAATTTGCGGCTAAAAGCTATCACTAAAATTGCACTCACTTTTGCACTTGGAAGCATTTTTAAGAATAAAATTTATGAATAACTGGAAAAACAAAACAAGAATAAGTGTACACATACTTGCAACTTTTACAAGAAATACAATGTTTCCAATGAAAAGTTTCAAAATTTGATGGAATGATCAAGTCGGAGAAACTCTAATGAAGATTTGTGGTCCGCTACAATGTCATCGATACAACGCACTTGAAGCAAGATAATCAACATTGAAGGAGGAAAAGTCGATGCTTTTAACAAGGCAGGGATTGGAAAACGCGCCTGCGCCAAGCAAATGGCAGCTTGTGCAGTCAAAAACATTGACTTTTCCACTTTTCACGTCTATTATCTTACTTGAAATGCATAGTGCAGAAAAAATTGGTGGGGATCCCAAATTTTTGTAAAGAGGTTTTTCAACCTGATTCATTCATCAAATTTTGAACATTCTCATCTACAACATTTAATTTTTGCTATAAAATGCGCTAGATT
The DNA here is from genome assembly GCA_011764245.1 of Trialeurodes vaporariorum. Classification (NCBI taxonomy): domain Eukaryota; kingdom Metazoa; phylum Arthropoda; class Insecta; order Hemiptera; family Aleyrodidae; genus Trialeurodes; species Trialeurodes vaporariorum. The sequence goes on from VMOF01000369.1 coordinate 62,450,437, forward strand.
ATCCAAGAGGTGGAAATATTTTACAGAAAAACAAACGTCCAATATCAAATTTCAGTGCAATTTTACCAAAAACTTCAACCACAATTTAAAAAAAAAAAAAAAAAAAAAAAAAAAAAACAAGTTTTTTCTTAAAGTTTGAAAAACCGTTGATCAGAAGGGACGAATTTTAAGAAAAATGTTTATAGGGGGAAAAAAGTCATTTTGACCAGAAGAATAGGCTCTGAAATTCTCCATTAAACCTCCAACGCCCTGAAGGAAGCTTTTTTTTTTAACTGGAACCATGTAGATAATTGAAATTAAATGTTACATCAACTAAAATTGATCAATTACAATCAAGAGATGGATCCAATCAAATTATCATTTTAACAATCAAGGGGTGGATCCAATTAATTTATCATTTTAATAACATTTCTTTTTTCTTATAAAATCTGTACATAAATATGATGGTGCAAATGAATACAATGGAATGTTCTACAAAAGTAACAAAACGAAAATAAGGAAAACAAACAAACAAATGAAAAATGAAAGTAAACATGAAGAGGTGCGTCATCCTAAAGAGTACATTCACAAAGACCAACTTCAAACCTAAGGGTAACTCAGACAAAAGAAAAAATAAACAGGAATTAAGAGAAACCAACCGTTGGTGATGACTTTGATAATTAGAATAACAATTTATTTGGTTCATCAATTGGTGAAAAATGAAAAAAAAACTACGGAGTGACCCAGAACACCCCGCCACTATCTTTTCATTCATTAAGATTGACCCTGCAGGATAAAACAAGAATATTTCCAACTCCCTGAGACTACTACCTCAGCAGTTTGTAAGAAGGGAGGACCCTCATCTCGGAAAATTCAAATGAAAAGAGTGTTAGACTATGAACTAGAGAATATTGGAAAAATCGAGAATTCCAAGTTAAAGACATTTTTTTCCATAAAACCAAATTTTCTGAGTTTGCGGTGGTTTCATGTGCGACGTTCCTAAACTCCAAAATTTAGGGATACTGAGGACATTCGTCGGGATAAAAATTGATTTCACATTGCACTAAGCCAAAGCTCTTGATCAAATCTGTGTAGATTTTCGCTCTACAATGCTTCTGGTGGTCAAAATGGTTGTTAAAAATTTTTAAAAACAGACCCTTCACCGATGAAAGGTTTTAGGAAAAGATTGGCTTCAACTAAACTGTATTTCTTCTGGTTCTTTCCAATTTGAGAGCAATACAATCTTCTTAATGAGCTTATCAGATAAAAGAGGACCTCCCCCCTCTTTCATTCCCTAAGAAACGGGATTGAAAGAAATATGAAAGCATTTTTTGGACTTTATCTAACTGATAAAATCGGGTCAACATTTTTCTCATCTCTAGCGATTCTTGGTAAAAACATAGTGGTGGGGTGGTCTAGATTACCTTGAGTCTTTTGAGTTCGTCATACTACACAAATTTGAGTGCTCATTAAAAATGATAAGTATAAGACATACTTAATGGTGATTATTAATTTTAACAGGATGGACAGGTAAAAATTGAGTCACTTTAATAAATCTTTCATTTTATAATAATTTGAGAATAAAAAAACTTAACAGGTAAAAGACTACTAACATTCAAAATCAAACAGTGGTTTACGTTACAGTTGACTTCTTTTATAATGCCAAAGCACAATTTAAAATTTGGTAGAGTTAGATTTTACCTACCAATGAGGAAGAAAAAAAATTATATGTTTGCAATATTTAAAAATTAGAAAAAAAAAGTTGGAAAAGTCAAAGGATTGTTTTTTTTTTCAATAGCAGACAATTTTTAGAAGGATTTAGTCTTTTACGATAAGACATCTAGGTGCTATTAGATACTTATTATATCGTAAGTTGAAAGGAAGCAACTACAAAGAAAATTGAGAGCAGTCAATTCTTTTTGGCAGAGGACTGTCTAATTTTACATTTTTTACCAGTTATTAACATTACATTGAGACTAATTGTATCAAACGACTCGGAAGGAAAATAAAATGTTTTCAAGACAGTCTTTAAAAAACCACAGAGAAAATTATTCAAAACCGCTGATGAGAACTTTGAAAAAAAAGCAATGCCTTTGTAAATCTGGGCACAAAAAATGTTCCGTACAGACAGTCTTTGATTCCAAGTCTGCCCCCAAGAACCTCAACAAGTAGCAGCCACCACTCAACAGACTGCATCGGACCATTTAAAAATGGAAACATCACAAACTAACGTCAAAATATGTATCACGAAACGTTAACCAACAAATTGCAGCACTGGGGGTGAGTCGGATAGACTCTAGACTGGCCCTAAGTAATGTAAAGTTGGGAGCACTCCCAACATCTTGATGTTCCGTAAAAGAAATGTAAGGTTAGATCCACCATTTTTAGGTACGACCCAAAGCCCATCCATCCTGACCATTTTTTGGGCCATGTTACCAAATGAAGTTACTTTCTCCAAAAAAAAAAGCAAACATAATACAAAGTGATGAAAGATCATGGAAGCTTTTGTCAGGGGACCAGACTATAATGAAAGAAGCTAATCCTTTTGAGAGTGAATTTCTGATGTTTGTACATTACAATATTATAGGTTCTCAGAGCTCGTCTTAGAAAAGTAGGCGCATCTAGACCATAAACTTTGGCGAATTTGCAATTTTCATTCCTTCAAATCAAAACATTTTTGCCTCCGACTTAAAACTTTTGATTTTAATGCGTTCCTCAAAGAAAAGCCAAAGCTCAAATTCATTTTCATTAGTTTTCATTTTGTAACCGGAGAAATAACTTTGAAAAATCCCAAAGATTATCAATGTAGGTGCGCCTACACTTCCGTAACGACCTCTATTTAACAAATCATTCCTATCTTAGTTGAAAATTTAATGGAGGCCACATTTTCTGAGAAAAAAATAATGCTGTAATATGAATTAAAACAATACACGCTCTGTAGGAACAACTGGACTGGAGATAATTCCACTGCGATTGCTTAACACTACGCAAACATGATGATAAATTATGTTGAAAGTAAGGAATACATTGGTTAGGACTTGATCAAACAAGAAGGAAGGCAAAAGATGAATGGGTACAATAATGCAGTGTTAAATGTTAAAACTTATTTGACACGTATAACTTACATGTTGTTAATAACTGTACAGAACTAAAAGCTTTCATTATTTTAGACCAATGACGCTTACCATAGAAAAGAAAAAAGAGAAAGGGGGAGGGGGAGGGGGTCTAGGAAAATGATAATGGCAGCAGAACATTTTCTCCTCTTATCTGCTTAGAAAACCTTCAAAATGAGGTAAGAGTTAAATCAGGTCACTCAAGGCTTTTCAATAAGAATTAACTCCGTTTTAAGAGAGAAGAAAAGATAAGGCCATGAACAGTGAAACACTACAAACTAAATAAACACAACATATGAGGTAACATATAGGTAAAAAAAAGCAGTCTAGGACAACGAGGACTAAAATTTACAAAAGAATTAGGATAAAAATTGAGTGAGAATTTCCACTGACAGGATTTGGACTACGTTTTCAAGTCAATGTTTCCACACTTTATGATTGAAAATATTAAAAAAAAAATAAATGAAAGGATTGATTAAAAATAAAAATAAAGCAGACGTGATTTTATAAATTTAGAGTTGAAATCATTGAAGTGGTTTGGGTAATTTTTCTTTAAAAATTCAATTCAAGGCACTCTCTGGTTCGGTTGTAGCTCAAAAAAATTAAAAAAATAAAACAAAAGCATAAAATTGTTTACTTCCTGTTGACTTAGAAAAAGAAAATAAGGCAATGAATCCTTAAAATTTAACTGATAAAAATGAACTGAATCTGTGTACACTTTCCCTGGTTGTATTAGTGGAATGTTGATAATTACGGTTCGAAAACGAACGCAGAGACAGAACGAGGCATCCAAGGAATCTTGACCCAGAATATTCAAACAATAAAAATTTTGAGGAAAAACAAAAACAAAAAACGATATCTATAATAAATAGCTCTTAACAAATTACATTATTGTAACAAGTTCAGCGAGCTCTAATGAACACAATAGATTTGTAACCTAAGAAATAAAGAGCAAACTACTTTACGTTATTGACTGCAATACGACGAAATGACTACAAGCAAAAGGTCAAGTTACGGCAATGAGTTAAACTATATTCATCAGGAGAATGAAAATGTTTTTCGACAAACACTAGGCATTTGAGTGGAAAAAGTTACTTCCGATAACAAATCTCAAATCGCTTTCGATAGACCAGAACATTTGCTGTCGATAATTTTTCATGGATAAATGTGATGATTTTTGCAGTTTGAGGTTGATTTTGTAATTTTGCTTCATTACGTCTTTCATACCTGAAATTCTTTTGGTTCAGAAATCGATTTTTGACCAACATAGTTACTCTTAGCACTGTCTCCACATCTAAATTGATGTGCATGCTGTATTTTTATGTTTTCTATAAGACTACATATAATTCAGATGTAAATTGAAAAGTACACCAGGTCTGAAAGGGTTAAGTTAGCTTCAAGATGAATATTAAACTTCACAAGAAAGAAATAAAAAACAGAGCATAAATTTCTCCTGATGAAATATTTTAGTTTCAGAGAGAGAAGGAAAGACTTGATTGACTATCAGTTGATTGTGCTTTTCAGGAAGGAAATTAAAAACTGTTGGAAATTAATTAATCTAAAATAGAAAGATCATTACAGAATGGACTGATGAGACTATAACTATCATCTATAATAGAAAGATAGTTACAGAACAGACATACAAGACTATTGCTATCATCTATAATAGAAAGATAGTTTTACCGATTGGACTGACGATACCTATTATCTATAAACAATAACCATTCAACTGTCACAGTTCCTTTCATGATAAAATGAGGGCTTTCTACTCATTAGAAAAAGACACAACGGATTGATTTTCAGCTCGTTTAATGAATATACATATCAAAGACAAAGCATTTGATCAAACTTGTACATTTGTAAAGGTAACATCATTGATAGTGTTCTTTGAAAAATCAAATCTTGGGGGACGATCGTAAGGCATTGCATCAAGTGGAACAATCATCAACGTTAACTTACTGGATAAATCATCTCAATTGAATGTACGTCAAGCAATTACAGTGGAAAATGAGCTTCATCCAACGACTGTTTTACTGAGATTGGGAGGATTTAAGGTGATTCCATGTCATGGTCATTTAACGGATTTTATAGAGTGTTTCTGTAAAACGAGGATCGTCGGCAACTGTAGGTAGATCTAACAAAGATATCTGCTAACTTTGGATGCTCGAATCCGCAAAATAAGGTCGTGATTATGGAAAATTGTACAATCGCTGCTCGATCTCTTGTATCGCACTATCGGCATTAATTCTCAACCAATTTTATTTATTCAGGGCTCAAAAAATAAAAAATAACTTTTTTTACAGGTGCTAATGTTCTTGGATTTTGCTTCTCGTTTTTGTGTTGTTTTAGTTTTAGATAGATAGATAGATAGAAGGTCTACCGCCCTAGCTGCTGGTTTAGCTCTTATGCGGGTGTTTCACCGCGAACGATAGACCTGTGTTTCAGGGAGAGGAAGGTAAAAGGATGGGAGTAGTTTAAAATGCCAAAAACAGAACATTCCCAAAAAGCGACTAGTGGCGCGCTGTCCATCGAATTGAAATCTGGAAAAGTTCCGCTTGGAATCACCTTAATTGAAATTAATCATGCACAGATGAGCAGCTGCAGAAGACAAATGTGGTTATTCCCAATAGAATAAACCTTTTTTGGTTAGTAGAGGGAAGAGGAAGGGAAACGGGGGTCCAACTAGCCTTCTTAACTATCTTGGAAAAGTTGTTGATGTTTGTTCGGCTCAACCACAAAAACTTAATGGTAACTTTGTAGAATAGTAAGAACTCTACGAATGAATTAATTGGAATCGAGTAAAGTTTAAGAGGACATAAAAAAAAACAAGACGTAAATAAAAAAAAAAAAAAAAAAAAAGAGAGTTAAAATGCCGAAAGATAAACAAAACAAAATTAGAACTCTACTTAAAAGAAAACATTTCTGACAAAAAAAAAAAAAATTTAACAATATATAGAATTTCAATAAAATCAGTACTAAATGAGGGTTGAATTTGAAGGATGAATTCTTGACGTGACTAGGAAGAAACTCTCGAAAGACAATTTCAAATGGTTTATACCACAGACTTCTTATTTATATTACTTCCACAATTTAATTAAACTCAATTTCAACAGTCTTAATTTTAAGAGAAAAGGCATTAAATGTTTTGTTACATTAAGAAAATATTGCAAAAATAGAACAACATTCCAATTGACTCAGCCCCTACATGAAAATAGGGATGAATTGAGGCAAAGTAAGTATGGAAATAGCCAATTTCCCTTCCCAAGATGTGTGATTTACAATATTTTTTTCTATTTGACTAGTTTTGGTCCATAGCCTTTACGGCTAAATTTCAATTTTCCTTAAAATCTTGAATTTTTCTGAGGTGATCCCATCCGAAACTTTTCCAGATTTCAATCTGATGGATATTGGCTAGCTCTAAAAGTCAACAGTTTTGACTAAAATTGATAAAAATCCAATAAAAATTATAAATTTGAGGAACGTCAGCACCTTCAAACATACCTCAGGAAGATATCCTGAAAGTTTTAAGCTTAAACACTCAAAAATAAAGCTGGAAATTATGAAATAAGAAAATATACACCCATGAGCCTTAATGAGTGCAAAAGAGAAAGATAGACATATTATCAGTCGATCTCACTAAGTTTATGGTGAAATGAATTTCATCATTTACACGTTTGATTCTCAACCAATTTTATTCATTTAGGGCTCAAAAAATCCAACAAAAAATTTTACAGGTGCTGAAGATCTTGGATTTTGTGCCTTTTCTTTGGTTTCAGTTAAAAATGCCGAAAAAGTGACATTCCCAAAAAGCGACTAGTGACGCTACACATCGGATTGGAATCTTGAAAAGTTTTGAATGGAATCACCTTAAGATAGTGGCGATCTAAGGGTCATTCACGGTCATTTCTTGCATCCCTGCGACAAAAGGAGCTCTAAGGGACTTTGACCCAAAGACATTGGGTACGCAGGTATTTTGTAATTTTCTTGCGAAGTAAAATGATAGCTTTAACAAATGTTGGGGCGTAAGAATAGAGGTTAGGAAAGAGATTAATCAATGGATGAGGTTCACTATTTTAAATGATGTAGCGTAAGGCATCTGAAAAAGGAAAATGGGTCACAATATGTGTTTTGAAGCTCTACGTACTAACAAGGCCTGACTTTTGGTATAGGTAATAAACATGACGCACAAGCTTTGCGCACTGACTTCTTGATAAGATGTCTTTGGTTTAACACGCTAGCTCTTTGGACAACTCCAAACGCTAATATTAAAAATAGAAATCAACAAAGAACGAAAAGGATATACAGCCTACCAAGACGCTGATTACAAACGATTCATAAGATACAGCCAAGCAAGTTACGAGATAGGAGCATGGCATCTTTATGGAGTCAGTCAAGTCTATTCAACGGAAATGCTGAAATTTAAATCAACGAACAGACAAAAGGTAATGTAGTTATTTCGGAGACACTCACTTCAAGAATGCTCCGTTTGGCTTACTACAGTCAAGATTCAAGTTTCCCAATTAGATGAGGCTGTTGCACACATTAGCATTAAGTTCAGATGTGATAATTTGCAAAAATAATGACGGTTGCACTAAATATTCAGAAATTCACTGCGATAGCCCCATTGAGTCATTCATGCCAATTTACAGATATTCAAGTTCAAAATTATGCTCTTCTTTAATATTTTCCTAAACCAGAGTAGAAAGGTCTTGGCTAAAGTAGTGCAAGGAAGAATCTTTCATTTTTCGATTCTTTGAACGACTCTCGTTTTTTAGTCATGGGGTCTTAAATAATTTCGTTCCGCAAGATCCCGATCCTGATCAATCGAGTCGTTCTGAAACAAGCGTTTCATCGGAGAAAAAGGAATCAAACAAAACAAATTTAAATGAGAAGTCCTGAGAGTCAAGGATCATATGAATCGATTCTTTTTAAGGAGCAATTCTTCCAAGCACTAAGCTAAAGTCACCTGATAGCCACTCTTTCTATTCGTCTCTCTCTCTCTCTGACAAATTCATTCTAAAGGACAAAGAGAGAGAGGAACACGCTCTTGAAGGCACCACTGGAAAAAGGATGAGACTGAACTGCCCTAAGGCACCTCTACTCAAAACTTTTTTGACTTGATCGTTAGTCTTAAGCGTCCAGGTTGACAAAGTGAACAGAATCAAACGTGGGTGAAGGCATGTGATAAACACTAGAAAAAACTTAAACTAAGTCAAAGTGAAACAAAGAAAATATAACATGTTTTCTAAATACATGGGTAAGTAAGTATAAATTTACAAAACAAAATAGGTAAAAATAATATATTTTATGATATAAACATTTCCTTTTTTCTTTTTTCTTTTTTTTTTTAAATGAAGATCTCCATCAAACATCATTTGAAAAATAATGTAAACAGCTTTGATTTGATTGAAATATAAAACAATATCAGTCTTAGATTTACATTGAAGGCATTCTCTGGAAGAAGAGCCCACCAAACATGAAGTGAGCTCATTTCTAGATATTAATGGAGTAATTTTTAAGGACGAGCAGAAAGAGTGACGTTTTTTGGTAACAAAATATAACCGGTCATCGATTTTAGTAAACCAGCATCTTTCTTCCCAAGTGATTAATTAGTTGATCTACATCGTAGGATGATGATGAATTCAATTGTTAATGGAACATTCTATTCTATCCTCGCATCAATAATCGAATCCAAAATTTGAAGTGAGTGCACCAGAAGTAGATTCATTTCTGTACTACAAACAAACATTGCTTTTAGAAGAAATTTAATTGTCGACTAGACACATTCTCGTCTGACATTCTAGAGAGAGCACTTTAAAAGTTTTATAGGCAATTCTTCCCGAGAAAGCCTCATTGAATGATGCTGCTCACGGCATCAAAATATTTTAAACTAACTGTTCAACAAACAGCTAGGCACGGTTGCTAGCTTGAGTAGAAACATAATCAAATTGCCCATTTGAATCAATGAAAAATCCAGAGATTTAATATAAAATCCAACAGCAATGCTAGAACCATGGTTGCTCGATCGGGAAAGAAGATCTTTTAATTTCACAGAGATTCCGACAACGGACTACAAATTCATCTAGATTGGCAATCAAATGGCAATTAACAAGACCGACAAGGATGGTTTATGAGTTTGGGAAAGGTGTAATTATTTCTTATTTATTCTCTCGTATTTAAGTGCATCCACGCGGTCCCTTAAAACCGACAAACCCATTTTATGGCCCCAATTTTTTTTAAATTTTGCAAAAATACTTTCACGGTATCAATTTTAAAACTACTTGAGGTACACCTCTGTTAATACCTAGGCAAGTAACCAAAGTTTCCCAAAAAAAATTGAGCAAGGTTAGCAAATCATCTGTAAGGCAGCCGTCTCACAATTTTTCCCTAAACCCGTCAAACCTCAATTTTTAGCGAAAAACTTGGGTTACTTGTCCGTTTGGCTCCGTTTCCTACTCAACCAATACTCCTGTGAGGTTAGATTAGGTCAGGTTAGGTTGTGATCGGTCCCGTTCTTTATGGCTCAGGCACCATGCCCATGGCTCTTGTGTCTGGCATCCCAATAGATGGGACAGATTACACTGTAACCCTAACCTAAAAATCCTACATAACAGTTACACTATATACCAGAGTAGGGCAAATGGGAGAAGTAATCGATTACACAGTTACCGAGTGATTATAATCGTTGTTTTTTTGGAGGCTGATTTTTCATAACCATAAGTCCCCATCATAATAGATGCAGAAAGGAGTTGATCCAATCAAAATGACCCAAAAGTTTGGTTTAAATCTGTGAAGACTACATTTAATTACCATCCAATGGTTTCACAATTACTGATTACACAGTAATCGCGTAATCAAATACACTCCTATTTGCCCAACTCTACTATTTACCAACAGATTCCCACTCAAGATAAATCTGTAGCTTTCGTAGGATTTGAATGGACAATGTGACAATTCTTTTGAACAATATGGCAACCATGCAGCTAGAGTAGTCACACTGCTAGATCAGGAGCAATTAATAATTGTCTTCTTCTTGAAACTTGGCACCACAGCTTATACAACAAGAATTTTTTCTGCGGCTCAACCCGGATTTATCAGTCTTGTGAGGAATAATTCGCAGATATTGGAATCCACACTTTTGGCATTCAACACTCCTTTTCGGAAGTTTCGGAAGTTTCGTAACTTTCAGAGCGGTTGGGACGACTAGCCTTCGTGTCACAGTTTTAGCGCTGACATTGTTATGGTGCCTAAAGGTGTGCAACTTCAATTTATCTGCGCGGTAGAATTTCATGTTGCACTGGGTACACTGGAAACCTTTCTCTGAGTGGAGCAATTGATGCCGTTTCAAATGATCATTCCTTTTGAACTTTGCACCGCATTCAGAACAAGCGAATTTCCGCATCAAATTACTTGACGGAGTATAACTTTTCGTCCTTCCTTCAGATTTGACAGCTTCGACGATCGATACATTTTTGTCCGTGCTGCCGAGGCTTTCTGATTTTGATGTCGTTTTGGTTTTGTTCTTATTCGTGAGAACTGATTCTCGCAACCGTGGGTTCTTGCAAATCTTCAACGCATTATCTTTGATGCCCGTCTTACCTTCTTTCACAGCTTTCGCAATTTCTTTGGATTTCATTTGCGGTTTTTCCGTTGCTTGCGCTCGTGTCCTTAAAACTTTCTTAGGGATATTTTCTTTCAGAGTAGTGGCGATTGATTTTGATCCATCGTTTTTATTTAATCTCGGTCTACCTCGTTTAGGTTTCACGGCTTGCACATTCGCGTTTTCTACTTCGGTTTCTTGTAATCTTCTTTTGGTGACTAGTCCAGTGACTGCGATTGTGCTTCGATGCATTTTTTTGTGAGTGAAAAGAGAGTTTTGAGTTTTCATCTTAGCACCACATTCATTGCACTCATAGTCTGTATCAGGAGTTGGCGATAGTTTTGCGAAACAAGGCGCTGAAGTTTTGAGTTTTTCAACGGTGCTCTTATCATCAGAGGTGGTCTCGGTAACAATATTTACCGACTTCAGCACATCAGAATTTATTTCGGAAGTAGATTTTATGGCCTCTTTTAAGCAAACCCCTTCAACGGAGGCCTCTATGCATTTAGTATCTTTCAAATTTTCCGGAGGATCGACATCCATTGGAGTTTGGGAATGATCACTGGTGGCCGAAGAAAATTCCGATACTTTTTCCCCTTTCCGGACTACATCTTTATTCTCCATAGCAAGGGCTTGCATATTCTCAATCTTTGAAGCCAAATCCATTTCTTTTTCAGGAGAGGTTTCTTCATTCAAACTATCATCTTTAGATGGGTCTAATTCCTCTTTAGATTCCAAGGAGCTCAAATCTTTGGAGACTAAAGACAAGTTGCTCATTTTCGATGCATCTTTAGAGAGGTTCATTTCCTTTCCAACTTCAATTGAAATCGAATCTTCGGAGACTGAAGACTGGCTACTCTTTTTTGGTGCAGCTTTTGAAGGGTTGAATTTGTCTATTACTTCCAACAAGCTCAAATCTTTGGAGACCATAGACAGGTTGCTCATTTCAGGAGCATCTTTTGGGGGGTTGAAGTTGTCTTTCACTTCAACTGAGCTTGAATCATCAGAGACCAAAGACGAGTTGCTCACTAGAGGAGCATCTTTGCTAGTGATAGAAGTTGGATCAAGCTCACTGACAGCACTTTTGTTTCCTTTTTCTTCATTGGTCCGGTTTATGGAGATAGCATTGATTTTATTTTCAGAGGCTATAGAAGTTACAACCCGAACATTAGCAGTTGAGGTACGCAAACGGTCAGAGCCCTCCAAATTTGTATCAATTGACAAACACTCAGAAACTGAGTCATCCACAACTCTAGAATTTTCAATTTGGCTTGCATCTGGATAACCATCTAGTTTTATGGCTTCAACAACGACATCGCTAGTTCTGACAGATGGGAACGGTAAGTGGTAAGTATGATCTCCTTTCGAGTTTGATTCCTTGGAGATGAGGCTGTCTGGAAGAGGAGAAACGTTTTGACTGATACAATCTTTCAAGTCAGTTTTTGCAGAGTTCAAAATTTTCGATAAGGACATGTCAAGTTCGTCGAGATTAACCGCGTCGTTGGAGTAATGTTTCTTTTCAGTTCTGATGAATTGAGGGCATTTCAAAATATCATCCAATTCATTTTCAACGTAGAAATCATGTTTCTCTTGGTTTGCTGGCGCTGAATTTTTAACAGTATCTTTCACCTTGAAAGGAGGAACATTTTTTGGTCTGATGTCTGAGATAGTATTGCACGGTAGTTCACAAGCATTGCCATTCCGAACTTCTGTAACAGAGTTGATTTTTTTATCAACTTCTGGAACCAGTTCATGGAGCAAGTCCAGAGATAAAGAATTTGGCACGGATGATGATGTTTTATTTTCAACTGATGAAGTGATGTCACTTTTAACATTCAAAATGGTGTTATTGTTGTCCTTGTTGATACCTACAATTAGTTTGCTATCATTATTACTAAAAACATCTTTCAAAAAGGCATTCTGGATGTGAGGGTCCTTATTCCCCACCAACAAACTTGACGAGATATCCGTACAGTCATCTGAGGAACTATTCTTCGATTTCTTCGGTGAAACTGAAAACTCTTCAATCTGACCTGAATCACAAGACGGCTTCTTCAGAAACGCTGTTGCTGTAGTGTGAAATGGCTGACTAGATGAGTTATTCATACTGGGTTTAGGTTTGTTCTTGCAGATTGAGTTATTAATAAAATCAAATTCAATGATTTTACCACTCAATTGTTTTTCCATGATGTCAGCAATCAATCCTAAAAAAACACTCGATACGAGTGCGGTAACTTAATAAATCATAAAAAGTCTCATAAATTTGATTCACATTGGTAGCAGGGATAGAGAAAGTGTTTGAAACCAGTTTGTCTTGCAAGAGTATTATCACTCACCTCTTGTTGGCGCAGTAAGTAATTCGGCGTCTCCTTCAGAAACGCTGACTAAATCGGCAATACTAGATCTGCAATACTTGCACAGACTGTTTGTAGAACGAGACATTGATCGCTTCGATATCCTAAAGTAAACCAAAAAGAAAAACTGATTAAATTTTGGTTCAAAAAGTTTTGCTCTTGGAAAAAAATAGGAAAAGAATTTTTGACTGTTCGGTAAAAACCAAGTTTTTGAGAGGTTTAAAAAACATCAAACTACTTTAAGAAATAACGGCAGGACCTTCGTATAAACTAGAAGACATTTTTTTGGGAAACTTAAAGTGAATTTTAACGTGGCGTTTGGGTGAAAATCTTCACCCTAACTTCATAATAATAGTCGCTTATAAAGTCTTTAACGTGAATTTTTACTGATCCAACTCAAGATTCGCCAAAAGATCGCACTGCTTGTTCATCTATTTTCTATTGATGATGAAAATCTGCATAATAAAATATTTTATCTGAAAATTTGAATTGGTGAGACCTTGGAAATAGTTTGAAGAATGTGTACGCAAAAAAAGGTTACAAAAATATTCAAAATTTGAGCTGAAACCAACAATCTCCACAAATGACGAATTGATTGCATCGAATCGATCATTGAATTATGGAGATTTGTAATTTTGGCTCCGATTTTCAACATTATTGCAACCTTCTTGGTGCATGCACTACAGAAACCAGTCTTGAGAGCTTGACAAACAATTTATAAGAAAAAAAAATGAGCAATTTGCTTATTTTCATTATTGAACTTATGACTGGACTGAGATAGCAAAACAGATAACAAAATCTTAATCAAATCAGTACAAACTCCGCTTTAAAAATTTGCTAATAGAGAACCCCCAGATTCCCCTGAATTACGTATCGGTGGACGGTGGGGGCGGCAATTTTATCATCGCCCACAGACGGCAAAAGGGTAAATCGTGGCCTGGCGGTACACAAGTCCAAAATAAATTAAAACGCAAAAGTGACCAGTGGGTTAGTAACTAGTGTAGCCTCTTTGTTGATCAACTGCTCACCGACTGGTTCCACTTTCTGGTAGCTCAACGCTACTTTTCAGAACCCCATACTCAAAGTGCTTCAGTTCTTATCACGTTCATGTTTGTGTAGAAAAAGGAGAATTTCGGCCGAATCAGCCCGCTCGACTTTAAAATATTCATAATTTAGGTACGCCTTCCAAGAATTTTCATCAGGGCGGTGAGAAAGAGATGCCTTGCGATGAAGATTCAATTAGGAAAATACCAATGGTCAGGCACATTTCTTGTTTTTTATTTACGTTGTAACCGGTTATAACTCTAAGATCATCATTTATGATATAAGTCAGCAAATCTTCCAATCTAATTAAAGTAGTGTTTTGAAGAGGTTTCCACTGGTATTTACTATTTTACCGTTACCCTACATTACATTGTGACTGCAAAGAAAATAGCGCACATCAGTCATGCTCAAACAATTTGAGGTTAGTTTCCAGCACATCCATCCACCTACCTCCAGACTCCAGGGCCCAATAAATATACGGTACACACGGTCCTCAGCCCCAAGTCCGCCCTAAGTACTTCAACAAGCATCGGCCGCCAGCCAACGGACCGCATCGGACAGTTTTTTAAATGGCGCAACCACAAAACTAACCTCAAACCAAACTAGCACGTGGGGTGGGTTAGAGAGGCTCTAGACCAGCCCCAAGTAACGTAAAGTTGAGAGCGCACCCAACGTTCCGATGTGCCGTACAAGAAATGTGAGGTTAGAATCGCCATTTTTAGGTACGACCTAAAGCCCGTTTGTACTGTACATTTATTGGGCCCAGAGGTTGATGAATTGACGGGCTTTCATTTGATCAATATTAAGCTGCTTTCTTCAGAGAATTTCAAACCTCTAAAAACACTGATATGAACAAACTCGTACAATCGCACCGCGATAAAGCTTTGAGTTTGATGGAATCAGCAACATACCTCATAAGCATCATAGCTTCATTTCAGCCAACTTGACCAAAAGCCAGTTTCTAAAAGGATGGTGCAGTCTTTTCAAACGAATTCAATGCACCGCAGAGGACTCTCTTCACAAACTCTTACATCTACACAGCATCTACATTATGCTTTCAGAAAGAGTCGTTTCGAGATCGTTCTCCGAGCATTGAAAATGCCAAAACAATAATATAATCTCAAAATTCAGAACAAAGAATATTAACACGCTTAGAAAGTTAGTGGAGATATCGTAATTCTAGGACTAGCTACGCTGACTCCAGAATGATCCAATTTCCACTCTCGCGACTCATGAAGGTAATTGATAAATTGTAGGCACGATAGTTGTGCCGCACCATGAGCCTCTGATGTATCTACACTTGAGTGAACAATTTAAATTGTTGTTGAATGAGGTTTGACCTGCATTGAAGTTTATTTCGAGATGAGAGAGGTATGAACACAACAGGGCTAAGTTCGATCATAGAAAAAGTATCCACAAAGCCGGGGCGTTTAGAGTTCATAGAGATAGAGACAAGAGAGATGCTCTCCAAAAACCAAGACTGAAGTGACAAGCATCACAATTCAACAGTGAAATAAAAATGACTTACCGATAGAAGAGATGAATCTTTGATGGAGTGTGGATGATAGAGCTGTGGGAGTGGGGCAGGTAACAAAATCAACATATCAACACATGACTGAGGATTAATGCTCTGAATCTCCGAGCAACCTTCCTCCGAGGAGAAAAAAACAGTTTCAGTTCGAGACCAAAGGATTGGTGCGACTATGTAACAGGGGAAAATAAAATCAAGCAAGCTGCAGGAAACGATTTCAGTTGCATCAACCGACCAAGACGTACAAAAATATTATTATAATTGAAAAAATAAAGAAAATAATACTCTTTAGTGAGAGTGATAAATACAAAAATTATCAGGCAAGTGTATAACAAAGACTTCTAATACTATCTAGACCTGACAAAAGGCTCATACTAGGGCGGGGAACCTAGGGCTGAGTAGAGGGACAATAGTCCCTGGTTGGCCGCAACCCGTCAGTCAGATTGGTGCACCGCGACCGAGATTTACATTGAAGCAAATGGGAAAATCACGATTTTAAAAAATTCATAAAAAATAGTAAAAAAAAATTAAATATATTAAATAGGATACCGTTTGAAAGCTTATGTTCTGCAGATTGGGTGCCTTCTTTTAGTTTTTTGAATTTTTACTCCAGAGCTTTTCTACCGAGGCTTAAAGTTTACTTGAAATCCGCGTGTGTGTACATAGGGTAGTGCGAGTGTGTGAGTGAGTACGGTTCGACCCTTCGCCCATTGTTTCCCCAGCCGATCCCGTCAACAATGACCGTCCGAAACAAAGCGCCGACCGGAGCCGCACCAGACACACACCCACACATACGCACATTTACCTTTCTTTACTAAAACACATGCACAACTCATCCCTCTCACAACCTACCCGAGCTGCTACAGTACAAAAGGACAAAAAACGAAAAAGGTCCGCTCGCTCCCTCATTCACTTACTCACACACTCGCACTGCCTTACGTACACACACGCGGATTTCCTGTAAGCTTTAAGCCTCTGTAGAAAAGTTCTGGAGTAAAAATTGAAAAAACTAAAAAAAGGCGCCCAATCTACGGAGCATAAGCTTTCGAACGGTACCCTATTTAATAGGTTTACATTTTTTTTACTATTTTTTATGATTTTTTAAAAATCGTTATTTTCCCATTTACTTCAATGTAAATCTCGGCCGCGGTGCACCAATCTGACCAACGGGTTGCATACCCAATCTGCCCTAAGGAGCTGGCCATATGTCAGGTCTAGATAGTATTAGAAGTCTTTGGTGTATAATGACGTAATGAAATGCACCGCACCGGTTCACTCACCGGCCGTGAGGCATCATCAATCATCACTCAGCGGTTGAACAGAAAAGCGGCAATTTTGAAACGACGGCGGTAAAGGCAATGCGGTTTTTCGGGTGTGCTCACGGCAAAGGCGGATCCAGCAATCTAGCAACAATGGATTCTTACCATTTGAATGTATGAGAAACAATCGATTTGTGAAAGGGCCATGGCCCCCTCAAGAATCGATCGTTTCTCATACGTTCAAATGGGATGAATTCATGGTTGCCAAATTGCTGAATCCGCCCATGGCTCACGGCTGTCTCACGCACAATAAGCAAATTTTATTTCGTGACCAATGGTCACCGGTCACTATTTTCGTGACCAAAGTTTCGAAATCACGATCACTTACGGGAGCCAATCACAGACAAGGCGATTCGAACTTCAAATGTTCCCTCCGGTCACCTACTCGTCTAGTCACGTTTTACATGGCCCACCTCGGCCCATGTTAGGTCTCGAAATTCAGAACCAAGCGGTTCCGGGTCACCTTTTGATATGGGGCCGTACATACCTGTACGTTGCTTGGCTGCGCCCACTTTTGGGTGACCGGAATAATAAAATTTCGGTCACCTACCGATTCTCGAAACCTGGTCATGAAATAAAATTTGCTTTAAGGTTTGAGATTGTCAAAAAGTAGCAAAAAATCAAAAAGTAAATTTCTCATCAATTTATCATTTATAATCTATTAAGACCAATTTTAATCACCGAGAACGCTTTCCACAAGTAATTTAAACCTAGCGATGTCACTGGAAAGTTTTAAATTCAACTTTATAGATAAAAAATGAAGATTTTTGAAGACTTTTTTTCACTGACTTTGGGCCACTTCTGTTCCATCTTACAATTAGACCATAGTGTCACGGCTGGCTCACGGCAGCGTTTCCATTTGTATAAAATGTAGTCATCTATATTTCTAGTATAAGAGTCTCCTATGAATAACTTACTTACTTGCTTTCAGCAGCCCCGAGCAGTGTCCTTTTACTTATTTAAGGATCAGAAACTTCCAACTCTATAAAGCAACCATTTATAATTGAAGTTTCAGCTCAAAACTCTTAAAAATAAAATCAGCATCTCGTAAGCGCCGACCAACTGGTGTCGACAACGGTTAAAGAGTTACTGCATGGCAATTAGGAGATACTGGCTTTATTTCTCAGAGTTTTCTCAGTGATGAGCGTTCCAAACAAAGACAAACTGTCTCTCTTGCTCTCACATAATCACCATGTGCTGGTGTCTCACATTCATTTCAAAAATCGTACATAGAGACATCTTTTGTGAAATTCGTTGACAGAAATGAATCCCTCCAGGCATATTTTAATGCGATTATGATAATGATGCGTCGCAGAACAAGGCCCTGTATACGAATTTTGAAACTAGAAAGAGATGGGTATACATGGGAGTCACGAGAGAGTGAGTGAGATAGTTTGGAATTCTATGCTAGTTTTTTCACAACCGATTGCGACTGATGAGTGCATTGTTGTGATTGTAGGCTAATCGTTGCCTTTGCATTAAAACCGTCTATTCCATTCTATACTCCTGGACCCAAAAAAAGTAATTGAAGAAAAAGTAAAAAATCAAATTAGGTATGCAAAATTAAATTTTTTATTATTCAACAAATTAAAAAATAGATAAGTATGATACAAATATAAAAGTAGCAACACGAACATACAGAAAAAATAAAGGGATAAAAAATAGGAGCAGAAGAACCTCTGATGACTTTTTCAAGTGCCTAGAGAAAAAATTTAGAACAGCTCCCATCCTTAGAAAAAGGATTCCGTAACACTCAACTATCAAGCGATCAAAATCTACAGACCAATGGATGAAAATCTATGGACCAGTCCAACACTGCAAAACTTTAGACATGAGTTTCAGTGTTGCCAATTGTGGCTAGATTCGACCAAACGTGGACTATTTTGATGAGAATATAGCCGAGACTCTCACGCTTTTGGTTCCGATCATCGACCATCCTCCATCCCTATCCACAGCATGGCTAGTAACCAACTCGAAAACTGTCCACGCGTGGCTATTCTACCCCGTCCAAACCTGGCAACACTGATGAGTTTTAAGTCTATCTCACCTTTCACAGATTTTTTTTCCAAAACTATATCCACTGTTTTAAATCTAGAAAAATAGAGATTGTTTTTATGGAATTTTCAAGAACGAATTCTGTCAGGGATGTATCTTCAAGCCACAATGAGACCGGATGAAATCTACAATGATTAAAGCTAAAAAATACATGCATCCCTGCAAAACTCTATCTAGTTCGATAAAAATAAAAAACTTAAGGTGATTCCATGTCACGTGACCAAGGTGATCAATTTGTTGTTCGATTAATGGTCATTTACCAGATTTCATGGAGTATTTTTGTAAAACAAAAGCAAGGATTGCCTGCATCTGTAGGTAGATCTAACAAAGATATCTGGTGAGTCAGGATGCTCGAATCCGCAAAATAAGGTCCTTTTTCTGGGAATTCGCACAGTTGATGCATGCTCTCTCACATTGCACTACGATAGTGCGAAATTGCCATACTTACATCTTTATTTTGCGGATTCAAGCATCCAAACTTAGCAGGTATCTTTGTTAGATCTACCTACAGATGCAGGCAATCCTTGTTTTACAAAAAACTCCATAAAATCCGGTAAAAGATTATTAATCGATCGACAAATCGATCACCTTGGTCACATGACATGGAATCACCTATAAGAAGAGCTCAAAAGAGCTCAATTGAGTCACTTATTAGGAAAAGGACGTACGCGTTTGCAAAAATCCTTTCTCCAAAGATGGCTGCTTCTGAATCCTCCTTATTTGAGCGACCCGAATGTAAACGGATCTTAATTATACATTCATGTGCCCAAAAAATGTTCAGGACAGATGGGCTTTGGATTGTACCTAAAAATGACGGATCTAACCTCACATTTCTTTGACGGATCATCGAAATGTTGGGAACGCTCTTAACTCTACATTACTTAGGATCGGTCTAAAGCCTACTCAACTCACAGTAAGCGCTGCCATTCGTTCATTTACCACGCGTGCTACTTCTTTTGAGGTTAATTTGTGGTGCACCGTCATTTTTTTACAAACTGATGGAGTTCGTTAAGCGGTGACTGATGCTTGTTAAGGTACTTGGTGCAGACTTAGGTTCAAGGAAAGTCCTGAACATTTTTTGGTCCACAAAAAAAATTCAGCTCCTTGTTAAGATAAATGCTTTTAAAGTTATTCCTTCATTTTATTCTTGCACGTCTTTTTTCAAAGAATGACTTCTCTATGAAGATGACATCAACGATTCATAGATGGAAAATCAATCAAAACACAATTCATGATGAATTTTTTTTTTTTTTTTTTTTTTTTTTTTTTTTTTTTTTTTTTAGGAAAAAAAAAAGAAAATTGTACGGATAAAACTGGAAGACAAAGTAATAGTATAAAATATGAGGGAGGGAGGGGGAGAGGGGGGGTCTATACTGCTGATTTGAAAACATTGCAAGATAAAATTGAAGAGGTATATTTTACAAGTGCACAACTTAAAGTTCCAAAAAAAGGAGCAACCAATGAGGCCGGGTTTTGGCACCTATCGTACAGTCAGGAATTAACAGAAACACTTCAATAGATCAATGGACAATCTGAGAGATTCCGAATTTGATCGGTGCTAATGGAACAGATTAGACAAAGAAACACATCTAAACTCAAGTCTTACTGCACTTCCCGGCTTTAATTTTCTTAAAAAATAATATTTGACAAATCTGTGTTGTAAATGATGCTCTCACTGCACTTCCCGGCTTTAATTTTCTTAAAAAATAATATTTGACAAATCTGTGTTGTAAATGATGCTCTTAGAATAAGAGCATTCTACGCTATTCATTGAACAATAATTTATCTTAGAAAGTTGCTTTCTTTTGGCCCATTAATAGTATCTACACTCAACAGCTATAAATTTACATCTATATAATAGGGTTTTACTTACGAATTTAACCAATAGACTTTCATTTGATACCCCTTTAAATTTAATTTGTAAATTTAATTTGTAATTTGTAATTTTTTTTTCAGCAGTAAATTTTTATATTTTTGGGGTTTGTTGCATTTTGAAACATTCAAATCAAACAAAATTACTTATCAACAATGTTAAAAGAACCATGAGTTGACTTCTAATTGCCTTGGGCAAAAACAATACATTTTCTGGGTAAAAGGCAAAAGCCTCTGTTTTAGGACAACTCAACATACGAAAAAAGAAGACTGGTAGAATTTACCATCTGCATAGCTGATTTTGGAGTCTGCTATCAAGTATGGTAAATTTTCCATCGTATGGTAGATGCAACGTACCTTGTGGTGAAATGTACCAACAAGTTATCTTAATTTACCGCAAGGTACATTGCATTTATCGTATGATGGTAAAATTGACCATACTTGATAGTAGACTCCAAAATCAGCTATGCAGATAGTAAATTCTACCAATCTTTTTTTTCCCGTGTACATTTCAGAATTGTAATTTTAAAACTACAGTCTATACGGTAGTAATAGCAAAATTTTGATCAGTATTTAAAAATTCATCGTTGTCAAACAGAGACTGGAGGAGACGTTTGACATCATGCAGCAAAGAGTGGTACCAGCACTAAAGAATTACAATAAAAGAAACAGGTGTAAGAGGATAAATGCTGGGAAAAACGCGGCTGCCATTTGAGCCGATATGTTCTTCCCAATTTTTTTATTTTTTGCGGGTTTCCCAGCATTTTCCCGTTACACTTGTTCCTTTAATGTCAAGTTGTCCCTGGTCCGTTTCCTATCTTGTTTCTAAAGAATTAAAGGTAATGTCTTGTCGAATTTCGCGTTTAAAAATTATTAAAATAAAAACAAAGAAATAAACAAAGTAGGTACAACAAAATTTAAAATAGAAAGAAGGAAGAAAAAAAGAAAAAGAAAAAACGAAGAGGTAAATATAAATTGTAATAATTTTTTGGGCCTTTGGAAGTTCATGACATAAAATCTTGCTTCCTCATATGATGTGGTTTTCACAGAAAGGGATGAGGTACACTTTACCAATTTTACAGCGTCATCGAACACCATTGTATTTTCTTTATTTTTGCATACTTCCTCAAAATATTTTAGAATTTAGCGTAATCGGTATGGAAGAATTAAAAAAGTTAACTAACTCAATTTTGCCAAAAAAACACCTAGTCATCGTTACGCTTAACCACATCGATACGGTTGCTGAGCAAAGTCCCGCAAAAAAAGTCAATAGTAATTAAGATCAATATTTTTTCCTCTTTTTCCATTCAACGATTCTTTGAATATACAGAGACAGCGTATTATTGCACAATAATCACATAAAAATAATCATTAAAACTTTTTTTATCTACTTTCGCATTGCGCTCTTAAAATATACTCTTGGAGAGTTTAAAAAGGAAAACTTTACAAAGTGGGCAACAATTAAATATAACAAAGAGATTATCAATTTATCTACATACATAAACTACAATATCAGCTTTTGAAGGTTGCTGAACTTTAAGGTGATTCTTCAGCATTTAGTGCCGATTTCTACCACCAGAGTACTACCCTTCGATTAATGTCAAATTACAGGCCGAAAGTGATTTATATTTAAGACAATAAAGTGTCAAGCTACTAGATAATCATCTGAAAACATATCTGCAACATAATTCGTCAATAACTTCAAAAATAAGGCTGAAAGTATCAAAAAATGAAATATTTCATTTCGATACAAGATTCGATTTGCGATATTCCATTTTTTGGTACTTTCAGCCTTATTTTTGAAGTTATTGACGAGATATTTTGCAGATACGTTCTTCAGATGATTATCTAGTAACTGATACTCTGTTGTCTTAAATATAAATTACTTTTAGCCCGTAATTTGACATTAATCGAAGGGTAGCGATCTGGTGGCAGAAATTGGCACTACACACTGAAGAATCACCTGAACTTCAATATTGGGATAAGCTATTCAGTCTGTAAAAAATAACAATATACATACTTTGAGATAAAAAAAAAAGGATAGTAAACAGTAATTAAAATAATTAAAGATAATATCACCAGCTAGGGAATACGAAGGGCATAATCTCGACAGAGAAAACCGGGAAATACATTGAACGATGACAGCAAGGGAATGACTGGAGTTATTACGACAACTCCGCAGATTAGAGACCGTGCAGGGTTTGGTATTTTTTTGCATGATAATTCTCGATTTTTGTCGTTATATCCACTCGCTCTTCAAAAATCTGAACCAAAGATTTAAATTTCATGATTTCGCTCATAAACTGCTCTGCTGTGATTGCCATTGATAGTTCATCTGATTCGGCAACTGATTTCTGCACAAAACGAATTAGAGGTGAAAATTAGTTTAGTAGTAGTAGTAGTAGTAGTAAAGTCCAGCCGTCCAAACCTTGTTTTTGTTATGCTTGTATTTCACAGCGAACGACTGGAATGAGAATACAAAAGGGGAAAAGAAGGAACGGAGGTACTATAGCCTTCAAAAGAAAGTCCTCTGATTGAAACCGCCCTTGATAATTTTGTCCATGATTTTTCAAAGAGTTTTGGATTCTTTGAGACATACTTTCAAGAGGCAATTCTGTTGAACTCTGAAATTCCTGAAAAATTCCTTGGCCCAATTAATGTACGGTACAAACGGGCTTTAGGTCGTACCTAAAAATGGCGATTCTAACCTCACATTTCTTTAACGGCAAATCGGAATGTTGGGTGCGCTCCCAACTTTACGTTACTTGGGGCAAGTCTAGAGCCTCTCTAACCCACCTTAAGCGCTATATTGAGGTTAGTTTTGTGGTTTCGCCATTTTTAAGTGGTCCGATGCGGTCTGTTGGCTGGTGGCCGATGCTTGTTGAAGTACTTAGGGCGGACTTGGGGCCGAAGACCGTGTGTACCGTACATTTATTGGGCCCTGCACATTTTTTTTTATGGAATTCGAGCCCAAAATGAGCAAAATTGGTTGAGCATTAAAACTGCAATATAATTGGAAATTTATTGCGCCATAAGCTTAGTGAGTGAGAGTGAAAGCTAGAGATAATATGTTTGTCTGCCTCACTCACACTCATTGAGGAGTAAGGGAATTTTCTTAATTCCTGAATCCCGGCTTTATTTTTGAGTGCTTCAGCTTGAAACCATAAATGTATCTTCCAGAAATATACTCGCAGGTGCCAACGTTACTGAAATTTGTACTTTTTGCGTGAATTCAATAAATGCAGCCAAAATCTGAAGACTTTTTGAGCAGTGCGACGTGGTGTCCACAGTTCGAACTACCTAATCAAACCTGGAATCATTTTAAAGCCAACTGTGTTCTGCAATACTTGGTCAAAAAATGAAGAGAAAAAAAAAACAAGAGAAACCATTTTCATACCTTTCCTTCTGAAGTGGTATGGCTGACATTATCATTATTTGTCCTTCTTCCTGCCTGAAGAATTTTACTGACTGTAAACAAACAAAAACGAGGAAGTAATTATCAGTTTTGAATTTTTGAAACAGAGTTGATTAGGGTTCGCATAGTTGCGCAAATTTAGCGAAATTTTAAGGGCTGTGCATCACGTCTAGAGCTTGAGAAATTTCTTTGTTATTTCTAACTGATTTTGAAATTCTGAAAGGTTTATTATGATGTTATTCTTCCACGCGCTTTCTATGTTTTTCAATGTAGACAGCATTTTATAATTTTTGTTTGTTTATATTTTTTCTTTCGTAATGTTTCAAACAGAGGATAAAACAAACACTCTAAACGATGAATTATTAAAAATCAAGTACCCGATAAAAATATATTTTTTCATCATTATTTACAAAACGTGTGAAAACTTCTTGGAGAAAATTGTGGAAATTCGAAGAGTATTTTAAATTTTATTTTATAATATTTAAGAAAATTTATCAATAACTTAATAAAAATCCCACAACTATTAGTTGCTTCGCAATTTTGCACCTACAGTCAAAACATCCGGTTGTATTTTGGGTCAAATAAAAAAAAAAATAGTCAAGTTTTGAGAATGTGCTCGATTGAAGAGAAGTTTTCACACATGACTTGTGTAGAGTCCCTATATGCTATGGGAGTTGCGCCATGTCATATTCTCCTTCTTCAAAAACCAAGAAGAAGAAACGGATCAAGGAGCGCTCAAGAGGCAAAATTCAAATGGCCGATGGCGCTGTTGCCACTGTTTCAAAGAGTTTAGGTTTCAATTCTAAATAATAACGGTCATTATTGCAAAAAGTAATGTCCTCCAGAATAACATTTAGACAGAAGAAAAATCAACAATCATTGCGGCCGTCACGGAGCCAAAAATGCATAAAATGAGAGAGAGCGAAAAGTAAACAGAACTTTTCGCCATATGCATTTAGCCTCTTGGGGCTTCTGTGAGAGCCTAAATCGAATCAATGCAAGCGAATCAGAAATGGATTCTGACATGGCGCAACTCTCACAGTACCTTTATGAAGCGTTGATATATATAAAGAGGTAAGCGCCATTAGACAATGCAAAGATTGTGCAGTTGCTTTTTCGTCAAACAGATTACCCATGACGTTTAGTGAATAAAAATTTTCAAATTATATTTCTCCTTTAATGAATAATTTTTTCCAGTGAAAACCGACTTTGGTAAACACACTCAGTATTTTAGATAATCAAGGAGAAGATGCACAATCTTTGCAACAACTGATGGCGCATACCTCATTATATATTTCAACGCTTCATACATGGACTTTAGACTTGCGGGATCTGAATTATTCGGCACCCCTGGTTATAATTTCTGGGCTCCTCCAATGTGCCTTGGAGGGCAGCTAGTTGGCGCAGAGTTTTTACTTGTTGCTAATCAGCCACTCTCCGACGTGTGTTGGAGCAGTTTGGACGCGGGCGCCACTGCTTGTCGTGGTCCAGTGCTCAGGATGGTTCTGCTCTACCTTTCTACCTATTTGTCATTTTGATATGTAAGACTGATGTAATATGACTTGTATGATAGCCACAAGTGGCTTGATGTACCAATTTTGTAATAAATGAGAGAATAAATAAATATCTCTTACCGAAATGCCCAAGATCTTCGTTACATTGGTCGTCATCTTGCCTCACAAGTATAAAGTTCAGCGTATTAACTAGACGGATAAGATAGGAATGTTCCATCGGTGGTAGTGGCTTGGAATCACCCGATTGCTGAGACGATGAGGTCAGCAATGACCTGAACGAATTGATACTTTTAACGTCCCAACGCATGTCATCTTGTGAACCTGCATGAAATAAATGAGAAATTTAAATTCAAAAATAGTCCCAGTCACTTGAGCCATGTAAAAATAAAGCAACTTAGCTCCCTTTCCACCATCCAAAATCTTCATTGAGACATTGCAAAGAAAAGGATGTATTGGATTAACAGAAAAAACGAGAAATAAAATTAAATTAAATTCATATACAGCCAATATTCGTGATTAAAATTAAAATTGAGATTAAGACTTTCGCATCAGGAGTAAGATTGCTTTTGATTGAGATTTTTGCTTTTTTGCTAAAGAGCCTTTGTAGTTGTCTTATTACAATCGATAATTTACTCTCTTACTAATGCCTATCAGTGTTGCCAGATCGAGGGTATAAAGCTATATCATCCCCATTTAAATCAATGTAAAACATACGGCTTTTTCACCCCAATCTTGCAACACTGATGCCTATACATTTCTCACTTCTCTAACTGACTGCTCCTTCACCATAATGTGACAAATCGTGAGAACCCCACCTTCATAACTCTTGGAAAAAATAAATGAATTTAAGTTGAAATTGAAATAGAAAAACTTTATCAGTTTTGGATCACTTTGCCAATTTAAAGAGCAATTTTGATTGTTAAAGGAGTGAGCAGTTCAGAACTATAGAGAAAAAATTCTCTCTGATTGAAAAACCTTGAAAGTACCTGACGAGCTGTGTCGGAGAGAACTGTTGGATGGATCAAGAATAGTGTTAAGAGTTGCACTGTTCATCTTTTGCTCCGAGTATTGTTCGCAAAAGTATTCCACTGCGTCAGAGGCTGATTCTGTGTCCTCCTCTGGATTGACTGAAAAACAAATTTCCGTCAGATAGATAGACATACATTGAAGGATAAGATGCACAAACTAAAACGACGGAGAAAGCGCATGGATCTGAATTTTGGAGTGGGTCTGAATAACGAATTAAATAATGTCGGTTGACTTCTTAGATGTTGGTTTTGCTAGGTGACATGCAATACTTAACACAATGAATTTAAGCATTGCAGGTGACCTACCTTGCAAAAATTTAAGGAGTCAACTGAGATTATTTAATTTGTCGACTGTACTACTGTTTTAGAGTTACACACAAAGACAGTTGCAAAAAAAATGTATGGGTTCTGATGTCATGCAGCTAAATTCCATTTAAAACAATGTATTTCCGGTGAATATTGCATCTCTGGAACTTTGCTTGCTCTGTGCAGAAGTAATCTTGAAACTTGCATCTGCGAAATTTAAAAGATACTACTCATGCCTTTTGGCACAATAGCAATACCATGGACGAAGATATAACTAAGGACTGCCGACTTCCTATCTCCGCCCGTTTTAAAACCTGTTAGCGGATTTTGCTCCGCAAACAGCACGCTCAAGTAGCAGTGTCAGAAACTGTGGGTGATCCCCTCGCAAAAGTCACCGCCCGGATCCGGACTTGAACCCGAGTTTTTGCCATGGCGAGCAAGTACTTTGCCACTGGGCCACCGCATGTCTACACGAGCGGAAATTGTGCAATATAAATTACGCTGCTTTGAGAATGCTGTAGTTCTTCAAACCGCCGCTTGGGCGATGAGGCCAGAATTGAAAAGGATTAACCACAGTCGACAGTCTTTAGTTATATCTTTGTCCACGGCAATACCTACAAAAAAAGTTGATAACATACAATCTTTTTGAAATAAACCAGGCCAATTTACTTACGTAATGAGCGTGATGATTCTAAATCCAACTTCGACAAGAGAGGTGGCAGATGAATGATGTACAGCAATTTTAGTCTCTTTTCAGCTTTAGCTGAGCCAGTCAGACCTAAACTGGTGACTAATTCGCGGAAATTCAAAAAATTATCATCATCTGCATCCATTAACTGAAAAGTAGAAAAATAGAAATTGAATCCATATTTATATATTTAGTCAAACAAAATAAGTTGTAAATGCCTGAATATTTGTTTAAATAATTTTCTTGGATTTTATTCACGAAAAACAATAAGGCAAGAAAAATTACAATTATAGATTTAAGGAAACAAACGTTTCGGCTGCATAACATCAGCCATCTTCAGTGTAAATTTAAATAATGAAAGTAAAAATAAAAAACAACCGAAAATGGAACCTCAAACAGTTACATGGTGAAAGTATTAAAGGAAGAAAGAGCAAAAAGAATGAAACAGAGAAACGCAGACGCAGTCTATCCTGGACAAAGGAGCACTGAAGATCAAAACAAACCGTACACGGAAAAGTAGCAAAAACACAGTTGCCACATGTATCACAGAAAAAAAAAAAAATTAACTTTTTTACAAATTTTGATTCGGCCTAGAGAAAAAACCCATCATACCTTTTACTTAAACCTACGGTGTCATTTCTAAAGTTAATTGCATTTTGCGACCTTTTTATATGGATAGCTTCTAAAGTGAGTCTGGCCTTCTTATTATTTTCTCTGGCAAGCACATATATTTATATATTCATTTAATTTATTTTCCAATTGGTACAGATTCACCCTGATTAGGATTCGTACAGGTCAATAATTCATTTTTACAATCTAGACTTCTACAATCTTAAAGAGATGTTTGTTTTATTTAGATAAAGGTTGAGGCTTTACAGACAGAAGCTCATCAACCTGATAAAAGAAACCCTCTAGGACAAAAGCCCTCGATATGTATACTCAAAAATGAGTTGATTTTGCCTCTCTCCATGGTGTCTTTTAAGCTTGATAGAAGGGCGTTACAAAGCTGAACTGAGACGTTCCTAATCTTTGATTTAGAGATGCAGTAAGTGAACCTTTCTGGTATTATAAAGTTTTGCCTGGTGTTGCGGCTGCGCGAGGGAGCATATTTTACGCTTCCAAAAATGGACAGGTTCATGCGAAAACGTCCGATGTCCAAGTTTTTTTGTCATATTTCTCTCTACCTCTTTTTCATCCAAATTTGGGGAGAGGGTTCCTGAAGCAATACTCCCCCCCCCTCATCATAAAAATTAGAGGGGAAAAATAGGCCATTCCCCCACCCCCAGATTACGCTATTGATGAAAATGTCTCACCTACAGCTATCACACGGATTTTTGGCAAATCTGACAACACGAAAACTCTTAATCCGCAATCTCATCTAGATAGGCAAATGCACTTGTGTCAACGTTGTACTTTTTAACATTTTCAATGCATTTTGTAAAACTCTTGCAGTCATTTTTGAACCCATGATCTCAAATTTAAGAAAAACGTGCAAAAACGTCCGATGTCCATAAAATTCAAGTTTTGGAATTTTCATAACTTTCTGATCATGCATGAAAAATGAGAGTTTCTGTTTATTTGAGCTCTATTACGCTGTTATCTAATACTCTGAATTTGTTTAAACTCTTCTTGAAGGGTTTTAACAGTTTCGTACAGGTACGATTATTTCAAATCATGCAAAAACGTCCGATGTCCTGTGTCTTTCCCTCTGAATTATTCATCTTCCTGTTGAAGGAGATCAATGATACGATAGTATATTTTTTTAACAATGCAAAGAGTTAATTGCTGTGTTGAACATCTTTTCTATCAAGCGCTTTGAACGTCTATACAGTTTTTTGCTGTTTTCTTGAAAGTACACATTTTGAACATCTGACGTTTTCGCATGAACCTGTTCAAATATAAAGAGAAGCATAAGAGTAGACAATTTTTTTTTTTTATTTTTTTAAACATTTCTTCACATGAATAGTCAGAGGGAAGCGTGAAAAATATTTGAAGTATTTTTTTCTGTTCAATAAATAAACTATAAGTAAACGGAAAAAAAAGACAGGTAGAATTGATCACAGCTGATTTTGGCGTCTGCTAGCAAGTATGGTGAATTTCACCGTAGTATAGTTAATGCGACATACCTTGTGGTAAATTAAGGTACATGTTGGTACATTTTACCATGATCTGGTGAAATTTACCATACTTGATAGCAGAATCCAAAATCAGCTATGCAGATGGTTAATTCTACCAATCTTTTTTTTCCGTGTAAGGGGCTTTTGCCTCAGAGGATGAGCCCTTACCTGAAATGAGCAATAATTAGCAAAAAGCTTTGATACTGTAAAATCAGCTGTATGATCAAAAAAAGAAGGGGAAAAAAAAGAGAAATATTTCCACTTTCCTTGCCATGTCATAGCGTTATGACCCATCTTCTTCAAATTTTACGGGAGTACCTACAAATCTCTTTTATGTATTTCATCTGTATTTTCAAAACAATGCAAATATTGCGATGAATCCTGATATAGATCCAAGGAACAACTAAAAAGATAGCTTTAAAAAAAGAGAGAGAAAAAAAATAATGTCCAACAAAAACAATTAATAAATATAGATTCGAAAAGAAATCCAACTCACGCGGAAAATTTGAACAGCAATGTCGTAACAAAACACCTCGTATGATTCGTTGGTGCACCAAGGCGATATTAGGGAAAAGATCATGTGAAATAGATCAAAATCAACTTTGACGGTTTCGTACGGTAGTTGAAGGGGAATGGTTTCTGCCGCATCGTTTTCTGCCGACGCCTGTTTCCTGCGAGGATTTTGCTGTTCTTCTCGTACTAGTTGCAACAATAGCTGAAATAAAAAAAAAAAAATAAAATAAAAAAACCTTTCGATTTCAAAGCATTTTCCAATGAAAAGCCAATGCTCGAATTCATTTTCATTCATTTTTATTGTGAAATGCAAGAAATAAGGTTGACAAATTTCAAAGATTATTATTGATCCAAGAGCGTCTACAATTCTGAAACGACTATTTAAATTTTAAGCTTTCAAAATCAGGCTTGAATAAGCTTGGATTAGTATGTTCGAAAAGCTGACAACAAATGTGTTTCTCTCAAGTTAAACAACTGACAGGAACCACATTTTATATAAATTTGTCAATAAATAAAAGTTGGACTGGGGCTCCGATTATTTTTGGCACCAACAGCAAATTTCAAGTTGTAATTTGCGAGTGGCGACAGTTTAGTTTTCAACAATGCACAGGATTATTTAAAAGAAGTTGATGGCTCAATGAGATGTGAAATAGACATGGGAGGATACAGGAATTTGTCTGTCTCTCTTTCAGTGGCGTCGCGTGCCATCTAGCAACAATGCAACTGCTCCATTTAAACTCATTAAATGTATCGAATTTTCCTTGTGCACTGTGCACCCCCTGAATTCGATATTTTACATGAGTTTAAATGGATAGAATACAAAGTTGCCAAATTGCATGCGACGCCACTGCTCTCTTTCCTCCCATTTGAACCTTAGTAAAAGGACAGAAATACAGGCTAAAATCACATAATGGCTCCCTCTGCTATCCTTCGCGAACACATTCGTTCAAATGACAGGAGAGAGAAAAATAAATTCATGTATCCACCACTGGCGGCTCGTGCAATATGGCAACAATGTTTTCCTTTCATTCCATTCCATGCAAAATAATCAATTTGATAGTGAAGCAGTGCTTCACCTGCGATCGATTTTTTGCATCGAATCAAATGAAAGGAAAAAATTGTTGCCATATTGCCACGTGAGATCGATTTTTATGCATAGATTCAAATGAAAGGAAAAAATTGTTGCCATATTGCCACGTGAGATCGATTTTTATGCATAGATTCAAATGAAACGAAAACATTGTTGCCTTATAGGTCAGTTGCACTGTCAACAGAATCGACTTTTGATGCTTGATTCTTGTAAATTATGCCGAGAAAATAACAATGAATTTTGTTCCATCGAAATCTGTTCAGAAATAAGCGAGATATATCCATTTGAAAATGACGACATTACTGCGTCATTTCGTCGTCAAGTTTGGACCGACTTGCATGTTTGCACTACAGCTACGCCGACCTGTGCAGTGCTGCCAACCACTTTGCCTACGAAAACTCGCCGCCGTATTTCATTTCACTGTTTATGTTCGTAGTTGTTGCTGTGTCCTTGACTGTAGTGTTAACAGTGTGTGTTTTATTATTGTTTATCATTTATTCACGGTAAATTGATAGATTTTAAAGTTAAATAGTTTGAAATTTCTTTGGCAATCGTTCTTTTTAAAATGACGGAAAACGACGAAATGACGAAATAATGTCGTCATTTTCAAATGGATATGTCTCGCTTATTTCTGAACGGATTTTGATGGAACGAAACTCATTGTTATTTTCTCGGCATAATCTATAGGAATCAAGCATTAAAAGTTGATTCTGTTGACAGTGCAACTGACCTATTGCCACCCGCAATCGATTTTTATGCATAGATTCAAATGAAAGGTAAACACTGTTGCCAAATTGCACTAGCCGCTGCTGGTATCCGCGTATGGAAATAGAATACACAAGACTTACATGTAGTTCAGTCTCTGTAAAGTATTGATCAGCGATGATACTGCGAACGATATTCCGTGATTGGGAATCTTCGAGAGATGAAACTACCTTCAAACGCTGTTTCAGCCTCAAGTTTTCGATGTCTTGAAGAGTTATTTCTTGATACTTTGTGAAGGATGTCAGAAGTTTCTGAACTGAGATGGTCTGAGAAAATAAAATGAAAAGGAAACATTGATGCAAAAACCAATTGTCTTATAACTAACAATACATCATTGGTATCAATGGAAAGATAAAGTTGTTATTGAAAACATAGCTCCAGCGTAGAATCAATCAAGTAGTAGTAGTAGTAGTAGTAAAGTCCAGCCGCCCAAACACATGATTCGTTATGCTGATATTTCACAGCAAACAACTGGACTGCATAAAAAAAGAAGGTGAAGGAAAGACAATTAAAGTATTCTCAAAACAAAGGATAGGAAAGAGGACTGCCAGGGACTCTCAAAGTTGGGAAGGAAGTACTTAGCGCACTTAAGGAGGTAAAGTGCTCTAAATATATTCTTTCTCTCTCTTTTCTCATATGAAATAATACTCCTTTCTCTGTTTTTCCCAAGGTACCTGCGCAGCTCCGCCATTATGCCTTAAACTTTAAAATCATTTTGTAAGTCTGTGAAAGAATTTTGTCATTTTTAAATGAACTCATTATAATTTTTGCTGGTTTTCAAGCAAGAATTAACTATTCAATCCCACACAGTAAAAGATAGCCAGAGCCCAATTTAGTCAAAAGCATTCAATGCACAATGCTCTTACTACTCTAACCATTTTTTGTAAAATTGAAATCCAACAAAAATTGACGAAATTCAGTTCAGCTTTGAAATCAAGGATGACAGCGAAATCTGTAAGAATTTCTTAACCTACAAATTTTGAAAAATAAAGTCGGAATTTTCAAAGCTCAACATATTTGAGCGCAAAGAAAGTGTAGTTCTTCAAAACATTCTCTCACCTTGTGTACAACGCGGTGCTTGTGTTGCGGAATCACAGGATCTTCCGCATCGTAAACACCGATTAAATAGTCTGTTAGAGTCTGGATTGCTTCGCCCTCCTCTTCGCACTTTGCAAGTTTAGCTTTGTTTTCCTCAAGAACGGAAAGAGCAACCTAAAGAAAGATAACAAAACAGCTTAACTACAAAGAACAGGTTAGGATAGTGGTGTTTACCACTAACCACTATGGTGTTAACCATATTTATTCTCAGAATAATAATCAACCTAATTTCGCGAGGACGTTTCGGTTCAAATTACAGCCACTTTCAACTCAAATATAAAAAAAAAAAAATTCAAAAACAAATTTCAAAAAACAGAGAGAGCCGCCACTCTAAACTGTAAACACAGGAATGAGAACATCAGCACTTTGTTTGTGCTTGTTTGTGTTTGCGAAGATGTTTTTATTCCAGTGTTTACAGTTTGGAGTGGTGGCTCTCTCTGTTTTTTGAAATTTGTATATTTTTTTTATTTTTGAGTTGAAAATGGCTGCAATGTGAGCCGAAACGTCCTCGCCAATTTAGGTGGAATTCCAGCATTTTACCTATTCCTGTTTTATTTATTGTTCAAGTTGTCACTAATTTGTTCTTTCTGTCATATTTCTTTAATCTCACAAGACTATTCTACTTATTTTAATACTTTAAATACTTTTTTTTTAATAAGACTTATTTTATTTATTTATTCTTATTTTCATATTCATTTCTTCTTTATTAAATAAAAGATTTTATAAATAAAAAAATAAGCTCTATGAAATGCTCAAGATACTCATTGAATGAATTTTAATGACCGCATTATGTTCCCCCAAGACAAAGAGAGTAAAAATGATGAATTTACGATGAATTTTGTATGAAATTTTAAGCATTGAATTTGTAAATTTGTAAAAATATAGTTAAACAAGTGAAAAGTTGTTATACGTTAGATAAAAAGATTCTTTTGGGAATCATAGACATTCATGAGATGCATCATAATTAAAATTAACAAATTCATCCAAAATTATCTCTTTTATCTGTAAAATACCGTAAAATTTTAAACTGTCACAGTTAAAATCGCTAAACGTGAATTTCATAAACAGTTTCATGACTTGCATCAAGTCAAACAAACGTTCTGTATGAATAAAATTGATTTGATTTGAAGACAAAGTATTATGAGAAAAATCTATTATTAATACGAGAATATTAAAACTAAATTGGCCAAATAACAATAAAATGAGAAGGAAAAATTTCAGAAAATATCCTTTTGGCTTAGTTCCCATTTTTCCTTCTCATTCTATTATTAATATATATATGTATCATTCCTTGTTCAGGTCACACAAAAAACGTTACCTGAAATATTACTTTGGCTCCTCCATACAGAAAACAATCGACAACATAAACAGCGCTGGAGAAATTGAGGACACTAGAGAACAAAAAAAAATAATAAAAAAAATAATTAGTAACGTAATGTACTTTTTTACTCTTAGTTTGATAATCTTAGCAATGTTAGTATGGATTAAAAATTTAGCAAGACAGAAAAAAAAGATCCTTAAAAAGAGTTGCTCTACATCAAATTTTACAGCACAGAATAGGAATCATAGGAACGTAGGTGTTACATAATGGTATTGGTCTCAGGTATTGGACCTTGTACACCTTGAAACAAGTCAACAACTTAATTTGAAGGAGAGCTCACCTGATGAAAATGGTCAAAAACCAAGAGAGAGAGATGAGAGAAAACATTCCTAGTTTTTCTAACTTTTTATGGAGGTCGGGAAAATATTTTTCCACAAGTTGATCCATGACTCCTTGATCTATGATTGCTCCGACGACCTTTTTGTTGTAATAGTCCGGCATCAAATTCTCGCAAACGGCTGCTAGTAACCAGAATGCTTCTTCTTCAGAACAATAGAGCAAAAACACGCTCGCCACAATGTTCATTGCTTGACAATAGCCTGCAATGATCCATCGACAAAACATTAGTTATAGAAAATGTTCCATCAACAAATTTTATTTTATTTTATTTTATTGATTTTGTTTTATTTATTCACAAATACATAAATGCCCGAAGAGTTATTGTTCGAGTTAAGATGTTTACAAAGCCGCAGCTTAAACAGAGAGTTCGATTAACAAAGTTGAAGATAGAATTCCGCCAGATTATAATAAGTCTTATTTAAGAGATACATTTTTAAGGTCTCTTAAAAAACATTCGATGTTTGATGTTTAGAAGTTGTTTTCAACTACAAGCAGCGATACATTATAAAATTGAATAGCTGAATATTTGACACAATTTTGTTACACATTTAAGGTGACTTTGTTAAGATGGGTCGATTAAGTGTCGATAGAATGACAAATAACTATCATTCAACAAAGCATAGATTTGAACGCTCCGTCTCTCGCAAGGTGCATGAAATTGAATTTTTTTTTTGTTGAAAGTTTTGTTTTACAAATCAAAAAGAACAAAATATGTACACATCCTAAATTTTAAGCTTAGTTGGAACATGGATGTGCTCC
The DNA here is from genome assembly GCA_011764245.1 of Trialeurodes vaporariorum. Taxonomy (NCBI): domain Eukaryota; kingdom Metazoa; phylum Arthropoda; class Insecta; order Hemiptera; family Aleyrodidae; genus Trialeurodes; species Trialeurodes vaporariorum. The sequence continues at coordinate 62,486,317 of VMOF01000369.1, forward strand.
TAGAATCATACCTATTAGTGGATTTCTGTACGCATACGCTGTTAATACTCTCCGCAAAGCGTTGATTCCGATTTCACACTGAAACGCAGGATGCTCGGGCAAGGAACGATGGAGGTCACGCTCGATTTCTTCGTTTGTAGTTGACTTAATTCCTAAACTTTTATTGACTAGCTCCCTATAGTATCCTGGATTTGATTCTAATTGGTTGATGGCACCTGTTAAAAAAAAAATGAACAAGTTTTAAATTTTATGCTTAGCACATACCTATTTAAGAAATGTCCAAATTTTGAGCTCTCAGTTGAATGATCAAATCAACGTATAGTTTAGTATAAAAAGGGTACAGCCCACTTTGCGCAAAACTTACTTTTAAGTTACTTTTTTACAGCAATACCTGCATGAAACATTCCGATTTTTCCCTACAATCCACTTATTTTACCCATTTTCAAATAGATTCTGATGGAAATCTTTTAGCATGGATATCCATAATTTGCCTACAATTTAAAATTTCAAAAAAACAAAAAAAAGTCCCTCTGGGAAATAGTAAAAGCAACTTCTCTGCAAAAAATGATGCGTTTTTTTATTCTCTGGAGCGCGCACCGGTGCAGCTCCAGTGCTCCGGAGTGTTTTTTTTATTCCGGGGCTCCAGCACCGGTGCGCACCAAAGTGTTGTTTTATTAGCGGTGCGATGCGCCCGGAGCTGCTCCGGTGCAAGCTCCAGTGTATCGGAGTTGAAGACCGATGCACCGGAGCTGGAGCTCCGGAGCTTCAACACATAACCGGTGCTGCACCAGACAGCTTCGGAGCAGCTCCGAAAACTCCGGGTTATAGCACCGGTGAGGATTCCGGAGAATAAAAAAACGCATCATAATGATGCATATGGACGAATGGTTCAAAAGTTATGCTGGGATACAGACAAACAGACATCTGTAACATCGCAATACCTTCTCAATTTCTAACTTTGTTAGTAGTAAGAAAGTAATAAAGAAATCCAATTTGTCACTCCCTAAAATTGTGCTGATCGTAAACAAAACCGGTACCTGAAAAGGTCATCCATAGTTCACTTTTTAAAGAGTCTGGAATGCCTTTGACGACTAATTTTGAGGTGGCAGCCGTTCGGTACATGGTTACACCTCGCTCATACTTCTTAAAGTGCTCCATCCATAGTTCATACTTTTCATCTTCCAGTTTCATTAAATTCTCATTTTTATCAAGTTTAAAGATTGTGATCAACGCAGGTGTAGGACTCCAATGGTTGCGACCTAAAAGAAACAAAAAAGCAAGTTAATCATCAATCATCTGATAAATCACGTAAATCACAAACAAGCATCCGATAAAGTTGAATGCAACAACCAAGAAATGGTCAATATTTTAACACAATTTTTTACTGGTTGACAAATTGTACAACAGCTGATACATAGATTGTTCCTTAGTTAATAAAATTGAATCAGCTAATGCGAAAACGTCTGTAGTGGATTTTTACTTTCTCACTCTTGTTCCTTAGTTAATAAAATTGAATCAGCTAATGCGAAAACGTCTGTAGTGGATTTTTACTTTCTCACTCTAATGAAATTAGAAAAATTGAGAAAGTATTGCAATGGCGCAGAGATTTTTGATGCATTTTGTTTCGATACTTGGCCCGCTGCGACTAAGTCAATCATGATAATTATGAAATAATTGGCTCTCATCATGCCTAATACTATCCTAAAGAACATCCACCCATGACATTTTAATATTTCTTAATTAAATGTGGTTTGGAGAGGTAAATGCGAAACATTTTTGTGGCGTCCGTGAGTCCGTGAGTCCGTGAGTCCGTCCGTATCCCAGCATAACTTTTGCACAATAAGTCCAAATGAATTCAAATTTTGCAGAAAGGTTGCTTTTAACATTCCTCAGAGGGACTTTTTTTGTTTTTTTGAAATTTTAATTTTTAGGTTAGTTATGGATGAAAAATGGTTTCCATTAAAATCAATGGTAAAATGGGTAAAAAAGAGAAAAATTGGGATAATTCAAGTATGACTTGACTAATATTGATGAATATTGGCAGAAAAAAATTACAGACAGCCTATAATAAAATAAAGTACTTATCGTTGTACTATTAAACCCTTAAGACCCTTTTAAAAATCAAAATAGGTGTGATTCAACCAAAAAAGAGAATGAACGTGAAAAAGTAAAATTAAATAATAAAAAGTAGAGTCGATCGATATTGGTTCAATGGATTTTCATGAGACTTTGTACACACAATATATTACCAAAGAACTAAAATATTTTCCTGATATAGTCACCATAAAGTACCATTGAGACCGTTTCAAAAGGCAGTATAAGTGGTGTTCAGTAAAATATGGAGAATCGAGTAGATAAAAGTATGAACATAATATTCATAATAATTCAAGTATGACTGGAGTAATTTTGACGAATACGAGCAAAACAATTTACAGATAGCCTTTAAAAAAATAAACTACTTATCGTTGTACTATCAAACCCTTAAGACCCTTTTAAAAATCAAAATAGGTGTGATCAAACCAAAAAAGAGAATGAACGTGAAAAAGTAAAATTAAATAATAAAAAGTAGAGTCGATCGATATTGGTTCAATGAACTTTCATGAGACTTTGTACACACAATATATTACCAAAGAACTAAAATATTTTCCTGATATAGTCACCATAAAGTACCATTGAGACCGTTTCAAAAGGCAGTATAAGTGGTGTTCAGTAAAATATGGAGAATCGAGTAGATAAAAGTATGAACATAATATTCATAATAATTCAAGTATGACTGGAGTAATTTTGACGAATACTGGCAAAAAAATCTACAGATAGTCTTTAAAGAAAATAAACTACTTATCGTTGTACTATCAAACCCTTAAGACCCTTTTAAAAATCAAAATAGGTGTGATCAAACCAAAAAAGAGAATAAAAGTGAAAAAGTTGAAAATAAAAAGTGGAGTCAATCACTATTGGCTGGATGACTTTTGAAGGAACTTGGCACACATAATCTACAACCAAAGTAAGTTTTTGAAGAAGAGCTTGATCCATATTAAGCTGAAAAATTCTTTTATAGGTCCACATTCTAAAGGAGGAAACCAAATATTGTTATGAGTGAAGGATTGCTCCAAGCCATAAAAACTGAAGGGAAAATTAAACTACTAAAACAAATAGAATGGTTGTAACTGAAAGAAGAAAAAACGATTACATTCTAATCCAAAATAGCTGGAAAGCTGGTTGAGAACAACTTGAGAATTGAAGTCAGGGGTCTCAAGTGGCCTTCAAATTTTCAAGTAGACAACTATACCTACAGCTGCGTTACAAAATTGCATACACTCCGGATTGAAGGCTTTCTGATGTCAATAGGTGAACTTTGAATATCAGGACTCAGACTCGTTCCTTCCTATTTCATCTTTCTTTGTTCATAGAATGGAAAGGAAACGTGAAGGCGGTTTGGGGGTCTCCCCCAGAATATTGAAGGAGGGGATGTCTGGGGGTCTCCCACTGAATATGAAACGGGGTCTGGGGTTTTCCCCCTAATTTTTGAGGGGAGTCTAGAGGTTTCCCCCAGAATATTTAAGGGGGGTCTGAGGGTTTCCCCCAGAATATTTAAGGGGGTCTGGGGGTTTCCCCCAGATTAAATTTGATGTGAGAAAGTGTTCGTAGGGTATTCCCTACAGTTTATTTTATGATTGACTTTGTGAGAGTAGGTACGTCACTGATAAAAACCACAACTGCTGAAAAAGTCGTACGTGTCAAATGTGGAAATATAAGCAGGGTTACAGACAAGCATAAATGTTAGTGGAGTTTTATAATAAACACGACAATAAACTGAAAATACAAATCCAAATCAAGTTAAAAAAATCGTCCAAGTTATGTATTGATAAAAAGGGGCCTTAAAATTGAGAAATACAACGGAAATTAGCGTCCAAATTATATACGAAACATTTGCAGTACCGTGTGTCATTGGTTCAGAATATAGCTTCAGTTAAACTTCTCCAATTTGCCATTCCATGAAGATTAGAATCAGACATTTAGCGCATGAGAAAAGAATCTCAAATAAACTTAAAATTTTCAACCACTGCCGATCCGCCACAGGCTATTGCGTCGGTGACGATCCGCCACTGGCTAGTCCGCAGCTGGCCGATCCAAAACTGTCCAGTCGGACGCTGCTGGCCGATCCGCCACTGGCTAGTCCCCCACTGGTCAATCCACCACTGACGATCCGCCACAGGCCCATCCGCCTCTGGCTAGTCCACATATGGAAAATCCACCACTGACGACCCACCGCTGGCCGATCCGCAACTGGCTAGTCCGCCGCTGGCCGATTCACCATTGACGATCCGCCACTGATTAGTCCGCCGCTGGCCGATCCGCCACTGGGTAGTCCGCCGCTAACCGATCCGCCACTGGCTAGTTCGCCGCTGGCCGATCCGTCGCTGGCCGATCCAGCATTGGCCGCAGCGGCGGATCGCACAGCGGCGGACTAGCCAGTGGCGGATCGAACAGCGGCGGACTCACCAGTGGCGGATCGCCCAGCGGCGGACTAGCCAGTGGCGGATCGAACAGCGGCGGACTACCCAGTGGCGGATCGCCCAGCGGCGGACTAACCAGTGGCGGATCCCCCAGCGGCGGACTAACCAGTGGCGGATCGCAAAGCGGCGGACTAGCCAGTGGCGGATCCAACAGCGGCGGACTAACCAGTGGCGGATCGCTCAGCGGCGGACTAGCCAGTGGCGGATCGAACAGCGGCGGACTACCCAGTGGCGGATCGCCCAGCGGCGGACTAACCAGTGGCGGATCGAACAGCGGCGGACTACCCAGTGGCGGATCGCCCAGCGGCGGACTAGCCAGTGGCGGATCGCCCAGCGGCGGACTAACCAGTGGCGGATCGCCCAGCGGCGGACTAGCCAGTGGCGGATCGAACAGCGGCGGACCGCCCAGCGGTGGACTAACCAGTGGCGGATCGAACAGCGGCGGACTACCCAGTGGCGGATCGAACAGCGGCGGATTACCCAGTGGCGGATCGCCCAGCGGCGGACTAACCAGTGGCGGATCGCACAGCGGCGGACTAGCCAGTGGCGGATCGAACAGCGGCGGACTACCCAGTGGCGGATCGCCCAGCGGCGGACTAGCCAGTGGCGGATCGCACAGTGGCGGACTAGCCAGTGGCGGATCGAACAGCGGCGGACTACCCAGTGGCGGACTAACCAGTGGCGGACTAGCCAGTGGCGGATCGAACAGCGGCGGACTAGCCAGTGGCGGATCGCCCAGCGGCGGACTAGCCAGTGGCGGATCGCCCAGCGGCGGACAAGTCAGTGGCGGTTCGAACAGCGGCGGACTATCCAGTGCCGGATTGCCCAGCGGTGGACTACCCAGTAGCGGATCGAACAGCGGTCGACTAGCCAGTGGCGGATCGAACAGCGGTGGACTAGCCAGTGGCGGATCGAACAGCGGCGGACTACCCAGTGGCGGATCACCCAGCGGCGGACTAACCAGTGGCGGACTAGCCAGTGGCGGACTAGCCAGCGGCGGATCGCACAGCGGCGGACTATCCAGTGGCGGATCGAAAAGCGGCGGACTACCCAGTGGCGGATCGCCCAGCGGCGGACTAACCAGTGGCGGATCGCACAGCGGCGGACTAGCCAGTGGCGGATCGCACAGCGGCGGACTAGCCAGTGGCGGATCGCCCAGCGGCGGACTAGCCAGTGACGGATCGAACAGCGGCGGACTAACCAGTGGCGGATCGCCCAGCGGCGGACTAACCAGTGGCGGACTAGCCAGCGGCGGATCGAACAGCGGCGGACTACCCAGTGGCGGATCGCCCAGCGGCGGAATAACCAGTGGCGGATCGCACAGCGGCGGACTAGCCAGTGGCGGATCGAACAGCGGTGGACTACCCAGTGGCGGATCGCCCAGCGGCGGACTAGCCAGTGGCGAATCGCATAGCGGCGGACTAGCCAGTGGCGGATCGAACAGCGGCGGACTAACCAGTGGCGGATCGAACAGCGGCGGACTACCAAGTGGCGGATCGCCCAGCGGCGGACTAACCAGTGGCGGATCGCCCAGAAGCGGACTAGCCAGTGGCGGATCGCACAGCGGCGGACTAGCCAGTGGCGGATCGAACAGCGGCGGTCTACCCAGTGGCGGATCGCCCAGCGGCGGACTAGCCAGTGGCGGACTACCCGGTGGCGGATCGACCAGCGGCGGACTACCCAGTGGCGGATCGCACAGCGGCGGACTAACCAGTGGCGGATCGCCCAGCGGCGGACTAACCAGTGGCGGACTAGCCAGTGGCGGACTACCCAGTGGCGGATCGACCAGCGGCGGACTAGCCAGTGGCGGATCCAACAGCGGCGGACTAACCAGTCGGGGATCGAACAGCGGCGGACTACCCAGTGGCGGATCGCCTAGCGGCGGACTAACCAGTGGCGGATCGCCCAGCGGCGGACTAGCCAGTGGCGGACTACCCAGCGGCGGACTACCCAGTGGCGGATCGCACAGCGGCGGACTAGCCAGTGGCGGATCGAACAGCGGCGGACTACCCAGTGGCGGATCGCCCAGCGGCGGACTAGCCAGTGGCGGATCGCCCAGCGGCGGACTAACCAGTGGCGGATCGCCCAGCGGCGGACTAGCCAGTGGCGGATCGAACAGCGGCGGACCGCCCAGCGGTGGACTAACCAGTGGCGGATCGAACAGCGGCGGACTACCCAGTGGCGGATCGAACAGCGGCGGATTACCCAGTGGCGGATCGCCCAGCGGCGGACTAACCAGTGGCGGATCGCACAGCGGCGGACTAGCCAGTGGCGGATCGAACAGCGGCGGACTACCCAGTGGCGGATCGCCCAGCGACGGACTAGCCAGTGGCGGATCGCACAGTGGCGGACTAGCCAGTGGCGGATCGAACAGCGGCGGACTACCCAGTGGCGGACTAACCAGTGGCGGACTAGCCAGTGGCGGATCGAACAGCGGCGGACTAGCCAGTGGCGGATCGCCCAGCGGCGGACTAGCCAGTGGCGGATCGCCCAGCGGCGGACAAGTCAGTGGCGGTTCGAACAGCGGCGGACTATCCAGTGCCGGATTGCCCAGCGGTGGACTACCCAGTAGCGGATCGAACAGCGGTCGACTAGCCAGTGGCGGATCGAACAGCGGTGGACTAGCCAGTGGCGGATCGAACAGCGGCGGACTACCCAGTGGCGGATCACCCAGCGGCGGACTAACCAGTGGCGGACTAGCCAGTGGCGGACTAGCCAGCGGCGGATCGCACAGCGGCGGACTATCCAGTGGCGGATCGAAAAGCGGCGGACTACCCAGTGGCGGATCGCCCAGCGGCGGACTAACCAGTGGCGGATCGCACAGCGGCGGACTAGCCAGTGGCGGATCGCACAGCGGCGGACTAGCCAGTGGCGGATCGCCCAGCGGCGGACTAGCCAGTGACGGATCGAACAGCGGCGGACTAACCAGTGGCGGATCGCCCAGCGGCGGACTAACCAGTGGCGGACTAGCCAGCGGCGGACTACCCAGTGGCGGACTAACCAGTGGCGGATCGCCCAGCGGCGGACTAACCAGTGGCGGATCGCTCAGCGGCGGACTAGCCAGTGGCGGATCGAACAGCGGCGGACTACCCAGTGGCGGATCGCCCAGCGGAGGACTAACCAGTGGCAGATCGTACAGCGGCGGACTACCCAGTGGCGGATCGCCCAGCGGCGGACTAACCAGTGGCGGATTGCCCAGCGGCGGACTAACCAGTGGCGGATCGCACAGCGGCGGACTAGCCAGTGGCGGATCGAACAGCGGCGGACTACCCAGTGGCGGATCGCCCAGCGGCGGACAAGTCAGTGGCGGTTCGAACAGCGGCGGACTATCCAGTGGCGGATTGCCCAGCGGTGGACTAGCCAGTGGCGGATCGAACAGCGGTGGACTAGCCAGTGGTGGATCGAACAGCGGTGGACTAGTCAGTGGCGGATTGGCCAGCGGTGGACTAGCTAGTGGCGGATCGCCCAGCGGCGGACTAGCCAGTGGCGGACTACCCAGCGGCGGACTACCCAGTGGCGGATCGAACAGCGGCGGACTATGCAGTGGCGGATTGCCCAGCGGTGGACTAGCCAGTGGCGGACTACCCAGCGGCGGACTACCCAGTGGCGGATCGAACAGTGGCGGACTAACCAGTGGCGGATCGCCCAGCGGCGGACTAGCCAGTGGCGGATCGCACAGCGGCGGACTAACCAGTGACGGATCGCCTAGCGGCGGACTAGCCAGTGGCGGACTACCCAGCGGCGGACTACCCAGTGGCGGATCGAACAGCGGCGGACTAACCAGTGGCGGATCGCCCAGCGGCGGACTAGCCAGTGGCGGATCGCACAGCGGCGGACTAGCCAGTGGCGGATCGAACAGCGGCGGACTACCCAGTGGCGGATCGCCCAGCGGCGGACTAACCAGAGGCGGATCGCCCAGCGGCGGACTAACCAGTGGCGGATCGCTCAGCGGCGGACTAGCCAGTGGCGGATCGTACAGCGGCGGATCGAACAGCGGCGGACTACCCAGTGGCGGATCGCCCAGCGGCGGACTAACCAGTGGCGGATCGAACAGCGGCGGACTACCCAGTGGCGGATCGCCCAGCGGCGGACTAACCAGAGGCGGATCGCCCAGCGGCGGACTACCCAGTGGCGGATCGCCCAGCGGCGGACTAACCAGTGGCAGATCGTGCAGCGGCGGATCGAACAGCGGCGGACTACCCAGTGGCGGATCGCCCAGCGGCGGACTAACCAGTGGCGGATTGCCCAGCGGCGGACTAACCAGTGGCGGATCGCACAGCGGCGGACTAGCCAGTGGCAGATCGAACAGCGGCGGACTACCCAGTGGCGGATCGCCCAGCGGCGGACAAGTCAGTGGCGGTTCGAACAGCGGCGGACTATCCAGTGGCGGATTGCCCAGCGGTGGACTAGCCAGGGGCGGAGCGAACAGCGGTGGACTAGCCAGTGGTGGATCGAACAGCGGTGGACTAGTCAGTGGCGGATCGGCCAGCGGTGGACTAGCTAGTGGCGGATCGTCAGTGGCGGATCACACAGCGGCGGACTAGCCAGTGGCGGATCGACATTGATGGATTAGCCAGCGGCGGACTAGCTAGTGGCGGATCGAACAGCGGCGGACTAGTCAGTGGCGGACCGACCAGCGGCGGATTATCCAGGGACGGATGGGGAAGCGGCGGTCTGGCCAGAGGCGGACTAGCTAGTGGCATATTGCCGGTCGTTGGACTGGCCACCGTCGAATGGGCAAGCGGCGGATAAGCGAGTGGCGGGTCGCTCAGCAACGGACTTGCCAATTACAAGAAAATTACAAGACCGGAATGGTAGCTTTGGCAGGCAGAGATCATGCAGCGTATGATGGCGATTAGGTGCTGATTTTAGTTATCAGCGTCCAGGCTGTCGGTGGAAGATCGCAAGGCGGAACACGGTGAAAGGAGCGAAAAATGGGTTATTTAGTCCAGACATAAACAGAGTTTCTTTTGAAGCATAAATATTTTTGGGAAAAGATTGTTATGTCAAACTTTCTGCGATTTTGCAGCGTTCGACATACATCGTATTTTGCCTTTGTCAAACTTTTTACGGTCCCCTTACAGTGCGACACAATGACCTTTTTTGAACTCAGGACTTAAAATGGGCAAAACTCCGGAAGTTCAATTTTTGACCAAACAAATGGTATAATGATTGAAAAATTAACAAACCTTCTGTTGATTCCAGAGAGACACCGCTATTTGCTTTCTTAAGAGCTGGAACTGGAATGAATCTATGCTTACCCCTGGAAAAAAAAAAATACATTAAAAGATCATCACAAATTTTAATCCTGGGGCCAAGACGCGCGTAACAAATGGGACACCTGATTCCTGATAACTGGAAAAAGGAGGTGGAAATGTGAAAAAACTAGTAAAAAATAGGCTTTTAAGTTGTACCAACAGGTGCTTCTAAGGCCACAGGAAGTTTCATTTTTTTCAGTTTTTCCGTTTAAGAAATGTTTTGACTTAAAGGGTGTAACGAACGGGACAACCGGGAGGAACTCCGATGTCCTGTTTGTTACATCCTAAAAGTCAAAATATTTCTTAAACGGAAAAACAGAAAAAAACGAAATTTTCTGAGATGATAGTAGACACCCTTTGGCACCTTCAATGAGAAGGTACTGAAGAAAAGACAGTGTTGTAACAAGTTACAATATTTCATGATGGGTAGAATCATTTCACTTTTGTTTTTCGAACGTATTAGATTGATGAGTAAACTGACTTACCTTTTTATTTTATCTGATAATTTTTCAATTTTTTGCACTAGGAAATCTAAATCGTGCTGTAGATTTACAAACATGAACTCCTGTTTCGAGGTTTTGATTAGCAAAGCATTATTATCACAGACATTACCAACTTGTATCTCTCCCTTCTCCACTGACCTTAAATCTCTGAGAGGTATCACAAGACTTATCCTATCCTGAAACAGAAAGTTCAACCTATGTTTACCACTCAGAATTCATACTTTTTAAAAAAAAACAATGTGACTTTTACAGATGAAGTCTAAACCACACGAGTTTTTGATAGACATACTTATCTTTGCATGCTTGTTCTCCATTACATCAATGGAGCTCTTGCTAACTTTTGCTATAAGTGATTGAATAGTTGATTATTGAGTAAAATATAGATAGATAGAATCCGTCTGTCGTCCCAGCTGCAGTCTTAGTTCTTACGCGGGTCTTTCACTGCGAACGACACACTTCTGCGAGGCTCCTTCATACCCATTCAAACCATTTGGGCAAGCGAGGATGTCAGTGGAACTGATCATCATCCAATGTCCTGTTAGTTGATAGGCACTCAATGCTCAAGACCAGGGCTGCCGTTTAGCGTATAATCAATGCTATTTTTCTATTCACCGATGATTCCACCGGTTGAGAAAAGATTACACAGTTCAGTTCAGTGTATGACTGTAATGCAAGAAAATACTCTGATCTGTAATCTTTCCTTAATCGGTGGAAACTCCGTTGATTAATTAAAATATCCGCAAGTTTTTTAAAGTCATCGACGGCTCCACCAGTTGAGAAAAGATTACAGATGCGAGTATTTTAGTATATTACAGTCATGCACTGAACTGAACTGTGTAATCTTTTCTCAACCGGTGGAATCATCGGTGAATTGAAAAATAGCATTGATTATACGCAAAACGGCAGCCCTGCTCAAGACTCACTTGGCAAATTTAATATCCAGTAAAATTTATGATGAGAAAAAAAAAAAAAAAAAAAAAAAAAATTAAGTTCTGTCATGGACTCAAAAAATTACTTTAAATTTTAAGGCGTCGTAATCAGAGACAATACATAATAGAGACCATGCACTATCTATCTTGCCCATTTCTGCTCACAGTGGAAACTTTTTTATTTTTGGGATCTCAACAGAACACTGCAAACATGGTCTATATGTTGACTGATCAGAAAAATTGTTGAGGTTTTTGCCTCATGAGACCGAAGCACCAAAATTGGATCAGTCAAAGTATGGTCCATGTTGGATGGTGCTCCTTTATGCTCCCCAGGGGTGCAAAATGTGCCCGATGTAGCAAACCGCGGATTGCGTGAAAGTGAGGAAATTTCTAGGAAAGTGAGGAACTTTCTGGAAAAGTGAGGAACTTTGTCCAAATTTTTTTTGGTTTTTTGTTTTTGTTTTTTTTCTTTTGTTTTTATTTTGGTTCAAATAATGGCAATAAGGATTTCCCAGGAAAATAGTGTAAACAATGGGTAAATGTTGGTCATTATGCGAACATACAGTGTTGAAAGGTTAAAATAAGCAAAAAAAAGTCATCACTTTCAAATTTTTGTGAGGGAATTTTTTAAAATCCTGTGAGGAAATTAGTCATGGATCGCGTGAAACTTCCGAAGTTTTGGAACATTTTGCACCCCTGATGCTCCCTATATTGATTCCTGTTGAATTCCAAAAAAAAAAGTTAGCCACCGCGTACTCGGCTAGTGCAAGATCTTTATTACAAATTGTCTGTGGCCATGATGGCAGAGCTACGCCGGCAACATGGGAGATTCCCATCTAATTCGAGGCTTCCTTATGTGTGTTTCTGTAGGGAGAGTGACAGATTAAACAAATAAACATGAATACCCCATGATACCGGCATAGCTCCACCATTGTGCCTGAAAGTTTAAAGTCGTTTTGGGAGTCAGTGAGTGAATTTCGTAATTTTTTTATGAGCTCATTGTAATTTTTGCTTGACTTCACTCAAGAATTATTTATCGTTTACTGCAAAAGTTAGAAAAAGCTCCATTTGATCACAACAAAGCATCAACTGCAAAAAGTGATAATACAAATTTTTTGAGAGATCTTTATTGAAGTATCACAAAGTGTTGTAATTTTAATATTCATAGTTCAGGTGATTCTTCAGCGTTTGGATCCGATTTCTGCCACCAGAGCGCTACTGTTTGATTAATGTCAAATTACAGGTCGAAAGTTTTTTATATTTAAGAAAACGGAGTGTCAGTTACTGGATAATTATCTGAAGAATGTCTCTAGAAAATATCTCGACAATAACTTCAAAAAGAAGGCTAAAAGTACCAAAAAATGGAATATCGCGCTTCAGAACAAGTATCGATGTGCGATATTTCATTTTTTGGTACTTTCAGGCTTATTTTTGAAGTTATTGACAAAATGTTTTGCAGCGACGTTCTTCAGATAAGTATCTAGTAACTGACACTCCGTTTTCTTAAATATAAATTACTTTCAACCTGTAATTTGACATTAATCGAACGGTAGAGCTCTGGTGGCAGAAATCGGCACTAAACACTGAAGCATTACCTTAACAACATGAGTGATAAAACCGTCTGATCAGCAAGAAGCTAAGCTAGCAAAAATCTCCGATGCGTATAATTAAATGTGTAGTGGTAATACACCATTTAGTAAGTGTGTGCGTGTATTTTCCTACAGTTTGTAGTTAGCATGTCTGACATCAAACAATAGGAAAATACACGCACACACTTATTAAATGGTGTATTACCACTACAAATGTGCCATACTTTTTTTTCAAAGAACAGAGACAGAAAATTACGAAAGGATAACATAACATGAGGTAACAAACCTTGCTTTCAAAGCACAGATAGTTTTGAGATATATACACGGTTCCTTGAACTGATGTCTTGATGAATGGTGCATAAAGGGCTGCGCTAATTCTACCATCTAACTTTTCAGAGTTGTCCAGCCGGAAGATCAATCGATATGCTTCCGATTCTGATCTTGCATCTAAATCTCTTTTCATCAATGTTTGTTTTTTCGGTACATTTACACTGGAACAACAAAATTCAAAGAAAATTTAAAGACATTTTTATCAAAACCAACAAAATTCAAAGAAATTTTCATATAAATGGGGCAGTTGCAAAGGTACGAAATTTTGTGTTTTTCAAGAAGAAAATGAAAGTACTTGATGAACTGGGAATAACAGTGCCTTTGGTTTTTTCCCAAGAGACGGAATTCCGGAGAAACATTCGTGTAATGTTACAATACATAGTCTGTGTTATTGTGTCATAACACGGAAGTCTCATTTAAAACAATGCAATTTTGGGACAAAATCGTATCACGAAACTATGAATCCCAGTTAGAAACTGAAACCAAAGTTATTTCCATTTTAAAAACACAAAAATTCAGACCCTTGCTACTGCCCTATTCCGTATACAGTCTGAAAATGCTTGTCTGTATGAGTAAGGCCTTTTATGGCATCAAAAAATTTGATTTCCATCACAAGTGAAATTTTGGTATGTCTTCTTCCTTTGTGCACCTAAATAAATGACTTGAACCACAATTTTGTGCCAAGCCTAGAATAAATACGATTTGGGAACTTGAGCTAAATACATTTCATCCTTTGAAAATGAAGTTGAGCATAAAAGGCCAAATGAGACAGGCAGCATTCTGCTAATGGGACTGTTGCACACTATTGCTATAAGCAATTTAGTAGTCGGTTCTGGTGTAAAAACCTCAAAAAATAACGATGACAGCACTAAAACCTTTGGAAATCCACTCCTAAATACAATGAACGATTTTATTTGTGCGAGCGTAATGGTTGCGTAGGGCAGTAATAATGGAAGATTCCCATCTAATAATACTGTAACTCCATCAAGAAGAGACCAGTAAGAGACGAGTCTCCTTTGACACCGATGTCACTAGGTGTCACGGTACCATTCATCAGATGTGGATCACTACTCTGATGACTAATTATTCCGTGAATCATCCTTGTCAGCATAGAGAGAGTGATAAAATTAAGAAAGGAATCTCCCATTATTACAACCCGATGCCACCATTACGCTCGTGCAATGGAAAACGTTTATTGAGATTAGGAGTAGATTTTGAAAGTTTTTACTGCTGCCATCGTTATTTTTGGAGGTTTTTACACCAAAATCGACTATTAAAGCACTCATAGCAAAAGTGTGCAACAGCCCCATTTTACAGAAGGAGGTTAAAAACAGATTGCTTTCAAATTAACGTGTATTATAACTGTAATCCTTTCATAATATTTTAAAATTTAGCAATTAAGTATAAAAAATTTCAAAAAAATAAAAGTAACTAAGTCGATGTAGTTTAGAATTAATAATAATCCTAAAAAAATTTCTGTTTGGAAGTGAAATAGACAAGACTTACCTAGACTTGTTTAATAGATCATTATCTTCCAAGAAATCCGATTTTTCATTGATACATCTGAAAAAAAAAAGATTGGAAAAAATTGGAGATCTTGTTTGTCCCAGACAGTGAATTTTGTTTCTGAATAGGTATACGTAATTTGTGTATACTTAAGGTGGATTCTTTAGCGCTTAGTGCCGATTTCTGCTGCCGGAGCGCTACTATTCGAATAATGTCAAATAACAGGCCGAAAATAATTTATATTTGAGAAAACGGAGTGTCAGTTTCTAGATAATCATCTGAAGAACGTTTCTGCAAAATATCTCATAAATATCTTCAAAAATAAAGCTGAAAGGACCAAAAGATGATGATTTGCTATAATGTATTTGTTGGTACTTTCAGCCTTATTTTTGAAGTTATTGACAAGATATTTTGCAAAGATGTTCTTCACATGATTATCTAGTAACTGACTTTCCGTTTTCTTAAATATAAATTACTTTCGGCCTGTAATATGACATTAATCGAACGGTACGGCTCTGGTGGCAGAAATCGGCATTAAATGCTGAAGAATCATCTTAAAATGAGAATAGTTGATGATTTTGTTACAATATTTCAGAAAACTCAATTTTAAGCGGTATTCAAGCGCACTGCATTTAATAGTGTTGGAGTTGACATGAATCCTCAGAGTTTAGTATTGATTTCTGCCTTTGGAGTGCTACCGTTTCATTCATGTCAAATTGCAAGCAAAAAGTAATTATTATCTCTGAGAAAACAGTGTGTCATGTACTAGATAATTATTCAAAGAATTTCACCACAGAAAATAAAAATAACTGTCTTGTCAGCAGATGTGTTGCTTTCTGACAAGACCTACCTTCTCTTCACTCAGACGGAAATTGAGATACTGGTACAACAGCAAAGAGGATGTTGCGGTGGTCAAGTTAAGACCAAAAGCAAAAATTCCAAAAATTAACGGAATGTATTGGTTTTGAAGTTTTAGATAGAAATAATGTGATTTTGAGAAGTCCATAATCGACAGCAAAATGCATCGATTCGCATGCATTTTTACGGCCTTTTTCGGCTAAATTATGAACTAAAACTTTGTGTCGTTACTCTTTGGGCTACTGGAAAGCATTTGGCATCAAAACATGAAAATCCATAAATTCGACTCAAGCATCTTACTTTTGAAGCGTTTTTTTATTCTCCGGAATCCGCACTGGTGCAATAACCCGGAGTTTTCGGAGCTGCTCCGAAGCTGTCTGGTGCAGCACTGGTCACGTGCAGAGGCTCCCGAGCTCCAGCTCCAGTGCATCGGTCTTCAACTCCGATACACTGGAGCTTGCACCGGAGCAGCTCCAGGCGCATCGCACCGCTACTAAAAAAAACACTTCGGTGTGCTCCGGTGCTGGAGCACTGGAATAAAAAACACTCCGGTGCACTGGAGCTACACTGGTGCGCGAACCAGAGAATAAAAAACGCATTATTTTGCTCTCCTGGAAATTTTGGTTTGAGAAGATAAGGTAGGTTTCATCACAACGTGTCACAAATTTACAAATAAGGCTGAAAGTAAAAAAACAGAATATTGCAAATTGATTCTTCCATCAAAATAAGAAATTCAATTTTTTGATAATCTAAGCTTGTTATCAAAGTTAAGGACAATACTTTTTGCAGGATCATTCTTAAAATAATTATCTAGTGCCAGACTTTTCAATTTTTAAGAGTAAATTTTCTTTGACCAGTAATTAATTGAACGGTGCGTAGACTTCTGGTGGTAGAAATTGCCACTAAATGCTTAAGACTCATACCTTCACGGAGTTATGGTTGAAAGAAAGAGGAAAATACAAGATGAATACCATGAGAAAAGATAATAAATGAATAATTATAAAAAAATTGTAAAATTGTAAATTTTGAAATTACTTACTGTTTCATTGCCTCATTCACGAGCTGTTTGATAGATTTGAAGATTTCTCCGGTTTTTTGATAGCACAAAAATTCGTACTGCAAGTAAAATAAAATCCATTTGAATTAATTTGAAAATTGAGAAAAAAACAAAGATACCATAAACAATAAGGGCTTGATGGAAAATCTCAAATAGACAAGCCTGACTACCTGACACAAACCATAATGATTTGCTATTATCATTGGCATACTACTTATGATGATTCCATATAATAGGCTGGTTGCAGAAGGTTTTTGCAAATTTTAATCAAAATTCAAACAGCTACATTTGAAATATTCCAATTTTTTTGGGCTCTGTTTACCCATTTTCCCATTGATTTTAATGGAAACCTTTCATCCTCCATAACTTGCTTAAAATTTTAAATTTCGAAAAAACAAAAAAAGGTCCCTCTGAGGAATGTTAAAAACAACTTCTCTGCTAAATTTGGATGTATACGGACTATTGGTTCAAAAGTTAAGCCGGGATACAGACAGACAGACATAGCCGTAGCCAGGGTATTGTCTTTCTCTCTCTTAGCCCATTTGAATGCATGTGTTGGAAAAGGATGGATATAGGGGCTGTCACGTTACTTCAGCCCCTGTTTCTGTCCTTTTCTAACACATTTGTTTAAATGGACACAGAGAGAGAAAGACAATATCCTGGCTACGGCTATGCAGACAGACATCTGTGCCATCGCAATACTTTCTTAATTTCTAACTTTGTTAGGAGTGAGAAAGTAAAAATTTGAGGCTAGGTAAGTAGATACACACCTTTTTGCCGTTCCTCTGTTTGATGCCACCTTTTTGTTTAATGGTTATTATGATATTATAAGTTCTGTTGAAATCAATCACATCTCTCCAAAAAAAAACGAATCTGAGTTGATCGGAATAGAAGCATAGACGCGAGATAGAGAAATACAATGTGCCAGCATGTAAGGCTATACCCTTCTTGTGACTAAAACAGAAATGGACACAAGAAATGAGATTAGAAATTTGTTACTTTACAGCAGCGGTTCCCAACCGATGGTCCGCGGACCATCTGGTGGTCCGTGGACCAAGTTTTGGTGGTCCGCGAAGACCTTCCCAAATTTTTCCCCTGTTTTTCGTCCGAAAGTGGAAACCTTGAATTTGTGACCAATATTTTTTTATGTAGCAAAAAAATAAATCAAGTAATCATTTGAACGAGTCATAACCTAAATTTTTATAAGTTTATAAAATTCCTCCTTGGAGGTTTTCGTTTTTCGGTTTTTTAAATTCAAAATTGAAAGTTTTTAATTATTGTTTTTGTTCAATAATTGTCTCAGTGGTTCCCACCCGGTGGCTGTATTTAAAATAGCAGGATAGGTTAGTTTTTATTTCCTCCCTAAATTGTCAAAGAAAAAAAGAAAAAAAGGTAATCGATTGTTCATTTTTTCAAGTTGGTGGTCCGCGGCCTCCACTGAGCGTCCGTTTGGTGGTCCGCGACCAAAAAAGGTTGGGAACCGCTGCTTTACAGGAAACTTGAAGGAAACAAACAAGTCCCTCCATGTTTCTCCTAGATACTTTAACCCTTTGCGGTCTCATTTTTTTCCCCCCTTGCACTTCACTCAGGTCGTAATTAAAAACAACAAAAAAAGTATATTGTTTATTGTTACGCCGCGCACCACTAGCGCTGTGGGCAACCTCTACACTCTGTGAGAATGAAACTGCTAGAAGTTCCCAAGAGCACCCATAGAGCGCAGGATAGGATTTGTCACAATTATTTTTACAAAATTTAAAGGTTAAAAAAAATGAGGCAAACAAACCGTGCCTGTGTTAAAAACGTCCATGATAGATTTCCATCAAGACTACCTTTGTGAAGTTTCAGTATCATGCCCCACAAAACCTCTCTATCGCAATAGCTTGTTGGTTAGGAAATAGAAGATGCCAGAAGCAGGCCTAAAATATCTAGGGGGTCTAGTTTCATATAATATCTAATATCTAGTTAGGATAAAAATCAAGTTTCCTTACAAACAGTGGTGAATCCCTACTAATGTTTCTTCCGGAGGCATGCTGAATATATTACGGAACTTTTCGGACTCATTGCTGATGAATATTGTTCTTTCACCTGAGAAAACAGACAGATAAATAAAGTGATACAAAAAAAAAAAAAATTATGAAAAATAAAAAGAATGTGATTGTTTTGTTAGTGATATAGTTATTGAAGGCGAATTAATTTCATAAGAATCATAATCATTTGCAATAATTATAATAATTTAATTATTTTAATTATTGATTATAATAGTTTAATTATTTTTTATTAATATTGTATTTTTTTCATAATTTATAATCAACGAGGTATATCATTAGATAAGCTGATACAGGTTACATACCACTCGCACTCAGTAGGCTTAAGGCAAAATGAATTTCCAATATTAATTACAGCTTTAATTCTCAGCCAATTTTGCTCGTTGTGGGCTCAAAAAATCCATGAAAAATTTGCGCAGGAGGCGACATTCTAGGAATTTATATTTTTTCTTTACATTCAATTTAAAATGCAGAAAACACAACTTTTCCCAAAAGTGACAAGTGTCATCATTCGTCAATCATTCGATGGAAATCACCATAAAAAACATTGCCCCCTAAAAAACAAGGCTTGCACTATTTAACAACAACGTAAAGGTCCTCTATCAAGATGTTCAACTGCCTTCCAGCTCACATAAAACTTATGTTCAAAAATAGAGAGATAACTACTCATCATATGTTAGAGGAGCTTCTTCTTTCAAAAGCATACTATACTCCAGATGAATTCTGTTTGTTATGTTTTGTTCAATCACTCTACCGTAATCTAAATTTTCATGTTCGATTTTGAAAATGTATTTTCTTGACTCATATCATAGCCTCTCCAAGGGCTTCTACTGCCATGCTAAGGAAAAACGCTGTAAGCGCCATGTGTTACTTATGCTGTTTTTGCAATGTAGCTCGGGGTCCCTATTTTTCAGTTTACCCTTAACGTTAGACTTTTAATGCCTCGAATGGTTTGTCCTTCCAAGGGTTCCAGCATTAAACAATAGACGGTCCGCCTTTCCTAATTGCTTGGACTGGTAGAGAGCTTTTGTTTGAGAAAGTTGAGTAACCAACAGGTAGATACAAAAATAATAAATGCCTGAAGAGGAACTCCATGTAAGAGCCCAGCCCGAGCTATACTGCAAAAACAGTCTGAGTAACACATGTCGCTTACGGAGTTCTTCAATAACACGGCAGTCTCAGAAATAAATAAATCTGGAAAAGTTTTGCGTGAAATTATCTGAAGAGCTGTTACCGATATTATGAAGAGACCTAGGGAGGGAACAGGAAAAAAAAACAAGAAACTTTACTTACCTTGAGAGTTTAAATTTTTTACAGAGGGTGCATTGGGCCCATTGGCAGTGGCAATTAGAGATCTTATTTTGGTTAAAATAAAATTGGTTTTTTCATCGTCAGGTAAGGAATCGCAGACGATTAACTTTTCTAAAAGGGCCCAGTCTTCTTCTATGCTGCTGAGTGATACAGCAACAGATATTGCTGAAATCAAAAAAATAAGGTTCAATGAAATCAGTTAGCATAATACAAACAATTTATTGGACAATTAATATTCGTACTTAAATACTATAGGAACGTTTAATTTGACGAAAGATATTGTTATGGGACTCTTACAAACTTTTGCTGTAGGTAAGCAAATGAATAAATGCATCTCTAGAGTAAAAACCAACAAAAATCATGATAATCACACTAAAAAAGTCTTAAGGGGGCACCCCACTGAAAAATGTTTTTTCTTCCCTAATGCATTTTGCAGTCTGAAATTTTGCCCAAAGGTTGATCCTACTTTCAATATTTCCCAAAAAAATTGGTGAGGCTGGTTGCATACCTGTCCCTTAAAAAAGGATTATTAGACAAAATATAGACCTTCACAAAATTTGGAACTCCTCTGGGTTTAATCAATCAAATCACTTGATCTTTGGCTCTTTTGAAAGGTTAGGATGTCCTCTAAATTCTGTAAGAAGGGATTTTCAATATTTTGAACTTTAGTACTGAATTTGTTGTTTTTACTTTCAGTAACCAAAATTTGAAGAGTTCTTTCATTCTTTGACACTCAATGAACTGTGGAAAAATAACTAGGCAATATTTTAAAAAAAAAAGCTTCTTTGAAAAAACAGGTCTGAAAATTCCCTATTTTAAAAAAAAAAAAAAAAAACAGAGGTCTCTAGCTATCATAGAACAAAAGTAGTTCAAACTTTTGCGTCCAAAAATATTGGAAAATTGCAACACTTCGAAAAATTGAAAGACAAAAACCAAAATCAAACCAAAGATATATAAATTTGTTATAATTTTTTGTTTAAATATAAATATTTGGGTTTGGTTGACAAAACCAAATATATGGTTGTGTTCCAGAGCTTTCAGGCTACAAAATAAGAGAAAAAAAAAATTCCAAAAAGATTGAGAAAATTGGATATTTCAGAGTGGGGTACCCCCTTAAAATTCAATGATAGACTCAGAAAACAGCTGTAACAGCAAGATTGCAATGGCAGAGCTACGCAGGTACCATGGGAGATTCCTGTCTAATTTGTGACTTCATCAACAAAAACACAGAGATATGTCTCAATTTAGATAGGAATCTCCCATGAGACCTGCGTCTCTTTGCCATAAAGCCCAATTTTGAGAGTGAATTTTGTGATTTTTAAGTGTGCTCATCCTCATTTTTGCAGGTTTTTATGCAAGAATTGACTCTTCAATCCCTGTGATAAAAGTTTCCAAACGTTTGGTATTCCGTGACCAGATTGCCACTCTAAAACACTTGCATCTTTGTTTAAAACCAATTTCCTCTGGATCAATTACCATTTTTGATTTAAGGTTTAAGAAAAATGAGGCAAACAAACCAGGATCAAATCGCCCATGCTGCCTCACTTTGAGATAGGACTTATAACGTGTATAACCACTCCATTGCTATAGGTACCATGACCTTCAAAAGAAAGTCCTCTCTTCAAATTGTTTTTGATCAATTTTTCTATTATTTTCCAAAGAGTTAAAGATTTTTTGAAGTATGCTTTCATGTGGAAATTTTTTTTAACTCTGAAACACATTAAATCCTCAAAATTCTTTAAAATTGGGCGAGAAAGGAAAGAAAAACAATTTCTATCAGGATACTTTCTTTTGAAACTCTTTCACTCTTTCTTTTTCACCACCTTCTTGGTGGTCAGACATTCTGAGAAGCTTCAAACGATCCCCAAGCAAAGTTACGCAAAAAACAGAGACATAGATGTCCACCATTTTTAATGGTCTTGGGACAAAGACCAAATTGATGCTTCCATTGGCTCAGATTGGAATTTTCATTCTGGTTACATTGATCTGCGCTATCACCTTTTTCTTTGTGAAAGCCACAAGTCGAAATTTTAAAAATCAAATTGAAATAGCCATGACAATAATAACGCAGTATATGTAATTATCTACACAGTAGCGAAACTCAACGTTAGAGAATCGGCAAATGCTCTCCTGGTGCGCCAGATGTTTGGAAGGTTAAACTAACATCTTCCGTTTGATTTGCATTGAATGTGGCGGTGGAGCAACCTAGTAGTCGGAAGGTTAAAACTTAATTTTCTTATTTGATTATATTGCAAAATGACATTCGCCACCTCTTCTCCTTAGAGTTTTGCAACTGTATAGATGAGTATACCAGAGCTGCCGATTTGCGTAGATTTAATGACATTCTTAAATTCACCGAAGATTCTACCGGTTGAGAAAAGATTACAGAGTTTAGTTCAGTGTATGACTGTAATGCTAATGCACAAAAATACTAACGTCTTTTATCTTTTCTCAACCGGTATAGAGTCGTCGATAACTTTGAAAACTTGCGGATAATTTAATTAATGGGTCTGTTGCATACTTTTGCTACAACAATATAGAACCTTGATTCTTCTGTAAAATTCGGCGGAAATAACGATGCGCACATTAAAAACGTTAAAAATCCACTCATTAACTCAGGAAATCACTTCAATTTCAAACAGCCCGCACTACACTAGATACTATTTACACCGGTATACTACTACACAGGTGGAACCACCGTGCATAAGTAAACAACATCGTAACTACAAAATGATGGAATTCCGTTCTAAATGCATGAGCTATTGGCTGCATTTGCTGTCTGGTCTTTTCGGTTGATCAAAGATTACAAAATAATATAAGAAATGTACGCGTCTAAACGAAACATTCCTATGTTTGTAAGTTCTGTTCATGTTTACATAAATGAGATGGTTCCATCTATGTAGTTATAAGTCGGTGATATAGTGTCTAGTGTAGCGCGGGTTATTTGAAATGGAAGGTATTTTCTGAGTTAATGAGTGGATTTTGAAAGTTTTTAATGTGCTCATCATTATTTTCGCCGAATTTTACGTTAGAAACAATGTGTCATATTGATGTAGCAAAAGTACCCATCAGACCCATTAACAGCGTTTCCACCGATTGAGAAAAGATTAAAGATCAGAGTATTTTTGTGCATTACAGTCATACACTGAATTGAGCTATGTAATCTTTTCTCAACCGATGGAATCATCGGTGAATTTAAAAATGTCATTAAATCTACGCAAATCGGCAGCTCTGGAGTATAATGTAAATAATAATACTTACAATAATATATATTTGACGAAGGCGTTTGATGAAGAATTCTGTATGGTGGTGGTCTTTTGGAACTGAGGGCATCTAATTTTTTAGCGAAAATGGAGAGTAACTTTGGGTCTTGATGATTACCATGGCCCACTCTTCTTTGCAGCAGGAAATAGCAGGATTTTTTTTCGGTTTCCCTAGAGAAAAAAACCAAAAGACAAAAGAATAGAGACATGAGTTAGATCGTAAAGGCAAATCCGGCTGTTTGAGGAAAGATCCTTGATTGAGCATTCAAACTTTTATAAAATGGACTCTAAACCCGAATTCATTTCTTCTCTGCCCAGGCTCTCTTCTATTATCCAAAATAATATCTCTCAGTACCCCTTTATTTATTTATTTATTTATTTATTTATTTATTTATTTATTTATCTATTTTCGTTTTTTTGTTTCTCCATTTCTCTCTTTTTCAAATTTAAAACCTTCTTCTCAAAATAAAACAAAATGTTGACATACCGTTTCTCCTTTTATAAAATAGTGAGCAGCATTTTTTAAAGACAGTTGCCTAATTTTCCCTTTCTTCACTTTATTTTAACTTAAAATCTTTCAGGAAAATTTTTGAATTTTTTTTTTAAACTTTTCTAAAACCCTTTTTTTTTTCTTTTTTTTTTTCTTTCTTTCTTTCTTTATATCAAACCAAGAGTAAAAAGTAAAATTATAACTACATCTATCCTCTTCTAATTTTAATACTTAATATTTATCAATTTTTCTTTTTATTTTGTTTTTTACGATTAGTAATTATTTATATTTTAAATTATACCCTACCGCTGCCACACAAGATTTCTTCAGGCAGGGTAGTTTTTGATTTTCATTTTGTTAAAATATTTTCAATATAAAATTATCTATCTATCTATCTAGGTTCGATTCCAGGCAAAGCTTTTCCAAATTTCAATCCAATGGATAGCACCAACAGTCACTTTAACGAAAAGTCGTAATTTTAACATTTAAAAAACAAAGAAAAAATGCAAAATCCAAGAACGTCAGCACCTGTGTAATTTTTCTATGGATTTTTTTAGCCCGAAACGAGCAAAATTGGTTGAGAGTTAAAACTAAAAATTATGAAATTCATTTCGCCATAAGCTTAGTAAAGTGCTATAGTCTGTTCGTTCTAACTTGAGACCTGAGCAGGCGATAAATGAATTTCGGAAAATAGAGAATGGCAACACTTCATTAGGTTGTCACAGCCCGAGAGTCGGGCAGCAGCCCTGTCACCTCGGCCGACTGACGAGGGTTAACACTCCTATGTTGCCACAGAAGGCCAATCTACCTGAATCTCCAGGTCTCAAGTTAGAACGAACAGACTAAGTATAGTGCGCATCAGTGAGCGGGTTGATTTGCAACGAGTCAAAACTCTGCGCGAACCAACTGCTCACCGATGCGTTTTGATGCGGTGCGGTGGCACGCACTGCTACTTGATGGAACCTAATACTCAAAATGGTCCTGCTCTAACACGTTCAATTTGTGTTCCATCGCGTTTCATGCATAGTAAAATTTAGCCTTTGATCACTGGAAAATTGGGGGAGGCTTGAGCTAAAAATTAATTTTTAATAGGTATGAGGGGTTTCCAGAAAAAATATGAGTGTTTGTCATAGCAAGAGTAAGTTTTAGCTCCCTCTGCAAGACTAAAGCCCTCCCGCATAAAATTTCTGGATTCGCCGCCAATTTTAGTTTCTTGACGCCAGTGCTCAGACCAAGCGTGCTTTTCTCTTTGAGTAAAATGCAGTTTCTGTTTCCACTGAAAAATCAGCGATGCTTTTTCTAGTGGACACCTTAATGAAAAAACATCACACACGAATTTGAGACCCAATGCCAGCTAACTCGTGCTTTAGTGACCAATAAGATTGCTGTGTTCATCCGTAATCTAATCAGTAATTTTACAGATAAACTATTTTGAGTATCAGGTTTTAACAAGTAGTGGTGCCTGCTTGTGAACTGCAATAAAGCGCATCGGTGAGCAGTTGATTAGCGATGAGTCAAAACTCTGCGCTAACCAACCACTCACCGATGCGTTTTGCTGCAGTTCAATAGTAGGCACCACTACTTGTCAGAACCTGATACTCAAAATGGTTCAACTATAGGCTATGGACTGCTTCGTTCTGAAAGTTGATTTAAAATGCATAGGTAGATATCCAGAGCTCAATAAGAGAATCGAAAGGCACTAATTTTCATAATTCCAATAAAACTTGATTAATAAAATCCTCTCTTGTACTCTCACACATGCCAATACGAGGAACAAAGTAAAGATAACACAATTACCACAGTGAAGTCAATGTGACTTCTTCGGGTTCAACTAGCATACTTGAATAATTGAGGATACTTCGTTGATGTGCAGATGTTCCAATCAACTATCAAGCTATGAAAGTAAATAATTTATTCGGCATCAGCATCCAGTGTATCTTATGTAACGAGGCAAACGAGGCATCATAGTAGCAGTACAACACGAGGTAAATATCCAATGATGGAGGTGTGGGAGAAAGACGGATTAGTCCAAGATCACTTGTAGATCCCTAAAATTAAACTGTCGCACGCTACAATTGAAACGAAATTAAACATTGATTCATCAGTAACACAATTTCACGGGTTGAAAACTACTGATAAGTGTTAGCAATTTCGCAGTATGATAACAGCCATGTTTGTGTTGTTCGTAAACAAAAACGACAAAAAATCTACCCCCTTTGCAGAACGACCTTGGGCCCAGGCGACATACTTTTGCAATGTTGTCAAACTTGACAATTATCGGTTTATCTCATTGTCAGTCTCGAACCTCATATGTATATCTTGGGTTATTTAATCAAAGAACTTATTCTTCAGATACTAAAGGTAATAATCACCGATATTATTCTCTTTCGATCGCTTTTGATCAAGAAAATCTATCATTTACATTTTTTCCGGGGCCACAAACTGGCAACATTGATACTGTGTTAATTGCCAAAATCAGCTGTTTATTGTTTTGCTTTTGTATTTTGTATTTCAAACCGACCGCCGACGAAAGTGCAACGTGTTTTCCCATAATTTTCTGTTTTCGTTCTATTTATTCCATAATGGTAAGTAAAAATGTTATTTGATTATTCTAAATTGTTTCGAACTATCGTTTTTAAATAGTATTCTTTTCTAAAATACCGTTCCATTGTATTTGTTTCTTGATTTTCTAGTTCCAACATAAATTTTAAATTTCATTAAATGAGGTTATCTTTTCCTCCATATGTATGGGAAATGGAACATCTTGTGTGTATTTGTTGCAAAATGTGCAGCTAGAGCTCGTTTCACCAAAGAGGGCGGATGACAGATTTTGCGGCTTGCTGCGCAAAGATGTGTTTGCGCTCTTGCACATGCATAATAACGCAAATTCATCTCTGCGCAGTAAACAAACCTAGCTGTTATTGACCAACTCACTTTTTTATATACTCCCTTGGCAAGCTTCGCAAATTACGTTCTGCGCAACTCTCTCTCTTTAACCAACATTTTACCAACGGGAGTGGTTGGCGGAGCGTCAGATTATTTCAGAATGCAAATGCATGTCGCTTGTTGACATTTCGCTTTTCAAAATTTGATTAAAGTTTACATCTGTATCGATAATGTATTATCAAACGTTTGTTGATCTTCTGCTTTGGCAGTTTACCAGTTTGTAGCTCAAATGTATTTCTCAAATCTTGTTGACTTGCCCCGCAGGATCACGAGCAGTTCATTCCTATTGATATCCACATTGTCAAACTTCTGGATTGGTTGGTAAGTCGTAGACATTGCAACAATGACTGGGCAAAAAATGTGATCAACATCAGAGAGAAAATCAATTCTGCAATTCATGATATGCCAGTCCATGATGGTATCATTCAGCTACTCTCGGGAACATGTAAGTACTTTCTTAGAGCATTGGAATTTGAATAAAATATTTGTTACCTCGTATGTGTAACAATGTCTGACAGTTCTTTCATCTGTAAAGTTCACTCATCAGTCATTTTTGTGTTAATGCTGCGGGACTCCAAGCTCTTGTAGGCATGGCATTGATGCAGAGACAACAGAGACTACGCACTAGCCGCTCGCGCAGTGGATGATTCCATTTTTGGGGACGCAACAAAATAACGTGGGGAACAACATCCAACATCCTATGTGGATTGTTGACCAACGACCTAAACATTGATGCTTTGCTTTGATTGGCTACTGACATCAACATCTCTGCTCAACAGTCCACATAGCAGCCGTCAGACGTTGCTTTGTTGCGACCTCAGAAAAAAAGATGCTACTATAGGTGAGATAGAGAGTGCGTGGTCTCTGTTGTCTCTGCATGGATGTCACCGAAATGAGTGAGGGTAAACACGGGTCACATGCGGTCAGAGACAGCATGAATTAGAGACCATGCCCTAGCCGATCGTGTGGTGGCTAACTTCTTATTCGGAAACTCAACAGAGTAACATTGGAAGCAATCTCTAACTGGACCATACGTTAACTGATGACCAATAAGAAAACTCCAATGTCTCGCTCTCATTGACTATTGATCTCAACATCTTTACTCATCAGCAAACATATGGGTCCAATATGATAATTTTTGGATAGTTAATTGGGTTCCAAGGCAAAATCTGTGAAAAAAAAAAAAAAAGAGAAAGGTCATCATATTCTTAATTTTGATGGGTGGTGATTTGCGTAGAACGGTAAAATTACACTTGGAACGCCCTTTAAATTTTCGAAAGTCCATAGTCAACAGTGAAATGTATCGATTCACTTGGATTTCTAACATTCTTTATCGGCTAAATTATGAATGAAAACTTTGTGTAGTTACTCCTGCAGCTACTAGAGAGCTTTTGACACCGAAACCTGCAAACCCTTAATTTCGACTTCAGCATCTTATTTTCTTCCCTGAAAGCTCTGAT
Source organism: Trialeurodes vaporariorum (assembly GCA_011764245.1). Classification (NCBI taxonomy): domain Eukaryota; kingdom Metazoa; phylum Arthropoda; class Insecta; order Hemiptera; family Aleyrodidae; genus Trialeurodes; species Trialeurodes vaporariorum. The sequence goes on from VMOF01000369.1 coordinate 62,514,379, forward strand.
CTGTGAAGATGAGATCAGTGTTTTTAGAATGCGTCACAGAGATGAACTAATATTTGTAATTCTGATGGGATCAAGTAATTGATTTTCAAACTTTTTCCTGCAGATATCAATTACTTCCATTGTCAACGAATTGTTGAAATCTTGAAGGAGACTGAAGCTGATTCCAAAAATATATTCGGCAGTTATGGCTCGAAAAGGATGAAAGATTGGCAAGAAATCATTCGGCTGTACCAAAGAGATAATATTTACCTAGCCGAAGCCAGTAACTTACTTATCAGGAATATTAAGTACGAGATTCCTGCATTGAAGAAGCAAATTTCGAAGTGTCAGCAAACCCAGCAAGTGAGTCTCATTTCTAAAAACGACAAAAATTAACGTGAATATTACACATGTTTGTTGTTGTAAAAATTAGGTTCAAGAGTTAAAGGTGATTCCAGGGGGCCGATTACGGAGGATCGGATTGTTTTGATGTGTACAGTGATTTTTTTAAAAATACATTTAATACCATGTTAATTTGGTGGTACAAATTTGTACCGCCAGGATACAAAAGGTTAAGTAAATGTTTTCGCAAGAACTGACAGTCCACGAGGGTCTGTCTGTTCCACCAATTAAACATTGAGTCATTTCTTGGAGAAACTTTGTAGCATCATCTTCAATTTCAATGATACACAGTGTTTCTGAATCGTTTTGAAGTATGTTAAATTGTTAGTTCACAGTTTCGAGAAATAAACTTGAATGGTAACTTTGCTTGAAACGGCTCTGATTTATTAATGGTGAAAATTTGTCTTTACTTTTTCTTCTGTTCCTTCATAATTTGAGAGAAGAAAGGATTAAGAAAAACTAATTGTTTTCCTTAATTTGCTGGTCCATTTATTTTTTATTTAATTGTTTTCAGTACAATTATAATGTCCTTATGCAGGCTCTGTACACTGTCAATAAACAACTGTAAATAGTAACAATATAACATAACACAATTATTTATCATTTTAGTTTTAGTGATTAAGAAATTCTTGCTCAGAGTAATAACCTAATTGGCTCAGGGGGGTGATCACGGAGGATCGGATCGTTTTGGTATGGTTATCGTTATCGTTTGCATTAAATCAAATGGGCTTGCTTCTGCGCAACTCGATCGCACAGGTGATCCCCTCCTCGCCTCTTCCTACTTCAAACGATTGAGTTTACGACAGCCTCCGACTCATCGCCTCCTTTCGTCCGTTTCAATCGTTACGAGGGGCTCAAAACGATTCGATCAGTTGAGCCACCCCTAAGGTTACATGTAAACGATAACGATAACGATACCAAAACGATCCGATCCTCCGTGATCACCCCCCAGATGTCTTTTTAGTCTTTTTTTTTAATATTTTTTATCTGTAGTATCTTTCAAGGTATCCGGTAGGCCGTTGTAATACCTTTGGGCTATCTTCAACTCCTCACTCATGCTATCATTCCTCCCTGGTGCAATGGTTTTGACGCACAGTCTGTTACGAGAATTGTATCTGTGATTGCTTCTATTTATTTCAAATTCATTTTTTTCCACAAAATTTCCCATTTTTCCATGGTTTCAGGAGTGTGATAAAAAAGAGGCCGAACATGCCAAAACCTTGAAAAGTGCCCAAAATGAAATCAATAATCTGAAGAAACAACTGGGAATACAGAGCGAGGATGTCAAGCGGGATCTCTTACAGAGAATAACTACTTTGCCAGAAACGTACAATACTATTGCCTCGAATGTGAAGTCTGTAATACCCGCTGTTATGTTTTACTCAAAATTCGTAGAGCAAGTCATGGAGCAGAAAGTATCGCTTCCGCTGATCAAATTTGTAGCAGGTTCGTTAAATTATTTTCTCTCCTCCTTTTTTTCTTATTTTTTCTTTTCAGGTCTACGTGCTTTTGATTCATGAAAACAAATCTACGATGTGAAAGCCTCGACTACGAATACGGTTATTGAAAAAGTGGTTCACAAAATTAGCCAGAGATAAATAGAGACACAGCACTACGCTAAAGTACATAGGGTAGATTTGAGGAACGCTGAATTCTTGCGGATTCAACAAAGCAACAGTCAACACCACTCTGATATCGCAGGGTGTCGAAGGGTGACATTTGGAAAACTCATGGAGGATAAGCTGGGAAGTGAAGAGGAGGGTGCCCACCATTCAACATCCTACGACATCAGAAGGGTGTTGACTGTTGTTTTGTTTTGTTGAGACCGCAAGCATTCCGCGTGCCTATTTCCGCGTGAAATTTGTTAATAAATTACAAGTCGACTATTAATTTGTACTGAATTTAAAAACTGTTCTGCAATGAGGTCCCATTTAAAAACAAGAATGGTTCCATTATTACGAGAAAAATAATTGACGGTTTATTTGCGGATTATTTTGAGAGGAAATGGCTGTAAATGGTTCAGTCAAGCATTGTTTACTAAAATGGAAAAATTTTCTTGAACGCCCCTGATGTCTTAGTCTCCGTGGAAATGGTGTGAAATATTGATCGTGTAAAATAGAGTACTCTTAACAGCTGCGTTTCAAGAAAGAGATTTGGTTTGTGTAAAAATTCAAACAAATTTAAGGCCCATTCAAGTCTGCAGGACTCAACAACTCAACAGTAATCGATTGTGCGATACAGCCAGGTGTTTATTGTTGCTGCTCATTTAAGAATTTATTAAGGTGATCCTATGGCAAACTCCCAAAAATTTTAATCCGATAGATGGCGTTACTTGTCGATGGCTCCGAAAATAGCCGTTTTTGACGGTTTTTGGCTGTTTTCTCTGAACTGACGAATAACAGACAAAAAATTGGAATGTCAGCACCTGCTCAATTTTTTGCTTGATTTTTTGAGCCATAAATGGGTCAAATTGGGTCTAAAATAAAGGTGAAACTATGCAAAAAAAAAATCATGTGTAATTTGGAGTTGTATCAGTAAAGATTACTGGTGAAACGGAAATCTGTAATCTTTACTGATACAACTCCAAATTACACATGATTTTTTCTTTGCATAGTTTCGCATTTATTTTAGAACCAATTTGGCCCGTTTATGGCTCAAAAAATCAAGCAAAAAAATAAGCAGGTGCTGACATTCCAATTTTTTGTCTGTTATTCGTCAGTTCAGAGAAAACAGCCGAAAACCGTAAAAAAACGGCTATTTTCGGAGCCAGCGACAAGTAACGCCATCTATCGGATTAAAATTTTTGAGAGTTTGCCATAGAACCACCTTAATACTGTTATTCTATTATTTTCATCATTCAAACTATTTTATTGTGTCCTTTAGATCGAGGTAATGTCACAACTTACGAGTGGAAGTATGATGAAGCCCCAAAAAAGATCGAAAGTCCGGATGCAGATGTTCCTGCGGAAGATAATGTAAGTATTTTCTTTTTATAAGTCAAGGTATAAACTGTTGGTCCTTCCTAGTAATTTCTTTTCTTTCTGAACATTTTTCAAATCGACAAAATTCAGAACCGTTTCCTTGGGTTGAAAGTATCAAATCAAGAAAAAAGACGGAGGGATTAACGAATAATAACTAATCAAAACTTACTCTCTGTTCCTCTACGCATTGTCATGTCATAACTTTGCAAAAATTTGATGCGCTTTGTTTTCTCTTCATGTTTTCTCTCTATTTTTTGATGCATTTTCAACTTATAATTTTGCGAAGGTTTCTTCACATTATGGGTCTGTTGCATACTTTTGCTACAACAATAAAGAACCTTGATTCTTATGTAAAGTTCGGCAAAAATAATGATGGGCAAATTAAAAACGTGCAAAATCCATTCATTAACTCAGGAAATTACTTCAATTTCAAACAGCCTGCGCAACACTAGACACTATTTGAACCGGTATTCTTCTACATAGGCGGAACCACCGTGCATAAGTAAACAACATCGTGACTACAAAATGATGTAATTTTCTTCTAAATACATGAACAATTGGCTGCATTAGGTGTCTGGTCTTTTCGGTTTATCAAAGATTACAAAATAATATAAGATATGTATGCATCTGAACGAAACATTCCAATGTTTGTAAGTTATGTTGATGTTTACATAAACAATGTGGTTCCATCTATGTAGTTATAAGTCGGTGATATAGTGTCTAGTGTAGCGCGGGTTGTTTGAAATGGAAGGTATTTTCTGAGTTAGTGAGTGGATTTTGAAAGTTTTTAATGTGCGCATCGTTCTTTTCGCCAAATTTTCTGTTAGATTCAATGAGTTATATTGATGTAGCAAAAGTACGCAACAGACCCATTACTCTCTATTTTTTTTTTTTTTTTTCATTTTTTTTTTCTTCCTTTCTTTCAGAATGTTGAAGATGATGGAGGTGGCATTGACTGGGGGGACGAAACGTTTTCAGAAGTAAGTTTGTCTGACATTTTTTTCTTCCTTTATTTTATTTATTACTTTATTCGATCGCTGTTTGATCTCTATAAGTAGATGGAATAAATAGGAACAAGGATGGGACACAAAACTATGAGAACTTACAAATTTAAGATGAGACGTTTTGGGACAAAAACGAGCCTATTTTCAATAAAAAAAAAAAAACAAAAAAACAAAAAAAATACAAAAAAAAACAAAAACAAAACAGAAAAACACAGTGAGTGCCTACAAGATGGAAGAGTAACTGACAACCTCAATGACCGAGCAATTAGAGACAAGCACAGACCAAAGAGAACTCAGCGTTGACTGGCTCCGGAACTTTGCCGGAAAAGTTCCGTTTAACTGTTTCAAAACCTTCTGTAAAAGTTCTGTTCATGCACAAAAGATGATTCCTTTGAACGTTTTTGATCCATTTTTGCTTCCTTGGGGAAGTAATTATTCTGGTTATTTTTCTGGAAACTGGTAAATCCTGATCTTCTTTGAAACCAGTCCAGAAAAGATATTCACAGAGAAAAGGTCTTTCTAATACTCTCAACGCGTTACCTAATAAAGTTACATTCGACCCTACAAAAAAAAGGTGGAGATTTTAATTTTGTTTTTTGTTTTGTTACAAGGAAATTGACTATGGAATATCAGTAGACCCGGATCCTAGTGAACAGGAGATAACTTTGCCTGATGACAGTGGCATCGAAGTTGAAAAATGTGATGAAAAAATAGCGAAAGGTGACGAGGCTTTGACGGTCTTAGACAATCCAAGAACTAGAAATCAGTTCATGAATGAAATCACAGAGGTGAGTCAACAAAATGAGAAAGATTTACATCTTGGCTCTTTTTAAGTTTTTACTTTCTCACTCTAAGGAAGTTAGAAATTGAGAAAGTATTGCGATGGCACAGATTTCTGTCTGTATTTCCGGCATAGCTTTAGAACCAATCAGCGCCGGATTTAGGCACGGGCAACATGGGCCGTGGCCCAGGGCGGCAGATTTCTGGGGGCGGCAAATTTTTCACGGCAATTTTTTTTTTTTTTTTTTTTTTTTTTAATGGGTGCTGTCGCAAGTGCAGCTTCGAAAGTGGAACAGCTAACACGATGGTAGACGAGTAAAGAATATGCAAAGACTCAGAATTTTAAATTGCAGTGGCCAATTGAGGGCGCGGGGCGGGCGGCTCGGTGACGGTGCCAGCGGCCGGCGCATCATTTCGTAGCCTTGCGTTTCATCTGAATTCAGGCTTATTGCTGATTTTCTTACCGAAAACAACTGCATTGTTATCACCACTAAAATCCAAGTCATTTCGGGTAAAACTATTGGGAAATCTCTCTAAAAATCACATAATTTTGCACCTTAAGAAGGATAAAATCACGAAAATTTCCAGTAGGCTGATTCTCCCTGTCTATCTCGTACGAGAGGACAAGAGATAGACGAGATAAACAACTCTATCTCATGCAAAGAGATAGGGCGAGACAGGAGCAATACCATCTAAACATATCGTAGCTCGGGGGTTTGAGGTTATGTGATTAGGTTGCCAACTTTTACACAGGCTCTTATGGGGGAAAGAGGAATTTTTGCGGTTTTTTCTAGTTTTTACTAATTTTTCGGCTGTAATAACCAGATTTACTTGGTCAGGGCACTTCCCTGGATGTTCCAGAGCGTTTCCGCGAAAAAACACTTTTTTCACAAAATTACGCGAAACACCAAAGGGTCACCCTTTCACATCGACCCAAAGTAAGCAAGGGTCCCCCCTTTGGTGTTACATATTTTGGTGTGTAATTTTGCGGAAAAAGTGGTTTTTCACAGAAACGCTCTAGAACATCCAAGGAAGTGCCCTGATCAAGTATACATGGTTTTCACAGCCGAAAAATTAGTAAAAACTAGAAAAAACAGCAAAAATTCCTTTTTCCCCCCATAAGAGACTGTATAAAAGTTGGCAACCTAATCACATAACCTCAAACCCCCGAGCTACGATGTGTTCAGATGGTATTGCTCGGAGTCATCTCGTCTTGTCTCGTAAAATGAGCAGAATCAACCCTCAGACCCCCTCTTAGCTGGGCAGGGTTGCAAAATTTCCCGATTGAGCAATCCGTGGATCGCGTGAAAATAATATCGGGAAATTTCTCTAAAAATCACGACATTTTGCACCTTTAAGAGGTAAAAATCACAAAAATTTCCGGTGGTGGATCTCCAGACCCTCCCCAGCTGGGCAGGGTTGCAAAATTGCTCGATCGAGCAATACGTGGATCGCGTGAAAGTGAGGAAATTTGTCAATTTTTTTTTTTTTTTTTTTTTTTTTTTTTGGCTACCTCCAAGTTTTTTTTTTTACAGAAAATGTCTCAAATTTTCAAACATATGGGTAAATTTGCGTACCCACAGTGTTTACATGTTAAAATAAGAAAACAAAAAAAAGTTATCACTTCCCAAATTTTTGTGAGGAAATTTTTCGAAAATCTTGTGAGGAAAAAGTCCCGAATCGCGTGAAACCCCCGGCGTTTTGGAAAATTTTGCACCCCTGTAGCTGGGGGTTTCCCCGACCTTCTTTCGGGCGTGGGCTTGGATGGGGGCGGCAAATAGTCAAATGGCCCATGGGCGGCAAATGTGTAAATCCGGCGCTGGAACCAATGGTCCGAATACATCCAAACTTTGCAGAGAAGTTGCTCTTAACGTTCCTCAGAGAGACTTTTTTTTTGTTTTTTCAACATTTTAAATTTTAAGCAAGTTATGGAGGATAAAAAGTTTCCATTAAAATTAATATTAAAACCATTACAAAGTAAATGGCCGAAAAAACATCACAGACAAAATAAGAATTAAAATGGGAACTAGGCCAACAATAAATAAAACCTTCCGAGACGTTTCGGTGCACTCACAGCACCATTATCAATCGGAAAAATAAAAATAAAATAAAAACAAATACTCAGAACGAGGAGCACACTCCACAAAGTTGAAAGAGGGACTGATTCACAAAATACCGCAATATAGGTTACATAAACAAAACAGACCAATAAAACGCAGACAGAGCCTCAATCAGTAGTTAAAGTTTGGAAAAACTGGAGGTAAGAAAAAATTTATGAGAAAATGGGTAAATAAAGGGAAAAATTGGAATATTTCAAATATAGCCGTTTGAATTTCGATTAAAATTTGTAAAAACATTCTGCAACCAGCTTACTGTAAAATTAACCTCTGAAGGGGGGTCCGGGGGTATCCCTTATAATATTATTAGGGGGTCTGAGGGTCTCCCCTAGAACATTTAAGAGGGGGTTGGGGGCCCCCTAGAATAATTTTGGTGTGAGAAAGTGTGCAAGGGGTATTTCCTAAAGTTTAACTTAACTTTAACTCGCTTTAATTGTTTGCTTTGAAATACCATCTTGACAAACCACAGTGTTTGGGCAGATAGACTTCTCTACTACTTTGACTGTTACAACAATTATTTTTTTTCATGAGCAATATACGTGCCAAGATGCAATCTGTTGATCCTATACTGTTTTTCCGTTGTTCCCATTCTAATTCAGTTCACGTCTCATTTTTCTTATTAGCTTGAATCGTTTCTGAAAATGCGGCTTTGTGAAATGAAAGGAGATGACGAAGGTCTAATTAGTGATGTCGGTGAAACGCCGGAAAGCGTGAAATCGATGCTCGATGTTGTCGTTTCTGTTCAACAGTTGATAGCTGACCCTACCACTCAACATCTCCATAATGTGAAGCACCTACCCAAGTAAGACTTTATTCTGTTTTCATTACAAGAAATCATCTTGATCCTTTATTGAGAGCAGCGTTTCTCAAACTTCTTGAGCCGCAGACCACCATTTTGTCAAGCCGAGAGGCTGTGGACCATCTACAAAATTTATGACTTTTTTTTCCCGTTTTTATTTATTTATTTATTTATTTTAACATTGATACACTTTAGCTTGGGTGTTACCCCTTGCTATTGTACAAGTCATTTTAAACCATAAAATTGACTACTTACACTAACAAATATGTTAAAGTTCCTTTGCAACATAAATGAAAATACGTAAATCACAATTACAATCACAACTCATTACTTCCTCTTGAATTCTTCTATTGAGTAGAATGGGTTTTTTAGAAACCATGTTTTGAGCTCTCTTAGAAATAGTGATGGGCTATCTCTGTATTTGGTTATGAGAACTTGTGGGACTCTGTTAAATACCTCGACAGCTCTGTATTTCAATATGTGTTTCTGTTCCCGCTTATTTTTTTAATGTATTTTTATGAAACAGTTTCTCGTTTTTATTTGGTTGCTGTTAATGCAATCATTAGGAGTAATTATATTCAGAGTTACTGCTCTTTTAACTACTTTATAAATTTAAAATTCTATTTAAAAATTAATATAAAAGGAGTCCACCTACTAAATGCGCCGAAGGACCGAAGGTGCCTACCGAAATCGGGATAGTATTTTGCCTATTTTTTGGTATTTTTAGAGGTGGGATGTACAAACCAAAAATGTAAACAAACAAAGCTTGGAGGGTGAAGAGAAGTTTTTAACCAATAAGAAGATTATGAACTAAAACTTTTATTCAACAGATAAGTTGGGTTAGAATGCATAAAAATTATGAAATAAATTCTATAGCAACAGGAAAAGAATTGAGAGGAAAACAGAAGAACAAAATGGAGGCTTTGAGGGTTGAGTTACACAAATGAAAAAATAGTTGAGGGGGGGGGAAGTTGTGATTTCAAATACACATGTATTCGAATACATAAACAGTAACAGGTATCTCTCCTCCCACCCCTTCTAATCGAGTATTAAATACGATGAGAGATTTTACTGAAACACTTCTTGTGAAGGCACCTCCGCAAGTCTATTAGCGAGCTAAATTTGAACTTGGTGTGACTTGAAGAACACTAATGTTCAACCTCCATCAGAATTGGGTAAAAAATTATTCGGAAATTATTTGGTGAGTCAGGCAATGCAGAGTCAATCGAATTAATCTACGAATAATTCTACAATTGACCTATACCTTTCGTGTGTTTTCCTTTCCTCAGCTCAGATAGCAATCCCAGTTTTCAGTGTTGCTGGATTCATTTCATCACTTCTCATTAGTTGGTCGCTTAACTCTGACCTCCGTCTATTAAATCATCAAAATTAAACTGTTTTCATGTTTCTTCACAATATTTTTGTTTGGCTACTCCCCTGCGTTGATCTTATTGATTCGTTGATCGCTTCATCCCTTTACTTTAAAGTTCAAAAAAAAAAAAAAAAAACTCTTCAGGATTTTTTGGTGAGGATCGAAGAATTCTGTGCAAACCACAGGTTCCAACCCTCTCGCCGCCTAATGTTCCAGGACATGACACGGCAGAATTGTGAAATGTTCTAATTCTTGCGTCGTCACAGAGCAGAGAAGAGGAGTCGTAGATTACGTTAACTCTGTGCCGGTCTTCACTCGATCTCTCTTTTAAAAAAAATGAAACGAAAATTAATCCATGAAAATTATATTGAGGAAAAATTGTAAAATTAATGAAATCGAGAAGTAGTAAATAGATAGAAGGAGAAAAATAACAGCAACTCGTTCCGATGTAGAGAAGAAATCTTCTTCGTCTCTCTGATCTAAACGCCGAGAAATGAATGTATTCAGGTTCTGCTCCTTGGCTCGGCCAGGGCTCCCCACCTTTGGACCGAAGACTTGCTCCTGGCCTCGCATGTGCCTTGGAGAATGAATTCATTCTAGGTTAGGCTATCCCCCTCTAAGGATGGATAGCCCTGACCGTGCCCACTGCCCTTATAGTAAACTCCTTTTCATCCCTCTACCTCTCTCTTACCACTCTCACATTAGAAAAAAAAAAAAAAACTCATTTTCTAAGCTAATTTTTTTCTTCGCCTGATGTTCTTTACGATCATAACGTATAAATCTATAATTGAAGTTATAATTAAAAAACATAAATCTTTTGCGATTCAGAATCCTGATGCCTGTCGACCATTGAAATCAAACCAAGACTCAGTTTAAGAGCATATGGCAGTGGTTCTCAACCAACCTTTTGCAGGTGCTGACGTTTCTCAAATGTGTAATTTTAGGGTAAATTCATGAATTTTAGTCAAAAAATGTTGACATTTTGAGCATGACAAAATGACTGTAAGAGGGCGCTCCACCATGGGAGGGCCTAAAATAATGATTAGTGCGTAAATTTTATTCTTAGATCTTGAGAGGAAGAATTTTTGAACAAGTTTTTTTATATGACTGTTGCACAATCTGCATTCATTTGAAGAAGATTTTGATCCATCTCCACGTCTTTTAGCTGTCTGCAGAGAATTTTGGTTGACTGGAGCTAAATAATCTGCGGCCAATATTTGTTCATGGATGCTTTGAATAGAGAACATCAACAGTCGTTGCATGCAGCTTGGCAAACAAAGCACAAAGCTTCGCATCTGGAACATATCGAGAGAGACAGTTGTTGGTTTAGAAAAAAACAGGTTAAAAGTAAGGAGATGGGCGCATTTTTACCGGCGGATCCAGGAATTTATCCAATGAGCCATACATTCAGTGGCGTCGCGTGCCATCTGGCAACAATGCAACTGCTCCATTTAAACTCATTAAATATATTGAATTTTCCTTGTGCACTGTGCACCCCCTGAATTCGATCTTTTACATGAATTTAAATGGATGGAATACATTGTTGCCAAATTGCACGCGATGCCACTGCATACATTTATCTAGAGAGGCAGTCTAATTGGTAACCTGCGTAACCACCATGCAGGATTTTAAGGCTAGGTTTAAGTTGTAATTTTGTACATTTATTCTCCTCATGAATTTTACTGTAGACGCACAGTGGATGGAAGTATATTCCACCCTAAATACCAAAGTGTATGGAGGAATAGGTATGGACAGGAGGCGGAGTTTAAGGGGTTTTGAGGGAGGTACTTCTCGGCAATGACATAAACACTGTAGAGGTGACGCAGCCGTCACCTACTTATGCCACACAATCCCCCTATACCGTCGTGACGTAGCCGTCACCGAAACTCACACAGTACTCACACATTTGCACGCTCAAATATAAGCTCCGCCTCCTGTCCATACCTGTTCCTCCATATACCTTGCCTAAATACATGAGTATAAACGGACAAAATTACACCATAAAACTAACCTAAAAATCCTCCATGGTGGTTACGCAGGTTACCCATTAGCATGGGAGCGTTGTAGAATTCTCTGATCCGATGACCCTAGGAAATGCATCGGAATTTCTGGGGAGTGTTTACGATAGACCTGAAAATTCTTTTATGAAGTTCAGCCGTTCTCCGATGAATTTCTGAACGATCATAGGCGCAGCGTGTTGTTGCTGCGTTTTTTTTTTTTTTTTTTTTTTTTTTTTACCTCGAGGGCGTGGGAGTTTTTTCGGTGTGTTTTCAAGAAGAAAATGATCATCGACTTACATCCACTTTAGGATTTCGCCGGTTACGTTGCAGCAGACATCACAGGCGGCTTCGCTGCAGCAGACTTCACCACAGCAGCAGCAGCAGGCTTCAACGGCGGCGTCACAGCTGCCTTCGCCGAAACAGCAGTCCACAGCATTCTCACAAGCTATGTTGATTTTACTTGCAACTAAATCGGCGCACGCTGAGGGATCGGTACCATCACCAAGTCCGTCCAGCGGCGGTCCACTTGGTTCAGCCGGCGGTTCACTTGGTTCAGCCGGCGGTTCACTTGGTTCGGCTTCTCCATCCTCTCTGTCAGAAGAAGAAGAATCGCTACGACTGCCCAGAAAGGCAGCAGACGACGGGTGCGGACGAAAATCATCATCATCACTATGATGATGATGATTCTTCTTTCTCCTACGGTAATGATCCCCTCCATGCATACGACCAGGACGCATACGGTCAGCATCCCATCCATGCGCACGGCCAGGACGCATACGGTCAGAATCCCATCCGTGCGTATGGCCAGGACGCATACGGTCAGAATCCCATCCGTGCGCACGGCCAGTGCCAGGACGCATACGGTCAGAATCCCATCCGTGCGCACGGCCAGTGCCAGGACGCATACGGTCAGAATCCCATCCATGCGTGAGGCCAAGTCTCATAAGTTCCTGATACTTTTCCTCAAAAGACTGTTTTTTTCTGTAAGAGGGACTATGGTCCTGTCGGTCCCGCTGCCCTCTGTGATCCGGTGATGGAGTTTTCTTAGGTTCCTTTTCCATCCCTAAAAGGTGGTGATAACTGCCAGAAGGATAACGGTCTTGCGCCCATTTGTCAGGTGGTGACGGCGGTGTGGGTACAGTTTTCCATCTGCTTTGTCGCCATAAAGGTGCCTTGAAACACTTAGAACGGCATGCATTACATATACGGGGATTCTTTTTGGTGATTTCTTTTGGTTGTAAAGAAGCTACAGCCTTTTGAACATCGGTTCGGTAACTCTCCACAGCCGTTTTTACTTTGCCATTTTTTGAAACGCATTTACATCGGTACCTGTTACCGATACAACCTTTAAAAAAAAAAAAATGTTATAAATACAAGTAATGCGAATGTTCGAAATGAATAATAGTGGGGTGTGGTTGCAAAATTTTGCTACTAATGAATGCAGTGGCAGATCCAGAAAACTTTTCTGGGGGGGGGGGCACGCCTCTGAAATATTGAAATTTGAAGCGTTGGTGGGCTATTCGGGCTATTTTTTTTTTTTTTTTTTTTTTTTTTTTTTTATTATGTACTTACTTTGTATACAAATACATATAAATTCTTAGACCTTCATGGCGGTCTTTTTAAATTTGAAATTATCAGTATCAGAAATACTATTTAAAACAATTTACCACTTGTGGTGAAAACGGTGGGGCAAAAAAAAAAAAAAAAAAAAAAAAAAAAAAAAAGTAAGATGGTGAACTATGTACATTCCAAGTCCAGGACTTGTAATGTTTAATCTATCAAGAGATACTCTGATCGTCGGAATAGACGGGACAGGGCAGAGCTCAAACTTAAATTTTTAGAAAGCCTGGTGTGGAAAGCTCGTGCGGTTTCCTTCTTTTTAACCTCCTAATTTCCCCGCTCCAATCCAAAAGGCTTATCGCTTCTGTATTTGGATGGGAATGAAGGCGGTCTTCATATCGACAGTACATCCTTGAGATGAATATTTCAATTGGTTCGATACCGAGCTCAGCCCTAAGATCATCATTTCGCTCGTACCATTTAGCATTGGTTATCTGCCTTAAAATTAAATTTTGAGTTACTTCAATTTTTTTTTATGTTGGACTTGGCAGCGCATGCCCACAACTGACAAGCATATGCCCACACCGGCCTTATCATAGATTTATACAGTAATATTTTGTTTGCTAACTTTAACTTGGAGTGGCGGCCAAAAAGCCATAGCATCTTGGGCTATTTTCTATGGAAAAAAAGGCAAAATTTGAGGCTTCTGGGGGGAGGGGGGGTCACGGTGGATCCACCACTGAATGAATGGATTAAAAGTGTTGGTTTATGTCAGAACGGGGTTGTATGCTTTTGCGTCTTTTGCTGTAATCGATTTAAGGGTCGATTCAGGGGTATAAAAACCTCAAAAAATAACGATAGTAGCTCTAAAAACTCACGAAATCCACTCCGAAACTCACAAGTAAAATGTTTTCAAATGTGAGATTGTAATGGTTGCGATAGCCGTCTAAATCTTATGGCCATTGCATGCTTCTTCTTCTTCTTGAGTGGTGTCACGCGAACACCTCGTGAGGATAAAGCTCAGTGAGATAGGGAAACACACTGTAAAAGGCGGCTATCACCGCCAATACGATCTCGCGTTTGAAAGCATTTTGATGAGTTTGGGAGTGGATTTCGTGATTTTTTAGTGAGCTTTTCGTCATTTTTGCAGGGGTTTTATCCTAATCGACTATTAACAAACATGTAGCAAAAGTTTGCAACAGAGCCATTTGACGAGTCTCGTCCTCTAACAAATTTGCTCCAGCGATGTACCAAAGTTTGTTTTTTTGTTTTTGTTTTTTTAATAAAAACATGATACTTACAATGAGAGAATTCTTTTTTTAAGTAACCCAAGGTCTATTTCGTGTGTGGTAAAGAAACTGCACGGAAAAAAAACTACGGTGAAAATAACCATACGGATACCTGATTTTGGCACCTGCTAGATGTTATGGTAATGTTAACCAGAAGTATACTATGTTTTGACTAGATACTAGGTGATGTTACCTGATTTCATGTCGAATTTACTCACAGTATCGGTAAATGTACCATACTTCTGGTCGAGTTTACCATAACATCTAGCAGGTGCCAAAATCAGGTATCCTTATGGTTATTTTCACTAATCTTTTTTTTTTCCGTGTGCAAAGTGTATAAGGGGGAATTCCTTTAACCCAAGGAAAATGTCTGCTGATACAAGTAAAAGAGTCCTTGTTGTCAGTGGCGGATCCACGGGGGGGGGGGGCACGGAGCCACGTGCCCCCCTCTGGAAATATTTTCTGGATCCGCCACTGCTTGTTGTGATAGTGATTCTCCTTCATGCACTCAGAATTTATTTCGCGCAAGGAAAACTGTCACAAGTAAACGTGTTTCCTTGTTTTTAAAGAAGTGATTTCTCTGAGTGTACCTACTTTTGGAACGACCCTCGTATATCAGTTAACCTACCGTAGGACCGTTTCTCACAACTGCCATCCTCGAAATCGCCGTATTTTTTATGGATCGACTGTAGCGATTTTGCGCCATTTCCCAAAGCAGCTTTCAAGTTTTTGACGCTGGAGAAAAGGCGAAAGCACTCGGTTCGGCAAGCCTCGTGTCCATTGCTCACACGATTTTCCAGCTTGAGTGGGTTACACTGAAGTTTAAACATAAATACAAATTAGCTGAATTAGGAGGGTCAAAAATGCCACACTAGTGTTACTAATCTCTATGAGAGTCTTAAGAAGAAAATGTTTATTTCAACTATGATTTTGAAACACTTGGTAAAGGGAAGAATCGTTCTCGAATTATTATTTTCTAAATGTCCTCAGAATGTCTCACAATCAGCTCGATCACCATCGAATATCCTTCGATCACGGACCATTTCTTAAATTTTTAAGATAATATTCCAGGGTCGATTAGTTCGAACCGTAGACACCACGTCGCACAGTGTGGGATATGGCCGAAATAGCTAGACAAAAGTCGAAAAATCAATGTGATCAAAATTAGGTAAAATTGGTCTTAAATGATAGCTGAGAGTATATGCTGATCACAAATATATGCATCAATGTTACGATTTTATGATGAGGTAAACAGTTACAGACCTTGAAATCTAACCGTGATTGTGGTATTGATGTAAACAGTTGGAAGCCATTGTTAACGCTGAATAGTTTCTGTCAATTTACAGACGAATAAAGTGAAAAAAGTATGAAAAGTAGACAAAGGTATGTAGATGCGTTTTGACACATTAATTTTCATTGTAGACTTTATTTAAAGTTTTTTTTTTTTTTTAAGCTGAAAGAGTGATGGTTTTCAGACGTAATTTTTCCGCGAAACCTCATTTTTATTAGATCGTAACTTTTGTTACCCGCATTTACCCATTAAAAGCGTCAGATAATATGAAAGACTGTATCTCAGAGACAAAATCCATCTAAAGTTTCGTTGCGACTTTTTGCGACCTTCGGAGATATCTTCATTTTAGTAACTGCGTTCCACTCCATTTTTACGATGTTTTTCTCCTCAGTGATGCTTACCGGTCACACGCTGTCTCACTGTCAAAGTGGCGCTGTGTTCTTAAGTACGCTCGTCGCACGTGCCTCCACTGCATATTAGCGTGCTACCCTAATGGACACGTTAGTGGACTTCCACGCTCGCAACCTGGGTTCCACCCCCGCCGACAAAATTTTTTCAGCGGCATTTCTTCGCATGAATCAATTTCAAATAATCGCTTCTTCAAGGAATTAATTGTTTCGAGGAAAATCGATTGTTTTGCGCTTATTTAAATGGAGAAAGGCCAGTGTTGCCACATTGCACGTTTCGCCATTGATGGAATTATTTCGATACATTTGAATGCATTTTTTTTATTTGATCAAAAGTCGTTTGAAAGTTTTTTTATTTTTCTTCTCGAAAATAATTCGAAAGTCAGATTTATACGCAATTTTCTTGGTTTCGGTCAGAAAAAAACAGCTCTTGCAAAAAATAATGTCTCAAAGAAGAGCAACTGACCATAATTGTTTAAATACTGTCATCAAAACCACGTTAGACTTTTAAAAATCTGACTTCATATTCGAAATCAGCGACCTAAAAAACCCCCGTAACCATAATTTTAATCATGAAGAAGGCAGGGAAGACTTTTGTCCAGCTATTTCGGTCATATCCCACACTGTGCGTCGCGCTGCTGAAAAAGGCAACCGTTTTTAGCTGAAATGGGGCTCTTGCAAACTTTTGCTATAGGGGATTGAAAGTTGATTCTTGCATATAAACCTGTAAAAATGACGACAAGTACACTAAAAAATCACGAAATTTACTCTCAGAATCGGGCTTAATGGCGGAGAGACGCAGGTATCATGGGAGATTCCTATCTAAATTGTGACATATCTCTGTGTTTCCGTAGAGAAAGTGACGTAATTGATAGGCCACCATTGATAGGTTTACCTGCGTTGAACCGCCATTACGAACATGCCTTTATAGCAGTTATGTGAGTTTATTACTAAATTTCAGACTTTCTCAGTGTGATTTTCGTGATTTTTGCTGGTTTTTACATCAGAATGGACTATTTATTTTCTCACAGCAAAAGTTTGCAAGAGCCCCGTTGATGAATTTACGCAAAAAGTACAAATTTGAGGAACTTCAGCACCTACAAACATACATCAGGAAGATACCGTGAAAGATTCAAGCTAAAATACCCAAAAATAAAGCCGGTATTTATGAAATACTCGTACGAAGATTCCTATAATCCTCACTGAGTGCGAGTGAGGTAGATAGACACAATATCACTCGCACTCACTAAGGTCATGGCGAAAGGAATTTCATAATTTTCGGCTTTATTAAGTCTCAACCAATTTCGCTCGTTTTGGATTCAAAAACGCCTTATAAAAATTACGGAGGTGCTATAACGTTCTTGGATTTCCGTCTTTCCTTTGTTCACAATGGGGCTGTTGCACACTTTTGCTATACGCAATTTAATAGTCGATTATGGTGTAAGAACCTCCAAAAATAACGTTGGCAGCACTAAAAACTTCCGATATCTACTCCTAAACTCGATAGACGCTTTTATTTGCGCGGACGTAATAGTGACTGAGGGTAGTAACAATGGGAGATTCCCATCTAACAATACTGTAACTCCATCAAGAAGTGACCGATAAAAGACGACTTTCATTTGACACCGGTGCCACTAGGTGTTGCGGTACCATTCATCGGATGTGGATCATCACTCTGGGACCAAATAATGTTACGTCTTCACGGTCCCGTACGCAGATGATCGGTGTGCTCTTACGGGGGGTATAAACTACGCGCAAACATACTTACGTGCGCACCATCCAACGTCTTTCGGAGGACCGTCAAGCCGTAACATTATTTGGTCCCTCTTGTCTAATTACTCAGTGAATCATCCTTGTCAGCTTAGAAAGAGTGACGAAATTAAGATAAGAATCTCCCATTGTTACTGCCCCCGGCCACCATTACGCCCTCGTAAATAAAAGGTTTTGTTGAGTTTATAAGAGTGGATTTCGGAAGTTTTTAGTACTGCCATTGTTATTTTTCGAGGATTTTTACACCAGAATCGACTGTGAAATCGCTGATAGCAAAAGCGTGCAACAGCCCCATTTAAAATACTAAAGAAACGACTTTTCCCAAAAGCGACTAGTGGCGCTATCCATCGGATCGCAATCTGGAACAGTTTCGCCTATGGAATCATCTTAAGGTGATTCCATGGCAAACTCCCGGAAATTTTAATCCGATAGATAGCGTTACTTGTCGCTGGCTCCGAAATCGGCTGTTTTCTCTGAACAGACGAATAATAGACAAAAAATCGGACTGTCAGCACCTGCTTAATTTTTTGCTTGATTTTTTGAGCCATAAACGGGCCAAATTGGTTCTAAAATAAAGGCGTAACTATTCAAAGAAAAAATCATATTATGTTATTTGGAGTTGTATCAGTAAAAATGACAGGTGAAACAGAACCCTGTAATCTTTACTGATACAATAACTCCAAATTACATATGGTTCTTTCTTTGCATAGTTACGCCTTTATTTTAGAACCAATTTGGTCCGTTTATGGCTCAAAAAATCAAACAAAAAATTAAGCAGGTGCTGACAGTCCGATTTTTTGTCTATTATTCGTCTGTTCAGAGAGAACAGCCGAAAACCGTCAAAAAACGGCTGTTTTCGGAGCCAGCGACTAGTAGGTAACGCCATCTATCGGATTAAAATTTCCGGGAGTTTACCATGGAATCACCTTAAGAGAAAGAGAATATCCGTCTCGAGATATTCTGAGGATATCTACATCCTCGGCTCGTGTTTAGGGTAGTCCATCAGATACTGCTGTAAAGTACAGGGTGTACCAGACCACCCGGATAGGGCATTTTTCTCGAAAACTACTGAACTAAATGATTTGAAACAAGAAAGTCAGATAGGGAATCGACCCCAAATTTTCCGTTTTTGATATTTTCAAAAGCTCCCGACCCTTGGGGAGTTTTTGGGGGAGCTCAAACACTTTTTTCAAGTTTTCTCCAAAAAGTCTCCAGTAAAGGTATAAAAAAAAAGTTCAAATTCGTAAATTAGAGACAGTTGGCGACATTTTCGCTCCTATAACTTTTTTCCAAAAACCCCAAATTTTTTGAGTTAGGGGCCTTTTTGAATGTTTTTGAGTCGGCCCTTGTGACCACCCTGTTTACAATTTCCCAAAAATTATTACATATTCTGAAAGGTCAGATCAAGACCTTTCGATTGATGTGCCACATGTTACCTTTAAGTGAAAAAATAAGGTGTTTATCGCAAAATCAAAATTTCGGGGCTTCAATTGCAGAATTGGCGTGATTCCTTAGTTCGAGCGATTCAATCCCCGAAAGAACCTTATTCAAAATGAGCCATTTTGGCCCTGAGGAATTTGTTTTGGATTATTCTTCCAATTGATAGAGCATCGTTTCGCGGTTCTAAAACTGGGTTTGTTTTTGTCTTAGCCTCTCTACGAGCGGCGGGGGAGGGGGTCAAAGTTGAAACCTATTTTCGTCAATAACTTTTCACCAAATTAAGCTACGACTCTAAACTTTAAACCAAAATGTTCACCGCAAAAAGAGCTTTCTTTTGATGTATATGATAGTGTATTTATCTCAATTTTCAAGGTAAAAATTGCAATTTTTTGTTTTTTACGAACCCAAAATTTTGAAAATTTGCAATTTTTAAAGATGAATACCATCTTCGATTTTTTTCAAAAACTATTTAAAAGAAAGCCCTTTCTTTGTTCTTTCAAATTGCGCAAAGTTCATTTGTCGGCAATGAATACTCTCGGAGATATGATCGGTCAAAGTTGGCAAGGTCTCGAAAATTCTTGAAAGTTGCGCGCTCCAAGGGTTCGTATTTTGCGCCTCCTTCCGTACAGTCACGAAAGTTGAAAACGAGCTTATGCAAGTTGTCAGCATGACTTCTTCGCAAGGGGGGTGGGTATTTTAGGTGGCGTAGGGGCATAATTATCGACGGAAATCGGTATGCAGCGTTGCCAAATGTTGTCAAAACTAACTTACGTTATGTGTAGGAATACATAAATAAAGTTAGATGGAATAGTCGAAATTTATGTCATCGGTATCAATTCGGTACATTATCTGTGTGTTAAAGACAGTACTTTTATCAGATGTCATCCCATTTGTAGGTGAGTTAGCGGAGATAAGCGGAGCCGATGACTTTCGAAGCTGCTTGTGCAAGGCGGCTGTCAGGCAAGAGATACATAGTACTTACAAAATCTCTCATCCGTCAGTTTACCACTAACCATATTTTCAGCTGTGTTCGCCAAATTTCAGAACATAAATTCCTACTATTCCATCCAACTTTATTTATGTATTCCTTCACATAACGTATGAGTTTCGACAACATTTGGCAACGCTGCATACCGATTTCCGTCGATAATTATGCCCCTACGCCACCCAAAATACCCACCCCCCTTGCGCAGAAGTCATTCTGACAACTTGCATAAGCTCGTTTTCAACTTTCGTGACTGTACGGAAGGAGGCGCAAAATACGAACCCTTGGAGCGCGCAACTTTCAAGAATTTTCGAGACCTTGCCAACTTTGACCGATCATATCTCCAAGAGTATTCATTGCCGACAAATGAACTTTGCGCAATTTGAAAGAACAAAGAAAGGGCTTTCTTTTAAATAGTTTTTGAAAAAAATCGAAGATGGTATTCATCTTTAAAAATTGCAAATTTTCAAAATTTTGGGTTCGTAAAAAACAAAAAATTGCAATTTTTACCTTGAAAATTGAGATAAATACACTATCATATACATCAAAAGAAAGCTCTTTTTACGGTGAACATTTTGGTTTAAAGTTTAGAGTCGTAGCTTAATTTGGTGAAAAGTTATTGACGAAAATAGGTTTCAACTTTGACCCCCTCCCCCGCCGCTCCTAGAGGGGCTAAGACAAAAACAAACTCAGTTTTAGAACCGTGAAACGATGCTCTATCTATTGGAAGAATAATCCAAAACAAATTCTTCAGGGCCAAAATGGCTCATTTTGAATAAGGTTCTTTTGATTTTGCAATAAACACCCTATTTTTTCACTTAAAGGTAACATGTGGCACATCAATCGAAAGGTCTTGATCTGACCTTTCAGAATATGTAATAATTTTTGGGAAATTGTAAACAGGGTGGTCACAAGGGCCGATTAAAAAAATTCAAAAAAGCCCCTATAACTCAGAAAATTGGGGGTTTTTGGAAAAAAATTATAGGATAAAAAATGTCGCCAATTGTCTATAATTTACGAATTTGAACTTTTTTTTATACCTTTACTGGAGAATTTTTGAAGAAAACTTGAAAAATGTGTTTGAGCCCCCCAAAAACCCCCCAAGGGACTATCGGGAGCTTTTAGAAATATCAAAAACGGAAAATTTGGGGTTGATTCCCTATCTGACTTTTTTGTCTCAAATCATTTGGTTCAGTATTTTTCGAGAAAAATGCCCTATCCGGGTAGTCTGGTACACCCGGTATACTGCATAAAAATAAACAGAGGGATGGGGAAGAAATAAAGCAAAACCAAAAGTCTTAAAAATCCAAATTTTGCGTCGGACCCTGAATTAGAAAATCCCAGGGTCGATGAACTTACAAGCTTATGAGAAGGTAAACCATCAGGTAGAGTGAAACTACTTTGTGAGGCTGTTCCAACACACGCCGTTCCGATTACGGAAAATGACGCGAAAAAAAGAACTGTGAAATAAACTCGTAAACAGGACATGGCAGAGAACACAATTCACACTATAAATGAAGCCACGGGCATTACCGATTCGATAAAAAATTAAACCATGTAAAAGAAAGCGACTCTTTGCTGTATACATGAAATAAATGTCAGCAAAGCGATGGTCTCGTAGTTGTAGAGAAGTAGGTATATTCGTGATGGATAACAAGCAAGTAGTGCCACCTGCTGATAACAAGCAGTGACTGCGCTGAGATTTAAATCTCGTTAGATTTCACACATATTTAATTTCATAATATGACGTACGCCATTTAATAATTAAAGTCGGAAAAGTCAGGTGGAGTGTACAATTAGAACATTTGATGAAACATCTGAGAAGAATTAAAAACCCGGGGTTAGGTACGAAGTCTCATTTAAAAAAAATAAATAAATAAATAAATAAATAAATAAATAAATAAATAAATAAATAAATAATTCCGACAAATTAGGATTCGAATACATTCTTGATAGAAACTCGTTATACAAGGTGTTTCAGGTTTGACGTCAGAGAATGGGTCTGTTGCATACTTTTGCTATAGCGGTATGGAGGGCAGATACTTGTGTAAAATTTCGTGAAAATTACATTGGAAGTATTAAATAGTCTCAAAATCCACTCCTAAACCGACAAAAGGCGTTTTAAGGAAAGCCTAAGATGGCGGTCGAAAGGGCGAATGTACCCTGCATGCATGCACCAATGGGTCTGTTGCACACTTCGGCTACAGCGTTTTAAAGGATCAATTCCTATGTAAAAAGCCGAGAAAATAACAATGATAGCATCAGAAAACAATAAAATTCAGTATTAAACTCACAAATTGCGAAAAACACTAGACACTATTCACCCCTGTATCTTTCCACCACGTGCACGATATTTCGCGAAATTAGCGCGGCACATTCAAATTATCACGGCCGCCTGTCATCACAGCTGACTTCATAAACAAATAAACAGTAAACACTGACGGCGTCTGCTCGAATTCTTACATTTCAATATCCTCAACTCCTCACAAAAGGTTGTGAAAGGTATACGGAAACCGATAATTGTGTCGAAAACTTATCAAAATGAAACAATAACTCACAGGAGATCCAAGGATGATTCCAACTTTGATCATCATGCTTGGAACTCCTGTGTGTTATTATTTCATTTTGATAAGTTTTCGACACAATTATCGGTTTCCTTACCAATCACAACCTTTTGTGAGGAATTGAGGATATTGAAACGTAAGAATTCGAGCAGACGCCGTCAGTG
This sequence comes from Trialeurodes vaporariorum, assembly GCA_011764245.1. Classification (NCBI taxonomy): domain Eukaryota; kingdom Metazoa; phylum Arthropoda; class Insecta; order Hemiptera; family Aleyrodidae; genus Trialeurodes; species Trialeurodes vaporariorum. The sequence continues at coordinate 62,537,283 of VMOF01000369.1, forward strand.
TTTACTGTTTATTTGTTTATGAAGTCAGCTGTGATGACAGTCGGCCGTGATTATTTGAATGTGCCGCGCTAATTTCGCGAAATATCGTGCACGTGGTGGAAAGATACAGGGGTGAATAGTGTCTAGTGTTTTTCGCAATTTGTGAGTTTAATACTGAATTTTATTGTTTTCTGATGCTGTCATTGTTATTTTCTCGGCTTTTTACATAGGAATTGATACTTTAAAACGCTGTAGTCGAAGTGTGCAACAGACCCATTGCACCACGAGCAACAAAAGATGGCCGACGACGGCAATTCGTAACGTTGGTTAGAATGTAAACAAACGTCTTACTTCTTCTTACAATTAGGACTTATACGTTTTGAGTCATTTTGAGTGTTTTCGTCCGGTAAATTTTACTTTCTCGTTATTGTTTGTGATTACTATGATGAATAAAGTACGTTCTTCGTCAATTTGTCGGAATTCTGAAAAGTAAACGTCGGACAAGCATCTACTTTGTCGAATGCCGTCGTCGGCCATCTTAGCTGCTCGTGGTGCATGCATGCAAGGTTACTTCGTCCTTTCGACCGCCATCTTAGGCTTTCCTTAAAACGCCTTTTGTCGGTTCAGAAGTGGATTTTGACACAATTTAATGCTTTCAATGTAATTTTCACTCGGGTTTACACTAGAATGAATCCCTTTATACCGCTATAGCAGAAGTATGCAACAGACCCATTCTGGGAGCCGACTTTTTAAGTCAAAATAAGACTATTTTGTCTTAGACAGACGTGGGTCATCTTAAAACGTTTCTTCATTTGGGCTACGATATTTTGAAGTTTGAACAAAAAATGTTGGTTTTTAATTTAAAATTAATTTAATTTTTAATTTTAAATTAAATAATTAAATGATATTTAAATTAAAAATTAAATTAATTACATATTTTCAAATTGAATTAATTTTAACATTTAATTTTATCATTAAAATGTCACTAAAATTTATTTCTGAGCGTATTTTTGTGTAAAATTTGTTTGAGTCCTTGAAACAATCATAAAATATAAGTCTGAGAGTACTTTTCTGACACACTGAGTCTGACTTTAAGTCTTATTTTGACTTGGAAAATCGGTTCTGAAATTTCCTGACATTATACCTAAAACACCCTGTAATTAATGCAGTGCCTGGAAAGGGGAAAAAATGGGTTGGCCTGTCCTGAATGTATATGAATTTGCGTGCGCCCAAAAATTAATGCATAATGGTTACTGCGAATTTTCAGAGATTTGGTGACCTTTGCAAACACTTCTGAGAATTTGGTCCCCGTCAGTTACCATTCACCACTATGTTTACCCCCCCCCCCCTTTCATAACTTTTTAGAACTGGAAAATTATGGAGCATGTGTGATGAGAAAAAGACTATGAAGTCAAAATTTGAAGCTGTAGAGTGGTTACAGTACCATCAGAAATATGAAAAACTCTACGGAATGTATTTATTACATCAGTATTAAGACGAATATTTTTCATTCCTCTTTTTATCCCAGAACAATGTGTCTCAGTAGCTTGCAGGAATTTTACGACCGCCCACCGCGAGTGACGTCACTGATTGGCAAGAGTTAATATTTTTTTTTTTTTTTTTTTCTATTAGAGAATCTTTTTCTCATTAAAATGATGTTTGTGGAGTTTTTGTTTTTTTTTTTCCCGAGGAATCTTTATGTAGTAAACTTCGGGTTATCCGAACTAATGTAGCGATCGGCCAGTTCGGATAACGGAAAGTTTGGATAATCAGGAGTCCGTTACTGACAGTTACTACTTTTCGTGAAATGACTGAAAAGTCAATTAAAATACTGCAAACTACTTTAATTTTATACTTAAAACTTTGTGCTTGATATTTACATTTTACGACTGAGTTCTAAAAAGTTTGATTGACTTTTACGTGTTTAAAATAAACCGTAATTTTCTTCGGCTTGCCGCTTGTTTTTGAGCAGCTGTTCCAGTGTTCCACTGGCGGTTCGTGGAGGTGAGGCGACGAAAATGAGAGGTGCACAGGATTTTTTTTTTTTTTTTTTTGTTTTTGTTTTTATACGCTTTTCACCTAAACTTTTTTGAAAATTCTATGTATGTTTCATTCACCCTTTTTGGACAATTGAAACAAAGAAAGGTGGAATAATAACCATTTTAACCTTTATACGTTATTTTTTTAATTTTTTTTCTCTCTCCTCCTTCAAAAAATGTGAGGCAATGACTCCCTGTCGCCTCACTTGCCTCACCTGGCGAGCCGCCACTGAGGGATTTTACGTTCTGCAGACATTTGCGCTACCAAAGACTTCGTGTGCTTCTATGAGTTGAACAAGATAAAAGGTCTCAAAAGCTTCATGCAACTGTACGCTCTGATAATTACTATGTACGCCCTCTAAAATCCATTTTCCATCCACTTTTCCTCTTGAGAAGTAAATTTTTCCATAAAACTTAGTGTTTTGATGAATTTGAGGTTATGTTTTAGGAAAGCTAGATTCAAGAGGAATTAATGAAAATTCGTTCCAAAAGCTATCAGATTCGATGTCAGCGTTCAAATTTGAGGCGAACGGACAAAATTTTCAAAAACTTTTGAGAGAAAATTATTAAATTTTAAGTTTGTTTTGGTAGCGCAAATGTCTGCAGAACCACTCACTTGCCTCTGAGCTGTTCTTCTCCGCACTTATTGAAACACAGGACATCGGGGAAAGTAGCCTCTTCCGGTTGATGGATTTATTCTAGCGCTTTTTTTTTTGGAAAACGGAGGGGCTGTCTGATATGCGTCAAGTTCCTGTGTGAAAAGTGAAAGTGATCTATATATGTATCGACAAAAGAGTTCGAATGACACGGAGCGCGGCCCGGGACAAAGGAGGGGTTTCTACCAGACTTGACTACTAAAGCGCTTTTAGCAAAAGTGTGCAACAGCCCCTAGAGAAAAAAATTGAAAGCGGAATCTTGGCATAATCGCTCATTATGGTGTGTATTACCCAGAGATTAAGGGGTGTCTCCACCTGCTAATTTAAAAGCGCGAATAGACTGATTGAGCCAATGAGCTTCTTTGTTGTCGATACATCGAACTCGACCTATCGACTTCGCCTGCAAAATGGCCGTGATGCAACGTGCAGTACGCTGGTGACCGTAAACATTGTTACTATTCATGTTGTTGGAAATGAGGTTAGATTCTTTCCAACATCTAAATGTTTGTCATTAGTGGCCGATGGGATGATTAAAACTTCGTAGATTTTCAAATTCACTTTCAATATATACTCAGAGCTCATTGTCCAGTCAAATGTTTATAAGATTTTAACTGTTAAGGAGATCCTAACCTCATTTCAAACAATAACAGTAGTAACAATGTTTACGGTCACCAGCGTACGCCACATTGCATACTTCGTAGGAGTCGAACGAACTTGATTTTGAATCGTTATGCGGGTTATGCCATATCTCTTAGGCTTAGTAATCTCTGGTATTATCACCAAAAAAAAGGTCACCTGCGAAATCTGTGGAGTTTTTTTTAAAGTTGTCATTTGTTCTTCCTTGAGACTCAGGTCCTCTATTTCTACGAAGTGGAAGTTCACTCAAAAAGTATTTATTCTAGTCTCAACTAGAAATGTCACGTTGTCAAATTCCTCACTATAACCAACATTATTATTTTGCATTTTGTATTGTGGACCTCCGCGGCTATCAACATTCAACACTTTTACAAAGTTGGTTTTTTAACTCTCGCCTTTTTGAGTTTTCAACTTCTTACTCTGGCGGTTCAATGTCTGTTCCTTTTAGAGTTTCTCAGGGAATAGCACTGTCAAGAAAATTTATATTAAATGTTACACTAAAATGGCTGAATGTTTTTTTTTTTTTTTTATTTTTTTTTTTTTTCAATAACTCTTTCGTTTTTCAGGTATGTGGAGAATTTTGTAAAAATAATCAAAAATAAAAGGAATTTGATTTCGAAGGCCAAACTTTTGGAAGAAGAATTCCAAACGAAGTCAAGAGAGGCTGCCCAAGAAGAACTGAAACTCAAAGCTAAGCTGAACTTGATAAACGCAAAAACGAGAGATCTCCAAATCGAGGTATGTTCAAATATCTCTCGTCAAAATCAATTCCAGGAATCCAAATTGTTACGTGTTGGAAGTTTCACGCGATCCGAGGCGTTTTCCTCATATAATTCTCGAAAAATATTCCTATAAAAGTTTTAAAATAAGTGATAATTTCCCCCCCCCCTTATTTTCCTTAATTCAACATTTCAACACCGTTTGTACGTAATATTACCAATATTTCCCAAAAATTGTCGCTATTTTCCGGAAAAATCTTATTGCCGTGATATTTATTTATAAAAAAAAAAGTATCCTCGAAATCCCCAAAAATGTCTTCTTTTCCACGCGATCCGCGGACCGCTAGATCGGCCACATTTTCCACCTCTGAATTCAATTCATTCCTACTTTATAACCGTTTTGAATTTTAACAGTTACTTGATAGATGAGTTCTTTAGGGTCTAAAGACCAGGGCCCATCAAAGTTCAGGCGTACGATCCTCGACACACTCCCCCCCCCCCCCGAACCTTAATAAGCATCAGTCACCAATCAGTGTCCACAATTTTTTTACCCTATGAAAATTAACATGGGGTTTTTATTTAAGGTAATTTTTCTCGAAAACGAAGAAGAATTTAAGGAATCTAAACTCTTTCAATCGATGTAGCAAAATTGTCTAAACAAATTGATAGGTTGTAAGTTCCACTATATCGCAAATTCGAAAAGATTTTATGAGTTGAAAAGTACCAATAATTAACCCTTCACTGCATGGTGTTCCACCGGTGGAACAAATTCTTCAAACGCTCATATAAAATACAGGTTTTGAGGTATGCCTTCGGCGCGTGGTGTGTCAACGCGGGAGAAGGTATGTTTTGAGCTCACACAAAAAAAAAAAAAAAAATGGCTGAAAGCAAACATCATGCAGTGAAGGGTTCGTGATCGAAATCATGTCAGGGGGAAATTTGCCCCCGTATCCAAACTGACCTCATTTTGATTATTTTTATAAAGTTTCCGGCATTGGCTTTTTGAAAAATCCAATTAAAGTAAAAAAAAAAAAAAAAAATTTAAAATTTAAAAAAAAAAAAAAAAAAAAAATACCCACCATTTCTTATGGTGTTCTATCACTTGTAAAAAACGAGTAAAAAATAGAAAAAAGATGATTTTGACCGAAAAACCGTCAAATTATTTTTTTCACTATTTTTCCCATGTATTTGACCACCTAATACATTGAAAAATCCACATTTGCTTGAGAAAAAAAAAATCATGCAGTGAAGGGTTAAGTGTTTCTTTCTTGAAAACACGTTGATTTTTTTGTTCCCCTTTTCTGTTTCAAAAACCACAAAATTTCAGACCCTTACAACTGCCCCTTTATATTGTATTGAAAATGTCATAGTGTCTTTTCACTTGATGATTTTGTCTGTTTTACAACGATTTTTGTGTGTCTCATTTTGATTGCGAATAGACGCTGAGAATCTCAGTATTCATCTCGTTCAGCTCCTCCATCTTTCGAATAAATTCATTTAAATAAAAAAGACCCTTCGCAAAAATCCCGCGGACAAGCTTAAGATGATTCCAGGGTCGATTGAACCGTGGAAGCCGCATCGTGCTGCTCAATAAGTCGACAGTTTTTGGCTGAAAATGACGAAGCATACTTCAGGAGGATACCCTGAAATTTTCAAGCTGAAACACTCAAAAATAAAGCCGAAAATTATGAAATACGAAAATTCCCTCAAGCCTCAATGAGTGCGAGTGAGGCAGATAGACATATTATTATACTCGCACTCGCTCTCACTCATTAAGCTTATGGCCAAATGAATTTCACAATTTACGGCTTTAATTCTAAACCAATTTTGCTCGTTTTTACTTGAAAAATCCATAAAAAAATTGTGAGGGTGCTGACGTTATTGGATTTTGCGGTTTATCTATGGTTTCTGTTTAAAACGCCAAAAACACGACTTTTCTGAAAAGCCACTAGTGGCGCTATCCATCGGATTGAAATCTGGAAAAGTTTCGCTTGGAATTACCGTAATAATACACAGTGACTGGGGGGGGGGGGGGGGGGGGCAAGGAGGCCAAGGTCCCCCCCCCCCATAGGAAGAAAAAAGGAGGAAATGAAAGGAAAAAAGAAGGAAAGGAAAGGAAAAAAGGAGAAAAGGAAAGGAAAAAAAAAATGATGAAAAGAGAAATAGAGAAGAGGAAAAGAGGAGAGAAAAAGAAAAGATGGGAAAGGAAATGAGTTTAAAAAAGTATCAATGTCATGAAACATATTTTTCCTCGGAGAAACACATCTTTTCCGACAGCAATGTCCTAAATTGTGAATTTCGCTCGATCTTCTTCTGTAATCTAGATTTCCATGACAACTTGCCCCCCCCCCCCCCCATACAGAAATCCTGGGTGCGCCTAGGGACTCTAGGTGCGCCCATGCACAGCGTTCTTATAAACAGTAAACACTTTTCATTAATTTATTCTTATTTTTTTCCCCATCAGGTTGCTGCTGACATATCCAAGAAGTACAAAGATCGTCCAGTCAACTTAATGGGTGGTGTACAAGCGAATTCCTAACATCATTGTGGAAGTAAATGTTTAATTGACTTTTCTTCAAATGAAATTGTGAGAACTATAACATTTCATTCATTGCCATTAAGTTTAGGAAGAAAATCTCCAATCTTAATCTCTCTAAACCTGGAAGAATATCAAGATACACTCAGAACAGTGTGTAGTCTAGCAACAGTACATTTCGTTCACTTAACCCTTGAAAACGATCAAACTTCTGAGTTTGGAGTAAACAGGTACCTAGAAGCACCCTTGCATTCAACCCTTTGCTTGGGTTTAAATGAAATTGCAATGCTGCCAGATTGCACAGTATTGCACTGATTCTCAGTTGATCTAACACGAAAATGGTTAACCTATTAAGACCAGTGGCGTAACTAGAAATGACCTTTCTCTCACTTTGTCCATTAAAATGTGGAAGTTAGAAAAGGATACAAAAGGAGGATCAATCCCCTCTTCCTATCCTTTTTCTACCTGTACATTCGGATGAGTAAAAAGAGAGATAGAATGATTTCTAGTTACGCTACTCATTAAGACCTGCTATCATCAGCGATGGAAATTTATTTTGGTTTTTAATATCCCAAGTCTCCTTGTTTTACCTTGAAATGTTTTATGTGTATAGTTTTGTGTTGGTCCCAATAAAGTACGTCAATTTTTAAAACTTCTAATTTTAGTTCTGACTATTAAGATAACTCATTATTATTTTATGGAGTTTAACTATTTAATTTCTGTTTTTCTATGTGTGTCTTGATCTGGCAAAACATGATGAATTATCTCACTTTTTCCATATATTGTGAACTGATTTATAAATGTTGCTAACGTTATTCTTCAAAGGAATTTATTGGAAGAGTTAAGCAGTTATCTTATTGTTAGTAAAAAAACACAAAAACAAAAAGCGTTAAAAGAAAAGATATTTGAATGGACTGAAACTAATTATTGTGAAGTAAACACTGGGGTTACTGTAGCTCTTTCTTAAAGGCGAGTCTTTCTCGTCTGGTTTTGGATTTTTCAATATTTTTGTCTATTTTTTCTCCTTTTAAGTATCTGTATAAAAAAGTGTTAAAATCGAAACCTGTTAATTCTGTAAATATGTCACTATTTATTCTGGTTTTTTTTTTGGTTTTATTTTTATTTTTAAGTTTGCATTTGTCAAAATAAAAATTTGAAAAAAAAGAATCAATTTATTTTACAAAAATATCTTAATGTTTTTTTTTTTTTTCACACCCCTATTTTCTATTTCATTTTTAATCTATATAGAATCTCTTTCCCTTACACTTTTTTAAACAGGAAGAATGGACAGACGGAGGGAATGGGTTTAAAAAGCACTTCCAATGGCGGATCCAGTATATTGTCTTTCTCTCTCTCTCTGTCCATTAAAATGCATGTGTTAGAAAAGGATAGAAGAGGAGGCAAAAGTCACATGACAGCCCCTTGTCTGTCCTCTTCTAACACACGCGATCGAATGGCCATAGAGAGAGAAGGAGAAATTCCTGGATCCGCTAGTGAGCACTTCAGCAGATGTGGCTGAACCAATTGTTTAAACCGCAATCAATTGGGAAGTTGGAATTTGATTCATATCCATGAGAGTTTCGCCTTTCTGAAGACGATACCAAATATTTAGGGATGACAGAGCTATGTCAGGGGAGTCAGAATATGGCCAGTTTTGTTTTCATTTTTTCCTTGATGAAGAGGGGGAGGAAGGCAGTGGCGGCTCGTGCAATCTGGCAACCGTGAACTTTTACCATTTAAACGTATGCAAAAAGATCGATACGCCTCACCTAGTATCGATTATTTTACACAGTTTTAAATGGAGGAAATCCATTGTTGCCACATTTCACGAGCCGCTGCTGGAGGAAGGGGGATCAAAGTCCAATACTTTAAGGTGATTCCAGGCGAAGCTTGTCCAGATTTCAATCCGATGGATATAACGCCACTGGTGGTGCTCAAAAAGTCATTTTTTTTTTTTGCTGAAATTTATGAATATACGCCAAAAGTACCTACCAATTTAAGGATCGTCAGCTTCTGCAAACATACCTCAGGAAGATTTCCTGAAAGTTTCAAGCTGAAACACTCAAAAGTAAAGCAATGGAAATTATGAAATAGGTACGAAGATTCCCATAAGCTTCAATGAGAGCGAGTGAGGCAGATAGACACAGTATCTTTTGCACTCACTCGCACTCACTAAGCTTATGGTGAAATTAATTTCATAAATTACAGTTTTAATCCTCTACCAATTTTGCTCGTTCTGGGCTCAAAATAATCCATTAAAAAATTACGCAGGTGCAGACTTTTTTTTTTTTTTTTTTTTTTTTTTTTTTTTTTTTTTTTTTTAATTTAAAATGCCGAAAACACGACTCCCCATACGCTATCCATCGGATTGAAATCTGGAAAAGTTTCGCCTAGAACCACCTTTAGCTCGCAAAGTTATGGCGCGGCGAGTTTTTTGGTGCTCAAAATTACGCATCCACCTGATGCAGTATCGTCTTGGGAAAAATTGCTGATTTATTCGTTGTTCGCATGGCGGAATCAAAAGTTGTCATGCGGCGTAGGTTCGATGCGGTGAAGGACCATCGCACCGTATCGGGGAAACATTGGCATGGACTGCGTATCGGACTGACCGGGACCAGAATGAATGGATTTTGGGCCATTTTGTTACAAATATATGAGTATTAGTAACGCTATTTACTATGTTCCTTGAGTTTACCTACTTATGAAAAAACGGAAATCAACTTTTTTGGGAAAACATCAACCTTCGATAACATAGTCTTAAGTAATCAAGTGCAGTTCGGAAGACCTTGGCCGAGTGAACAGTTTCATTGTTAACCCCAAGACATATCTACTATGTAGTTTCCCCTCTTTCAAACAATCACAGTAGAGGAAAGTTTGCATAAAGGGCTCGTGATTCTAATTACCATTTCTGACAATATAGGTACAGGGTGTTCATTAAAATAGTTTCCATGTGAAATTTTTCGGTTACGGCTTCAAAGAACCTCGCCAAAAAAGGGTCCAAATTTGGCGAGGCTCTTTCGAAAATCGTTGAAACACATGAGTCCGATTATTTCGAGGGGGGTATTTTCTAAGGGGGTTGCCGATTTTATTATCACACACGGTGCTCTCGTCCAGGGGCGTGCCGTGGTTTCCAGAGGGGGGGGGGGCAAGAATGCAATTTTGCCGCCCTCCGTGGACAAAATTATGTATTTGATGACTTTTTTTTTTTTTTTGGTTGTTTACCCTGATTTTTTACCAAATGATTTTTTTTTTCAATTGTTTAAATATGTATAACGAATAAAATGTTTGATGAGGAATTTTGAGCTGTTCTCAATTTCTTATACACAGGTATACCCTCCAACAACGGGCGCGCGAATTTTTGAAACCACTTTTATTAAAACTTAGTCATCCTTATTTGAACTGCATCTAAAGACTAAAGAAAAAAATAAAGTGGCAACATCTGCGTACTTTTGTTAAGGGTAATGGTAATACTTTGCATTAATTCATGAAGGAAATCAGAGTTGGGCAAAAAATTATTCGGAGATTATTCGGTGTGTCCGGCAACGCCGAGTCAATCGAATTATTCGACGAATAATTCTACAATTAATTGACCTATACCGTCCGTGTGTTTCCCTTTCCTCAACTCAGGTAGCAAACCCAGTTTTCAGGAGTCATTTCATTATTTCTGATTGTTCGGTTGCCCAACTCTGAAGGAAATATACGGCTGGTTCCTTTAATCTGGCAACGCTGCATTGAAGTGTAGCAGTGCGCTGTGGTATGAAACCGTCAAAAAGTTGCCAAACCCTGGTAAAAATAGATTTCCATAGAATTGAGCAATTTCCATGGAAATCGGCGTGTTTTCGTGTAGCAGTACTTGGATTCCGTAGAAATTGCATCAATTTAATTCCATGTAAAATTGGTCATGGAACATTTTTACCAGGGAATGTCAGAAAGAAAAAAAATTCTCCTAAATTTCTCATTTATAAACTTTTCAGGCCGCTCATTTTAATCACAGAGGACACTTACAAAAAGTAATTTCAACCTTTCAACAGTGCCGGCCTTAGTACATCTTAAAACAAGTTTAAAACGCTGCAAACGTTGATTTTTAAGGACTTTCTTCTTCACCGATTTTGGCCACCTTTTTTTTTTTTTTTTTTTTTTTTTTTCCTTTCTTTCTTTCTTTTTTTTGGATCTCAGATCATAGTGCAGTGTTTCCAAAACTCAGGTTAATTAAAATCGAGTATAATGAATTGGTAAAAAACGGGAACTGGAACTTTTCCCAAACCAGAACCCGTAAATCTGGCACCGCTGATACTTCGATCCACATTGCGCTCGCGTCACTCCGTCTGTTTGCGCATGCGCGTGCATGATGTGCGGACTTCACTCGGCTCAACAGTCAACACCTTCCAACGACGAGACAACATCAAACATCTGAACGCAACCTACACATGACCAATACACATCATCACATAACCCTTGTCAAGAAAAGTCAACTTGATTTTACTTTATTTATTTATTCTTTTTTTTTTTTTTTTTTTTTTTTTTTTTGTTAGGTAGGATAGGTTAGGTTTAGTTTAGAGAGGCTCACATAAAATCGTCTAGCTCGCGAAAGGAGCTTTTGCGTGGGCCGCCCGCGCTGCAGCAATTTCAGCTGACACCTGCTCCAAAGCTAGCTAATCCGCGCTTTACACTGTTGCCGAGTCATGAACTTACCTACTCTAGAGTCCCTATACACTGTGAGCGTTGCGAAATGTCATTCAAAATGGGGAAGAAGAAGCAGATTAATGGAGTCCCCAAGAGGCAAGTTGTAAATGGCGGATGGCCATTTGCCCTGCGCTGTTGCTACTATTTCGCTATCTCTTATATGTTTGGTTCAGATTCTTGACAATAACCAGTCGTTATTGAAAGAGAAAAGGTTCTCCAGAATAACATTTAAGCACAGAATAATACAATCAGAAGGGAAACTCCCATAAGAGCCAATGGAAACAAGATTTGGAATTTACTGGTACAAACTGGCAACTGTGCCTACTCACTTCCAGTGGCGGTTCGTCAGGTGTAGTTAGTGTAGTGGCACTACACCTACTTTTTCAAGTTTTTTTTTAATTTTTTGTTTGTTTTTCTTCTCAAATTTTCAAAGATAATGGTCGCTCTTGATTAAAAATGATTGGGATTTCGGAGAAATTAAAGGGGGAAAAGAAAAAAATGAGTTGTAAAGAGCATCAAATATACTAGCTGTCGCAAGAGAACTTTCGAGTCACGAAATTGTTAACACTATATAGCTTAAAATTAAATCTGAGGCAGGTCAAATTTTCGAAAAATTTCCGCGGGAGGACCCCCAAACCCCCCTCCTACTGGGAACGTCCTCCCGCAGACCCCCCACAACTACACCTAATTTTTCAGTCACGAGCCGCCACTGCTCACTTCTCAAGATGGCGGACATGCTTTTTCAGGCTATACAACCAATCACAACTCGGCCAGTTGCCGAAGATTGCCGAAGATACTCTCTTTCGAACATGGCGGCTCGAAGTAAAGAATGTTTCAAAATGAATTAGAGTTTCCGTTCTGATTAGAGTATTCTGTGATTTAAGCATAGGAAAAATAAACAATAATGACCTCGGTCTCTGTTACTTCAAATGTGTCATGAAAGCGAGTACGTGAAAAGTAAGCAATCCCTCCGCCATTTGCATTTGCCTCTTGGGGCTTTCTTGACAGCCTAAATCTGAGAGCCAATCCGAAATGTATTCTGACATGGAGCAATTCTCCCATAGTATACAAGGACTCTAATCTACTCTGGCTTCGTGTCGTCAATGATTCTTCAGCGTTCAGTGCCGATTTCTGCCACCAGAGCACTATCGCTCGATTAATGTCAAATTACAGGCCGAAAGTAATACTTATATTTAAGAAAACGGAGTGTCAGTTGCTAGATAATCATCTGAAGAACGACTCTACTGAACATCGCTCGTCAATAACTTCAAAAAAAAGGCTGAAAGTACCAAAAAATAAAATATCGCATTTCGATAAGAGAATCGATTTGGAATATTTTGTTTTTTGGTATTTTCAGCCTTATTTGTAAAGTCATTGACGAGATATTTCGCAGAGACGTTCTTCAGATGATTATCTAGTAACTGACACTCCGTTTTCTTAAATATAAATCTTAAATATAAATTACTTCCGGTCTGTAATTTGACATTAATCGAACGGTAGCGCTCTCTAAACGCTGAAGAATCACCTTAAAGGATATAAGTTGGAGCTTCGATGGAGGAAGCAGTGGCGGCTCGTGAAATTTGGCAACCGTGTCCTCCTCCTATTTAACCAATGTAAAACAATCGATTCTCCCGGAGGCTGCCAGCCTCCGCAAGAATCGATTATTTTACCTACGTTTAAATGAAAAACTTGCATGGTTGCCAAATATCACGAGCCGCCACAGGGAGGAAGTCGTCGGATTCATTTTCTCCTTAATCTAAAGGTAATTTGTGTGGTTTGAATAGGACGTCAGTAATTTCTAAGCGTTTTTTTGTTCCTTTTTCTTTTTCTTTTTTTCTAGCAATGTTTTAGACTCAGAGAACGATTTTCAAGTCAAACTAATAAATTAAGACCGGACAACCTTTTCACTACCAGGTTCAGATTACCAGAAAAAAAAAAATCAAAGCTTTGTCTCGCTCATTAACAGCAGGTATAGTTAAATATTCGTACTCCGCGGTGTTGATTTTGACTATCCCAGTAATTGAAGGCGCTCGATGAACCATTGTTTTGCAAGTGTTAAAGATGGAAAGTAGCTTTTACGGGCGATGAGGGGTAGAGGTACAAAATCAAATAAATAGGATGTGATTATGAAAGGGTTAACAAGAAAGGAGCCGATTCAAAATTTTCATTTTTTTTTTTTGAAATTGAGGGCCTAAAAATCAACTTTTGGTTAATTTTCGCCGACAGCTTTTTTTTTTTTTTATCTGTTTTTCTGATTTGTTTTCTGTTTTTTGTTTGTTTGTTGTTTTTATTTTGTTTTTTTTTTTCGTTTTGTTTTGTTATTGTTTTTTGTTGTTGTTGTTTGTTTGTTTGTTTTTTGTTTTTTTGTTTTTTTTTTTTCTATGCACGGATCGAAATAAAACCCTTTTAAAAAACGTGAGGCCGATATGGGGACGCCTCGCAAGCACTCCAAATGGGAGGGGTGTTGCGTTTTTAATTGCCGAGTTGAAAAAGCCAACGAAGGAGAATGAAAGAGTAAGTAACCCTTAGAGGAAAGATTTGTTCGTCCCATTTAATTCCCGCGTGAATGTAGATTTGACAACACTGTGCTCATCCTCACCGTAAGAATCAAGGCTACGTGACTGCACTTTTACTTTTTGACACGCCGCGTGATATAGGTAGCTCTGAAAGCTGATTTTGTGAGACAGATTATTTGCTGATCGAGTCGGACGTTGCCAAATCTCACGAGTGAAATAAGTTATTCACACGCTTGTTTCAGAGCCTTGCAAAGTGAGTGTTCTGCAAGTATGAAAACAAGCCGAAATGTGAAATGAGCTTTAAATTAAACTAACTAATCTTAATTTATGTCCAATTTTGCTCACTTTTTTAAGACAGTCTTAAAGAATGATATAAAAGACAGATAACGCTCCTTGGGAATAAGAAAAAAGTCAGATCCATTGATATGAAAAAAAAGATCGCTATAATTTTTTGTTTTCACCTTACACTTTTATTTTTCATTTTCAATACCTCAACTAGGTCATTCACATTCACAAAAAAATGCCTGTATTAATGATTTATGCTGACGCGCATTGACTGTTTTTGTCTCTGTTTCTACACGGAAAAAAAGACTGGTAGAGTTTACCATCTGCATGTAGCTGATTTTGGAGTCTGCTATCAAGCATGGTTATAATGGGTCTGTTGCAAACTTTTGCTACAGGGATTAAGAGCGTTTAATCTAATGTAAAATCGCCTCAAAAGTCCATTGATGGCATCAGAAAGTTATGAAATGCAATAATAAACTCACAAGAGGCGTTTAATGAAATCCAAGATGGCGGATAAATATTGAGCAATTTGTATGCATGCACCACGAACAGCCAGGATAGCCAACCTCACAATATCGATCACAACCAATCTCAACGTAAACAAACACATAACCTCTACCTCGACCAGTGAGGTTGTCAAAGTTGGCCATCCTTGGATGTTCGTGGTGCATGTATACAAATTGCTTGATATTTCTCAGCCATCTTGGATTTCATTAAACGCCTCTTGTGAGTTTATTATTGCATTTTATGACTTTCTGATGCCACCAATGGACTTTTCAGACGGGGTTTCATTAGTTTTAACACTCTTAATCGTTGTCGCAAAAGTTTGCAACAGACCCATTTTACCATCATATGTTAAAAGTAACGTGCGTAACTTGTGGTAAATGAAGATAACCTGTCGGTATATTTCACCACAAAGGTACGTTAAATTTATACCATATGATGGTGAAATTTACCATACTTTGATAGCAGACTCCAAAATCAGATTTGCAGATGATGAATTCTACCAGTATTTTTCCCCCGTGTCTTTTCGTCAATTCTGGCACGAATAAAACATTTACTAGAGTAAAATGATTGAAATAAATTTCACCAATTCCAAGAGCTGTGATAGACTCTCCCTTCTTTGCTACACGGGTTGTTCTTTCACACTCTTTACAGCTCTTGGAATTGGTGAAATACATTTAGATCATTTTATTCTAATGAATTATACCAATGGAATTAAGGCAATGAAGGATTTCACAACGCAGCCACCTCGGTAATAATCCACGGTCCATTAGCTTTTCTTGGAATTTTAATTGAAAACTAAAAAAAGTAATAAATTCATCTGAGCGGGGACAAACCAAGGACGTTCTCAGTATCGAGAGATAATTCTGGGAGGGGGAACTTTGCTCATTTTTGACACTTTCAGGCAGTTTACCATGTTTGAGTTTTTATTTTTTGCGTATTTCCAGGGATTAGATGGTAGGGGTAGTAGAGTACCCCCCTCCCCCCTCACAATTATAGACCTCTGAATGAAGCAATTGCACCGGCCTGAACTTTATAGTTTTTTTATCGGGGGGGGGGGGGGGGGTAAAGGTGCTCGGTGAGCAGTGGCTAAGCGTGCTATGAGGCAACGTATCATTTTCTCCATTTGAACCCGTACAAAAGATCGAATTTGATGGTGGTCATCGCCGATTCCTTTTAGTTCGATAGTTTTCATGGGTTTAAATGGTCCAAGTACAACGTTGCCAGATTGCACGCTTCACCACTGTCGGTGAACAGCAATAACGACAAGTTATCCCTGAATTTGTGGTGTATAGGAAAGTTTGGCGAAGATTAACGCTATGTAAGACGGATCATGTTCCAACGGAGGCCATATCTCGATCAGCACCACTGGCGCAACCAGGATCTCTTCCATCTCTCTCGTTTCCCATTTGAATGTATAAGTAGGAAAAGGACAGAATTGGGTTCTATCTCGTTGTCCATCCCTGTCTAACATACGTTTTTTAATGGAGAAAAGAGAGAGATGAAGAAACTCTCAGTGCGCTACTGATCAGTACTAAAATAGATCGCGATGGAATTACAACCGCTGTAATTTCTTGGACTCTGTACAGAAAAATTAACAATCGAAATGGTCATGAAGACAAAAAGTTTTGTGAACTGAACTTTGATTCATATCATAATTATGTTAACTTCAGAGGAGTGCAGATGGGGCAGTTGCAAGGGTCTGAAATTGTGTGTTTCTTTATGAAGAAAATGATAGTGCTTGATGAGCTGAGAACAATATGGTGCCTTTGGTTTTTTCCACAAGTGTCCTGGTTTTGGAGATACACACGTGTAAAGTTGTAAAAAACCGTGTGCGTAGTGACGTCACTACGCGGAATTCCCATTTAAATAATGTATTTTGGGCCAAAATCTCATCTCCGGAACAACGGGACATAATTAGAAACCAAGGGTATCCTTGTTCTCAGTTCATCAAGTACTTACAATCTCTATATCAACGCGGAGAAAAACAATTTGGTTATAAAAACTGAACTTCGGCTCATATGGAACACCGATGTGTTCGGTTACAGTAACCAAAGTTTTCGGTTGTGAATACCGAACTTCAGTTAGGAGTACCGAAGGTTTCGGCATATGTGACTAATACTATGACTCACCTTTCGTTCCTATACTGAACCACCTCGGTACTCCTAACTGAAGTTCGGTACTCACAACTGAAAACTTCGCGGTTACTGGAACCAAATATCCTCGGTGTTCCATATGAACCGAAGTTTTTTTTCTCCGTGAAAAACATGACATTTCAGACCCTTGCAACTGCCCCATTATGACAATGCCGTTCCTTCTTTTTGAACCATTTTCTACCCCGCAAATATCTTACTCTAAAACTACATAGCGAAATCAAGGCTTTTGTGTAACAATGGGCCTGTTGCAAACTTTTGCTACAATGATAAAGAGTAATTCATCATATGTAAAATCACCCGAAAAGTCCAATAGTGGCATCAGAAAGTCGTGAAATGCGATAATAAACTCACAAGAGACGTTTAATGAAATCCAAGATGGCGGTAAAATATCGAGCAATCTGTATGCATACACCTTTAACATTCAAGGATTGTCAACGTTGACAACCTCACAGCTTCAGAGGTTATGTGTTTATTTATACGTTGTGATTGGGTGTGATCGATATTGTAAGGTTGGCTATCCTTTGATGTTCGTGGTGCATGCATACAGGTTGCTAGATATTTTACCGCCATCTTGGATTTCATTAAACGTCTCTCGTGAGTTTCATACTGCATTTTATGACTTTCTGATGCCACCAATGGACTTTTCACGCGATTTTACACCAGATTGAACACTCTATAGCACTGTAGCAAAAGTTTGCAACAGACCCATTTACTGCAACTGAAAACTTCGAAGTTCCATTCGAACCGAAGTTCTTTCTCTGAGTGGAATCGCTTGATAGTTCATCTGACCCTTAGAACCTCGGGATCATTTTTCGCAAGACTAGGCAACAGCTTGGTCGTAAGTCCGCGACTCGCGAGAGGCGATAGGCGATTGACGATTACCCTATGTAACGAATCTATAAAATACACCATCTCGCGGAGTTTATGTTATGGGTAACAAGTCGGACTTTTGCTTTGGACTTGTTAATTAAAATAATTACCGGCGAGCGTGTTAATGTTAATGGCGAATATGTTTAAGATAAGTACCTTTTATATATTATGTGGATTGCTTAATGAGGAGCATGGATTTATGGTCCCACCGGTGGACAATTTATTTTCGCCCATTTCGGTTTCAACCGCCGCGCCGGTCAACCTAACCTGCAAACGCAACGGTCGAGGCGTTCGACGCGACATGACGACAACACACAACCAACGAGCGCGGACACGTATGAGTTTATTTGCATGTGACGAGGCGAGAAAATGAAACATGGAACATGAAACATTATTTTTGAGACGAGAGTGAAATTGATGCATAATCCGATTCATGATTTTCACGCGGACGACTGAACGCAAGGATCTCAAATCCGGACGTGGTAGGTTAATGGCTTGGGCAGTTGCAGCTCGATAAATGCGATATATCGATGTCTACTCCATTTAAAACTATAGAAAATTATCGATCGTCAGGGGGTGCAATTGAACCTCCGAGAAATTGATACTTTTATATAGATTTTGACCGCCACTCGTGAAATGCGATGTATTGATCTGGGCCTTTATCAGTGGCGGTTCGTGCAATGCAATGGAGAAAACAACGGATTATCTCCATTTAAACCTGTTGAAAAAAATTGATCCTCAGGGAATTCACTGAATTCCTCAGTAATCGATCATTTTGCATAAGTTTAAATGGCAGGAAAAAATATGATAGCCAAATAGCACGAGCCCGAGCCGCCACTAGCCTTCGTGCAGAGTTTCGGAGGCAGTGGCGGCTCGTGAAATGCGATATATCAATGTCAACTCCATTGAAAACTATAGAAAAGTGTCGATCGACAGGGAGTGCGATTGAACCATCCGAGAAATCGATACTTTTCTGAAGCTTTAAATGGGCTGGACTGGACATCGATTCATCACATTCCACTGTTTGGAGGAGATTTTTGCGCCTTTACAACAAACACGCGCAGAATAAACATAATTTATAAAATGAAACGGAAAGAAAATTATATTAGAGTCATTGGAACTAACTGTCAATAATTCGCACATTTGAAAAGAAATTTCCTTTACAATTTTTTTAATTCTCATTGACAAAACATTAATTCTGATAGTGGGGCACATGTAAGGGTCTGAATGTTGGCATTTCTGAGTAAGAAAATTAAAGCACTCTATGGACTGACGATAATGATGCCTTTAGT
The DNA here is from genome assembly GCA_011764245.1 of Trialeurodes vaporariorum. Lineage (NCBI taxonomy): Eukaryota > Metazoa > Arthropoda > Insecta > Hemiptera > Aleyrodidae > Trialeurodes > Trialeurodes vaporariorum. Next base: position 62,556,154 of record VMOF01000369.1, read on the forward strand.
TTCTAAATAGGTTTTATTTGTAGGTCTCGAGTTGTGATTTTGGTCCAAAATGCATTGTTTTAAACGGCAACTCCGCTCCATGACGTCACAAAGGACACGTTTTTTTTTTTTTTTTTTTTTTAAAAAACTTAACACAAGTGTGTTTCCGAAACCGGGAAACTTGTCATTTATTTGGGAAAAAAACCAAAGGCACATTTGTTCTCAGCTCATCGTGTACTTTCATTTTTTGTTTTGTTAATTTTTTGTTTCTTGATCTTTTTGTTTATGAAAAACACCAAACTTTAGACTTTTTGCAATTGTCCCATTCACGAGAAAGAATCGTTGAATCAATGAAGGCTTCTAGTTACATCAAAAGGAATTTCTTATTGGTCCATATTTAATAATACGTTCCGTATTTCTAACAAGATTTTTTTTGTGAGATATCCGCCCCAATGAGTAATGAGCATAAACCTAGGGTTTTACTATTGATTAGACTAAGTATATTACGCGCATATTGAGTTCTAATTGAGTTTCGTGTGTTTTTATCTGCCATGTTCGAATTTAGCCTTAGTTTTGATCGAAAATTTTTAGTTTTTATGGTTTAAATTTTGACACGAAAAATGAAAAAAAAAAACTAAGAATATGCCCAAAATCATGGCGAGTGAAGTAGAAATTGATATGATTTTTAAATCATCGTCCCAAATGCCAATTATTTGCACAAACTCAATGAAATATATGCGAAGAATCATTGAAATACATTGAAATTCAGTTGAAAATTACACTTATGTTTGAAACTTGTCATGGACATCTATGTTACAGCGAAGGCCTGTTTGATGCTTTAGTTTTTTGTTGTTTTGTTTTTGTTTTTGTTTTTGTTTTAGCGATACCGTATATCGAATTTAAACCAATCACGTGCCGATTTTTAATTACTAAAATTGTTTATTCCATCCCCCAGAAAACGCGCTTAAAAAAATAAGGCTTAATAGACCGGTTATCTTAATCAGAGGTGGATCTGCACTATCGTGTGGACAACGCATCCTTGCAAACGATTGACTGTTATGCTTATTGTATCTTTCACAGTTGAAGGAACTCTTACGAGTCTTTTTATGCACAGAAAGTCTTAACCGACTAACCTGGTGATCAATTCTTCGACATTCCGAGACTGTCAATCTTACAGATATGATGTTCACATTTTTTTAAAGGGCTTGTCCGGAACGTTCTCTTACAAGAGGAAGAGCTTGAGAGTTAAAAGTTCCAATTTCGGCCACCGCAACGCTGATATGCTAATTGATCACTTTTCATAAACTTACCTGTATTACTGAGTGGCGCCATCAATGCCATCATACATTACGTCACCGTTATTAGTCACTCGTACAAAATGTTTTCGTGAGATTTTTTCGTATTTTTTCTTTTTTTTTCTAATTGATTAGAATGCAACGCAACTATTATTTTGTCGGATATATCCTACATCGGAGTGGAAACAGTGGCGTAGTGTGTAATTTGGCAATGTCGCAGTTCGCTCATTCAAACCCACGAAAAAGATCGACTTTTTGGGTGTTCGGTGAACACCTTCGCATTCGACCTTTTACATGGGTTTCAATAGACACAGTAAAACGTTGCCAAACTGAACGCTACGCCACTGAGTGGATTATCGTATAATAAGGTTCATGGTTATCGTATAGATTACACTTTCGAGTGCTAAATACTATACTCTCATTTCTCTCCGCATTCACCGGTGATAGTGAAAATATAACGATTTATATTCTCAACGAGATTTTTACTCCGCGCCGCCGCGCTGCTGGTCACTGGCTGGCCGGTAGCTCTTCGTCCGAGAGATAACTTCATCAGAGAACTTACGACTTTACACTTGCAGCTTGAAACCTGATCACTATAAACCGGGAGAAATGAACGACTCAATTTGTTTCGAAGCGTTAAGATAAGCTCGACAACAGAACGAACAAGACAATAAAGCGACATCTAAAACGACTTTTATTTCACTCTCTCTCTCTCTCTCTCTCTCTCTCTCTCTCTCTCTCTCTCTCTCTCTCTCTCTCTCTCTCTCTCTCTCTCTCTCTCTCTCTCTCTCCCCTCTCTCTCTCTCTCTCTCTCTCTCTCTCTCTCAAACGCGCGTGCACTCACAATCACAGATACACGTGCACTAATACATACCACAGAGACAGTTAGGCAGTTAAGGCACACCCTCGCCTACTTTGGATCTCCTCTCCTCAACGATGGAGATGTGTTCGTTGTTGCATCTTTCAACGAGTTGGTTTTGCGGTTGGAAACGGTGCAGCTGTGAGGTGGGGCGGGGGGGGGGGAGAGGGAGAGGGAGGATGTGTGACACTGTGACAACACGATCGATTGACAGAGAATGGCAAGTAAAGAAGGTATGAAGTAACGGGACTGGATCCCTAGGCAGTGGCGGCTCGTGAAATGCGATGTATCCGATGTCCACTCCATTTAAAACTATTGAAAAGTATCGATTTCTCGCGGGGGTTCAATCACACCCCCTGACGATCGATACTTTTCTATAGTTTTAAATGGAGTAGACATCGATACATCGCATTTCACGAGCCGCTGCGCTACTGTCCCTAGGAATGAGGCAGTTAAAAACATCACGGGAAATGAAATTTAATGCTTCCCAACAAACAATGCCCATTGGAAACTTCTGCTACAATAATAAAGGTAAATAGTGTAAAATCCAACGAAGTGTAGAGATAGAGAGGCTGATACTTGTTATAAGTTCCATCTCAAAGTGTGACAGCATGGGCGATCTGGATCTGAGGGCCGATCATTTACTTCATCGTTAAACCGATCGATAAGACTGTCTATGAGTGATGCTATTGGTCGAAAATTGTAAAACTTGGCTGTTGCTATGGTAACCATCGTTAAGAGTCTCGTTTTATAAAGGCTACTCATGAGTAACCTTTAAAGAACGGACACTATAACGATGGTTACCATAGCAACAGCCAAGTTTTACAATTTTCGACCAATAGCATCACTCATAGACAGTCTTATCGATCGGTTTAACGATGAAGTAAATGATCGGCCCTCTGGTTTGTTTGCCGCATTTTTTTTTTTTTTTTTTTTTTTTTTTTTATTCGTTAATCAAAAGTTGTAATTAATTCAGTAGAAATTGGTTTCAAATGAAAGTGCAAGTCTTTGAGAGTGGCTGTCAGAGTGGACAAAAGATTAGAGATTAAAGAGGTGTGCTCATCTGACTTCGCGCCACAAATTCAGTGGCGCGCAGTTCAAAATCACTGCGCAGGCAAGATGGCTGACAAAAACAGAAAATGTAAACTCTTTTGCAGAAAACATTGAGCTGCCCTCTACAGGAATTTACAGTGGCGGCTCGCCAGGTGAGGCAAGTGAGGCGACAGGGAGCCATCGCCTCACATTTTTTGAAGTTGGAGAGAGAAAAAAAAATTAAAAAAATAACATTTAAAGGTTGTAATGGTTATTATTCCATCATCCTTTATTTCAATAGTCCCAAAAGTATGAATGGAACATAACATTTTCAAAAAAGTTTGTGTGAAGAGCAAGAGCGTTTAAAAAAAATCCTGTGCATCTCTCATTTTCGTCGCCTCACCTCCGCGAGCCGCCAGTGACAGGAAAGCAGGAAACAACCCACTATTTTCTGCAAAGAGTATACGTTTTCTGCTTTTGTCGGCCATCTTGCCTTGCAGTGATTTTGAACTGGGCGCCACTGAACTTGTGGCGCGAAGTCAGATGAGCATACCTCTTTAATCTATAACCTTGACCTGGACACAGAATTTCAATACAACTATCCAGGTGCGAAGTTTATTATAGGTTGTTTCTATTATGTGTCAGTTTCTTTATCGTGCAAATCCTTATAAAAGAAACAGTGACATCAATTTCTGTGTCCAGATAGCCACTCTAGAACACTTGGACTTTCTTTTAAAACCACCAATTTCAAATGCAATTGACATTTTTTTTTTATATATATAAAATATGAGGTTAAGAAATATGAGGCAAACAAACTGAGCCTGTGCGAAAAACGTCCATAAGAGTTTACCATCATGGGAAACCTCTGGGAAGTTTCAATATCCCACAAAATTCTATCAAAATGATACTTTAAATGTCATAATTGCGATGTGTTTTGACCCGTCCACCCATCGGACTCGAATGACGTGCAACGAAATGAACTTTCCTGGAGACCTCAACGACCGATAAAGAAAGTATCCGTGCAGCTGCGTGCATATGGCAACGGTAGTTTTACTCCATTTAAAGCTTTGTAAAATAACATTGACTCTTCTAGAAGCTAATAATTTGCTCAAAGATAGATTATTTTACGTTTTTTAAAATGGAGTAAGATCTCCGTTGCCGTATTGAACATTCCACCACTACGACTTTCGCACTTTTTCTTCAAAACTTGATTTCGATTGCATAGGCTCTTTACGAAATAAGCTATTCGATTAAGATCTTTGGAACAACTCATTAGGGCTGTTGCACACTTTTTCTGTAAGGGATTTGAAAGTCGATTCAGCTGTAAAAACCTCTAAAACGATGGCAGCACTAAAAACTTCCGAAATCCACTCCTAAACACAATAAACGCTTTTATTTGCGCGAGTGTAATGGTGGCATCGGGCAATAATAATGTGAGATTTCTATCTACATTTTGTGACTCTCTCTATGCTGACGAGGATGATTCACAGAGTAATAAGTCATCACATTAATGATCATGGGCGCCCGCAGAAAAATTTCCAAGGGGGGGGCCGAAATTGTTGAACCCCAATGGAAGGTCTAGGGACACCCCCCCCCCCCCGAGGAAAAATTGATATATTTTTTTTTTTTTAATCCAAATAGTGAACACTTATTAAGCCATTGTAGGTGTATACAAAAAAAAATAATAATTTTGAAGTGTTTTATATTATGAATAAAGGGACAACAGAAACAGTTAGAAAACTGTATGATTCTATACTATTCCTTGTAAAAAGTGAGTTAAAATTACAAAATAAACTAATAATAAAGTTCGTGAACTATTACTCCTTTGATTCACATTTCAATTTATTTTGATCCTTTCATTTTTCTTCATGAAATTTTGACTGTTTTGAATTCCGGGGGGGGCAAGTGCCCCCTCTTGCCCCCCTCTGCGGGCGCCCATGGTAATGATCCACATCCGATGAATGGTACCATGACACCTAGTGACACCGGTGTCACATAAAAGTTGTCTCTCATTGGTCACTCCTTGATGGAGTTACAGTATTGTTAGATGGGAATCTCCCATTATTACTGCCCTCAGCCACCATTACGCTCGCGCAAACAAAAGCGTTTATTGACATTAGGAGTGGATTTCGGAAGTTTTTAGTGCTGCCACCGTTATTTTCGGAGGTTCATACATCACCAAATTTGACTATCAAATCGCTTAAAGCGAAAGTGTGCAATGTGCAACAGCCCCATTGAATTTACGGCTCGCAAAAAATCTTGATCTCTGGTTTCGATCGCAACTTCCATAAGTAATAGACAAATAAAATATATCGTAAGCCGAGCCCGCCTCAATCGATCCAATAATGATGAGCGTTAGAAAACCATTAACGACCGCGAATACTCAGCTCGTTACCGCACTCATTACGTCATAGGCGCGAGATCATCGATTCATTCACCGTATGAGTTTGATTGTGATACTCGCAGGCTCGTATCAGGAGGAGGAGACATAGTCAGCAGTGATGCCATTTTTTCAGAGCTGCTGTTTTGCGTACAATTAATGGTATTTTCCGATTCCCCGATTACACAGTTCAGTTCAGTGTATGACCGTAATGCACGAAAATACTCGCAAATGTAATCTTTTCTCAATCGGTGGAATCGTCGACGACTTTAAAAAACTTGCGGATATTTTAATACTTTAACGGTGATCACACTGATTTAGAAAAAATTACAGATCAGAGTATTTTCGTGCAGTACAGTCATACCCCCGGTAAAAGTGTTTCCATGAATTTCCGTGACCAAAATTTCGTGGGCAATTATTATTTTTCCACGAACTTACGTGGAAAATCCCATACGGAATTCCAGGAAATGTTATGGAAAAATCATATTTTGCCCACGGAATTTAATGAAATTTTATGGAGAAATAATAATTATCCACGAAAATGATGCCCACGGAATTCGCAGGTCTTTGAAATTCATGGAATACTTTTACCAGAGACACTGAACTGAACTATGTAATCTTTTCTCAACCGGTGGAATCATCGGTGAATGGGTCTGTTGCAAACTTTTGCTACAACGATTAAGAGTATTTAATCTAATGCAAAATCACCTGAAAAGTCCACTGGTGGCACCAGAAAGTCATAAAATGCAGTATGAAACTCACGAGAGACGTTTAATGGAATCCAAGATGGCGGTAAAATATTGAGCAACCTGTATGCATGCATCACGAACATCCAAGGATAGCCAACCTCACATATCGATCACACCCAATCACAACGTAAATAAATACATAACCTCTGAAGCTGTGAGGTTGTCAACGTTGTCAATCCTTGGATGTTAAAGGTGCATGCATACAGATTGCTCGATATTTTACCGCCATCTTGGATTTCATTAAACGTCTCTTGTGAGTTTATTATCGCATTTCATGACTTTCTGATGCCACCAATGGGCTTTTCGGGCGATTTTACATACGATGGAACACTCTTTATCACTGTAGCAAAAGTTTGCAACAGACCCATTGAAAAATACTATTAATTATAGGCAAAATGGCAGCTCTGGATTCTTCCCTTTTTATTCCCATTTTACTCCTTGTAATAGTTGGTCATTCAACAGGAAAATCTGTCAACATTTCATTGCATGGGCAATATACTCGTACATATATCTCTACGCATTTTTCTCATTTGACTACATGGAGCATTTTTTTTTTTAATTTCTCGCCAAATTTGACAGCGCTGGAGGATAGATTCATCGGGAAGGAGAGTCTGCGACGCGGATGCTCGAAGCTCGATTTACCATTACTTCATCAGCGACTCACCATTCATCAACTTTCCCGAGGTGTGATAACATCGCTCATCGCATGTGCACACATAGTGATTGGATTGATTCTTTTGAGCGCCGAGCAGCGACGACGAGGAAATTAATTGGGCGGAAAAAGAATCGGAAGAGCAAGAAAAGATTATTGGCCGGCCATCAAGCAAGCCGGAAGGAATAAACTTACGTCTTACAATGGAGAAAAGAAAAGTCTTTGGCCTCGTTCTGATTCTGCATGTATATCGTAATTTATTGCGCTTTAAGACCTTTATCTTTTCTTATTCTTTTTTAAGGTATATAGGCAGTGGCGGCTCGTGCATTTTGGCAACAACGTTTTTACTCCATTTAAACCTATGTAAAACAATCGATCTATAGGAGGTGCAACTGCACCCCCAAGATATCGATACTTTTGCATAGGTTTAAATGGCAAAAAAGCATGGTTGCCAAATTGCACGAGCCGCCACTGTATATAGGCCCGAGCAAAGAATTTGCCGTTTTACTACCGTTTGAATCTAACTGAAGTATTGATGATTTGGAGTTGGAAACGATATGGATTTTGAACCTTTTGTTTGATGTTGTACAAAAAGCATCGATTGTTTGAAACTGAAAACTTTGGATTACTAAACTCTCGTTTGGACCTCACCGATGATTCCATCAATCTAAAAAATATTACTGATCATGGTATTTTCGGACGTAACAGTCATACTTCTGAACTAGATTCAGTATGACAACCGGTGGAATCATCGTTAAATTGAACTGTCCACTTTAATGCATAAGTTCGAAGAGGTCGGGAGCAGTAGCGCACCGAGAGTTTCTTCATCTCTCTCTTTTCTCCATTGAGAAACGTATGTTAGACAAGGATGGACAAGGGGATAAAACCCCCTCTTTCTATCCTTTTCCTACTCATACATTCAAATGGGAAATGAGAGAGATGGAAGATATCCTGGTTGCGCCAGTGGTCGGGAGAGAGGGGCAGTGGTGGGGTCCTGGGGGCACGGAGGCAGGTGCCCCAGAAGCCTCAAATTTTGCCTTTTGTCGACAAGAAAATAGTCCAAAATTACTTCTTGCGACGCTTCGAATTTAAAATTTCATAGGCGTGCCTCCTCCCTCCACCCAGATAAATTTTCTGGATCCGCCGCTAGACAGGGGGGCTAAAGTCAGGAGATATCCCCCACCCACCCGCTTTCCCTTGTCATAATTTTTTTTTTTTTTTTTTTTTTTTTTTTTTTTTTTTTTTTTTAAGAAACATCCATTCCTTCTCATGGATATAAAGAGAGAGAAAAATAATTGATTTACAATTTCCTGGATGATCACCTGACAGTCGTTCGAAAAAAAAAAAAAAAAACTTACAAGTCAACAGGAGGAGCACTCAGACTGCGATGATTGCAAAACTGCAGATAAACGAGAGTGAGTGACCGCGTTGGGGGGGGAGGAGGAGGAGAGGGGAGGGCAAGTGTTGGGGGCGGAAAAGCGGGAGAGAGAGAGAGAGGGAGAGAGAGAGAGAGAGAGGGAGAGAGAGAAAGGGAGGAGGGGATGAGGGAGAGGAGAGCAAAGGGCTTATCGATGAGATTGATCAGAAACCGAATGGATGTAGACTACCTCCTACGCACGACAGAGGAAGAGAGTGAGAGAGAGAGAGAGAGAGAGAGATCACTCGGGATGACAAAGATTCGTCAGTGAAAGGTGTTGGCGGCGGCGGGAGACGGGAGACAAGAGGCGTGGGCGGGCTCGCGATGAGTTGGATTCGCGCGCTCTCGGGGGGGAAAAAGTGAAGTTTAGGCGAGAGCCAAGTTTGGTCAACTTAGTCAAGGTCACCGCTCTGTATAAGGCAAGGTTATTAAATCCGTGAACTTTCTGCCATCCCCCCTCTCTCCCCCTCCTCCCTTCCTCACCGCGCACTTGCTTGGCGAGTTTACGCGCGAAGCTCCCGGACCGATTCGCGGGTCTGAAAATACAAACATGCACGCTCTCTCGCACACACACTCACACACCGACCGACACGTCAACTGTGTTTGCTTATGCTCTGTGTATACGTATGTGTTTGTGTGTGTGTGTGTCTCCGTCTAGCCTCCTTGACATTAGTTACAAGCGTGTGTGACACGATCGACAACGCGAGACGCGTCGCGATTGTCCGCACGCGGCGCGCGGCGCAGGTGGAGCAACACGCGGTGCGCGCGCCACGAAATAAAATCGCTACACATGCACACACATCTATGATTCATCTATGCATAAATATACTCGATACAGGGCGCCCATCCAGTGTGTACGACGCTCTGCGGCTTTTGTGTTACGGAACTTTTAGGAAAAGATCCATCGATTACTCGAACCCAATGGGGCTGTTGGAAGCTTTTCCTATGGACCTGTTTAGTGATGACGTTACCGTCAAAATTGGACCCTAACGAATGCTCTATCTCGCTTAAGGCATAGCAATGTTCGCTCGCTCAAAGTAATGGTAGCTGACTATTCCTACAAAGTGGTGCTGATTTTGCATACTCAATTGATTGAAGGCGCTTGAGGATATATTATTTTTCAAATACTACCAATTAGGAGTCGCAACATGTAAAGTAAATAAAAAAACCGAAATTTTATGAGCCAGATCTAGTCATACTAGAAACAAATACACTCAAGCGTGGTACAGAGAGGGTTAATAAGTAAACGAAAAACTCAAAAAACTGTAGCTTCCAAAGTTAACCTTTTTATCATTTTTTTCACGTTTATTCGAAATTCGCTACCAACAAAGCTCAACGTATTAAGCTAACTCCCGACATCATTCCTCATCCAGCGGGCCGATCCTTGAAATTCACGACTTTTGGGTAGACTGGATAAGAATGGAAAACGATGATTGGTGGAGACGAGTCACGTGGTTGCCCAGTCTAATCAAAATACGGAATGGATTAGATAAGTTACTCCAGTTAGTCGGGTACTCCAAGACTGCCCGATAACTTATCTAATCCATTCCGTATTTTGATTAGACTGGGCAACCACGTGACTCGTCTCCGCCAATCACCGTTTTCCATTCTTATCCAGTCTACCCAAAAGTCGTGAATTTCAAGGATCGGCCCGCTGGGCTCTCTTCAGGTTTGAGGCTCCACTGGAGCCTATGGAGCCGCTCCAGGTAAAACTTGAGAAAAACCGATTTACTGATAATAGACAGCTTACTTTTTTACACAAAAAAAAGAAAACAAATTAATAAATTAAATAAATGAATAACAATTTAACTTTAAAGGATTTGTCAAGAATTCAAGTTTTTTAAAGAAAATTAAGAGAAATCGACTGCGTAAGCCAAATCGGTCAATAAATTGATGCTTCTGATAGGAGTTTTCAAAGTCGCGTTAAATGAACGCTTGCTTTTGCGATATTATTCTACGTACACAAATGCAATTGCTTTATTAGTTTTACCATAAATGAAATCAGGCATTATTTTTCCTTGACCGTTTAGGAAGGGAAACCTTTTACAAAACGGAGTTTGGTACGGAAGCTTCTGTCAGACTGAAGTCTTGTCATTTCATTCATCCGTTAAATCTGAACTGACGTGAGCTTTTATCTGGCCGAAGCTTTGACCGTCTAACTCGTTCCAGTAACCACCGAGCTTTTGACATGACCTATAACTTTAGTCTGAATATTTGTTTACTTACCTGAACTGAAACTATTTTTGGCTTCATTCATAATTATTCCTTTTGTTTCTCCCGCGAGAATTCCCGCCTGACTCTTCGACAAATAATATCGATGAAAAAGGAGATGTTGAATTTGCGTACCTATACTTATAAGCAATTCGAATAACTCCAATATCCTTCATGCCTTTGTATTTTGGCTCTGGTTTTGACATTATTTTTTTTATATTCTTCCGTCTCTTTTGACAGGCATTTCACTTTTGTTCTCTCATTTTTTTTTTATTTTTTATTTTTTATTTTTTTTTATACGTGCCTGTTATTTTTTCATTGTCCTTTACTGCTGCCAATCCAGTCTTTCGCCTTATATGGTAAAAACGAATCATGTTTAGTTTCTGTTGTTCAAAATTTTACTCGCAAATTTTTATTCCGAAACAAGGAAACGAAGTTTTCTCACATCTTTGTCCCCCCCCCCCATCGCAATTATCTCTGAAAGGTGCATTCAGATTATTTATTTATTTTTTTGGGGGGGGGGGTGCAGTGTGGTGACACCAACGAGCTATACATTTACCTAGAGTGGCAGTTTAATAGGTAACCTGCGTAACCGCCATGGGGGATTTTTAGGTTAGGTTTAAGCGAGTAACCTGTCCATTTGTTTCCGTGTATTTTGATGCGGCATCACCGCACAATGGATCAAAGCATGTTCTGGTAAACTGTGCGGTGATGCCGCATCAAAATACACGGAAACAAATGGACAGGTTACTCGCTTAAACCTAACCTAAAAATCCCCCATGGTGGTTACGCAGGTTACCTATGAAACTGCCACTCTAGGTAAATGTATAGCTCGTTGGGTGACACATATCCAAAGATTTAACCTTTTCAGTACCACGCTCGCCGAGCTGCCGTTTTATGTCTAATTAACGGCATTTTTCAATCCAAACGATGATTCCACCGGTTGAGAAAAGCTTACAAAGTTCAGTTCAGTGTACGACTGTAATTAATGAAAATACTTGCATCTGTAATCTTTTCTCAACCGGTGGAGTGCATGGTTGACGACTTTAAAAAAAAAAAAAAAAAAAAAAAAAAAAAAAAAATGCGGATATTTTAATAATTAATCGTCGATTGCACCAATGGAGAAAAGATTACAAATGCGAGTATTTTTGTGCAGTACAGTCATACACTAAATACGAACTTTGTAATCTTTTCTCAACCGGTGAAATCATCAATGAGTTGAAAAATGTCATTAATTATACGCAAAACGGCAGCTCTGAGCTCTGCACGCCCGAGTGATCGTTTTCGTGACGTCGTCACCTCTCATTGACAGTAAAAAGCTAGCACAGATTGCTAACATTTTTAAATCAATGCCTCAACTGGTGCCTTCAGTTACTGAGATAGGCAAAATGAACACAGCGGAGTACGAATATTGTTTATTCACTAAAGATCGAGCTATAGATTTCCTTTTACATGTAATCTTAACTTGGGCGTTAAAGGGTTAAGGGCTAAAAACCTCTCACCAAACAAAAACAAATGAAAATAAAGGACTATATGGAATCTTATCTCTATCCGGTTCAGTAGCGAGGCGTGAAATTTGACAACGATGCACTTTCTCCATTTAAACTCACTGAAAGAATCGAATTATTCGGTCATCGGCGATGAATAGATGTTTCGACCTTTCTAATATGTTTAAAGGGGAAAAAAGAAACGTTGCCAAATTGCACGCCTCGCCACTGATCCGGTTCGTCCTTTAAATTCTTGAAAACTCTTAAGTTTAACTAACTAAACTTAAGCGTATTTAAATACGTACGTAGGCAGCTAATGAATTACCTTGTAAGTATCTCCTTAAGACTTACATTGAGTGGAATTCCATGAGTTTTTATACCTAGAGCGTCTCTAAATTGCTGATTTGCGATAGTTTTTGCTTGAAAATCCCTGGAAACTTCCTCGAAAAATCTCAAGGCAACTTTGGTTCAAGATGTGCTCCTGGATTAATTGTAATTTGAATCTGGAGTATATAATATACGGTTCAAGTCCAAGCCAATCCAAGGAGGTCTCAAGTAAAGTCACTAAATTACACCCGTATGTTCCACGCAAAAGTTATTCCGTGAACCAAATCAGTAGCGGCCCGTGAGATTTGGCAACCATGCATTTTTCCCACTTAAACTTAGGTAAAAAATCGATTCAAGCGGAGGCTGGCAGCCTCCTCGATTTTCGATTGTTTTCCATGTATTTAAATGGGATAAAAACACTGTTGCCAAATCGCACGAGCCGCCATTGAACCAAATTGCAAGAGTACACACATGTCTTTATTCTCCTCAAACTATATGCGCTTCCACTAACGATAGTGTTACAAATAAAATAATATTTAACGAACGGAAAAGGGAAATGGAAACGAGTGATTTCCCCTAAAAGGAAAACGCGGAATTTGAAACAGGGAACGAAATTAGAATGTTCACAAAAAGCGCCGCTTTCTGTCGTCGTGAATCACGATTTTTATTACAGCCAAATCACAATTCCAAATGACTCGTAAATTCAAATATTCCTTCCGCGTTCCATAATTAACGTTTGAGCGGTGCACCTCTAAACATACATATATACACGCATTCTCATCACTCATCAGCAAGGGAACACAATAACCGATCCGCAGATCTGACGCATTTCGGAGAGTGAATTTCATCCACCTCTCCGCTTGATTTTTGCGATCATTCTAAATAAATTAGATCCCATGACGCTTACATTTGTCAGTTAGCTACAAACGCCGCCGCACTATGTGGTATTTGACCGGAAAAGTTGGCATAAACTGTTTTTACAGTCCTAATGACTAGGAATTTCGTATCTGGCGGTATTTTTTAACGCCGAATTCAAATTTTGCATCAGTTTTTCAAAATTCGAAAATCCAAGATGGCTGCCAACCGATTACCCGAAAAAATTATCGGCAGCCATCTTGGATTTTCGAATTTTGATAAACAGATGCAAAACTTGAATTCAGCGTTAAAAAGTACCCGTGGATAGTGAGTTTCAAGTCATTTGGACGGTGTTGCCAAATTTCACTCGTCGCCTCTACAACACGTGAAAACGTGAATTTCGTGCAAAAACGCAGAATTCAAACTAATTTTCCCCGAAAAGCCGCATTTTTCCGCAACTTCTGACTTCAAGGCCTATTGGAGGAGTCCTATAAGGACTACCATTTCTCATATATATATACCCGCGGGATGTGGCAGGATGTTTGAACTTAAGTTCTCTTGAAAATCGGAAAATTTACGTTTTTAGCTAAAAACTTTGAAGTAGCAAAAATATATCAAATTCAAATGAAAATTGGATAAAATAGGCATAAACTGATTGTAAATACCTTCAGAAAGACGATCCATGTACAAAAATTTTGTTCTGACTTCATTTGAAACACTTTTTTTTACTTTGATTATATTCTCGTGCTGAGGCTAAATTTAATGGTGGTAAAACTGATTTTTCCCCTGGTGGATTCTAGGTGAATTAATCTAGTTTAGACCCGCTGAATACAAGTTTCTAATGCAAAAATCTATGTAGATTCCGAATATCACAACAGTTTTTCCCAATAGCGACTTTTTTTTTTTTTTTTTAGTTTATGCCAGCTTTTTTGGTCAAATACCACATAGTGCGCCGTGCCGCTTCTATTGATTGAGTGGTCTTTGAAATAATTATTGATCAATTAATCATGATGAGGTAACCGAAGAGATCTCATTGAAACATTGCAAAGAACCTGTCGCGGCTCGTGCTATTTGGCAACCATGCAAGTTTTCCATTTAAACGTAGGTAAAATAATCGATTCTTGCGGAGGCTGACAGCCTCCGGGAGAATCGATTGTTTTACATTGGTTAAATAGGAGGAGGACACGGTTGCCAAATTTCACGAGCCGCCACTGCAAAGAACCAGATGTACATAGTATTAAAAGAAAAAACGAAATAAATTAAACTAAATTCATAATAACCAATCTTGTATTAAATTAAATCAAGTCACATAAAAGTCGCCAGACGCCTTTCAATCCGAAGGACCTTTCTCATTGGCTTACTAAGCAATACACTAATTAGCCCATATATGCCCAGTGGGTCGTTAGCGACCCACTTGTTGTGTTATATTTATGGACCACAGTTTAGTCAATTTGGACCAACTTTACTCAAAAACCAATGTTAGGAACATTGGTTTGGAACTTTCAGCTCGCAAAACATTGAAAAAACAAAATTTAAGTAGAACCGAAGCAGCTTTTTAAAATAGCTTCGCAGAGCAAAAGTCCTAGCTCTACCAGAGCAAGTTGTGGTTGTCCTGAAGTACTACTTTGGTAGAGCCAAAGCAAGAAAAGAGGCCGTTACTCTAAAGAAGTAGTGCTTTGGTACTCTTGCAACTTTCTCCGGTACAGCTTGAACTTTTGCTCTGCGAAGCTATTTTAAAAAGCTGCTTTGGCTGTACATAATATTTGTTTTTTCAGTGAAACTTAGCAGCCGCAAAAAATGTCTGCTTTTTTAATTTTTGTGTGTTTTCAGTTCGCAAATTGTGTTTTTTGAGAAAAACACCTAAAACTTTCACATAATTCTGGGCATATATGGGTCGACAACAATAAAAGCAATAAAAAATTATTAATTTGCGTCGAACCGCCATTACCATCTTGCCGTTATAGCTGTTATTTGAGTTTATTACTGAATTTTAGACTTGCTTAGTGTGATTTTCGTGATTTTTGCTGGTCTTTACGTAAGATCGGACTATTTTTTTGCTGATAGCAAAAGTTTGCAAGAGCTCCATATTGCAATTCCAACATGAATGACTTCACACATTTTTAAGTCATACTAAGTATTGGTTAAAAGCATGTTCTGAAAGAATGAAGTTTAAACATTAGATGTGCTCTTTCAAAGAGACTCCACATTGACTTTATAGCTATAATAACTACCACGAAAAGAGCTCACCTGCTATTAAATAGGCATCTCTTCTAGTAGAGATAGAGATTAGAGATCGCCTCGAAGCTCATCGCCGATAAACAATTTCATTCCGCCGTTTCATCCTTCCATCGCATTTGCAATTTTGTCTGATTCCATTGAACTCGTGAACTCCTTGTGTCAAGCCAGTAATTGGAATCCATCATTCGGATGGAGGGTGGGTGTGAATGAATGATGGATCGATGAATGAAATTTAGAACTCACGATTTCACGGGATTCGCAGCGGCGCACATTGGAGCGAGTCAACGGTAAGATTCGGACACGGGAAAAATGACTTAAAAGTGTAAATTTGAATGTTTCCACAGTCAAAATACTAACTATAACGAGTGGTTCCTGTGGGAAATTTTACGATAAAATCATTGAAATAACTTTCAAACTTCTACGTTGCGTATTAACGAAGATATACGAATTTAAAGTTGCCACGCCATGTCCTTACATTGACTCTTCCCACTGTGCGGCGAGGCGATCTTCTCGCGAGTAAGGCACTTGCGCTTGCGGGTGATTAATGATTTTTTTGGAGACGATTGACTAATGCTCGATTCTCGAAGGCCAGAAAGTGCAGTTTGCAATTTCATTCTTTCGTCATTTACAAGTTGGTGATCGAACTTGCGATTTGCAAGGCCGCAGAGATCCTCGATTGTAAAAATGCACCCATCGAAAGGAAGAGTGGTATAATAACTGCGTTCATATGAGAGTCGTTTCTGAAAAATCACCATTTAAACAAAAGGGCTGAATTCACCAAAAAAGTCGAATGCTTCAGTCATCGGCGATGATCAGGCTTTTCGACCTTTCTAATGTATTTAAATGGGAGAAAAGGACGTTGCTAAATCCTATGTATGATCCTGAATATACGTTCCTCGACTTTGTCTCGAAAATCTCTCGACTAGAAAAGTGCCATTTGAAATACCTACATAGAATATGAAAAATGGATGAGGACCAGTGGCGAGGCGTGCGATTTAGCAACGTCCCTTTCTCCCATTTAAATACATTAGAAAGGTTGAAATGCCTGGTCAGTCATCGCCGATGACTGAAGCATTCGACTTTTTTGATGAATTTAAATGGAGAAAATACATTGTTGCCAAATTTCACGCCTCGCCACTGCTGAGGACCAACAGAAGGAAGGTTTGGGAAAGAATGAGGTAAGTGGGGAATTGTGAAATATTGAATCATGGAACTGTATGATCACTACAAGGAATTCCCATTTAAAACAATAAATTTTGGGCCAAAATCTCATTTCCAGAACAATGGGACTTAATCCTCGAGTGGTCGCGTGGATGACATACGTCAACCAGCTACTTGTTTTCGCGTGTATTTTCGTGAATTTTTAATTTTCAAAGCTGAGATTTTCAGTAACTGCCCTTCTTGGATGGGACAAGATAGTTACGAAGTTTTTTTCTTTTTTTTCTTTCAAAACCTGGAAGTTACTAAACGTCAAAGTGGCTGAATGATGATTGTCATCCACGCGAACACAATCATATCCAAAAATTTTTTTTTTAAGTTTCAAAAATTCTCACATTTGAACCTGAATACACATCCTACGAGAGACACAAAAATGTATATTTCTTTGAAATCATCATTAAAAATGTTGAGCCTAAAATATTGGTATTTTGAAAAGTGGCAAAATGTGAATTTCCCATTTTTTAGTTTTTCGCAGTTTACAAAAAAAAAAAATGGGTCGGAATTTTTGAAATTTCTGTCATTCAAGTTACTGAGGAGGGTTTTTCCTGTCCATTGAGTATATACAAACATGCAGTTTTAGGCTTAAATTGGCAGACTTCTTATGGTCATTTTTAAAAGTGGATGACGTATGTCATCCACGCGACGTTTCGTGTCACAAATCCGAGCGCGACCACTCGAGGGTTAATTAGAAACCAAAGGCATCTTTGTTCTCAGCTCATTGGATACTTTCATTTTCTTTTCTTTATAAAAAAAAAAAAAAAAAAACAAAAAAAAAAAAAAAAAAAAAACAACCCACAACATTTCAGATCCTTGCATTTGCCCCATTGTTGATATTACTCACCAATAAACAACCTCTTTTCGTGCGAAAAGTTTACCGACTTCGAGAAAGGCTTCGCTCGTTTTTCTAACCTGG
This sequence comes from Trialeurodes vaporariorum, assembly GCA_011764245.1. NCBI lineage: Eukaryota > Metazoa > Arthropoda > Insecta > Hemiptera > Aleyrodidae > Trialeurodes > Trialeurodes vaporariorum. The sequence goes on from VMOF01000369.1 coordinate 62,573,766, forward strand.
GAAAATCGTTATCGTAAAGTTGCGGTGGATTTTACGCAATGCGACTTGGCAACTTTTCGCTACACGCTCGTTATCCAATATCCATGCAAATGTCTTCCCCTTCTCGCGTACCAATTTTCAGACGCTGACATTTTTGCTAGGTCTGTCATATCGGCCCTTAAACGTTGCTAACCTTTTCACGCATGCAAAAGAGTTCTTTGCGTGTCCTATTTCCTCTTTGTCTTTTGTAGAAGAATTTCTGTTTGGCTCCTCGTTCTCGCTATATAAATACATACACCGAACCGCTTCAGAACCCGGGAGTTCGCGGTTTGTATCAAATCAGGATGAAAAAAAAAATGAAGAGGAAGAAGAAGAAGAAGAAGAAGAAGAAGAAGGAGGAAAAAAAACTCCCGCCTTTCCTAAATGAGGCAGCAAGAGCTCACGCCAGGACCAGGTGACTTATATGGCCATAACTGATTAGACGAACTAAACTATCGCCTCTGATGTAACCTTCAAAGCGCCTTCCCTCGATGTATATACGCATGTATATATGTATATATGCTCTCATACTATATATTTTCTTCTCGTAAGGGCAAATGGGCAAACCTTCGCTAGGCACTCATAAACGACTCATAGGTATGAAGAATCAAGTGCGGGAGTTATGGTTGAATGGTCATTACAAAGCAGTAGCGCACCGAGAGTTTCTTCGTCTCTCTCTTTTCTCCATTAAGAAACGTATGTTCGACAAGGATGGACAAGGGGATAAAACCCCCTCCTTCTGTCCTTTTCCTACTCATACATTCAAATGGGAAATGAGAGAGATGGAAGATATCCTGGTTGCGCCAGTGTTACAAAGTCATCGAATAGATGAAGCAGACTAAGCAGAGCTGCCGTTTTGCGTATAATTAATCGCATTTTTTTTCAATTCATCGATGATTCCACCGGTTTGAGAAAAGATTACAAAGTTCGTTTGAGTGTATGACTGTACTGCACAAAAATACTCGCATCTGTAATATTTTCTCAATCGGTGGAATCATCGATGACTTTAAAAAATGTGTACATGGGCGCACCCAGGGTTTCTGTATGGGGGGAGGCCAAGTTGTCATTTCATATGGGGGGGGGGTCTGGGGGTCCTCCCTCGAAAAATGTTGAAAATTTTAGCTCTTCTTAGACGCAAAATTAGGCTACTTTTATTCAGAAACTATATTGAATTAACTCTCGAGAAAAATGAGATTTTCCGAGACTATGCTGTTGTTACGGAAATATCTTCATTGCATGCTGATAGAAAGACGGAGTCTTCAGGGAATCTAGATTTCAGAAGAAGATCGAGCGAAATTAACAATTGAGGACATTGCTGTCGGAAAAGATGTGTTCTTCCAAGGAAAAATATGTTTCATGACATTGATACTTTTTTTGAACTCATTCCCTTTCCCATCTTTTCTTTTTCTCTCCTCCTCTTTTCCTTTTCTCTCTTTCTCTTTTCCTCATTTTTTCCTTTCCTTTTCTCCTTTTCTCTTGTTCTCCTTTCCTTTCCTCCTTTTTTCCTTTTCTTTCCTCCTTTTTTTCCTCCTATGGGGGGGCCTTGGCCCCCTTAGCCCCCCTTGGGTGCGCCCATGAATGTGTGGATATTTTAACAATTAAATGGAGGTTGCACCGATTGGGAAAAGATTACAGATCAGAGTATTTCCGTGCAGTACAGTCATACACTGAAACTAACTTTGTAATATTTTCTCAACCAGTGGAATCATCGATGAATTGAAAAATGGCATCAACTATACGCAAAACGGCAGCTCTGAGATGAAGACGGTCGCGGTGGCGCGCTCATTGCTGATCGCCTGAGTTGAAAATGAAGCTCTGTTTGAGGTTTGAGGTTTGAGTAATATCAGCGTTTGTCGTCGTAGATAACACACGAGTGTGGCTTTGAGGCTTATGGAGCTTGAGTTAAATTCAAACAGAAAAATAATTAACTGAATGAGGCAGTTTGTAAGGCTCTAAATGTTTTTTGTTTTGTTTTTTTGTTTTTTGTTTTTTGTTTTTTTAATAAGCAAATGAAAGAACTCGATGAGCTGAAAGCAAAGGATCCTTTTCAGTAGTGAGGCGTGAAATTTGACAACGATGCACTTTCCCCATTTAAACTCATTGAAAGAATCGAATGCTTCGGTCATCGGCGATGACCAGATGTTTCGACCTTTCTAATGTGTTTAAAGGGGGGAAAGAAACGTTGCCAAATTGCACGCCTCGCCACTGATCCTTTTGGATTCTAATTGGGGTTCATATATATATAGTTTATACGGAATAAATGCTATTATTGTAGAGAATACGTTAATTTAAAGGGGAAGAATTCCGTATTGTGATGTCACAACCAGGGCTGCAGTTTTGCGTATAATCAATGCTATTTTTCAATTCACCGATGATTTCACCGGTTGAGAAAAGATTACACAGTTCAGCTCAATGTATTACTGTAATGAACTAAAATACTCGCATCTGTATTCTTTTCTGAACCGGTGAAGTCGTCGATGACTTTCAAAAACTTGCGGATATTTTAATTAATCAACGGAGTTTCCACCGATTAAGGAAAGATTACAGATCAGAGTATTTTCGTGCATTACAGTCATATACTGAACTGAACTGTGTAATCTTTTCTCAACCGGTGGAATCATCGGTGAATGGAAAAATAGCATTGATTATACGCAAAACGGCAGCCCTCGTCACAACTCACATACGGATTATGCAATTTTACACGAGACACGACTTTCGACTGCGGGTCTCCGAAACGGGGAAGCTTTAGGAAAAAACTAAAGGAAAATTTGTTCACAGTTCATCAAGTTCTTTCATTTTCTTCATAAAAAAAACAACAACAAATGGGTCCTTGCAACTACCCCGTTAAGAAAGTACCAAACAATATGCTATTTTCAATTCAATTTTTTATAATGTCTTCTTTTCTTTTAGCGAGTCTTCTTCAACTTCTTCAGCAGATAAATTACCGACTTTTACTTCTCCTTGTAAAAAGTAGGTAAAGCAGGGGAAGCATTGAGTATGTCCTAATGCTTAAAGATTCGTCCAAGTGCGGTTCATTCAATGTCAAAGACTTCCAAAGATGACCTTTTCTGTTTTCATGACTAGATGATCTCATTTGATTGTTGATTTGACCTGGTAAATCAATGGATCTCGGGGGGGGGGGGGATTAAAGAAAGACAAAATAAAATAAAAAAAATAAAATTTTTGTTCCCTCTGAATTATTGTTTTTTAATTTAGAAAGACTTCTTCTTCTTCTTCTTCTTCTTCTTCTTTTTATTTTTTTTATTTTATTTTTTTTATTATTTTTTCCATCTTAGTCGTCGATTAGATTACTAAACACTTAATTCCCTTCAAAGAGAAATTAAAGCGATATCCAGGTGGGGGAAAATGTCCAATGGAGCAGTTGCAAGGGACTGAAATTGTGTGTTCCTTATGAAGAAAATGATAGTACTTGATGAGCCGAGAACAATTGTGCCTTTGGTTTTTTCCTAAGTGTCCCAGTTTTTGAGATAAACACGTGCAAAGTTGTATAAAATCGTGGGCATAGTGACGTCAATACGCGGAATTCCCATTTAAAACAATGTGTTTTGGGCCAAAATCTCATCTTCGGAACAATGAGACTCACTTAATAACCAAAGGCATCTTTGTTCTCAGCTCATTAAGTACTTTCATTTTCTACATAAAAAACACAACATTTCAGACCCTTGCAACTGCCCCATTCTGATGGATCAATCTATCTTTAGGAGATCACACAGTATTTCGTCGAAGGCTTCCATGAAAAGACGACCTTCTCCTATCGTGGTTTCCCATAACCACTGCGCGCGCACGCGAAGCCGCGTGTCGCGGCCGCGGCGGGTGTTAGCGCGACACGGGTCTCAGAGACACTCCGGGCCTCCTCCCCCCGGAAATGGAGCGTCCAACCTTTCTCGTGTGCACCGCAACTTTTCGCGACAAAAATTAAACGTGACAGCTGTACTTGTTACGTCCGCATTCTGAACAATGGAGAGTAATTCTCGTAAGACGAACTTGTATGTACCTAGCTAGAGGTCAAGAACCATGTTTTCAATCTAGGCTTTCCCCCCTCCCCTCCCCTCCCCTCCCCTCCCATCCTCTTCACCCTCTCTTCCGGTTTAAGGAGGAGGTGACGATTATTACGGTAAAACATTTAGGCTACCTACGTCTACATCCTACAATTTCGAGTAGGGCACATGGAGACGCGTAGACATAACACGTGTATTTGAGAAAAATTAGGGGGCAACAGCCCTTTTCCCCTCCTATGAATGTTCTGTTTGAGTTGGTGCCCTGGAGCTGACATGACGTAATTATACCTCTTGTTTTTTGCTTAATTGTTTTTGTTTTTGTTTTTGTTTTTTCAGTTCTAAATGTTGAAAATCGGACCCTGTGTCTATCCTGGAAAACGCCAAAGTTTTGACAGTGAAGAATGCACACGGCTCGCTCTCCCCATGAATCGAACGTAAAGCAGAGTTGGATGAATAAAAGTGAATCGATAATCGTCAAACCTTTTGGATGGAAATTAGATTTAAAATAATCTCTGAGGGCATTTCGATTAAGTATATTAATTTTTCTGTAACTAATATGAACAACTTTGAATTACCGTGAAATCACCCTCCGAAAAAAAACGACGATTACGATTACTTAGTAGTCGTGTAATCGACTACCACTCATATTTGCCCGACTCTGTCGTAAAAAAAAAACGACTCCTAGTGGAGGAAGTCTACCCGCATTACTTTCTCAACGCACACGGAAAAAATATTACGGTGAAAATAACCATACGAATACCTGATTTTGGCACCTGCTAGATGTTATGGTAATGTTAACCAGAAGTATACTATATTTTGACTAGGTACTAGGTGATGTTACCTGAACGCATGTCGAATTTACTTAAGGTATCGGTAAATGTACCATACTTCTGGTCAAGTTTACCATAGCATCTAGTAGGTGCCAAAATCAGGTATCCGTATGGTTATTTTCACTAATCTTTTTTTTCCGTGCATTAAAGTTGTGCAGGTAGCCTAAATAAGCCCAAAATCCTAGGATTCGTCTGACACTCTTGTTTCACCACATGGGCGGATCCAGCGATTTGGCAACCATGAATTCATCCCATTTAAACGTATGAGAAACAATCGATTTTAGAGGGGGTCATGGCCCTCTTACTAATCGATTTTTTCTTGTGTATTCAAGTGAGAATAATGAACAGTTGCCACATTACTTACTGGATCCGCCTTTGTTTCACCAAATAGTCTTTGTATGAGCACGCAGGCTGTGAGTTTGGCCGGCATTTCACAGTTATTTCTGTGCAGTGGCATAGTTAACCATTTTTTGGTGGAGATTTTGAGGAGGGTGGAGGGGTTAAAGGTTCAAAACTTTCAAAATTCCCTGGAGGACATAAAAAAATACATTATTTGGGGGCGAATTCCGGAGTCGCGGGAGGGTGGAAGTCCAGTTAGTCTAGACCTCCCCCCCCCTTCCCGGTAGTTTCGCCTCTAACTGTGGTGCGGTTGTATATATTGTATGATCGACACATGTACATCACATGTAGGATAAAACAAGGATACTCATTCACGAGGCGTCAAAGACTTACAAGGAAGAGACAGGTGTAAAATGAATGTCGTTTCAGGTACCTATAGTTTATGTTCATAGCCGAGCGTTCAAGTCTTTCAGTTGATCGCTCTGCAAGTAGAAGCATTCTGCCACAAAAACGCAGTGCTGTGTGGTTTACCAAAAATATGGATTTTTTACGTCCTGTAATTTCATTGTTAAACTGAGCCTCATGATAAAAATCCAAACTGTCTCGAAAACAGATAAGAACTGGGTCATTAAATAGGAAACAATTTGTAGAATTTATTATTTATTTACATTTCTAAAATAAATATATATATATATATATATATATATATATATATATATATATATATATATATATATATATATATATATATATATATATATATATATATATATATATATATATATATATATATATATATATATATATATATATGCTTGGTATTGTGTTTTTTTTATAGAAGGTAGAATATCTTAATGTGGCAAGAGCGAAACATTTTACAGAAAGAAAAACCAGAATGGAAAAATAAAATCTTTTCAAATGGATCGTAAATCCGCGAAAAAGAATAACGTTATTTGGAATAAATTTTAAAACTGGCACATATCAAACTTCTCACTGAAAATAAATTTCGATACAAGTACGCTTTAAGAAAAAAGAAGAGAAAATATAAAAAAAAAAAAATCGTTGTATAAAAACCTCAAATTGGCGGAAAATAGCGGTTGAAAATTGGAGGTAATAAAATTTAAATCGCCGAAAAAGAAAGGGAAATCAAATTCTAGGGTTTTATGCAAATTATCTCATTGCTCTTTCTTTTCTCTCTTTTTCACCGATAAAAGTTCGCTCCCTTTTGAATTCCTTTTTTTCCTCCACTTAATAGCTCTCATTTTTTTTTCTCTTTATAGAGGTAATGATATACCATCTACACGATAACAAATCATACGATTGGCAGTTGACATCACTGAAAATGGAGAATCTTTCCTAAACCATGTTCTATTTTTATTTCTCGATCTCACCCATCCTCGATGATTGAGGCTTGAGTTCACAGGGTGTTTAATAAGTGTTGAGTAAAGTAAATGACGTCAGTGGCGCGTAGCGTGATATAGCAAGGTTGTATTGTGTCCATTAAAATCCATGTAAAAGGTCGAATAAAAAGATGTTCGACAGAACCCAATAGTTCAATCTTTTGTATGAGTTTCAATGGAAAAATTGCAATGTTGCTAAATTTCACGCTACGCCACTGATTGCGGCGTCTCTAAAGATTGTTCTGAGACTGATTGCAGTGATGGGCAAAAATAATTTTTTGAATAACGATGAATAATTAAATAAAATTAATTGCGTTATTCTCATGTTATTCCTATTATTACTAAAACAAATTTTTAACACTACCAGTCATTCATCTTATGACAGATGAATATGCTGATATTGTTAAAACTTTGATTTACTAATATAGGAATATAGCATGAGAATAATGCGAATATTAGCTAATGGTGGGGCTCTTGCAAACTTTTGCTATAAGCAAATAAATAGTCCAATCTGATGTAAATACAAGCGGAAATCACGAAATCTACAAAGAAAGTCTAAAATTCAGTAATAAACTCACATAAAACTGCCAAGATCGGAAAGGCGGTTCAACGCAGGTATTATGGAAGATTCCTGTCTATTATGTCATTTTCTCTACGAAAACACAGAGGTACGAGTATGTCTCAATTTAGATCTTCCATGATATCTGCGTCTCTCCGCCATTAAGCCCGATTCTGAGAGTGAATTTCGTCATTTCTTTGTGTACTTTGTGTATTTTTGCAGGTTTTTATGCAACAATCAACTCTTCAATACCCTACAGCAAAAGTTTGCAAGAGCCCATTTCATGGTTATTCAAAAAATGATTTTTGATCACTGATTCAAAATATGTTTTCGGAGCGTTGTATATTGCATATCGCCTGCATAGATATATCTTTGTCTCCGCTATAGTGCATTTCACCCGAAAATGGGGAAACTTTGAGGATCTGTGAACCACGCCGTACTAGTAGATACAGTAGCGTCGCGTGCCATCTGGCAACAATGCAACTCCTCCATTTAAACTCATTAAATAAATCGAATTTTCCTTGTGCACTGTGCACCCCCTAAATTTGACCTTTGACTTGAGTTTAAATGAATAGAATGCAGTGTTGCCAAATTGCACGCGACGCCACTGAATAGATACATACATATTTTATAATAAAGGCATACTTTTTTCCTTTGGTCTTCATATACACAACAGAGGTGGCGATAGGAAGGAGTGAGGGATAGAGGGAGAGGAAATAACAATTCCTTTGGTAGTGAGTTGTCACAATAAATTATGTAACAGTCCATGTACATATAGAGGCTCACGTATTATTTTGTATGGGTTCGCTGGCAACAGCTCCTTTTGGTCATTTGCCAAAGAGCAGATAAGAAAAGAGTTAGGGAGTCCTCTCGCTGCTTGACTCCATACAGCCTCCGATAAGGACACTGTTGTCAGATGTCACGGTTCTAAAAAGTCCTTTGTTATTGAATTTATGGCTTGAAAGTCGTGGGTTCGGCATCGATGGATGCGAAATATTGCGAATGAGCGGTAGAAAAATGCGGACAAAATAATATCCCATTTTACTTATTTCTTCGGTTATAGTAACTTGGTCAAGTGCAAGTCTTATTATAGAGAAATCCCTCTCGATCGTCGAAAGGACTTTGGTTCTTCGCCGGAAATGGAAAGCTCAATCTGGCTTTGTGGGTTTGTAGAGGAGTCGCTCGGAGCGCTTTGACGCATAGTGTGACCTGTCCAGGTTCAAGTTCACGTCTCAGTTCAGACTTGTTAAAGTTTTTTAGAGCTTTGAAGAGCCACCGCGCCACCGCGCCACCGCTCGTCACTCATTCATTTGGCAACCGTGCATTCTTCCAATTTGAACGTATGAAGAAGAATCGATTCTTGAGAAGGCCAATGGCCATGACCAATTTGCTAATCGATTGTTTCTCTTACAATCAAGTCAGATGAGTGCATGATTGCTAGATTTTTGGGTTAACAGACGTTTCGTCCCGCTTTTTTCGTCCGCTCGATTTTTTGTCCTTCTTTTTTCGTCCTATGAAAATTGGTCCTTGATAATTCGTCCAATCAAATTTCGTCCTGTAGAACAATTAGTCCTTTTATTATTTTCGTCCTCGACTGCAACGTCCATGAGTTTTTAGTCCAATTATTTTCATGTACAAAGTATGTCTTTTGTCCTGTAACTTTGGTCCAATTTCTTTTTGTCCTTAAAAAAAAGTTGGTTTTGTCCAATGCTCCTTTTTGCTAATTTACAAGTGAAATAAAATGAAGAAATAGAATTTCACCTAAAACAAATTAATATTAGACTCACAAATTTTACTTGTAAACCAACGGAAAGGAACATAAATGTGTATTGGACGAACCAAACTTTTTTTTGAGGACAAAAAACATTGGACTAAAATTACGGGACAAAAGAAATACTCCGGACCAAAAATAATTGGACTAAAAACTCATGGACGTTACAGTCGAGGACAAAAATAATGAGTGGACTAATTGTGCTACTGGACGAAAATTGAAAGGACAAATTATCAAGGACTAAACGTCGTGGACGAAAAAAAAAGGACGACAAAAAAAGTGGACCAAAAAAACAGGACGAAAAGTCTTGTAACCAGATTTTTGTGACCCCCTTTTGTTATTTGTGACTTCATTTTCAAATTTTCGCAAATTAGCCTTTTCACCTGAAAATACCTGAAATTCTATTTGTTCCTGACGTTCCATTTTTTTAAAATAAATATATATTTTTTTTTTTTTTGACTGTAATTTGACATTAATCTAATGGTAGTGTTCCGGTGATGGCAGAAATGCAACCGTCGAATGCAATTCTTCGACGTAAGTTAAAAACCCTTATTAGTAGCCAATTCCATCACCAATTCGTTTTTGTATTGTATTCGTATGGTAAGTATGGTGCGTAGAAGAATTTGAACTATGAAACTAATTCAATTTTGCCAAAAATGGAATTATACAGACTTCTCCACTCCTGCGCATAAAACTTACTGCTCACGGCTCACTGCGCAAGTAAAATTTTCTAACAGCTCCGGTCTAAACAACACATTAGTCGGCACGTTTTGGAGTTATAAATAATGCAAATTAATTTTCTTCAGAAGAAAAATTAGTCGTTAAAAAAAAAAAAAAAAAAAAAAAAAAAAAAAAAAAAAAAATGTGAGGGAAAGGGTGATTTAAAAAAAAATAAAACCTGAACCTGAACCTAAAAAAATAAAGCCTCAACAGTTTTCCATCGAGTATTCACTTTCAATTAGATTTTTTTGTTCGGTTGGAACAGACGCGACGGATAGTAGCTATAAATAGATCATATCATGATGTCATACTCCGCATACTCGGGGTTACAATTCTTTTCCAGTGGCGTAGCGTGCAATTTAGCAACGTTGCAGTTTGTTCATTTAAACCCATGAAAAAGGTTGACAGATTGAGAGTTCGGTGAACACCTTCGCATTCGACCTTTTTCATAGTTTTAAACGGACACAACACAACGTCTCATGGGCGCCCGCAGAAAAATTTCCAAGGGGGGGGGGGCAAAATTGATGCACCTCAATGGAAGGTCTAGGAACCCCCCCCCCCCGGGGGGGAGGGAAAAACTTTTTCTTTCATCCAAATGGTATGTACAATTACTAAGCCATGGTAGGTGTATCAAATAATAGTAATTATTTTGACGTGTTTGATATAATGGATAAAGGAACAGCAGACGAAAATGATATCAAGGAAAATGTTTAATTCTGCTATTCCTTGCAAAAATTGAGTGAAAATTACAAAATAAACAAATAATGAAGTTTCTTAACTATTACTCCTTTGATTAACATTGCATTTCCTTTTATCCTTTCATTTTGTAGCGTGAAATTGTGACTTTTTTGAATTTCAGGGGCGGGGGGGCGGGGGGAGTGTCCCCGTTTTCCTCCCGCTGCGGGCGCCCATGCAACGTCGCCAAATTGTACGCTACGTCACTGCTCTTTCCCAATTTTTCAACTAATTTGTATTTCTCCTGTGTTGAATCTGCAACTGCGCAATTTTTTTACTTCTTGAAGCAGTGGTCGATCCAAAGGAGGGGCTAAGATCCAAATGGTATAGAGAGGGGACTAAACGTACTTTAAAAAAAAAAAAAAAAAAATCCCAAAATTTCCCCCAAGGTCCTTTTTTTAGATGGGAGGAAGGACTAATGCCTCATCCACCCCCGTTAAATCCGCCACCGTCTTGAAGTGCAATATCATATTTGAAAGAATTCAGAACTGTTTCATTCAAAACTTACCATTTTCAGCTCTTTCAGGTTATAATCCCCTGAGATCCCTGATAAATCCTCAAGTAGCAATTAACGCTTCTGTTATACATGCATACTAAATCTGAATCCATATTATGCCCACACGTTGAACGTTATGGTATGCATACAACCGTTTCAAGATCAGATTTTCGATACCAATTTCTCGACCCTCGAAACGATTATTATTGTTATGTCATTCGGATATTTTTGTTTCAAACTTAATCCTGATCTTTTTAATCCTGTTTGGAGCCAGTCTTCAAAAGTTTATTGCGCTTTGTTTCGACGACTTTAATCTGCGATACGTGTGCACAAAAATAAAATTCTGCTACCGCAGAGTTCTCAGGATTGGGGGCTCTGGTTGGCTTGCCACGTGGGAAACAATCATGTCCGCATTTGATCAATTACGAGTCGCTGGGTCTCTACTCGCGTGGCGTGATATAGTAAGCTAGTTTCTTGAACACGCTTTGTAAAAGATATGTGTGATCATGGGCCCATGCGCGCTTCGCAGCCGAGCAGTGTTGCCAGATCGAGGGTAAAAAGCCGTATCCTCCCCATTTAAATCAAATGTAAAACGTGCGGCTTTTTCAACCCAATCTGGCAACACTGCAGACGAGTATTTTGTGTTTCTCAGTGCTGATGACGTCAACGACGCACTGGCTGAAAATTATTACCACCGTAAAAGGAAAATGAAAACGAGAGCGAAAAATAAGCTCGGTTTTAAAAACATCGGACGAATTTTTCGGGTAACTTTCTGTCTCGGAATTAATGATGCGGAGTTACTGAAGTTGTTGCGAAACTATGCGTCATCGTGGATGTCCAATTACGGTCGCAGTGACGCCAAGTGCATTCCGGCAACGCCGCATTTTCTACATTTAAGCCAGAGAGTAAAAAAAAAAAAAACAAGCAGGGAAAATTCCAACACGCAGGTGTTGGAAAAGCGTGCCACTAAAGTCTGAACAGCTTTAATGCTTTTGCTAGCAATGATAATTCATCAAAGAGGAACCATGTGACATGGAGCTGATCTCGAGGAAATTGAGTCCAAAGTTGAAGAGCTAGCATTTAAACAAAAAACGCGGAATTAGTTACGTTTTGATTTCATTCAACTACCGTGTTATGTTTTTGCATTTCAACACCGGAAAAGTGGAATTTCCTATGCAGGAAAGGTACCTACTTAATTTTTAGCGTTTAAAGTGACTTGGTTCCTTTCTTCTTTTTGTTTGGCATAATCACGAAAAACGAATCTCTAAGAGAAACCAAACGGCAGAGTTGGTTTACACTGTTGATATTTTAAAATCCGTTTAATCCGGACTTAAGTCCGTTCCCAATTCTATAAAAGGAACCAAGTCGGAGTTGGTTCCTTACGTGACTCGGATTAAGGTTTAAGACAAAGGAACCAAGTTCTCATTTTATTTCATCATATGGACAATGACTTCAATGAGGCTTCAATGAGGAAATAGTTGTTATTAGAAGAAGCGCTTGTTGCTTCGAGATTCAGTATTGCTAGGTCTATCAATCAATAACTCAATTTTATCAAAAATGTCACTCAGTTCTTTTGTGACAAGTGCTGTCCAATTGAGCGGATTTGGTGAGAAATGATGAAAAAAATAAAAGATCAGATGTATCTATAAGGAGATGAGTCAAAGGCGTTGTTTTTTGTGTTTGTTTTTTGATTTTTGTTTTCAAAACTTTGGAGGGCTCTAGCTCAGAAGAGAAACATTTGCAGCACATACTCATGTAGGAAAATAAAGTCTTATATATTTGTATGTTGACCCCAAAAATACACTCCATAAGTTTGGCACTTAAGTTTTGAAACACCCTATATTCTTGATATTTTGCTCCCCCCCCCCCCCACGCCACCCTTCACAGAACACAACATCTTGACCACGCAAATTTTTAAAATCACAGTTTGACTGTAAGTAGAGATATTTTCTTTTCCCCCCCTTTCAACGAAAAAGGGGAAAATGGATCGCCTATCTTTGATGTTCGTCGTATGCGCGTGTAGAGATTGTTCGGCTTTACGACTGCCATTTTGACTTTCTTTATAATGCGTTTTGTGGGTTTATTAATGGATTTTATGACTATTTGATGCCGCCAATGTAATTTTCAGACGATTTTACATAAAAATCAAAACTCTATAGCGCTGTAGCAAAAGTTTGCAACAAACCCATTGAAAACTGAAAAGAGAAAATTATTTGATAAGGCTCGATCTTTTTTACCCACATAAAGTATAGACAATAGATATTTCTAAATCCCTCCACCTTTTAAACGGCTTGTTCAGGGATCAAAAATGAGGTTGCGTTCTTTTGAAGTCAAAAAGTGTCGTATTCGGAAAAGCCGTGATTCTAAATAATATCAGTTTTTTTTCTTTTTTTTCCGTTTTAGGTGCTGTCAGCACTTGTTGCGATTGTCACGATGTAGATATGTAATATGCATAAATGGAACACTTGCGAATTCATGAAAAAATAATCCTTTAATATACAGAACTAACCATTTCAGGTGCCCTTTACACGTCAAGCATTCTAGGGGTATAGGTTATAGTAGGTGTGGAGGTTTGAGACGTTTGTGGATTTTAATTCCCCCTCCCCCCATTTATTTTGTTGAAAAGTATCGAAAGTTTACAGTTAAAACTAAGCCTATAACGCATTGTAATATTATTTTTTTTCTATTGCCGTGGGTCGATATCATTTTTCGTGTTGGATGAGCAAAGTTTCATATGGACCTATAATTTCCAAAATTTGAAGAGGCTTCCAGTAAAAAATACTGTACACGCGAGAAACTTTTTAGGATAGGTAAATACGTTATTCCAGAGTCAATCCCATAGCCGCAGAGAGGAGGCTGTCCAGGAGTGGAAGACACGCGACAGCCCCTCTCACTTTTTAGAGCTATTAATGCGAATTTTACCTCCCTCCCTTTGTTCTGGATTTTAAAAACCTTTTTTTCAACAAAACGCCCAAAATTTCCTCAAAAATCCCTTGATTGCATAGGCGCTCATTAAGGGGTTTTCAATTTGCCGATCCCCCAGAATTTCAAATGTTTCCAATGACCAAGACCTGTTTAGTGTGACGTCATGAAAATAATTGGTTCCAAAAAAGGCTCCGTCTCACTCGCTCTCGTGGGTTTTCCCATATGAAACACGATCCAAATTTTCAAATACAAGTGCTAGTAAACAACAAGTTCTTTGCACCAGTTGTGTTTATCACACCATTGGGTTCCACGTCCCTTATAAAAATTTCCGATTGTTTCAATGAATTTTCCGATAGGATATAAATTCCCGCGCTTTATTTCCCATAAAAATAATCGAAATTCCATAGAGACAATCGAAATTCGTGTAGATTCAAGCACGCTGATTATAGCAACGATAGGTCCTATGATTGAAATAAGGCGAAATACATCTATGGTTCTATTCTTACAGTTTTAACACCCACTTTTTTCTCAGTGATAATATATGAGAACGCTACACAAACTTTCTGAAACATCGCGCATCAATGCACAATCACAGTTATATCGAAGAAAGTCCTATGTTTTGTCCTTGTCACAGTCACAGTTTCTTAAGAGCACAAAACTCTAGGATATAGGCTCATCAGCACCATCACGGCATGTGTTGTACCTCGAACAATAGCTTCGATACGAAGAGAAGTTAGAATGATTGAGTGTCATGGCGGTGATACTCCCATAAGAGACCGTGAGTAAGACAAGGACAAAACGTAGAACGTCTTTCGGTATAACTGTGATTGTAAATTCGCTTGTGATCTTTTAGGAATTATGTTAGAGTGAAAAATACTTTAAGGTACGTGGAATCTAATGGTGCAATAAAATTTGAGAAAACTGTTCTTTAACTAGCATGAATATGCGTTCGAAAATTTGGATCTGATTTCTCATAGGTAAATCAACGAGAGTGAGCGAGATAGAGCATTTGTTTGGAACCTATTTTGATGGTGACGTCATCACTAAACAGGTCTACTTAAGGATATGAATGAGCCCCTCTCTTTTCTATACCCCCCCCCCGCTCTTCATCAATACCTCGCCGTCACTTCTTTTCGATACCGTCGTCAAACAGAATTTGACAGTTTTATGAGTCCTCAGACCCTCCGAGATCCGAGACACAAAGCCTCTCTAACACCCTCTCTCTCCCACACATTCACAAATCTCTCCGCTTAATGAACCGTGAAGAAATCTCGTGACCGGTGGAGCCCAAAACCGAGGGGCAAAGAGGGTTTCTGTGAAGGATGTTTCCACCCCCCTCCTGCCTTGGAATTTTGACTCATAGGTTGGCACAAACGACTTAGGTTGCTGGACCTGTATGGAATTCTCGTTCAAAGGAATTCGACTTTGACGCTTAATAACTTATTGAAATTAACAGGAATACCATTTCTTTTACAATTTTAAGAAAATAGACGCCGAGACCTCCTGGATTGCAGCAATAAATTAACGATTAATGAAACCAGTTTTAAGAAAACACGTTTTTAATTTTTCAAACCTTTCCCGCCAAGGTTTTGCCATAAGCAAAGCATGCAACCTATATATTAGATATGAAAATGAAAACAAAAAGCGTACCGTATATATACGGCACGCTTAAAAACGAAAATCACATTGGGTCTGTTGCGTACCTACTTTTGCTGCATCAACATGACACATTGTTTCTAACAAAATGCGGATTAAAATGGGAACTAGGCTAACAATAAATAAGAACTTCTTGATTTTTAATAACATCCAGGTTCTAGCACAGGAGAAAAATTACAATGCTAGAGCTGTGTTAGAAATGATTCACATTCTAAAAAACAGAGACTCCATATGCAACTACCGGGCAGACGTTGAAAAGTTGAGTGTTGCATACCTCCAGTTTTTCCAAACATTAACTACTGATTGAGGCTCTGTTGCGTTTTTGTTGGTCTGTTTTATTTATGTACTTATTTTGTTAATCAGTCCCTCTTCCATCTTTGTGGAGTGTGCTCCTCGTTCTGAGTATTTGTTTTTTTGTATTTTATTATTCCGATTGATAATGGTGCTGTGAGTGCACCGAAACGTCTCGGAAGTTCTTATCTATTGTTGGCCTAGTTCCCATTTTAATCCGTATTTTGTCTATGATGTTTTTTGGCCATTTAGTTTGTAATTTTTTTTAATATTGTTTCTAACGTAAAATTCGGCAAAAATAACGATGCGCACATTAAAAACTTTCAAAATCCACTCATTATAACTCAGAAAGTACCTTCCATTTCAAACAACCCGCGCTACACTAGACACTATATCACCGACTTATAACTACATTGATGGAACCATCTCGTTTATGTAAACATGAACGGAACTTACAAGCATTGAAATGTTTCGTTTAGATGCGTACATTACTTATATTATTTTGTAATCTTTGATAAACCGAAAAGACCAGACAGCAAATGCAGCCAATAGTCCAAGTATTTCGAACGGAATTCCATCATTTTGTAGTTACGATGTTGTTTACTTATGCACGCCGGCTCCGTCTATGTAGTAGTATACCGGTTCAAATAGTGTCTACTGTCAAGTGTAGCGCGCTGCGCCGGCTGTTTAAAATTGAAGTGATTTCCTGAGTTAATGAGTGGATTTTGGACGTTTTTAATTTGCGCATCATTATTTTCGCCGAATTTTACATAAGAATCAAGGTTCTATATTGCTGTAGCAAAAGTATGCAACAGACCCATTTAATGGACAACCAGTGGCGTCGCGAGCAATCTGGCGAAACTGAATTTCGTGCATTTAAACGAATAAAATCGATCGAACTATCAGAGGTGCATTAAAATCCCTCAGGTCGCTATTTTGCACGGGTTTGAATTCACGAAATGCAGCGTTGTCAGATTGCACGCAGCGCGACACCCGCGCCATCACTGTGAAAAGCACGCATTTCAATGTTAATGAGAGCAAACTTTAAATCTGGCCTCTGATTGGCCGATAAACTCGTGTTCAGACTATTTCAGCACTATATGAAAATTAACATGAAGTTTTTGAATCGAGGCTGTTTCCCTCGAAATCCGGGCAACCTTAGGTACATTTAAACCAGTGGCGTCGCGTGCAATGTGGCAACAATGCATTCTATCCATTTAAACTCATGTAAAAGATCGAATTCAGGGGGTGCACAGCGCACAAAGAAAATTCGATATATTTAATGAGTTTAAATGGAGCTGTTGCATTGTTGCCAGATGGCACGCAACGCCACTGATTGAAACCTACGTTTAGAGCAGCGGTTCCCAACCTTTTTTTTTGTCGCAGACCACCAATCGGACGATCGGTGGAGGCCGCGGACCACCAACTAGAAAAAATGAACAATCTATTACCTGTTTTTTCTTTTTTTCTTTGACAGTGGAGAGAGGAAATAAAAACTAACCTACCCTGCTATTTTAAATACAGCCACCGGTTGGGAACCGCTGAAATAATTATTGAACAAAAACAATAATTGAAAACTTCCAATTTTGAAATTAATTTTGAATTTAAAAAACCGAAAAAAGAAAACCTCGAAGGAGGAATTTTATAATGAACTTATAAAAATTTAGGTTAAGACTCGTTCAAATGATAATTTTTTATTTTTTTTTTGCTACATAAACAAATATTGGTCACAAATTCAACGTTTCCACTTTCGGGCGAAAAATTCGGAAAGGTCTTCGCGGACCACCAAAAGCGGTTGGGAACCGCTGGTTTAGCGGCTCATGAGAGACAACATGAGAAAAATTCGGAAGATTGTATATCGGGTGAGCTCCGAAACGCGCTCTGTTATATATAACAGTTCACACTCACAGTTCTTTTTGTGTGCTTTTGCAAGGTAAAGCTTACCTCTAGGTATTTCTTGGTATGTATACATTTACTATTAGAAGTTGGAATAGATGATAATTCAGAACTGATGTCGTGTCGGATAAAGGGCCTCTTTCCCACGATGCATTTTGTTTTAGGCTCAAAACTTCCGGCGACGCGAGATTATATTCCCGTGAGATCACCCATGAATGTAAAGTGCGTAACTATCACATGAAATCCTTCGAAGAATTTGCGTAAAATTCATATACTCTCGCAAATATCCTGCTGACGGAGCTTCATTAAAAAGTTCTACTTTTAATTAGATAAATAATTGGATCGCTGCGCTTGGTTGACGCCGTTCGTCGTCGCCATGAACGAAGCAACGCACAGTGGCTTAAGATCGTCAAAAGGTGGCAAAAATCAGAAAGGTAAGTTTTTATCAATTTATCACTGATAAAAATTTTCAAGATCAATCTTTCTAATCAATTTTTAACTCTTTCCACTCTCGAGACGTTTCTTTTTTCTTTTAGTTGCTTTGATAATTTTTTTTTTATTTTTTTTTTAAAATTATTTATTTATTTTTTATTTTATTTTAGTTTTTTATTTCATTTTAAAATTTTGATTTTAATTTAATTTTTTTTATCTTATTGTAATTTGTTATTTTATTTTAACTACCTAATTTTTTAATTTTATTTTAACTTTTTTCTTTAATTTTTTATTTTATTTATTTATTTTATTTTTTTTTTATATATATTTTTTATTTTTTTATATATTTTTTGTGTTTTTTATACATTTTTATTTTTTTATATATATTTTTTAATTGTTTTTTATTTTTTTTATGTATCTTTTATTTTTTTTATTTTATTTTACTTTTATTTCCTTTGTTTTAAATTAATTCATTTTATTTTATTTTAAATTATTTTTTTTTTATTACGTTGTTTTAATTTGTTTTATTTTATTTTAATTTGTTTTTTTGTTTCTTGTTTTTTGTTTTGTTTTTTTTTTTCAATTTTTTTTTCTTTCCCGTGCTGACTTTTGTTGGATGGATTTGAAATTATAGAGGAACTCAACTATTTTTTTTTTCGGATATACCCGACATCGGAGTGGAAAGGGTTAGTAAGAAACTTAAACCTAGGAATGTCTCTGAAAAGTTTTAAATTGTGCTTAAAAGATCGGAAATACGATGATTTTTATAAAACTTTTTTGTCCACTGAATTTTGGCCACTTTTTTTTCGATCTCAGACCATAGAGCGACGGACGATCACCGAAGAACATTTTCAAAAGTTGTTGCGGGAAAGATGACTTTGATGAGCTCAGTGAGTCTCTTGTTCTCTCTCACGACTCTGTCACGGAATCACCATGGAAACTAGTGCGAGATGCGGTTAACAACACTGGCGGATCTAGGAATGATATCCTTCTCTCTCTTTTCTCATTAGAATCCTGCAAGTGTTAGAAAAAGACAGATAAGAGGCAATCACGTGATTTTTACCTCCTCTTTCTATCTTTTTCTAACACACGCGTCCTAAAGGGAAAAGAGAGAGAAGGTCAATTTCTATTGGAACCGCTAGTTGTTGACATCGTTGCGATTCTTATGCACACTTATTTTATATTTTTTAAGAATTGGTTTGTTGATGACGACACGCATCTGCATCTTGACGGCAAACAAATTCCGGACGAAATGGACCATTATGAAATTCAGGGTTGCCGATTTGTGACTAATCGGCCAAATTTCTAGAACCATCGATGCTTTCGAAATAGTATAAAAAGAGAAAATTACTATGGAAATTGAAAATGAACAAATTTGAAAAGAAAAAATTCAGAAAAAATCACTCTGAGCTTTGTCACCGAATGAAGGATGTCCGTATCCGTATTCTTGAGCGACGGCCGACAGATTCGAATGTTAGTGCTATATATCACACAGAAAAGAATACACCTCGAAGATGAAGTTGACAGTTTTGAAACTTGACCAGTAGCGTAAACTTGGGATTTTTATTGAGAGGGGGGGGCAAAGCAATTTTTGAGAGATGCACTTTGGGGGGGGGGGGGCACATTCCCGGTGAGAGGAGGGTTGGGGGTCCTCCCCCGGCAAAATTTGAAAATTCAGGCTCTCTCAGACGTTATTTTAAGCAATGTTTTCGCATAAAAATGCCACCAAATTTAAACAAATTAAAAATAGGTTTTACTTTTGTTTTCTTCATTTCTCAGGCAAAAAGGAAATTTTTCAGTTTAGACTTTCGGCTTATTGACGAAGCTGACATTTCTAGGCTTTGGGAAACTGTTCCTCGCGGTTAGAAGTCTTCTGGAAAAAAAAACTGCAGTATAATAATGTAATGCTCCGCTCAGTGGCGTAAAAGTTGAGATTCTTTTTGAGCGGAGGGGGTAACAAATAGTCCGATACTTGGGGAATCTGGGGGGGGGGAGGGGCACTTTGCAGTAATAGGGGGTCCGGGGGTATTCCCCCGGAAAAATTTGAACATTTGGGCTCTCTCAGACTATATTTTAAGCAATTGAATCTTTCAAAAATAACCAACCGACAGAACAGAAGTTAGCAGACTCAATGTATATTTTCTTTATTTCATTGACAACAGAGGAATTTTTCACTTTAGATTTATTACTTTAGGCGCAGTTTCAGGGTAAAATAGAGCCACTTATTTTTGACATTTTTTGCTTCTAGGTTCCTGTAATTATTCTTTTCTTTCTTTATTTTTTTGTATTTTTCCATATTTTCTTTTCCCTCTCCCTTTTTTCCCCTCCTCTTTTTCATCAAATTATTGGAGGGGGAGGGCAAAATGATACTTTGCCCCCCTAAGATTACGCCACTGAACTTGACCAATTGGTCAAAGTAGGGGAGATTATAAGTTGTTTACGTTAGTTATTATTCAGTGTTACCCCAAACTTGAGTGATTTCGTGAAGTTGTTTAAGGCAACTCTTTCATTCCTTTAAAAACGTTCTTTTTTGTGCTGACAATAGTAGTAATATAATACAGATATCCACCGTGCACGAACTTTAGCCCAAATGCCATTCAACACAGACTAAAGACTTAACATGTAGAAACTAGTTTTTTCTCAAAACACAATTTCTTCTCCTAAAAAATGTCCTTTTCTTGCATCCAGCTTGACATCGGCAGTTCCTCAATTTGAATCCAATCTGCAGGCTTCACACATATGCGCATACGGCACTTGCTTTAATTGTTTTGATCCAACATAATCAAAGGATCTTGAGCGCGGAAAATATTCTGAATAATTACTCGTTGTGAGGCATATTTCAGAAAAGAGATACAAAATGTATTCGAAGACGAAAGAAAGAGAGAAAAAGAAGAAGAGGAAAGATAAAAAAACCTGCGGAAAGCGTATTGAAAGCAGAAGCAGGTTATAACATTGCATGCGTATTGTACAATACTATGCATATTGTATTCTCTTGTATAGAATTCTTACGTATACAAACCTGTACCTATAGATATGAATATTAAGCAATCAGGGAATCCTCCGTGGCGAGAAAAATAATCCTGGCAGTATATTTACATCTTACACCCTCTTCTTCTCTTTATTGTATGTGCCATTGTCACTCTTTAGAATGGCTAATTTAGACGTTGACGCCGTCGTCTCAAAGGATGAGTCAGAACGCCTGAGCAGGACTAACGTTTTGCGTAAGATTCCCATGCAACTCAATGTTAAATTTATGAACTTCCCGCCAAATTTGACAACACTGTTTGCCGTTTTGCGTATGATTACACACATTTTCTCTTCTAACTCAATTTTAAAATTTTGAATTTCCCGCCAAACAGTGATGGTTCAATGACGTCATCCCTGACACAGTATTTTACAGAATATGTATTTTCCCTTGCCTTTTAGATTTACCGTTTTTTCCACATTAGAACTCATGAAAAATAATCGATTTTGTAGGTTCAGGTCAAATCCCTAAAAGATCGATTATTTGTCGTAGTTTCATATGTAATAGCGTATCGCATAGAGCCTCGATTGGACCACCGAAGACTCAACTACGGAATGGTACTGAAACAAACTGTAACACATTATTTCGAAGGATATAATTTTACTTAAGAATTTATTTCACGATTTATGAAGAGGATGGATTAAGTTTGTAATGAGAGTGTGGTGTTTTCCGCGTGTACAGTCTGAGACAAAATGGATGGGAAACGATTTCTAGAGGGTGAGCAACCCGTTTTACTTATGTAAATGAATGTTAGCATTGAAGTAGTGGCGTAGCGTGTAATTTGGCAACGCTGTAATGTGTCCATTCAAACCCACGAAAAAGGTCGAATGCGAAGATGTTCGCCGAGCGCCCTACAGTTCGATCCTTTTAATGGGTTTAAATGGACAAATTACAACGTTACCGAATTGCACGCTACGCCACTGCATGAATGGTAGCCTTTTTATTAAGCCTGACATTCTCTTCAGACTGCTATACTCACGTAGTGGCGTAGCGTGCAATTTGGCAACGTTGCAGTTCGTCCATTTGAAGTCATGTAAAAGATCGAATTAGAAGGTGTTCGGTGAACACTTTCTTATTCGACCTTTTGCATGGGTTTAAATGGACACAGTACAACGTTGCCAAATTGCACGCTACGCCACTGTATACTCACGATCAATAGTGTAAAACTGTAAAATTCAGCAGGAGAGTCAGCTTGAAAAAAAAGGAGCTGTCTAGATAATTGTCGTTGCCAGTTGGCGCAGAAATTATGAATGAACGTAAAAGAGAGGTCGCTGGCAGTGACTCAGTCAAGCATGAGCGGTGCCCGAACTTGCGACCGCGAAATCGCTAAATAGAAGTAAAGAATACACAGGGTGCGGCAAAAGTTACGCGCACCTGCCTTTGTTTTTTTCCAATTGAGAGCCAAAGGCTCGATTATTGAGACATTCTTCATCTCAACGCCCTACTGAAAATGATCCGGTGACATCAGGCTGATTAGAGTCGCCCATATGTAGAGTAGAGTTAAGACAAGAGGGTAGTCAACCTCTGATTGATCGGGTAACGAGTTTTAGGCTCTACGGACGCCGCCATTTGATGCGATTTGCACGTTTGTTTACGTACTCTTGTTTACAAACGAAGGCGCTTAACGGTATTTTACGGATGAAATAGTTAACTGTGGAAAAAGTTGTTAATTTTAATCACGATGCACCTCTCAAGAATGTGTATAATTCTCAAAAGAATCTTCAAAAGCGTAAATAGATGTCGAACAACAAAAGCAGTGAAATATTATTACACTTTTAGAAACTCTGCGGCACTGTAATCTTTGCAGTGGACCAGAACACAACAACGGCTCTCCGAATGTAAACAAATGTGCAAAATCGCATCCAATGGCGGCGCCCATGGTTTCTTCACTTGTCTTAACTCTCTAAATATAGGGACTCTAAGGCTGATGTCAACTGATGTCAACGGGTCATATTTAGTCGGGCGAGGGGTCAACATGTTGGAGTTCTCCCCATTTATCACCCATTATTTTCGGCGGAGGAAAAATTTAAGGTGATTCTTCAGCGTTTAGTGCCGATTTTTCTCGCTTACATTTGATTAATGTTTAATTACCGGCCGAAAGTGATTTATATTTAAGAAAACAAGCAAAAAAACCAACAATTGTGAAAAAACTTTCTCATCAGGTGCTGTTGCTCCGAAAACTGATTAAAAAAAAAAAAAAATAAAAAAAAAAAAAAAAAAAAAAAAAAAAAAAAAAAAAAAAAAAAAAAAAATCGGATCAGGTGCTGTCGGATGATTTCAAAAGCTAGGAAATAAAAGGAAAGAGGAAAAAGTTTAAAAAGATAAATAAATTAGATCAGGTGCTGTCGGTTTGTTTTGAAAGTTCAAGATGCAAGTCAAAGATGAGCGACAGTCTGGGGACCAATAAATATTACGTTTGACATGTGGAAGATGATGGAGAAACGGAAAGGTCAGGTTTAATGGTCCCCAGACTGTCGCTCATCTTTGACTTGCATCTTGAACTTTCAAAACAAACCGACAGCACCTGATCTAATTTATTTATCTTTTTAAACTTTTTCCTCTTTCCTTTTATTTCCTAGCTTTTGAAATCATCCGACAGCACCTGATCCGATTTATTTATTTATTTATTTATTTATTTATTTATTTATTTTTTTTATTTATTTATTTATTTTTTTTATTTTTTTTATTTTTTATTTTTTAATCAGTTTTCGGAGCGACAGCACCTGATGAGAAAGTTTTTTCACAATTGTTGGTTTTTTTGCTTGTTTGTTTTTTGTTGTTCTTTTGTTGTTTTTGTTGTTTTTGTTGTTGTTTTTTTTTGTACTTTGGGGGTTTTTTTTTTTTTAATAAATTTTAGGAGCGACAGCACCTGATGAGAAAGTTTTTTCAAAAGTTTTTGATTGTTTGTTTGTCTTGTTTTGTTTGTTTGTTTGTTGTTTGTTTGTTTGCTTCTTTCTTTGTTTGCGTTTTATTTGTTATGCTTGTATGTTTTTTTATTTATAGTTTGTTTGTTTGTTTGATTTTTATAGGTTTTCTTTGTTTGTTTTGTTTTCAATTTTCGGCGCGACAGCATCTGATGGGAAAGTTTTTTCTCAATTTTGTTTTTAGTTTTGCTTCGTCGTTTGTTTGTTTGTTTGTTTGTTTGTTTGTTTGTTCGCTTTTCCAATTTCTTTTCCTCTCATCTTGTTACGAACTTTTAGTTTTTACTTTCATTTTATTAATCTATTTGTCTAGTTTTGGAATTTAATTTCCATTTTTATTAATTTTTTAATCCTCCAATCAAATTAATTATGGTGTAGTGATGTTCGAGTCCGGAAAATTTTTCAAATAGTATCACGCCAGAAGATTTTCTGCAATGGAACCGAATTACTGGTTGCGAGAAACCATCAAATTTAGATACTGATTGATTCGGTTTCACATGTTGGAATGGTGAGGGATGCGCGGATTTGATGGGCCCACCTCAATCAGCCCGCTAAAAGTTGGAAGAAGAACAGAGAGTTGGAGAGTGAGCTGTGAGCAAAGCGAGGAGTGAGGAAGGGGGAAGGATGGTCGGTGAGTCAGTGAGTCGAGGAGTGGGGATGGACAGTCGGGAGTGGGGAAGCCGTGCAACGCCGAGATCGCGTTGCACGGCAAACTCACCGAAGGACTGAACTCGACAAACTGATGAAACGTAAAAACTAAAACCTCGATAACTTTCAAATTTCTGGACCAAATCTTTCCAAATTTTTGGCAGTTCATCCTAAGGTAGTGACAAACGTTTCTGCAAAGTTTCGAGAAAATCGATTGATATTTACTACCACTTTTCGCGTGCACAAACTGAGAGCGTCGAGCGTCACATACATACATACGGACAGCGACGATAGCATAAGGTGCTTGCGCTACGCGACAGCACCTAAAAACGGAACTACAGATAATCTTCCGTAGAACGTCTCTGTAAAATATACTGTCAATAACTTCAAACATAAGGCGAAAAGTACCAAAAAATGAAATATCGCATTTCGATACAAGAATCGATTTGCGATATTCCATTTTTTTTGTACTTTCAGCCTTATTTTTGAAGTTATTGACGATATATTTTGCGGAGACGTTCTTCAGATGATTGGTGGATGATCAAGTGGATTTGTCACAATATGTAGAGGTGGTTTCAGAAGTTTAGGCGCACCCACACCGATAATCTTTGGAATTTTCCGACATTATTTATCTTTTTTCAAAAGGAAAATGAAAGAAAATGGATTAGAGCATTGGGTTTTCACTGAGGAACACTCTAAAATTAAAAGTTCAAAGTCGAAGATAAGTTTTGTTTATAGTTTTGAAGAAATAAAAGTCACCAAAGATTATGATCTAGGTGTGGCTACACTTCTGAAACGAGCTCTAACAACATGTCAAGGTTCAAAGATATGAGGCAAACAAACCGAGCCTGTGTGAAAAGTCCAGTGGCGTCGCGTGCAATTTGGCAACAATGTATTCTATCCATTCAAACGCATGTAAAATATCGAATTCAGGGGGTGCACAGTGCGCAAGGAAAATTCGATATATTTAATGAGTTTAAATGGAGCAGTTGCATTGTTGCCAGATGGCACGCGACGCCACTGGAAGTCCATAAGAGATTTCCATCATGGCTAACTCTGACACCTCCGTGCAGTGGCGGCTTGTGCAATCTGGCAACCGTGCACTTTTGCCATTTAAACGTATGTCAAAAGATCGATGCTAGGTGAGGCGCTGCGCCTCACCAATAAATCGATTATTTTACGCAGTTTTAAATGGAGAAAATCCATTGTTGCCACATTGCACGAGCCGCCGCTGCCTCCGTGCTACCTCAAAAGCGCGTCCCACAAATCCTCTCTCGTGGTTTAGCTCGGTGGGGTCTACATAACGCTCATCTCATCCTGTACACGTATAAAGTCGAGACGGCTAGGAGAATGACCTTGGAGAGGTTAAAATATGCCCGAATATAGTAATATTAATTTCCTTCGTCGAGATGAATGAATCTACGTCGATTCCGGGGTGAAACTGACCACTCCGGATAAACACGAGCCAGGGTCCAAGACGAACCGAACGGTCGAACGGGTCAGTCGATATAATACATCAGACGAGCGGCGAGACGACCAATGAAATTTTTGACAGTTTCAAAGGTCGTAACAAATGGCGAGATGCCTAATACGGATTTTAATTAGGCCTTTTTATTCGTATAGTATTTGTCAATTTATGCAAAACACGTAACCCCTGCATCTTGAGAATACGAAGCGGGGGAAAAAAAAGCATGTAAATAACGTTTATTAATTTTCAAATGACCGCCAAATTCTCTCAACCCCCCCCCCCCCCCCAAACCCATTCTGACCTTTTATCTCTCTTTAAATATCCTCCTGGAATTTCGTTTCTAAAAAAAAAAAAATGAAAAAAAAAAAAAAAAAACCGCACAGCAGAAAGTAGGTACTTTTTCTTCTCGTTTTTTCTCATTTTTTTATTTCTATTTTTTCATTATTTTACCTCAGTCAAGACTATTAGAATAATTCATGTTGGGAAAGAAATACATGTTGGTAACAAAATCCTACGCAAACTCGTGACAAGAAAATTAGCCAGCAATTGCGAATAATAATGTGAATGTTTTAGATCTACAAGATGTTGCTTTGATATTGTAAGAAACGTGGGCTGCACTCGCAGTTTTAGCTTTCCAAGTGAGTTCGTGTATTACTAGATTCTGTGGCTTACAGATTCAAACTGAGAAAAAGTGCTGTCCGTATAAATAACGCATTCCAACCGAGATGATAGGGATTCAAGAAAAACTGGCATTTTGGATTTCCCAACGAAATCAGCAGGAAAAGAAAGCAATGGTTTTAGCAGTCATTGCTTTCCGATCCATTGAGTCGCCAAAAATATTCGATGTTTTTGAATGAGTTCAATAGGCCGTTTTAGTGATTCAATTGAGCGAAGTCTCTTGCATATGAACCTACGGAAAATAATCGATTCTCGGCGAACTCGATACTTTTGCTTAGATTCAAATGAAAGATAGACGATAATCATCGATTGATCAAGAGCTCTCATACTGGTATTATATGACTCAGAAGAATCTATGTTGCCAAATTTATAGAGACGAATAGAGACCCAGCTGTTTCTATGCTTCTTGTGTTATGAAAGTATGAGGCAAGTATAAAATGGGTTCATGTTTACAATGGGGCTCAAGGTCATCTCAACAAAACAACACAGCCAACTGTCGCCCACTGTTTTTTTATAAGTAAATTTTAAGCAAAATCAAGTTATATGGAGGATAAAAGCCGTCAATTAAAATCAATGGGAAAAATAATGATCAAATAAACGTGGGGAAAAATTGGAAAAATTTAAATATCGCTCTTTAAAGTTTGGTCACAATTTGCAAAAACATTCTTAAAATCTAAGAAAAAAAAAGAAAAAAAATTAAATGTAATTTTGTAAACATAAATTTTCTGTAAAATACACTCCTTAAGGGGGGGGGGGTGCAGCTCCCCAGAATATTAAAGGGGGGTCTACGGGTTTCCCCCAGCAAATATAAAGGGGTCTTGGGGCCCCCAGATTAAGTTTGATGTGAGAAAGTGTTCGATGGGGTATTCACTGCAGTTTATTAATTTTTGCCACCATGTCCACGAGAGAAAATTTTATTTGCCGAACCCGATTTTCCTTTATGAGGAGTTTTCTGTTTGACGGCGGATCGAATCGTCCTTTACTCCCCCGTGAATGCGGAGGAGGCAGAGGAAATGTAAGTCAAAATCTTTCCGCGGGAGAGACGCGTCGCGTCGCGTCGTTCCCACTCACGATCAGTTTGGAACGAGATGATCATCAAGCAACGAGTCAACACGAACTGTCTTTTCACCACACCCTTTCTCTCTCGGTGCCAAAGCTCACTCCAAGATTGTTGTGAAAAGTCGTCGAATTCGTTCACTTCAATCAGTTCAAAATTCTGGTGAATTTGTATGCGTCAGATGTGGCAACACTACAGGCCGGTGCCCTTAGCCAGGGATCTCTCTCTCTCTCTCTCTCCCTCTCTCTCTCTCTCTCTCTCTCTCTCTCTCTCTCTCTCTCTCTCTCTCTCTCTCTCTCTCTCTCTCTCTCTCTCTCTCTCTCTCTCTCTCTCTCTCTCTCTCTCTCTCTCTCTCTCTCTCTCTCTGCCCATTTGACTGCGTTTGTTAGAAAATGACAGATACAGGGACTGAAGTCGCACGTGGCAGCCATCTCTTCATCATTCTCTAACACATGCGTTTAAATGAGCTATACGAAAGAGTTAGAGAGAGTGAGAGAGAGGGAGAGAGAGAGTGGGAGAGAGGGGGAGAGAGAGAGAGAGAGAGAGAAAGAGTGAAAGAGAAAGAGAGAGAGATAGAGAGAGAGAGAGTCAGAGAGAGAGAGAGAGGGAGAGAGAGTGGGAGAGAGGGAGAGAGAGAGAGTGAGAGAGTGAGTGAGAGAGAGAGGGTGAGAGAGAGAGTGGGAGAGAGGGAGAGAGAGAGAGTGAGTGAGTGAGAGAGAGAGAGAGAGAGTGAGTGAGAGAGAGTGAGTCAGAGAGAGAGAGAGACGGAGAGAGAGCGGGAGAGAGGGAGAGAGAGAGGGTGAGAGAGAGGGTGAGAGAGAGAGTGGGAGAGAGGGAGAGAGAGAGAGAGTGAGTGAGTGAGTGAGAGAGAGAGTGAGTAAGAGAGAGAGAGAGAATGAGTGAGAGAGAGAGAGAGAGGAGAGAGAGGAAGAGAGAGAGAGAGAGAGAGAGAGAGAGAGAGAGAGAGAGAGAGAGAGAAAAGGACAGTATCCTGGCTACGGCAATGCTAGTGCCCCTTTATCCTGGCGCAATCTTGTCCTCACACCTGTGCTTCACTCGTTTTGCTCCAGAGTCGACAAGTCGTGTTGAAAATTGACCTCCCTCGCACATTTATGGAAATGAAACGGAAGTAAAAGCAAAGCGATGGTAATTCAAAATTCACAAGTGGCGTACTTATAGAGTACATCAAGCGGCATGCAAAGATACAGTTCGTTTAAACCCGTGCAAAAGATCGAACTCGAAGGGTTTTCACTTCACACACAAATCTTGAATCTTTGCCGTGGAGTGGGGTAAAATGGACTTTATTGCAACGTTGCCAGATTGTCCGTTTCGCCGCAATAATTCTGAGAGACAAAAGAAACTCTTCCGTAAAATCAGGAAGATAAAAGTTTCCGCCATTGTAATCAGTTGGAAAAATGGGTAAATATAAGGAAAAATTGGAACAATTCAAATGTAGCTGTTTGAATTTTGATGAAAATTTGAAAAAACGATCTGCAACCAGCCTACTGTAAAATTGACGTTTTATGGGGGGAGGGTGCCCGGGGGTCTCCCCCAGAATCTTAAGGGGGGCCTGAGGGTTTCCCCTAGAGTAATAAAGGGGGGTTTGGGGCCCCCAGATTAAGTTCGATGTAACAAAGTGTTCGTAAGGTCCCTACAGTTCATTTTCAATGTGGGACCATGTGGCGCACAGTGGTCTCAGATCGTCGAAAAATTTTCAAAAATCAGAGAGCGAATTCCTCTTTAATTTATTAAAAATAAACCTTTAAAAAACTAATAAAAAAATTACTAATAAACCTTCTTAGGAAGATCAATTCCTTATCTCGGAAAGACTGTAACAACAAGTAATTTAAATCGAGAATCGTCACTAAAATGGTTTTAATTACTCTCTCATATTTGCATTGAGAAACCTAGCAAGAGTCCTCGACACACAATTTTTATTGTCATTTTACTATGCAAATTTCCAATCAATGCTTCAATATGGAATAGCTCTTTGGGGAAATTATGTCCTCTGTGAAGAAGCACTAATGGGTCTGTTGCAAACTTTTGCTACAGCGCTACAAAGTGTGCAATCTAATGTAAAATCGCCTGAAAATTCCCATGATGGCATCAGAAAGCAATGAAATGCAACAA
This sequence comes from Trialeurodes vaporariorum, assembly GCA_011764245.1. Classification (NCBI taxonomy): domain Eukaryota; kingdom Metazoa; phylum Arthropoda; class Insecta; order Hemiptera; family Aleyrodidae; genus Trialeurodes; species Trialeurodes vaporariorum. Next base: position 62,603,780 of record VMOF01000369.1, read on the forward strand.
TAAACTCACAAAATGCGTTTAATGAAATTCAAGATGGCGGCAAAATATCGAGCAATCTGTATGCGTGCACCACGAACATTCAAGAATAGCCAACCTCACAATATCCATCACAACCAATCACAACGTAAATAAACACATAACCTCTACCTGCAGTGAGGTTGTCAAAGTTGGCAATTCTTGGATGATCTCGGTGCATACATTCAGATTCCTCGATATTTTGCCGCCATCTTGGATTTCGATAAACGCCTCTTGTGAGTTTAATATTGTATTTATTGACTTTATGATGCCACCAATGGACTTTTCAGGCGATTTTACGTTGGAGTAAACACTTTTTATCGCTGTAGCAAAAGTTTGCAACAGACCCATTGTTCAAAAAAGGCTGTTAGGATCATTGCAGGTAAACCTAAAATTTCCTCAGCAAGGCCTGTTTTTAAGGAGCTCTAGGTAGATTGACCGTTTACGGTATTTTTGTTTATAATCTCCTAGCTCTAGCGATTAAAAATGGACTCATAAAAAGTGACGGCATGGATCCAATGCATTCTCATAACACTAGGCATTGTTTTCACAATGGGGCTCTTGCAAACTTTTACTGTAAGGAAATGAAGAGTCTAATCTGATGTAAAAACCAGCAAAAATCACGAAAATCACACCATGAAAGTCTAAAATTTAGGAATAAACTCACAAAAATGCTCCAACAGCAAGATCGTAATGGCGCTTTAACGCAGGTATCATGGGAGATGCCTGTCTAATGTGTGACTATTTCTCTACTGAAGCACAGATGAGGTATGTCTCAATTTAGATAGGAATCTCCCGCGATACCTGCGTCTCTCCGCCATTAAGCTCGATTCTGTGAGTGAATTTTGTGATTTTTTAGTGTACGCATCGTCATTTATATAGGTTTTTATGCAAGAATCAACTCTTCACTCCTGTGTAGCAAAAGTTTGCAAGAGCCCCATTCTGAGAAGATCCTTTTTAAAAAAGAAGCCAGCAAACTGATAAATCAATCCATCAATATTTTTAATGTAAGTTGTCGCTGGAGCTTAGAGGAAAGTTTAAGCAAGACGGACCTGCTCACTTCCTCCAAAGCCTGAAAAATAAATTAAAGGAAAACCCACCCTATTCTCTTAAGGAGTTCTTTGATATGCAGTAAAGGAAATGTTTAATTTAAACACATTATTTGTATCGTATTTTTAATTTATTTTTGGTTCCATTCTTGTTAGAGTCTTTGTGGACTTGTAAGCTCCTTGTTTTTTTACTAGTTTATTCTTGACGTGTATCCAAAGCTATGTAAACCTGGCTATATACATATGTAAAAATAAATTTATTATTATTATTATTAATTATTATTATTATTACGCTTAAAAGGTTAAAAAAAAAAAAAAAAAAAAAAAAAAAAAAAAAAAAAAAAAAAAAAATTGATGGATTTTTTTCCCATTGATTTTTGCCAATTTTTATCGTTCTCGGACCTTAGTGCGCCGCACAGTGGGGCAAAGTATGGAATTTTCCGGACATTTCTTTAATACAAAAAAATCAAGATTATGAGTAATTAATGGCAAGATAACTAAATACTGAGTTTAATAAACGATTTCACAGCTTAAAAAGTCAAATAACATGGTTTTAGACAGGAAGTAACGAATTTGAATCGTTTCTGAAGCAAAAAACCAAAAACTTTTTATGTCCGGAAAAATTCTTTTTTTGGACCAGTGTGCGCCGATTTGCGCGTGAGCTCGTGCGCTCCTTCGTCCGCAAGAGAGGGAAATTTTAAGATGAGAGAGACTCTGGCGCTAAGCATCGCGAATATACTTGCGTGAGTGTGTGTGCATTTATGTTTCATATATAAGCCAAACGTTTGAACGTGTTGGTGTGTGTAAGCAGCAGTCGCGCGTATTCGCGCATAGGAATAGAGCCTATGCTTTTATCATGAATCATTGATTCCATAAAGAGACCCGGTTTGCATTGGTGCGGAGCCCGGAGTCGATATAAGTGCTCTTTATGGTTGGACCAAGGTCCCCGCTGACCTTCCTAGCTCTTGACACCGTCTCACTGTGGCTCGGAGCATTCTTCTTTCTGGATATAATTGTGGGAGGAGAAAGAAATAAGTGATTATTAACTTTAAAATGCAAGATAAATTTAAAAAACAAAAAAAAG